>JAKGUB010000331.1:10017500-11241250 GCA_026261675.1 Hippocampus mohnikei | reverse complement strand
GTTCTGCCGTGTACTGTCAATAAAGATCTCTGTTCTGTTCATTGAGGCACTCGGCGAAGGGACGGGACGAAGCATTGAAAGAAAAGGGAGTCTGTGAAGATCGGGGAAGACCAGTAAAAGTTGAATGGAAGGCAAGTGGAGGCACACACTTGAGAAGGCTTTTTTGAGTGACTGAGACGGCCAGTTGCCCTTGATTCAACTTTGTGCATTGGACAACTCACATTTGTAAACAAAAGACATTTTCATAATTTTTTTTGACTGGTGCTGACTTGGACTGAAATTATGACAAAAACTGGTGTTCGGAATTGAAATGCCAGATTTTCCAAAAAAGGTTGCTGTATTTTTCCATTTCTTTCAAAATCAATCCAGCAGTGGGTGAGGAGGATAAATTGAGCGGATGTTGTAAATTGTTGCACATAGAAGAGCACATTTAGTAGCCATTTGTAAGGTACAGACGGGAACCAAACCTTCATCATAGGGTTGTGGGAGGCATTTTCTCACAGGTATAGTATATTTTCTCAAACATATAAAATGTGGGTGTTTTTTGAGTAATTTAGGAAAACATAATGGCTAGCCTGCTAGTAGACAATAGTGCCATATCAAGTTCACTGTCAAAAGAGGCATTATTCCAAGCGACAGAAGATTAAATTGTCGCCAGTCCTTCAATAATCATGTTAACTATGAAATTCCGCCATGTTCTATTTTATTTTATTTTTTTAATAAATTTACCTTGAATTGTAGATTACGTCTCCCTTTGTCTCCCTTCAAAGCGGTTTAGCCCATGTAACAAACGACTGTGGGGGAAGACATGCTAAAATCATCTAAGTCATTTCCTTTGTTTTCTCAATATATTCTGCCTTGGTCTAATTGCATGAGAGGATTTGTTTACTAGCCCAAAGCTCCGTCTTATGCCACCTAGAATTGTGTGGAACTAAATGTAATGGGGAAAAAGTCCATTTGTAGAAGACACTTTTAGGTGACATAGCACGAGTGAACTGAAGATAGCAAGTTGGCTGCAAAGAATTGGTGGCTATCTGACGCTGACAACAAGGACAAAAACTTGGGATCTCGGGATTCGCTTCCACATGCTAGGTATGGTTTCATAATTGTAAATTTAAGTTGAGTGAATGCAGAGAAACACAAAAACTTCAACCAAGCACCAGGAAAACTCAAGCTCAAGCAATCATGGGCCTTCTTAGATAACAGGCGAGCAGACCATTTACCATACCTAGATTATAAAACAAACAGCATCTGTCTCCGAGAGATCCACTCAATGGAAGAAAAATGACATTCGTATGCTAGCTTTTAGGCTACATCTGAATTAATTAGCAGGTCACTCAACAATCACGTTAACAATGTCTTGAGTTTTTACCAAGTCTATTTTTGAATCAGCTTACCTGTACGGGCAGGCATTCCTTCGTGTAACATGTTTTAGTTGACTGACACGCGACAAATTTAAATTAATAGCTAGCGATTGAGAAAACTAACCAATCAGAGGTACGTTTCCTTGTTTATTTGAAACTTCCCATATCACAGCCCCAAAAGAAAATGACCCATTCAAGCAATTTACCCAGTTCTCTCAAAGGCTAAGCCTTGGTCAAGTGACTTGGTCGGGATTGTTTACTAATGTTGTCATCCGGGGGAGCGCATCTGCTTTTGTCAACTGGAAGAATTTGTTGCATCATGGTGAATTGTTGTGTTACAGAAGAATGTCCAAAGTCAAACACAATGCATTCCGTGAGGCTGCTCAACAACTGATTTGCTTTCCATTAAAAAACAAATTCCCCTTCAAGATTCATTCCAGATTCTGAGGTCTCTCCATCATAAAACCAAATAACCACTAGGCCAGTAGTGTACAAGATGTACTCAGTTCTGTTCTTATGGCTAAATAATACCACCGCTTTGTATATTTTGCTGACATTTAACTGTGGTGTTCGTTCATTGCATTTGATAGAAGTGACCAAAAAGTCACTCATGCTAACGTTAGCTTGGTGCGTGGTTGTACTCCACCGTATCCACTTTGCTGCTAACAGCCCTCAATCTCCTGTCTAATAAAAACATTGTCTCCGACAGTCTTAATTAAATCAAATGTTTGGATAAGAAACACTTCCAGGGCCATAAATATGGAATGCTAATGTACCTATGGAGCACCTAAAATGGCTGAAGGTAGTTCCCCAAACGTTCCAAAATAATACATTCTAGAGCTGTCATTGCTATAAGCTACCATGAAACTGCAATATACTGGCCCATGCCTACTACATACCCATCATATTTTTGGGCTACTGTTAGACCCCTAACACCCTACCAATAGCCCAGGTACACACAAAGCTTAGCTCTCGTTAAAACAACAGCGCACTCACATGGGCGTCCTCGTGAACGCTGCTCCAAAACCATAACATCTCGAGGAAAATTAATGGAAAGACAGATTAAAAAGTAAGTGAGAAGAAACGGGCCACTGGTGTAGCCATTTGCAACTCATAAATCATTGTGACACACCTACGTGCAAGTAGACACACGCATGGACACCCTCCCACACAAACATGCAGAGACGCACACGTAAACACGCACATGTACTGTAATTAACCACAGGCTATTTACTCTCTCCTGCTGTAAATTAGACATGCAGACACAGTTATTACATTAGAGGGATCTGCCATGCAGAATACTAACAGGAGAAGGAGGATGGGGTTGTCGTACACACAACAAGCAGTTCGTGCACACGCAAACATAAACACGCACGCACACAACAAGAACGAAGGCATGGAAGAATCATAGACTTGACGGGAGCGAAAATGAAGCCGCAGCCCAGAGAATGGGGGCCCACAGCTCTTTGTTCCCTGCTGCATTTCATTATCTGAAACGCCAGCCAACACATACGATGCACCTCCCCCCTTCCCTAAAGCTGTCTGCTTCCACTAAACACGCGCGCGCGCACACGCACGCACACGCACACACACACATACACAAGCACACACACACACCGATCACACTCCCCCCACTCCCCAAAAAAGCCAAAAGAAAATACAGATACTGCGTCAGAGCCCTTCTCTGGTATCTGCGTACTGTGTGGTCATCCTGAGCACATTGCTTTTAACCTCAAAAGCAATTTGCCCATTCCAAGTCGTAACAACAGTAGATGAGAACTTGATTAAAGCAAGCGTCGATATTCTCGTCTCCAATTAGTTCCCGAAGTTCCCTTTTTTCCACCCTCGCTCCTCCTTCTATTGGTGCGTCCTCCGGTCCCCCCCCACCCCACCTCCGTCCCGCCATTTTCCCACGGTGATCGATAGCTCATTACAATCATTGACTGCGGCTCATCAGCACCTGTTAAGACGGGCCAAGACAGAAAGGAGGCGCATGTGGGAAGTGCGTGTCGTTCGATACACAGAAGAGATGGGCCGGCAGTGTGTCAGAGGTGAGCCGTGACATTTGAGCGGCTATTTTTCTCCTCACACCTGCTTTGTGGACACTGCACAGTCTGCTGCGTGCCGAGGGAAACATCTTAATATGCGGCTCACGTGGTTGCCGCGGTTTGTTGCTATGGTGATTGCCAAGGGAGCCTGAGTATTCAAGGTGTTTATTGTAGACGAGCGTTAAGGCTCCTCATCGTCTAACAGGACACGCTTACCGTGCTGTGTTAGACCACACATTAACACGGAGGCGCAGAGGGACAAAGGGAAAACACGAGAACCCACCGCAGTCAAGTGCGGGATGGGATGTTGAATAGATTAGCCGGTATTCATATTCCTGGAAGACGGACCCTGTTCAAACACCCGGTTGTTGGTTTAAAGCGTCTCTGCAGGGTTTGTTATGGGCGAGAACACGAAAGCAAACACAGAAAAGAGAGAGAGCAATGCCAAGAGAAGACATCTAGACACGAAGAATCAAAAGATTTGTGCAAAAGACAAAAAATAAACACGCGAGCGCCAGATCCCCAGAGATCCACCGTGGATTCATTCACAAGATCTGGCCGGAGACAAATTTGGTGAGCGAAAAGTGACATTCGAAGAAAAAGGGATGCATCGGTTGAGTGAATACAAAGAAGGGCTGAAAAGAGAATTCCTCTCAACCTCATGCATAAATTACACACACCATTTACATATTCATTATGTTTTGTGTACTAATGAGAGTATTTGCGTAATGGCTTCACCACTACTGACAGCTTTTGTCTGACACAAGAGGAAAGGGGGGGGAGAAAAAGAAAGGAGCAAGGGTCATTTTAAGTAAAGTGGGCACAATCAATTGTCCAGAATGGGTTTCATTGATAATCAGATCAATTTTGTGTCTGTCTGTACGTTTCCAACCTGCGCAGGGACACGTGAAGTGGAGCACATATGACGATGGGGGGGTTAGTCAAAGTTAATTAAAGCAACTGCAGCTAAACTACTAACTCAGGACTGGCTCCGTTCCTCTCATGTTGTCTCAGTGGGATAAGTAAGTGCTGCAGTAATTACACACAGCCCCGGCGAGTCAGGCATTCCTTCAGGTGCCAAAAAGTCTCCCAAGCCACAAGTGGACCGCAAGTGGCAATCACGAAAGAATCCGCAAACAATGACAAGTTGGTCGCGCGCCCGCGCGTTTGCACTGTTGAAACATGGCACATTTTAAAACACACCTACTAACGATCGCAAAGTGGATGAGGAAGAGAGAGGGATGTAAACGTAGTGACGGGGGAAGGGCGACGGAGGGATGAGCTACAAATGAGAGCGATGGCGGCGGCAGGTTGGCACGGTGCCATCCAGTCAGGGCTTGAGCGGGGGCGGGCATGGGCGAAGGGGCGAGGAGGATAAGAAAGGCAAAGAGAAGGAGACCTTTGTGCGCTGCCACCCCGATGCCACCCTGGCACAGGCGCAACCGGGCGACGCCGACTAACTGGTGCGGCTGGCGAAGAAAAGGAAATCTGCCACTGGCTGGAGCGCAGATGTGAGTGAGATGCCAGCGGGCAGCGGAGCCATCCACGGAAGAAGGACGTTGACGATCCAAATACAAGAGCATTTTTAAAATTTCAAGATCTACGGCGACGAATAATCTTACGAGAAAGAAAATGCCGGCGAAAACGAACTCTTCTCTGTCTTTGCCGGCGAACGCTTGCCAGCCGGCGGGCGCCATGCCAGCGTCCTTGGCGCGGCCAGAAGCTAAAGCGACCCATGGACATCCGTCTCGGTCTTATACGAGCCGATTCCCCTCAGAGGATTTCCCCGTTAGTCACAGTTTATTTGGACAAAGACGACAAGAGGTGCCAGGGCAACGCGTGCCAGCGCTTTTATGTTGGCATCTTCTCCGCGGCGGCGAGGGCACGGCGAGAAATGTGGGCATGCTGCCAAGCCAAGTTAGCACAAACATTTGTAAACAGGAGCCGCCCATATGGTGAGAAGGACGTTTCTCGGACGCCATCAGTGTTTGCCGAGAAGCCATGCCCTCGAGGGAGGCGCCCGCAACGGAGATGGCAGCGTGCCAAGCGTTAACTGGGTGCCATTCACGTGCGCCGAGAGAAACTGTACGGAAACAGTCGTAAAAGCGGAGACGGTTGCCATCTGGAGACAATTGCATCCGAGCTGCATTGACCCCGACAACATCAAGTTCCCCCGATGCCAACTCTGCTGAGTGCCAACACCAGATGGAGGCTTCTGCCCGCTACCAAGGGCATACCGTTCCTTTATGGAGAAGAGCTAACAGGGAAACTGCATTCAGGAGGGTTCGCAGTGGACTTGCAAAGCACGGATAATTTTGAGCCCAATGAAGAACAGTGGGAGCGTTGGATGAGTATGATGAAGCCTCTCTTTCCTGCACATGCACACCTGGGATGTTCTTAAAGGGATAGCCACTGGCAGCGTTAAAGGGAAGGATGCGCTGGCATCATCTCCGGGATGTCAAGTTTTCGCCGGTGATGGCGGTGGGAGGGGGTTGCCGCCGTCAGGGGCAGGCATCTGTCTGGGCATCGGATCTGCAACTAATTAACAGCCACACACTAATTCCAACAGTCGATGATAATTAGCGATGTAATCGTTTGTCAAGGATTTTCGCCACCGCCCCCCCCCCAAATTGCACCTGCTATTTGGAAATGTGCGAATAAGCTGAGGAATGCCGGAACTCACCTCTCTCCTCCTCCTCCTTCCCCCTTGTTCTGCTTTCCTTCATCCTTGGCTCCAGACTCCGGTGGGATCTTAATTAAGCCCTGGCTTCATTATGCAAATGGAGTACAATAAACGACAGCAGATCTGGAACTGGATCCCGGACTGAAATGAAACAGTGGGAGTGGGGGACGGGGGGAAATGTGGAAGATTACCAAATCCGTCTGTGGTTTGACTGCATGATTGCAAATGTATTGTGTTGTAATACGTACATGGTCTTGAACAAGTCTGGGAAGCAACATTTTGCCCGGGAAAAAAATGGCTGCCATAACCCTGAATAAGCAGATGTTTTCCCTTCCTTTCTTCCAATGATAATTCATTAGGCCATGGGTGGCACCGAATGCCTTAATAACACAAGTTGGCCGTTGTTGGGGATCAGCAGCGAGATGGCAGCGATAGGAGCAGAGAAAGGAGACAGACGGAAACGCTGTCGTTGGCAGCTAATGTCATCTTAGTTTAATCATCGCATGGGATCATGGGGTTCATGAAAATTCATTTGCATATCATTAAACAGAGAGAGGTTATTTGACGCGGGCAGGCAAAATGGGATTGGATGTAGGGGGGAGGGGTGTGGCAAATGGAGGCGCTCATTATTAAACAGCAATGTTTTATAGTCTGCCAGCCGATTCATTTAATTTGGAGGTAATTAAAATGTGTCAGACTCAATCAATCATTCCAACAGGGGTACTATCAATGTTTCTGTCTGGAAAATAAAAAAAAGTCTTGACTTTTTCCAATAACAGACTCACTCCTTTCGGTGACTGTGAGTTTGACCCGCTCAGCGTCTTCGTAAAACGCTCACCCAAACATTCGTACAACCCTGATGGAGTTCAGCCAGGATGGGAAGTTGTTGTGATGTCATCACTTGTTTCTCAAAATAGGACGATGGCTCTTTTTGACCTGAGCGGTAAGCTAGCAGCGCGCCTCACCATTTGCATAAGTGCATTCGGTACGAACGAGTTACGTTCCGATTGTTCATAAGGTGAATTCGTTCGTAAGTTGCTTCAGTGCTATATTTTGTCTGGAAGTTGTTTAAGACTGATATTGTCATCCATCACTTGTTTGGGCTCGAGGTTAGCTGCCCGCTAAACTAGGACGAGCGGGAGAGTAGACGACCGGTCGACCTTGACGCCTGCCCGTTCCACCGTCACACGCTAGCAGCGCCGCCTTCGAACGTCGCCTCCGCCGTACTCCTCCGCCCCGTTTGGCACTCGGAAAAAGCGCGCAATACACATTTGCAGACCCGTAAGTGCGTATGTAATTAGTGTCTGTAATTAGACTACCTTTTCACATGCAGAGCAGTTTGACAATATGGCAGCCACCCCCCCTCTAACACACACACACGCACATGCCGCCATGACCACCCCGTAGCATGCCGAGTCTGTTGTCTGCGAGCAGGGAGTGTAAAGATTAACATAATCCAGCTAATAAGTGTGAGTAATATTCACACAGTGACGCGTGGCGCAGGACATTGTCCCGCTGATGCGTATTTGTATCTCATTATAGATGTAAAGTACTATGAGGGGGTGGGGGGACGTGGCATGTGCCGCTCGGGGATGGCTTGGCATCACCCCCCTAAAAAAGTGAATGGAGAAACACCCAAACAAAATAGAGAGCAATTTCAATGTCTTCAAGAATTTATATCAACACACAACTTTTTATGGGATACACTGTTTCTTTACAGAAGGATGTCTGAATATACTCCCTCTTAACTCTTTCATGCACCCTGTAACCCGATAACATGATAAGCTGTCCACTGTCGTAACCGCCGTCCCTAAAAGGGTTAGTTGAACAATAATTTGTCATTTGCACTGGCGTATAATCACATTGCATCATACCAGGTGTTTCTCAAAAATATTGCAAAATCTCAACATTATTTGATTACACATCACAATTTGACATTTTGGCCCAGATTTTAGCAAGAGTCATGCAAGTTCACAAAATAGATTTTCTTTTGGGGGCGGGAGGGGTCCACATAAAATGACATGGTGGGCCGGATCTGGCCCTCAGACCTTGAGTTTGATACCTATGTGTTAGAGCACGTGTCAAAGTCAAGGCCCGCCACGCCATTTTATGTGACCCGTGAAAGCAAATCAAGCATGTCAGGTTCCATGATGCTTGCTGAAGCTTGAACCAAAATTTAAAATTGTCATCTGTAATTCACAATAAAAGTCATTATTCTTGACTTCTGATTGTAAAACTAGTTATTGATCAATTTGTTGTGCACTGTTGTGTAATATGTGGAGGGGATTAAATCATTTATATGGTTTCCCAAAATTCACGACGGCCCTCCAAGGGAAACTGGAACTACAATGTGGCCCGAGTTTGACACCCCTGTCTTAGAGTGTAACCCATGCGTGAGCAAAGACGTAGTCTATTAAGTACTATACAAAAGCAAATCAACTGATTATAGAAATGTCATTCTCTAGTCAGCAAAACGTTGATAGCGCTTGTATTATGAGTGTGTTGAGCAAGTTTCTGGATATGTGTGTATTTTCTTTCATGAAACCCTGACTTATAAACAATGACTTCTCAGTTAAAGGGTCCTTATGAGCATGCAAATGACCACATTTATGGCCACCCCTCCGTGACACCCTAACCACCCTATTGAAACATTTCTGGCCACACCCCTGTGAGTAAATCAGAGCAGATTGTTATTCTGTTTCTACTACTATTACTATCAAAGGTAGACATGTTAATCCACTGCGTAAATGTCTCGACCAAAGTTAATTTAATCCAAAGGACAGAAAAAAAACAATTGCTCTTATTGTTCCAATCATTAACAAGAATCACACAGCAGAGAGCATTTGCAGCAGAGTGTAGGATATATAAATAGTATATTTGCGTGCAGGGGCCAGCTCTGCCACATGATTGATTAGGATGGTGTGGCTACCATTAAAAAGTCATTTAAAAGATGGATAGGGAGCACATTTCCAAATAAAAACCACTTTATACCTGATGAAGTGCTGAACAAACTCTCCTTCTGAGACATTTACTGATGACTGGGTGCATGACTGAGTGCTATTGGGGTAGCAACTGTAGCAACCGCAATCAAGTTGGATAGTGGTTCCAAAAAAAAAAAAATGTTTTTGGGATCAAGGTGTAATCAATCTGCATTTGTGTGTACAACTCCCCAAAATGATCAGGCCTTGCACATTTTCTATGTACATGAAGGCAAAGTGTGACTTCACCCTGCAGCCTTTTCCATAAACGCAAAACCGTGGCAAAAAAAAAAAAACAAGAAAAAAGTGTGAATGTATTTCTACTCTGTCTCTTTAATTCAGGCTCCCACCACAGCAGCGTGCTTTGGGCTTCATGCATAAACATGAGCTGGCCTTTCAGCTCCCTCCTCGCATAACCAATCTAAATCTAAATGAGCCCCCAATACAGATTCACCAGCAGGCAATGACATTACACCCCCCAACCCCCACACACACAGACGCAAAACGCAGCCCCCCCCATACACACACACATATACACCAGCAGGCAATAATTTCACGCCATCCCTCAAAGCCCCGCCACCCTCATACCCTTTTTTTTTTTTTTCCTGCAACCCCACCAGCTGCACAGTGCTCATTTGATTAAGAGGGGGGGAGGACAGGGAGAAGGAAAAATGGTGGGGGATCACTTTATCTGGATGACTTTCTAAGATTGATATCATCAGCCGCAAAGCAATCTTAAGCCCGCTCCTGTGTTTGCTATACAATTGTTCCCTTTGCAGAGCCATTTTGTGTGTTCGCAGTTGGGCTCAACGCTACACACTCAGGATGAAAGCATGTTTTCGCGGCACAGTTATTCGTTTTTGTTTTAACTAGTTACCGTTTTCCATATCATCTGCCATTCCACAAAAAACAAAAAAAAACAAAACCCCAACAAACATCAAAATAATAATTGCAATCTCCTCGTCTTGGAACTATTTCAGATGAAAATCCGTGTCGCCCTAAATGTGCTGTAGTGAGCAATTTTGCCTCCCCTCTCTCCCAGAGTCGTAAAACACATTATCATCATCAGCAGGAGCGGCGGTGTAATTCATCCAAAGTCGTTAATATTCCTCATATCATTTAGTCACAAAGGAAACTCATCTGGCTGAATGTCACAGATGTAATTAATGAAGTGACCCCAGAGGTCAGGACTCCATTCACCAAAGAGCTTGGCTTCCAACATTTTGCCGCATTACACACACACCACTGCACACCAAAAGCCTTCCGGCTATGCACGGAGCACCACAGAAATACCACCTGGAAAAAATGAAGATTGTTTCTAAATAAATTTAAAAATAACACCCTCACACAGCACAGCATGCGCAACGTGGATCGTCACACCAAAAGGGATGAGACCAGAGCATGCACCAAAGCAGACTTTATTTAGCTCAGTGGAATATGGGAGGGGTAAGGTAAAGAGAAACACACCAGTAGGGGAAGAAGTGGGGGTGTGGGGGGGTTGAAGGGAATATTATAGAGAGACACAAAACCACTGGAGCAAGACATAAGGACAGGTGCACATCACACGAATCTTTTTGGTCATCACTATGGCAACAACATATCCAGGAAAAAGAAAAACAAAAAAGCAAGAGAGTCAGTTTTACCTACAACAAGGAGTCCCTTCACAGCAGAAGACCCCGATATGTACATCTTATGGTCACCGGTGATCAGTGAAATAAAACTCAGAAAATAAGTGTAGAAAAACTGTTTTGTTGGTTTTTTGGAATGCACATTTCTGTACAGAAGAAAGCTCATTGGTATTGTCGTAAACATTGGTTAGTTTGAGAACAAAACAAGACAGCACTGGTCAGTCCACGTCCTTTGGAAAGCTGTTTTTCGCTGGGAAAATGGAGCACAGAGATTAAAGCACCGAAAAAACAAAAATAAATAAAATGATACCTTCAATATTCTGGGGCTGAACTCCTTCAAATATGCTAATTTCCATTCTTGTGTTTGACAAGTAAACACACCGGACACAATTTTGGGTCTAACTGGAGGTTTCGACCTGGTCTGTTATAAAAATGTTTTGCTGCTGTCCTCTCTAAATCGATGACTGAACACCCAACTTGATCGAATTTAGCCCCGCGTAACAATTTGTTTCCGCCGGAATCACAGAAGCAGTTCATCAACAGCATCGCAGGTATCATTATTACAGTTTGTAAGTCATTAAAGCCTAAGTGGTAAAAGCGATCAGAGCATGCATCTTTCTACAGTAACATTAGAAACTACAGTACATTAGCAGCAAACTGGACATCCTTAAGGGCTGGAGTTTAACACTATGGTAAAAAAAAAAATCAAATAAAATGAAACAAAATAAACCGCAACATTTCTCAGAGATGTAAAACTCTTCAACCGCTATATTACAGACTGCCATGGCTCTAGTTTGGGGTTTTGGTTACAGAGTACTCCAGTGTGCTTATGAGAGGCAGAAAACAGTAGCTTCGATATAGGGACTCCTTTCCTTCTTTAGAAATAGCAAAAAACATCGTCAAGTACACAGTAGCACTTACTTTTGTAGGTCTTATGGTAAAGTATTTTCACGTCTTTGGATATTTGTCTTAAAGCATTAATTATTGTTCAGCTATTATTGTTATATTATTATTATTATTATTATTACAGTTAGATAAGGACTGGTTGCAAATAAAAAGAAGAAAAACATTTAAAAGAAAGAGGGGAGGGAGAAAAGGGAAACATAAATTAAGCGTACAAAAATAACATCGGAAACATCCATTACGTTTTTTCCATCTGCTTCATGCGGAAGCTCCTTGTTGGTGTGTACGAACGGGAGCTGTCTCGCAAACATCCAATGGAGTCTTGAGTCAACCATACAAAAGCTAAATACTGTACATATACCCCTCAAGCTATTAAACACTTTAGCTTCAATAAGTTTTTTTTTTGTAACAATCTATTTGAGGTGAAAAGCTCAGATCTTTGATGTACACGGATGTTTGTTTGTTTTTGTTTTTTGTCGATGTAATACTTAAGTCCCAATCGAAACAGCGTCCCTTCTGCCTTCAAGACAGAAAGCCTCAGGTTCACATTGGATGTGGAGCCATATTGAGCTGCTGACCTGAGCGTAGAAAGCTTCATATTCATCACACAACATCAGGAAGCCATTGGTATCTTCAAAGAACAGAAAGGCAGTCAATCCTTACCTGAACAGTTCAAAGCTGTCACAATCTTTTCATCATCATGACACTATTATACCAAAGCAAGACAGTTGATCTCAAGTCATAAGATTTATCTTAAGAAACTATGACTAGACACACACACACACACACACACACACACACACACACACACACACACACACACACACACACACACACACACACACACACACACACACACACACACACACACACATTGTAAATTTGAGTTTGGTTAAAGTTAGACAGTATTATGGTTGAGTGCTATAAAAATAGTGAGTCCCTTTTGGGGCAAACTTGCCTTTCTGCTCTGTGCTATTTGGGCTGTTATCCATGAAAGGAACATAGAAGGTGTCCATGTACAACAGAAGACTCATCATTGGCTTGTGGTGGGTGAAGCTGCACTCTGGCACTGTTATCAGTCCATTGCTTCCCCCCCTTTTTTTTTCCCTGTGCCAAGTGCAGGTCTCACCCTTCTCTGTACAGACGTCAAGCTCTGCAGTTTGTTACTGACAACAAACACGATGAAACAACAGACATGGAAAATTTTGGTTACGAGCTTTGGAATCTGAGTCAGTCGTGACAAAAGCTCAATGGAAATACCGTCTCTATCGGGATATTACTTGGTTTCCTCCTTATCTTCCATCGTTAACTGCTTTGTTTATTTGTTTTTTTCCCCCTTATTCAAGTTTATCTTTTGAAGTGCTCTATTTACACTAAAATCTCTTTAAAAGTTCCTGTTCCAACTTTTCGTAGACCCACAACACGTGCTACACTGCTAGTCCTTAAGCACTGTCTGGTTGAAGGGGCCCACGTGGAGTCTGTTTTGGTGACCGGGAGGTAGACTGCAGGTCTAGCCAGGCAGTAAGGTCACCGACGTAAATAATGCTCTTTGGCCTATGTGGCATTGTTGTTTTCTCCATGGACGGGTTTGGTTGTAGAAAGGTGTCTGACGCAAACAGGAATAGGGGCAACAAGGAAAGACAGACAGCATACGAGAGAGAGTAAAAAAAGAAGAAAGTTGTTGCCAAGAGGGCTTGGTTTGGGTTGACTTTCAGTTGAAAACGGTTCTCTTTGGGCCACGGTGGTTCTGCATCTTTGGGGTGCTCAGGAAACAGGCTTGGCAGCAAAGTGAAGTTTTGTTTTAAGAAGTTGACGGTAGGAAAAACGAGTCTTAAGGGCATAGTCGAAGAATGTAAAGGGACCCTTCATTAAGCCCGGTCTCTCTCTCCTGCGCTGGCTTTCAACTCCGCCTGCTCCGTTTCCGCAGAGTCGGAGCTCAGAGTCCTTGCCCTCTTCTCCTTGGCTCTGGCATTCTGGAACCAGACCTGGAAATAGATTTGAAGGTATACATCTTGGGTTTCACACTCAGCTTCTGTTATCTTCCATCCATTTAAGACAGTTACCTGCACGACACGGTGGGGCAGTCCCAATTCCTGGCCGAGGGCCTCACACTCATGTCGATTTGGTGTACGATGGTTCTTGTAGAAGTCTCTAAGCTGGAGTACTTGGAAGTGGCTCATCTGTGTCCTTTGCCGTTGCTGCTGAAGGTGGTGTGGCTGCAGGGTCTCACCCCAGTCTGATCCCTCAGGACTCAGAGACCCTTGGTCAGCCATACTTGAACCCTCTTCACATTGGAACTCATCATCGTCTTCCTCCAAGTCATCATACTCCCCTGGGTTGTTCGGATCATTGTTTGAAGAGAGAAATGTACCAGTTGACTTCACTCTTTGCTCTTTGTTGTGGATGGCAATGCCGGTGTTTGGGACGAAGTTACAGGAGGCAGATGGGCCTGGTTTGTCCATGACAGAAGACACGGCCATCCCGTTGGGCCCACGAGAACCATTATTCATTGATAAATTGTAGCCTGCTCTTTCAGCCTCTGCCCAGTGTCGCGACCTCATGTGGGCATCCAGAGCACTCTTCACCTTGAAGAGAGCCCTGCAAAATGGACAGCGGAGGTGGTTCAAGCCCATGCTGAAACTCGACCCTGGGCCCATTGACCTGAACTGCCCTTTTCTTTCTCTTGCCCGAGTGTTTTGAAACCAGACCTGTGTAATGAAACAATAGCACGTTTAAGAAGAAAATATATATATATCATAAAATAACAAAACAACATATTTTCTTTGCGATAACATGTTTGCTCAAGGTACCTGAACCACTCTTCTTGTGAGGCCCACATCCTGTGCAATGCCCTCTAGGACTCCTCTGGTGGGGTTGGAGTCTAAGCTGTAGCGCTGATATAACACTTCAAGCTGTTCTGGGGTGATGGTGGTTCTCTGACGCTTATCCCTTCTCTGCTCTTCTTCAGCATCTCTGCTATACCTTTGAACATCAAAACTGCCCTCTGACATTAGCTTTGGGTTCTGCTTCAAGGAACTCTGAGACAGGTCAGCAAGTGAGTTCTTAATTGGTGTGCTATTCAAGTGTGAAATCATGGGACTTGTGGCACTAGGGTGCAACTGCGTCATCGCGCCCGAAAGCATTTGGCTTGCCATGAGTGAGTGGTTGGAGTGGAGCATCATGTATGGCAATGTTCTGTCTGTGAAGCCAGAATGAAGGAGTTGGACCTGGGACTGAGCTGCAAGCAGATGCCTTGTCTGATGGTCCTGCCACATTTGGAATGTTGGCAGGGACATCGGGCATAGATTGCACTGAAACGGGTTTGGGATCGGGAGATGGTTGAGTGACTGATTCTCGATAGATGCACGGGGAGAGGCATCAGGCTGACGAATATGGTTATTTTCAGACTCTGAAGATGAAGGTAGGCTCGGTGATGGAGCTGCAGATTTTTCGACAGCTGTATTTGGGGATGGATTCTTGACATGATCCTGGCTTGCATCTGACACTGATGGGCTGTTCTGCACTGTGCTTTTTGAGGGGTCAGAAAAGAGAGGCTGGTGTCTTTCTGCTGAGCTTTCTTGTAGAGGTCGGACCAGATTCTCAGCTTCAGACACATTTTGCCTTACCTGCACTATTTCTTTGCGGTCTGTGTTTAGTTCTGCAATTTCTTTTTTAATTGTTCTGCTAGTCTGAGGAGAGGCTGTTGTGTTTTCTTGTTTCTTGACAGCAGGTGTTAATTCATCATTGCCCATTGGGTGGTCGCTTTCTGTGTAAAGACTAGAAGAATCAAGGATTGGTGAGTCTGGATGGGTATAATACTCATAGGTCAGATCCATCGAATTTTCATTTTGAGAGTCACTATGCCCTTCATCACCATTGCTCATACCCTCAGGATCACTACTCTTGTAGTATCCGTCTCTTTTACGAAATGTGTCGAGTTGGCTAGTCCCCTCTACTCCATCATCTGCCCCTCTGTCCTGGCTCTTGCGGGCTCTTTGCCTCGCATTTTGGAACCACACCACAATGACTCTGTTCGGGAGAGACAACAGTGCAGACAGCCTGTCATATTCCTCCTCTCTGGGATAGGGTGTTGCTTCAAACACGCCTTGCAGCATCTCCAGCTGTTTTTCTGTAAAGCGGGTTCGAGATGAGCGTCTCCCTCTGTGGGTATTGGTTCTTTGGATTTCAGTTAACTGGGTTTGATGGGACACTTCGGTTGGTGCTGGAGATGGTGACAATGTGGCCAGTTTCAGAGACGGGTTCTGCAAGAGCTCCTCTTTAGACTCCTCAAGAGCTGTGGTTGGGGGGTTATTGAAATTGTATGGCGAGTCCTTATCGCGTTGCCGCTCTTTAAAAAGAGTGTTGCGAAACCAGTGCTTGATGACTTTGTGGGGTAGACCAGACAGACCGGATATCTTGTTTAGCTCCTCATCGCTCGGGAGGCTGTTGATATCAAAGTGCTTTCTCAGAATATTCAGCTGGTCTTCAGAGATTCGAGTGCGGGTTCTCTTGCCCTGATGTTGTTCCAGTAATGCTGGACTTACTTGGGGCTGCTGCCCTGCTGGAATGGAGCTACTCTGAACCGGTTGACCTAGCAACGAAGAATTGACTTGAGTAGGCTGGCCGAGCAATGCCGGGCTAAGTTGAGATGGTTGGGAAATCACCGTTGGACTAATAGGCGCTTGTGGGGCAAGCAGTTGAGACTGGTAAAGTTTTGTCAACTCTGGGCTCACACTCGAGTCTAACCAGGTTTGGGGCTGCAGACCCACAGGCTGCATCACAACTGGAGGAATGAGCGGTAGCTCCATCGGAAAATGAATTGGGGGTAGTGGAAGCTTGGGTAAAGCCAATGGGGGAATAGGAAGCTGGGACAGAGGAAGCAATGGTATTTTTGGTAAGGGAATAGACATGGCGTTAGCTGGCGATGTGTTTTGAGAACTAACAGTAGATGTGCTCGTAAGTGGCGTCTCTTGGGTTTGAGAAGAGGAACGAGGAGGAGAGGGGACGGAAGTAAAGGGTACGTGGTCTTCAGTTGTACCACATTTTTTCGCTTCAGCTGCTGAAAATGAGGATAGAGGTGATGGTTTAACTTGAGGCTTATCGGCTTCAGATCCAAGTTCTGATTCGATGGATGTAGCTGGAATTGAAACGGGTGTACTCTGAGATGAATCCTCTGCAGATTTTTTCTCTTTCAACGGGTACAATTGATCATATTGTAGTCTGTATTCTCTGGAAAACCTCTCTAGCGCAGCAGTGGGAAGAACTTGTCTGTGAATGTATTCCTGGTGACTTTTTAAAATCATTGCATCTGAAAAAAACTTTCCGCAATCTCTGCACTTTTGTCCTCTTCCACAGCATCGTTTCTCTTTGTTTGCAAGTTCATCTGTATCATCATGTTTGCCCTGATTCGGTTCCCCTGGGAAACTTTGCATGTCTTCACCTTCATTTTTGGCATTCCTACCGCAGTTTTGCAACTTCCCTTTATCTGTTCCAATTGACCCTTTTTGTGCCCCTGAATAAAATTCCATCTTGTGAATATCAGCGCACGTGTTTCTCACCTCTATCATTTGGCTTGCAATCTGCTGCTGGTGCCTATGTCTACTTTGTATATATTGTAATGCCAACTCATAGCCATAACTCTGCAGCAAGGTCCTAAGAGCTTCCCCGTTAACAGTAGCATATGGCACCCTTGGTGGAGGGCACTGTGATTTGGGGACATCAACTGTGGATGAATCATTTTCCTGTGTTTGACTCTCATTTTTAACAATGGCAGCAGACACATCTTCCTTTTCATCAACTAGACTTACGATGCATTCTTTTTCTTTTGGGCTGCTGGAGGATCCACTGCCGCATTCAACTCTGGTGTCAAAAGCCATCACATCTTTTGTTTGGATGTCGTCTGACGATAAAAATCGATTCAGAGTATGTTTTTCATCGGTTTGAGGGTTTTCCTCTTTTTTAGCCTCTCCCTTAATCTGTTCACTCAGTCTAACCTTTGCTGCCTCATATTGGGTATGTTCCAAGTTCTTTATTGCCAACTCTGTGTTAAGTTTCATGTCTCCGGGAAAGTAAAAGGGCAGAAGAAGTTGCTGCTGCAGAGACAGTAAGTTTTCCGGTGCCAAAGAGAAGTGCTGAAAGAGACTCTCTGGTCCTATAGGTAGATGCTGCATTACTTGGGCCTGTAGCAACGCTGTGTGTTGTAACTGGGCTTGGGCCTGTGCCTGAGCCAACTGCTGTTGTTGCATTAATAGCAACTGGTTTCTTGATGCGATCAGTTCTGCCACTCTCTTTTTAGCCTGTTGACCTTCAGTTGATACAGTCGACTGGAGTTCAGCTACTAATCCTGGTGAAGAACTATCTACATCCGGCTTCTTTGCGAAAGGCAAACTCTTCGACGTATCCTTACCAGTTATAGCAGACAGAGTAGTAGTAGCCGTGGTGGCAGATACTGGCATAGCTACACTAGACACAGGTGTTTGTGTACTAGGATTCTGTGCAGCCCGAGCTCTTGTTTGGTGGAGAACTGAGCGTAGATGTATGTCCAATGTGGAGCTCTGGCTATAGCCCACACCGCATAGTTTGCATCGGTAGGGTCGAGGATCTTGGCTACGGGGAGCTTCTGGGGTAGACACACCCGTGCCCGATTCCTGCATGGCTCGTCTGGCCCGGTGGAGATGAGACACTGAATTGTAGTGAACCAGAAGAATTGTCTTCTGGGTAAAAGATTCAGAACATATGGAACACTTGTACGGCCTTGATGGATCCAAATAGCGGTCCATTGTTGGGTTCAAGCTCTTTTTCATAAGAGAAATGGAACTAGGTTCTGATGGGATTTCATCATTTAGCACTTTTTCTGGCTCAGTTAATTCCTCATCACCTCCACCAGTTTCAGTAGCCGGGCCTTTGTCTGTAGTTCTCCATTCCTCTTTATGTTCCTTTCCCTCAGTGTTGTCTTCTTCTTCTTCTTCTTCTTCTTCCTGCAATTCCTCTTCTTCGAGCTCTTCATCCTCACCCTCACCGGCTTCTTGGCCAGCTGGAGGTGACATGCTTAAATCTTCTTTTGCTGAGCTCTGACTGTGTTCAATGTATTGCACCATATGAGGCAGCGAGGCTGTGTTCTGGGTGTTTTCCGGCTGCGAGTGTGTATTCTGCATGTGCCTCTGCAGGGCCTCCTGACTGCGACATTGCCTGGAGCAGAGGGGGCATTCTGTCGCCGCCCTCATGGCATGGTACTGCCAGTGAAGCTGGAGCTTCTCCTGAGTGGGGAACGCCAAGCTGCACCTGCTGCAACGAAACCGGTAACCATGGCGATCAGAAAGAGGAGGGGGGGCAGCAGTTGGGGAAGAGGGAGGTGTGTGAGTCAGGGATTGAGGAGCCAGTCTTCCATTGGAAGGGTGAGTGGTGTTGTCTTCGAGTGGTGGGGTGAGTAGAGCTGTGACATCTTTGGGTGCGGCTACATTTCCCTCTGTGTTCTCCCCTGAAATGCCTGCCAAATAAACAATGGTTATGAATGTAATTGTTTTTTTTTCTCTAAACAATGCAAACATGAAACAGTGTTCATTTCTTTAACCTACTTTTGTTTTTTGGTGGCTGGTCGGATTTAAGGGAATCTGTTGCACGAGAAAGACCTGTCGGGCTAATTTTCATGTTTTGAGCTGTCATTGTGTCATCTATGCCCAGGTCAGGTGGTAGTTCATTTTCCAGCAGGGGCTTATCTCGTTCCAAGGACGGCGTGACCTGAAAGACAGAAAATGTGCCATGTTTTGCTTTTTGAAAATGTTCTTTTAAAAATAGCATGACTTTAGCAAGTCAAAGAAAAAAGGGGGTAACAATATTTTCCTTTAGCTAACGTTATGAATAAAACATGTTTAATTGTACGGTTTAAGAGCAGACAAATTATAAGACGGATAAAAACAACGAGGCTATGCTCCCTTTCCTAATATCATGAAACATTCAAGAGTGAATCTTTAAATGTATTGTTTTATCTTTTCCCTTTCTGCAAGGCGCTATACGCAGCAAGGCGCATCATCAACCTGGTAATAAGTGTACATGGTTGAGATATGTGACTCTGCCCTTCAGCGCCAATACCGCCCTTCTACATGCCCCAGGGGTTTAATAAAACTTTACCGAGCTGAATAATGAATTTTATTTAAAATCATTCTTCATATAGAAAGCCTCCATCTCCACAGCTTCAAGAGCCAATGCGGCCATCAACGCGAAGCAGCAAGCTACCCTAAGGAAAGGGTGGAAGGCTAAAGATGAGATTTACATGACAAGAGTCTTCTTCACGTAACAGCTTCAGAAGAAGAGAGACGAGACCACCGCATACACACGCTGCAGAGAAAACTGAAGGTCAGGCTTAATCTAGAGAGCGTAATTGGAAAGCAAGGTACATAATGGCCATCATCACCTCAGTCTGAATTAATGAACCTCAATTACTATCAGAGTAAGTGAGGGAGGCGTACGAGCAGAATGGAGGACGGTGGTAGGTGTGGGTGTGTTTGGGAGGGGGGTAGTAAGCGCCAAGGGGTGAAGAATATGAAAAAGAGAGGCCGGGGAGAGAGAGAGAGGGAGGATGTAAGGGGCAGTGAAAAAAAATGCCTCGGCCAGAGCAAGTGCGGGAGGGGTAACGCGTCAGAAATTGAGAGACAGAAAGGGAGGAGCGGGGACAGAGATTGCGGAATACGAATGATAGGAGTAGCGGTGTGGGCTGGTGGGGGGAATAGGGTGCAGAAGAGGGGAGAAAGGGTGAAAAGCAGTACGTGAAGTGGAGGCAAAGAGAGCAGGAGACAAAGGCCACTTAGCATACGGGCCCAGAAAGATGGAGGATGGTGATGTGGATAGATGACCGGTCTTTGTTAGCTCGAGAGTCATGGTGAAGAGCGGCCCCCACCCCACTCCCGCGGACACCCCCCTACCATCACCCTTTTATTATATATATTTATTATTTTTTAGCTTGACTGCACTTCTGGTGATAGAAGCGTACTTAAAGATGCATTATAGATACACTGCCTTTTCCTTCAATCCTGCAGTCAAACACTCTACGAACGAACGCATAGACGCACGCACATACACACTGATTATCCACATCAGACGACGATCGTGGGGAGCTCCTTAAACATGCATTAAAAAGCCGCTGCCGCGCTCTCTGGTTTCTTCTTAATGAAATTGTCTCCCTACATATCACTCTTCCCCATCCCCCTTCTTCTCTTTGCCTGTTCATTTTCTTTCGGCAACCCCAACATACGCAAATAGAACAAATGCACACTTTGCATCCACTTACTGTGCTGATGAGCTTATCTACACAGTCCTGCGCCACACTGTGCACATGTGTGAGATGTGGCCGAAGGTGTGCGTATGAGATCTTAGCTTGGCACAAAGGGCACAGGACAGTCTAAAAAGGATAGAATGGGAAGAATGTCAAGTGAGGACAAAGGTTCAAATTTAGTTTCTGGTCTCTGGAGGTTTTAACCGCTGACCTGCTGATCCTCACTCGGCTGGTGTGTTCGGGGTCGTTTGGTTGTGCTGGAGTTTTCCATTTCTCCACATCCAGACGCTTGACGCTTGAATGACTCCCCCTTGTCTACCTCCTCCGCCATCGTTTCTTCTTTGGAAACATCAGAACATGTCAATATTTCTTTTTTTCCGTATGGCTATTATGATTCAGTTATGCAATTAAATGCTCATAGGCGGCCGTACCACTTTCTTTTTCACCCAAGTTGTCTTTGCTTTTGTCCAAAGTACAGGTGGTGGCCTCGCCAGAATTTTCCATATCTTCATTAAGTTCTCCTGAGAGACAAGAATAAGGGATTCATGCTTGGGCTAATTATATATGATTGTAATTTGGAGCTGCCCCCTTATTGAAAACAGTGACTTGTAAGGACCATGTTTCATTCTTTTTGGCTGCCTCGATAGCCTTTTGATCACATATTGATTCACCATTAGATTGTCTTCAACGGTAGAGAAAAGCTGGTTGGGATTTGGAACACATGGGTTTGCCTTGAAAAATCTTCATTCAGTTACTTCAATTACAGACAGAACAGAACGTATTCCAAAAGTGTTAATGTACAGACTCTGGGACACTGCGACACGATACATGTCTGAGACAGCGGGTTATCCAGCACATTTCACTCTCATTACCAACCTTAGCCTCCCCCATCGTTGCGCAGGGAATTTGTATTGGTTCATTGATTAGCAGGTGCTAGTTAGCTGTCGACAGGGGCGATCGGTGATACAACAAGGATGTGTATCGACTGATCAATTTACCGAATCAATAGCTCAGCAACAGCCATTACTCATTTTCTCAGTTTTCATCTTAATCCCCAGGCCTCGTTTCTCGTATCAGTGAGCAGATGCAGCTGGATGTCAAATACGCTTCCATGGTCCATATTCTCACCTGCGACCCCAATGGGGCTTTTTCTGATGGTAAAAATTGCTGCCAGTTCCTCTCCGCCCATTGGCTGCAGCTGTAGCAGCCCCTCCCTCTGCTGATGGGTCTGGGTTTGACTGTGTTTTAAAACTTGAAGCTTGGAGGAAGAGGAATTGTTGCATAGGAGACAATGGAAAAGACATGAACCGCCGTCGACCTCGACATCGTACTGCTGCAGGAACTAGAAGGTGAACAAAACCAAATAGTCAGAGAGTGACGGTTTCAAATATTGTAGTTTTAAAGGGGAAGTCAACCCAAAAATGTTCTTCACATGAATATGTTCTATGCGCCTCCACTAATCTAAACACGGCATTCCCATTAATATCGTTGTTGGAATATGAGTTGAGCAGCAATATCCAACCGTTTTTAGCCATCTCACGGGGCGACCATTTTGCCGCTTGCTGTCGACTGAAAATGATGTCCCAGTTACTAAGGGCACAATCAATCATGGCTCAGCTTCAGGAAACAGAAAACACTGACGCACTATTAATCTGAATGCCGCCTTTAGACTCGTGGGGCTGCAAAGAACATATTATTGGAAAAGAACATTTTGGGGTTCACTTCCCCTTTAAGAAAGACATTTTCAAGAGTCTTTGCTTACTCTGTAAACCCGGATGCTGGACTCATGGTGGGAACTCCGGGAATGTGCTTGTAGTTTCTCCAAACTGCTCGTGGCATACTCGCACAGGTTGCACCTGAGCTGGATAGGGTTGCCCTTCGCTATTAAGGCAGCGCCTTCCTGACCCCGCTCGCCCCCTTCTTGAACATGAGCCGCAAGCTGATAGCGGGTCCTGTGCCTGTCAGTCTGGCAGTGCAAGGAGAAGTTAGCCCTCAGCGGGGTGGTGTAGCCGCACAGTCTGCAGTGGCAGCCGCCAGCGACCAGGGAGCACCATTCCGACTGGGGCAGGGAGCGAGGGGCGTTCAAGTGCTGCTCCACAGACTCTAAGCTGTCAGAAGAAAAGCAGGAGCAGATGAGGCATTGGAAGACACCCTGGGACAGAGGTTCGGTGGGAGACAAAGACAGGACTGGCGGGGGAGAGGGTGAAGGCGACGGTGAAGGAGTCAGCGTCGAGCCGAGGGTGACGGGCTGTTCCGTGACTTGTTGCGTCGTCAGTCTCATGTTCAAGGATAGCTCCCCACCTGCCATACAGAAAGGACTGTGAGCGTTTCACTCATTTACGAAAACCAACGGCTCGGGGTTTCATGAATGGCTTACCCGTGTTCTGGAGGTGTTTCAGATGGGGAGCAAGGCTCCTGCAGTGGGATAGGTAGTAACCCCTCTGAAGCCTCAGCATGTTATGCGTGTGTTTCTCACTGGTGGTGTGTATGCGCAGGTTGCGGGCGATGCTCGTCTCGTAGTCGCAGACGTCGCACCGCCAGCGCTTGCCGTGCGAAGGGGAGTGCGCGGGTGGCGTGAGCTTGGCTGGCTGTGGGGTAGAGGTGGGAAGCGGAAGCGGGTGCTTGTATGCCTGCTCATCCATCGTGGCCCCGTTGGAGGAGCTGCTACCGTTGTTGCTACCATGCAATGTATGCATCTGGCCGTTGGCGTGTCCCCCGCTTTGCACATTATTAAGGTGTTTATCTGACTGCATGTGTATGCTGAGGTTGCCTTTCGACGAGGTAGCGTAGTCACACACCTCGCAGCGGTAAGGCTTGTAGCCACAGGCATAGGTTTCGCCCCGGGCCAAGCGGGGATGAGGTTTCCCTGAACTGCAGTAGCCACACACGCCCCGCATCGAACTGCCACATACGCACTTCCCACCGGAGGCGCCGCACACACACTGGCTGCCCGTCTCAGGATGTTTCTCTTTCATGTGGAGTTGCAGTGTATGCTGGGACTTGTAGTGCCAGTTACACTTGGGGCATTTCAGGGTCTTGCAGGAATTGCGCGAGTGCATTACAGTCATGTGAGTCGTCAGTGAATTTGGGGAGAGCTCTTGCGTGAGGTTTTTGGGGACAGCATCTTTCTGTTCTCCTTCATTGTCTCGCTCGTCGTCCATGTCCGTCTCGAGATGGCTGTCATTTGGTTCTGGAGCTTTGGCACCATCTCCATTAGAAATGGAAGAGTGAGGAACCCCTGCCGGGCCGTCGTTCTCAGCAGGCGCGCTGGCCCCCTCCACACCTGCCAATGGGAAAGCCAGAGTCGACTGCTGGGATTTAAAGCTCTGAGGAAACCCAGAAATCCAGCCCTGATCTCCTGGTAGGTCTTTCGCTTCTGTGTCACTCAGCAGGGCAGAAGAGTAGGATGGAGAAGTGAAGTGCTTTGGAGAGGTCGAAAGAAAAGGGGGGGCTTCCGGAGAAGTGGGGGGAGTCTGGCAGGACTTTGGAGATTCGGCTGTTTTGCTGTTGAGCGTGACGCTGGCCTTTGCCGTGCTGGAAGAAGCGCTTTGCTGGCTCTGTTGAGGTAATAAAGAACATTTGGATTTAGTTTGGCTTTGGTTTGAGATGGCCTCCTCCTCTTCTCCTCGGCTGCCGAGGGCTTTCGGGAGACCCCCTGTTGCCGACTTCGCTCCCGTGCCAGCGTGGCCCTCCCCATTTTGCCCTGACGGATATTCCTCTTGGAAAATCCCCTTCGTCCGCCGCTTTTGACACGCTCCATCCATTTGACGTGTGTGATGGCATCCATCCTTCTGCCCCCCTACCTGGGTCTCTCCTCCAGCCCGGGAACCCTTGACGCCCGTCTCACCCCGCTTCTCACGCGGGGTGGATGGCTCTTTGGCAGGGACCCCGGCTGAAGTACGAGAGGCCGATCCCTGCTCGGGAATGAACGACGGGGTCAGAAGAGGGCAAGATAAAGCCTGGGGATCGAGGTCCGCATCTCTGTCTTCCCCTCCTCCTCCATCCCCTCCCCCTCCCTCACCAATGTCCATGGCGGAGGCTACAGCTGCCACGCATCACCACCCCACCTAGACATAAGGGAGAGGAAGACGGAGACAAGAGGAAGAAAGTGGTGAAAATGAAACAAATGAGTCATGTAAATCATATTGCATAACAGCGGAGGCCATTGATTAAAAAGGCCTTGGATAGCATCTGTTCAATAGAGCTTTCAGGGTGTGCAACACACAGGCCGGTTACTCAGGGGTTAGCGTTAGCCCTTAATGGGAAAATCAATAGCGTAAGCGCCAAACTAGGTGGAGGAATGCGGGTATGGGCTACACAGGAGGTCTATAATATTCCTCGGGGGATCGGATTAAATAAAGAACTGAACGCTTTGGAGCTAAAGGGCTTCGGCTAAATTGCCACACTGAGATAAAAAGTGGATAAAAGCGCCGCTTTAAAATCATTGTTTCATCCTGCATCTTTGGCCACACACACTGGAAGGTGGGGCGAGGGAGCTCTAATTAGCCAAACAAACAGAAGGGGGAGTCCCGTAGACGATACCAAGGACATTTGCGCTTGGTTTTAGTTCAGAACACAACAAAAATGCATGGACTGGAGCATTATAGTGGATGCCAATGTTGACTTGGATGTATGCCACGTGAGTTGGTGTCCGCAACACTAATCTAGCGGAAAAACAAAGTTGAAATATTATATTGTATATTTGTATCTATTTATTTCTTTATTTATTTCTTTATTCTTTATTTTTTGGGGCAATACTCTTCTTTCAAGATTATTAGGTTCTATGTTCAAGACTGCACGTTGACCGCACAAAATAAGATTATTTTGTATTTATCAAAACAATAATAATAAATATTAGAGATGTGACGATTCACCCAAATTCCAGTTCCCCATTTTGATTAGATTTTTGTTTTAACAAAATGACTGATTCATTTTATAGCCATACTATGTTTTCATATTAATATATGCATTTTGTTCTCGTTACAAACTAACTTTTTGTAACCTTACAAAAAAACCTTGATAATGAACACAGAATTTTACTTACTGAACTACATTTTTGTCTCATCAGTGTTTTGTTCGTGCCAGAACTAATTTTTACATCGAATCATATTTTGTGCATTTTCTATAGATTTTCAATGAAACATTACAGCCCTAATAACTCTAACATAAATACAAAAAAAGAAGTGCGCCTCTGCTGTGTATGCCAGAGAAGATAGATGCATCTGTCTCTCACTGTCCCACAGTTTAATTACTGACCTTTATTAGAAATGAAGAAGCTACCCTAATTCACCTTGCACCTTCTGGCCCCAACCGACCAAACCCCTCCTCCTACAACACCCAGAGTGGGTGTTCCTCAACACCCCGCCTCCTCTCTCTGTCTCTGCAGCTTCAAGATATATGGCCCACATCCACACTCTGATAGCGCTTTAATGCACTATGTTTGTGTCACAGGCCACAGACCCCTGTCCACTGCAGTGGTCTTTGAAATTTTCTGGAGAATACTGCCACGGGGTCTTTTAAGGCCCGTCGGCAACCCGCAACAGCTGAGAATAGACTCTAATCTGATAAAGATTTTCATTTACACTGCGGTCGATAGCCTCGGACCAGCCTCGCATCACAGATGCAACTATTTTTACGACTATTCCTGGCCGGCTATTGATCACAAATACGGGAAACCGGCATTTAACGTGCGTGAGTGCCAACGTGTAGAATGCTAGTGTGCGTACATCCACCTTCAGATGTCAAAATCACGTTTACAAATACCTACAATGCCCCATTATTGTATATGCTATTTGTAAATTTTAAAACACAATTGTGTCTCCAAACTAAAAAAATGCTATGCGTGTGTACAAACCAATCGAAGAACCTGAAATTCACATTTTCTGCAATAATAGCTGCTGTTTTAAAGGATTGTGTATTTGTACGGTAGACAGCCATAAAAGTGTAGTAGTGTGTGTGCATGTGTGTGTCCATCAAATTCTGAAATAACTTGGAGATCGACGCTACATTCAACTTTTTGTGTTGACAGGCTGATTTTATTTCATTTTTTAAAAACAACTGAAAAACAACGTGATTGTGTGTGCATATAACACACATTGGTGGGGTGTGTATGTGCGTGTGTGTAAGATTCTAATTTAAGGACCTCAAAGTCACCATTACATTCAGTCTGTTATGACAAACTACGGTATGTTTTTGGATGAAAAAAACATTTGCGTTGTTAATTTAGCTGATTTAACAGTTTTAAGACCGTGTGTGTGTGTGTGTGTGTGTGTGTGTGTGTGTGTGTGTGTGTGTGTGTGTGTGTAAAATAATGCACATCTTTTAGCGTACACAAGCCAATCAGAGTCAGGAACTGAAATTCATTGTTACTCCCGCGTTTATGTGATGACGGGCGATGTCATGGATATTTAAAATATGATTATGTGTATGTTTAAGTGACATTATGCGCGTGTCTTTGAGACACGATGCTAGATTGTGTGTGCACATCCTGTTGTGTGTACAAAACCAAAACAAATCTAATGAAAAGACCTGGGATTCACCATTACATTGTTTTTTTTCCGGTTTGTTTTATAATGCCAGACACCGTTTTGAATTTTTAACAGAACAGACTTTAAGGTGCAATGTGTACACACAGGTAAACAGGCTGATCCGATTTTAATTAAAATAAGATGAAATTCAACATTACACGGAGTTTATATGGTGACAGATTATGGATAGGATTTTCAAAACACGACTGTGTTTTTATATGGCAGATAATATGGACATCAAAGAACAGCGTCTTGAGTGTACGAGTGACTGCCTGTGTGAGTGTGTAAGAGCCAAGAAAGAAAGCAGGACAGTAGTTTGGGTCGACATAGGTGTGAATATATTTTGTCCTTTTCTTCCACAGTGGACATGACAAGTGGATCTGATTTTGGACAACCTATGCCTCGGTGGACTCAGTAGAGCTTTACAGGTAAGAGAAAAAAAACCCAGATGCACAAAATACGAGTTTTGTGTGGGGCAGCATTGCTTGCACAGCTCCAGGCAGAAATGGTGGTGTTGGTGGGGCGGGGGGGATTTAACTTGAAGAGTTTTCTCCCGGCGTGTGTGTTTACAAGCGGCACACCACACTCACCACACCACTCTTGTGGCTTTTGTTTACACTAACATCACACACACGTTAACAGGTGACCAGCAAAAGCAACTAAAGCGTTATTCCGTGCACATTTGGTGCCCCCCACCCCCAAAACCTCATCCCTCCACCCTAAACAAACGGAACTCTTACATTTCTGCAGCGGCTCCGGCACCAGTCTCCGCGGGCTTGAGGGTGTCGTTGCAGTAGTAGTCCGAAAAAACGAGCACGCATTCCTTTTTTCGTTTCTTTTTTTGCTGTTGTTGTTGTTTGTGCACGATCCCGTGCGGGTGAAGGAAGCGGAGGAAGGAGGAAGGACAGATGAGGGGGGGACGAGCAAGCGAGCGCAGCCGCCTTCCAAGTTGTTTAGCAAACAATGTAATTAAAGCTACGTGCAGGCACGGCAAGGCAGGCTGGAGTAAACATCCAAGACGGGGTGCAGGCTGGGTGGGCGTGGGGTCTGGTGGGGGGGCCAGGATGGAGGGGTTCTGGGCGAGCTCCAGAGGTAGAATGAGTTCTGATCACGATGTTGGGGGGGCAAACACTTGGCTCTTTATTCTTGCTAATTAGTTTGCTTCAAAAATGGCTGAGATGGCGCACGCTGCGCATGCGCGTAATTGCGCAGACGCCGCTAATTAGACGGTTTGGATCAATAGGATTCCGAGAGAGGGAGAGAGAGAGAGAGAGAGAGAGAGAGAGAGAGAGAGAGAGAGAGAGAGAGAGAGAGAGAGGAAGGGGGCTGGAAACACGGACGAGGGGATAATGTTCGGAGAAAGTCCCGACATTTGCTGATAAAACCTTGAATTGTATTTAGGAATCATAACAATGCAGACAGTGTTCATACGATCGAATTCGTCTCGGACATGTTGTAAATAAATTGCTCAAATTTTTTTTTAAAAAGGGAGGGGGTTATATGTGATGAAATTGAGTATTATTTTATATTTCGGTTCATTGAAATTGATTTTTAGGGGGATAGTTGTAATGCTACAAAATATGACTCGCTCACCTCCAGCCATAATGTTTTACTCTTTTTGTTTTCACTTTTATTGTGACATTGGCCTCCAAATAAACCGCAGCTTGAACGACAAAAATATGATTACGAGTCTGCCTATCATGCTTGTGCATATAACAAGCCTTTGAAAGTGAGCACATTTGAAGAAAAATATGATTTTAATGTATGAAAATAAAAGTCAACATCTATCCTGCATCGATTTTCTGTTTGTTTTGTTTACTCATCGTGTAAGGTGGAGCTCCAAGTGTCCATGTTTTTGTTTTATATGCTCTTCTATTTTGTTTTTGTTTTGTTTTTTAAGTCTAAAAGCCCATCCATATGTCTGTCATCACAAATGACCTTTTTTTGCCTTCTCTGGCCATCCTCGCACATCGCCTCCATTGTTATGATAATACTATTGTGATTTTAAACACTGGATGTGCAATATGGCCATTGTGCATGTGCTGAAAAGTGAATCAGAATTAAACATTTATAAATATTTTTTCTCCTAATCAAACCTTATATTTTTTTTTTACCAAAGCTGACATCGCCCTTAACACCTGTGCAATGAGGAAAAAAATATCTTGAAGCAAATAAAAAAACAAAGCTGAAACAAATAAGGTTGCTGTCATCTCACACAATGAGTCATACATGAATATTAATATTTTCCTCTACACTCACAATTAGATGGGGTTTTTTCCCCCCTTTCATTTATTATGAAGCCATTAGGTATTTAGGGAATTGATCCGTTGGCCAATTAAAACCGTGCTCGGTGAGACTTGACCCACGTTTATTGTTCATCCAATAATTGTTTTATGATTTGAAAAAGCCTCAAAGTGATTGTGGGCCTGGCACATGCCTGCAGATATCATAATCATAAATCAGATGGCTTGTTTTTATGTCCAATATGCAGTTTTTTTTCACCTCTTGTTGTTCTGGTGGTCATTGAGTTCATTGAAATAAAAAGGCATGTTATTATGTGTGTGTGTGTGTGTGCGTGTGTGTTTGTGTGTGCGCGCGCACGCGTGTGTAATCATAAGCCATATATTTATTGACCTGTTTTTCATGTTTTTCATTTCTTGTCATTCATTGACAATGTGCTGTGGTCATCCTTTCTGTGGCATTCAACCATATTTGGTAATTATAAGTCAAAATGGAGGCCTCAAGGGGGAGGGCGGTTTATTAAATAAGCATTAAGTGATTTCTCCTCGCACATCAAGTGAAACAGGTAATGGTGATTATAATATAATGTATCATAGTAAAATTTTAAGAAACATACTGAATGTTACCAGAAAATAGAAAAAAAATCTGGATTGCAGCGGTGAGTGTACCCTGGAAATCCTTTTATGCGGTAAATAATCAACATTGTGAATTCCGCTCAAAACCACCCCCGACAAAAAAAGGTAATTTAGTCCTATCATGAAAAAAATAATCAAATGGTCTTAAAGTTATGCTTCTATGCTTCAATATTGGAACGTGTTGCTTTTTTGCAATGATCTTTTGAATGATCGTGCCGCGGGTTATTACATTTCCATTTCTATTTGAAAATCTGCAGTTGCCTTTTTAGTTGTCTTATCTGATGCATACGCACTCACAGTTCATTTATTAGTTTTGGGTTGGAGGGGGGTTCGGCGCATTAAGATCTCCAAATGCAGAATTGCATTTACAGTTTATTTGAACTTGTGCTTTAAGAAGGGTGGGCACAGAGAAATTACATGTAAATATGCTTTGTCAAGTAAATCTACATTGACTGTTTCATGACGGCCACTTTGCCTGTTCCCTCAGGTGAATGACTGTAAGGGGTTGTTGTTGTTTTCAATATGATATACACTTAGCCCTTCCACCAATTTACCCTGGCAGCGCTAATGGGGCAATTAAGCACTGTGAGCTCCACCCACCCTTGCCCCCCCACACACACCTCAGGCATAATTCTAAACTTGACTCATTGACGTTTATATGACAAAATGTTGAGCAAAATAGAGGGGCCCATCTGATGCTTCTTATTGTCGCCCCTGCCCCCATTTTAGCCTGTGGGCATGACCCCCAATGTGTACCGGAGACCTCTCACTCCATTCAACCATATCTTTGCCTAGCCTCACATATAAAACAACACACACAGTGTGTGTGTGTGTGTGTGTGTGTGTGTGTGTGTGTGTGTGTGTGTGTGTAAAAAAACTTTGGCATTTTATTTTTAAGTTAAAAATTACATGGGCAATTATCCTATTTGCTTAACAAAATCGACTATGTATTTTGTATGTAACAGCTTTGCAAAGTCGGCCACATGTGTACTTTTACACATGTATTTTCTGTGATTTCAAGCAATTTGCACGATCCACTTAAACACTCACTTCACACACACACACACACACACACACACACACACACACACACACACACACATGCGTTTATATATATATATATATATATATATATATATATATATATATATATATATACTGTATAAACATACACCCGCTCCAATGTCCTTCCTCCATCCCCAAGGAGGCAATAACCTCCCTCCTGAGCAAGTGCTTCCTGGTGAGCTGTTGTCATAGTAACTTGTGGGCCGGTCGACATGACAACCCCACCATCGTCCAGAGATAGATGATAGGCCATGCAGCCAAGGGGAGGGGGGGTAAAGACATACACCCCGTTAATTTGCTTTGCCTGATTCTGTTTCAAAATGCCCCGTACCCCCGAAGGGCGACGTTATTTCAGCATCAGCCTGTTTTACATTTATACAAGTATTTCTTAAACGTCAGCCTCCGGGCTTATCGGCCCCTTCGTACGTGGACAATATTGAAAGATAAGCACATTTCCAAACATTTCGTAAGGATATGTTGGGAGTCTACAAGTGCAACTGCTTTAGATAATCCCTTCTAATAATGCATTGCTCTCCTTGGCATTTTTTGCTTTGAAATGTAAAATGTGTGTGTCAGTGACACAGGGGTGGACAATTCCCTTTTTTTTTTTTCGATTACCGGTAAATTTATTGTATATTAATAAAATGGGAAATTCTGGAAACATCCCAATTTAAATGTTTGCATGGGAATGAATTAGCAATTAATATTAAAATCATGGAAAGGTACCATATTCACGCATAAATATAAACAGTTTGTGTTGTTACAACTTGACATCTGAGCAAAATAATACAATTAAACATCATGACATTTCAATATTTATTTACAAGTATAACTTTGCCAAGTTTTAAATATTGAATTGGAATATCAATGATTTCATTGAAGATGAAATAAAAAAAGCTAAATAAAATCTAGTCTCTATTATGCAGAAACCTTCAGTTTTTTTAAATTCCTGCTTTCTTTCCATACATTCCAACAGAAGGTTTCCACATCTGAAAATTCCCATTTTTCCAAGCCTTGAAATTTTTCCTTTCTAAACCCAATAGTTAGCGTGAACTTACCTGATCAAGTTGCATTGGTACGTACATATCCACCACTGTGTGGCCACAACACCAAAACAAATTCCATCAACTGTTTGTAAAATTCTCCTTTTCTTCTCTTTTCTTTCCCCTTTTTAAAATGTTTTTTAACAACATGTCTATATATTATAGTGCAGCACAATAGTCGATTGCTGAGCATGTGTGCCTCACAGTGCAGAGGTGCAAGGTTCGATTCCGACTCCGGCCTTCCTATGTGGAGTATGCACATTCTCCCCGTGCCTGCGTGGGTTTTCTCCGGGTACTCCGGTTTCCTCATTCCCAAAACATGCATGGCAGGTTAATGGAAAATTGTCCCTCACTCAAAATATATCGTGATGATCGGCACTATGTGTGAAATTGACTGGATTTGACTCCTTTTTTTGCCGTGGCAGAAGATGGTCAGTTAGACTATGTTACATTATGCACTAAAGGTCATTTTGACACTTTCAGGGACCTTAAAGGGGCCACCATCTCAGTCCCCATTATTCCAACCCAATATTCCAGAAAAATACTGCATCCGGATACAGCATATATATCGTTATCAGGATATAACATTTAGTCCATATCCACTGCACAGTGCAGAAGCATGTTTTGTATTATCATGGAACGATAATGGTATCAATAGTATGAGACGTCATTTAGATTTTTTCATTCCTCGCCCAATTATATTGATCAGAGATTGGTAAGTAATCAGACTGATAGACAGAATTGATAATCAAAATAGCTAAATTCTTATCAATTGCCACCCCTAGTGATGTCACAACCTTATTGAGACACGTTGGCCTTCCATGTGGACCATCCAAAGTAGCAGTCGTTCAAACATCAGTAAATAACCGCTTGCAAACAAGTCCCATGTGTATTTCTGAACTCACTGCAAATGCTTTTTCAATAAGGTTGAGGTCAAGCCACGATGGTGGCCACATAATGGAGTTTTTTACTATCTTTGCCAGTAGACTATGCGTCAAAGTCAAACATATTCAGTCCCAACATCAGTACCAGAATGATACTATCCATCCACAGGGTCACGGCGAGATGCTGGAGCCTATCCCAGCTGATTTCGGATCGAAGGCAGACTACACCCTGAACTGGTCGCCAGTCAGTTGCAGGGCATATAAAGAGACAAATGACCATTCACACCCACATTCACACCGTCACTGAGTGGGAATTGATCCTACGCTGCCGGCACACAAGTGTACCACTACACCATCAGCGACAGGGGATGATACCAGAAAGATCAATTATGCGGCCAACCTTGGAGCCACAGATGTGGAAGGTCTGACCCCGTCCATAATGATTCTCTGTTCATATACTCTCTTATGCTGCTTTTTCATTAGCCCTGTTCCACACGGAGACGGCCTTGGTTGGCAATGGTTGGTCCCTTTTCCATTAGCTTTTTTTGGGGCCGAGTGGTTACAATGGAACCGCTTTTCAGAGCCATCTCAAAGGTGGTTCTAAAGTGCCGGCCATCTGGGGTCGAGCGAGGCCGTGTCACCACTCTTATCTGATTGGCTGACAGTGATGCAGCCAGGAAGTCTGCTGTACATGGCCATTTCCTGGTTTTAGACATGGCGCCGGTGGCTGCTGCCAAACTCGTAAAAATACAGTATATACTATAAACATAATAGTGTTTGAACACGGAACCAATTTCAAATGTACTAATGGATGCATATTGGATGACGTGTCCTTGACTCGGATAGGTGGACATATGAATGAGAGTGAGCTCGTCATTCAGAATGAATGAGCGCGTGCCTCTCGCAAAATCACTATCGCACTATTTAATTCATGGTACATATGAAATTGTAAATATGGTTCAATGTTGTTGTAGGACACAAAATATGTGTGCTGCATACACTGTATTTTTGTTTTGATGGCTGCTAACTGTCTCGCCGTCTTAAACCCGGAAATTGATCTTTCGCCTACATGTGAAAGCTTTTGTGCATTTAATGGGGTGCACTTTGTGACAGTGCCACATCATGAAATGACAAATTTTTAAAATTGTAGTTTATGTCACCTCTCAAGGGACTAACTACCAATGTAAATTAGCTGCATGATAACTTTACATTCACACAGGTATAGTGCCTGGTTCATTAACGTGCATTGTGCCTTTCAAATTTAAAAAAATTAAAAAAGAAAAAAATGGTCAAAGTGTGCAATGGATGCAAATAGATCAGAAAAGGTGCAACGTGTTCAACTAGCTAAGGGAGGTCACAACGAGAAAACAGTCCAGCTCACATCACTATTTAATGTTATGCCAAGGGTATAAATATAATATCTCTATCATCGAGTTTGTGGAAGGTATTTTCTCACAGATATGTATAAAATATTTGATTGGATTGTCTTTGAGTAAGTAAGTTAGGGAAGAAAATGGCTTCCCTGCTTGCTAATGTCAGCTCTACAACGCACCATCCATTTCAGCGTCAAAGGAGCACGTCCGTGCCATTAATTCCAGCAACAGAAAAGTCAATTCATTAGGCAATGATCATGTTAATTACTGTATGTGCAAATTTCAATGTTGTCTATTTTTGAATCAACTTACCTGCTGAAATGTAACATCAAGGCAGCCTTCTGTCTCCCTTTTAAGCACTTGATCTTTTGAAATATATTTCTTTCAACTGACCCTTAACGTGTACAAATTGCAGCGGGAAAGAAGAAGGCGGAAATCATTATTCAAGCAATTTATTTTGTTTTCTCACTCACAATTCCTTCGACATATCCGAGATGGATCTTTAGACATCTATACAGACAGGAGAAACTTCCCCGTCTGAAAAAAATGCATGCAGAAAAAAAAAAATTCTAATGTTTATTTTGACTTACTTGCTATAAATGTATAATAATTTTGAATACGGTGTACAATATTTGCATTATTTGATGGAGCTCTGGCATTGCATCTCATTATTTGTGCGAGCGGTCATAATGTTGTGGCTGGACGGTGAATACACATTCATATACTTTGCTATACACCGAACATAAAATATATGTAGATACAAATACATCGATATGAATATACAGTGGGCTGTGTTGAAGTAATGTATTATGTTATAGGAAAAGCAAGGTTTGTATCAGGTACTTCATTTTATGACGTCAACAAAACCTACATATATATAAAAATAAATTGTACATTACACTGCTGTTTTTCTTTGACATGGTATTTATACCATGAATGGTTACATTTTCTAGTCATGTTTTTTCCCCCTCTGGCCTTCATTAATTCAGATGCACATAAGTATATGTCCACTGGCCACCTTCTTAAGTATGTGCACAATCCACCACTAGTGCTGCATTTAATAATGCTTAGTTATGATTCAGGTATTAATTATTAGAATGTGTTTATTTAGGGTTTTAGCTTGCCACAGTTTACAAGTGCATCATTCTGAGAGGTGTTTTAAAATGTTGAATATTTTTAATAAAAGCCACATATCGCAAAATAATAAACATGTTGTTAAATTAAATGAATGATGGTGTTACATCGTTATCCATACAAATATCGTAGTTTTCGTATACTGATACTATAAAGTTGTCATATTATGCAGGTATACCTAACATTGTAACTTTTCATGTGGCCTCTCGATTTGTGCAGACCTTTTCTGTTTTATTTTGGCTATGCCCCAACGATGTGTCTGCTTCATTTCATTTTTGTTGCCTCCCGCCTCTGACAGATGTACTTTCCCCTTGGGGATCAATAAAGTGTATCGTCTCATTTCATCTCATCTCATCTCATCACCTCGGCTATGGTCTCCTTCGGGGGGACATTAATAATATCAGCGACGGATGCAGATGAGTGTGCCTCAATACAATGTTTGGATCCAATCACATGGGCCATAAATAGAGTGAATTATAGCTAGTGATAGAGTGATGGATGCATGATAGATGCATAGATACATATATAGATACAGTACGTATATACAGAGAGATACAGTACCATCCATCCGTTATCTGAACTGCTTATCCTCACGAGGGTTGTGGGCGTGCTGGAGCCTACCCCAGCTTTCTTCGGGCATAGGAGGGGGGACACCCTGAATTGGTTGCCAGCCAATCGCAGGGCACACTCAAACAGTATACAGTACTGTATGAATAATTCAATCTACCACCGTTGGTTTGAACTTGAGACAACATCTCGCTTCTGTAAATGATTGTTTTTAAAGAAATGATTTGGGTGCGGGAGTGGGGGTGGTGGGTACAGTATACGTTAGTGTTGTTCTCTGCGTTCTGGGTGAGTTTTGCCTGTACAGCAGGGGTCTCAAATTCCGGTCCTGTAGGGCCGCTTTCCTGCATGTTTTCTAAGTCTCCCTGTTGCAACACACCTGATTCAAATGATCAGATCATCAGCAAGCTCTGTGGAAGCCTGACATTGAACCTGTTCATTTGAATCAGGTGTGTTGCAACAGGGAGACTTGGAAAACATGCAGGACAGCGGCCCTCCAGGACCTGAGTTTGAGACCCCTGCTGTACAGGTACCTGTATTTGTATTGCTTCTCCTCCCCCTGCTGGCATGAAAGGTTATTTCATGATTTTCGGTTCAATTCCAGCCTTTGCTGTGATAGGTGGAATTAGTCACCTGACACAGACAGGTCATAGTACACAGTGTGATTTAAAAAAACATTAGCTTCGCAATAGCTCAGCATTCGCTTCTTTTTGCGATGGGTCAAGGGTATGGCATCTGGTTTGTGTTGCACGTTCCGCGGTCTATCTAGTGGTTAGTAGCGTCACCTAGTGGATAAAATAAATCACGACAGGCTATCTGAATAAACGCGCTTTGGTCGTTGTGTGGTGAGGACACACCGTATGAGTCATTAATAGTTCTGTTTACATAACCACCTCATAAAACAGTAACTGACAGAAAAGTATGACTGAAAAATATTCACGTTGTGTTACACGATTTCGCTTTTTGAAAAGCGTCAACTGAATACAAATTATTTGTATGTGGGCGGTACTTGTATCCGGTTGTGGATATTTGATTGGCTGAGCAAACCCGTTTGGTTGCGAAGCGCGATTGCTCTGAAAACTTAAAAAGGACGTATAGAAAAATATTGTCACATTTACTTTCTAAGTTTGTCGACAGGACAAATCTCAATTCAGTTTACCCAGAAAAGGAAGGCATTAAATGACCAAAGTGCTTTTCTTCTATAGCTGATATTTCGTAACATTTTTACTATCTTCTTGAAATACTATTTAGGTCAATTTAAATCAAAATGAGTTATTTTAAACCTTTTTGACATTCTATAATTATTTACTGGCAAATATGCCTGCTAATTTTTAAAGACGTACATAGACATTATCAAACGTTCCTTCCAGTAGCCTTAATAGCCTGAAATTTAGGATTTACTCAACTCAACTCAACTGTATTTATAGACTATAGAGCACTTTAAAACCATAACCTAGCTGTATACAAAGTGACGTACATGGAGCAAATATACACAACAATAAAACAATAAATCAATAACAAAGACGGTAGAAAGCACCAAACAATAAAACTAAGATCAAGTCTGGTTTGATTGAATTAATAGCTTTAATTCTAGGCTTTGTTATAATCCATGACATTTATGTTCATTATATTTAATGTGAACTGATGACAGAAGAAAACAGACTGTAATTCAAGTTTAGAAAGCAATTTTTATATGAACGGGGAATTCACTTTGACTGATTCTTCAGATCTAAATAATTAATCAATGAAAACTAAAACGAATAAAAGTGAGTTTAAAAATAAATCATGAAAAGCTATTCCTCTTATAAAAAGGAGACACCATTACATTTAACAAGAATGAACATACTACAAAGAAGATAAAAACAAATAATATTAAACCCATACAGAATGCACAGTACTGTATTACACGCAATATTTTATGAAGGGCACAAAAACTGTTGCTGCTGGTGTAGTGGCTCGCCTGACTTGTGAGTGGGCAGTGTGGGATCGGTTCCCACTCAGTAATGGTGTGGATGTGGCTGTAGATGTTTCTTCATCCCTATACATGCCCTGCGACTGACTTTTGACCACTTCAGGGTGTACTGTAGTCCACCTGACGACCGACGTCAGCTGAGATAGGCTCCAGCACCCCCTGGCGACCCTGTTCAGGATAAGTGGCCTAATTTTGATTCTAAAGCATAGAAATAAATGTATCATCTGTTTGTGTCCCATAGGAAAACCCCCGTTTCAAAGCAAAAAGAGACTCTATATCATGTGTAATTTCGTCCACTAGGCGTCACTAAATAAACACATTACACCCAGTACAGGTTATTCCTCTCTGGAGGCATCAAAACAAAACAAAGAACTACTGTACTGTCCACTTGTGAAGCCGTTGTGTTTGACGTTTAACACGAATTATCTTGAATTGTATGGATTCCTGCAATTACCCTTTCTATTTATGGCGAGTTGGCCTTCAAAGAATATTTACAAGTGGGTCAAGGAAATCTTCTTTATAATTGGGATAAACTCTGCAAATGTTCTTACTTCATGGATGGATGAATAAATAGATAAATATATAAAAATAAATCAGACATTCCCGTGAGATATTTTTTTCTGAATGTACAATAAACGATGTGAAAAAAATACAATGGATTATTTTGTTGATGTAAATGTTTATTTTAAACAGAGGTGCTGACATTAAGGAAGTTTGTATAATCTTAAAATTGATTGCCTTAGGACATTTGATCACCAATTTATTACTGATGCTGCTTTAAACATTGCGGAAATGAAATGCGTGCAACATTGTTGCAATGACAACATTTGTCCCAGTTTTCTTCCTCCTCCGCAGAAAAGTACCACTGAACATATCATTTGACCAGCTTTTTTTTAAGGCATGTTATTCACTCGATGTGAGGCCAACAATATTGATGAAAGTAAAACACATTTTGGTTACATCCGTATTTGTTGTAAGTCGGTTTTTAAATACATCAAATGTATCTCACCACTCTTTCCGCCCCAGTCTTCAATTATTCTTGAAGGCACTTTGCACAATTTTGCTACAAACGGTCAAACTTCTTACCCAACGCTACATCTCGACTCCAGAGCAAACTAGTGCTAATTACAAATGCACAAAGTGCACCCAAGTGGCCCGTTGGCTACAAACGGATCAAGAACTGTCCCTGCATATTACGTCACCATATAGGAGAGACCCTTCGTGTGTGTGTGTGTGTGTGTGTGTGTGTGTGTGTGTGTGTGTGTGTGTGTGTCACAACTTGTCATTTACATTCAAAACGGTAATACATTGAAAGCAGACATGGTGTCAAAAGATCATCCTCAAGGTGGGAAGCGGCACAAGGAGGAAATCTAGCTATATTGCTCAGTTGTAACTTCGTTTTCCAGTTCGTTATTCAACATCTACACGCCTGTGAGTTTACGCGACGGAACTCATGGTTGTACAGTACTTGCTGACAATGTAGGCAGTTAACACTAAAAATGCTGCATAAACACCCCTAGCCACTAATGAGCTAGCTCCTCAAAATCAGACAGCTGCTTCATTTGCTCCACTTGCATAGAATGTCTTCTCACAAGCTTCTTCTTGCACTTCAGCCCACCCCTCTTTGGTGTGTTTGGTGCTACTGGCGCTAAGGATCGAATGCCGCTGGTCAAAGGCGAGGATGGCTTGCTACTGGCGCCAATGTCAGGAATGTAAGGGTTGGGGTTGACATTGAGAGGGGGCAGCTGGCCCGGCCTGGTGTGGCAGATGTGATCGAGAAGAAGGGTGCCAGAGCCTCTCCTCTCCAAGAGCCCCGGCGGACGCCAGCGGATGGTGCACGGTGAGGATGTGCTGGCGTTGCTGTCTAGGGACTCTCTGGAGCTGGTCAACAAGGCCAGAGGGGAGGTGTTCAGTTTCCTTCGCTCCAGTGGCACCTTTGGGGAGTCCAGCATGACAGAGTCGGAGTAGAGCTGAGAGTCTGAGTCATAGTGGTCATTCCCGAGTCTCCTATTGTGCATGGTGTCTCTGAGAGCGGGATGCCCAACGCTGGCGCCCTCCTGCTCGGTCGGCACGGTGCTGCGTCGTGCCAGAGGCTGGTGCGGGCCCAGCGCTCTTTCATAGGCTGCTTTAGTGGTCGGGGGAACCGACAGCGAGGTTGTCATTTTGCAGCCTTGCTCGCCCACCGGCGGGAAAGTGCTTTCTTTGCCATCCATGCTGTTCTGCCGAGACAAAGTGGCCCTTTTGCTCAGGGTCAGGCCGTTCAAACCTGCCACCATGTCCTCATCCGAGCTGGCCTTCTTGCTTTCGTTGTGGCTGTTCGCCCGTTCGGCCAGCACGGAGGGCGCTATCAGCCCCCACGGCTCCGACTGCAGACGCTTCAGCTGAGGTAAACGCGCTCGCTTGTGGCTGGTCGGCCGCCGTGCGGGCGACGTGGGCCCATTGGCCAGTTTGTTTGCCGAGCAGGATGTTTTCAGCTTAGTCTGGAAGTTGAAGATGGAATTTTGTTGCTCTTGCTCAATCATTGGAGATGCAGTGATGTCGATGTCTGAAGGTGAGGTGCAGTATGAGGACTTTTCAACCAGCTCTGGAGACGGAGGAACATTTAGGTACTGTTTGGTGGTTTTGGTGCCAGATGGTGACTTATCGGTGGTGATAATGATAACCTCTTTGCCTTTGGCTTTGCAAGCATCCAGAAGCAACTTGAGCGTTTGCTTTTCATCTGCGTTGATGGCGTAAACCAGTGCAGAGGCTCCCCCCCTGTCCTCCAGGCTGGGATCAGCCCCGTTGCTCAGTAGATGGGTCACTACTTCATGTCCCGCCTTGTGGATGCAGGCGTGCATCAGGGCGGTCCGGCCTCCTTTGTCTTGTATGTTTGGGTCAGCTTGGTTGTCCAGCAAATATTTGACTAGCTTAGACTTGCTGACGCTCTGCTGGTCGCTGTGCGTCGACATACAGGCCACCATGAGCGGCGTCTCGCCACGTTCATTGCTCTCATTGATGTACGCGCCGCCCTCCAGGAGGAGTCTGGTGAGCCTCAAGCGTCGGAGCCACACCGCTTTCAGGAGCGAGTTGCCGTCCGTGCGCAGCTCCAGAATGTCAGCCATCGCTCAGATTTTCCCCGTGTGGACTTTACAGCTTTTTGGGGGGTTTGGGGGAGGGGTGAAACACACGGAATATAAAATAATATAATAATATGAACATTAAAAAAAGTGTTGTTCTGAAGAAACACCAGCAGATGGCAGTCTGTCACAGTATTACGATGATGAAAGACGACGGAAGATCCAAAACGCAAAAGCAGCCAATTTCAAAGTGTGAACTTGGTTCTTTTGGTTGTGTCTCTCCATTGAAGGGCGGTATCGATAAGACCCACGGACGTAATGATGATGCCACCTTATCTGATTCTATCACTTTAACAGTATAACTGTAAAATATTAAATAATTTAAAAAAATCATCAAGTCAAATAAGAATGCTTCTGTTTGTAGGAGTTGGCAACAAAACCTACGCGCTCCATCCCATCAGGCATCTGTTTATAGAGCTAATCTTGTGTTATTAACCAATGAGTGGTTATTGCCTGGTGGAATATGAAGGAGTTTTCAATTAGATGTTGATGACACGCCCAATGGTAAATTAGTTACTTTGCCTGTATTAACACTCAATTTCTCAAGATAATACAGTAGTTAGATTGCTCTTACCTGGTCAGAAGAAAGGATTCCCATGCTCTTAAGCAGCCTCACTGCGTCACGGCAGGATGGAAAAATGAGGAGATAATGGCTCGATTCAAAACAGAAAGTTCACGGAGGATTCTTTTTTTTCTGCCTATTTGTGAGCCATCCACACCCCGCCTCGGTTACAGCCGGGGCGCCGAGTGTCGGTGGTGATATAGTAGGACGCACATGAGCGCACCTGATCGTGGCTTTTTGTGTTGTTGTTGTTCTCAGACGCGTGAGTCCTGACGAGGAGGATGCTTTGGATTCTTCTCGGTGCGCACTCATGGAGCGCAACCTGGAGACGCTGCGGGTTATAAATAACTTACTTTCTTAGCCTGTTGAATGAAACGTGTGCGCTCTTGACGTCAGAGCGACCCCAAAAATAAATGTGCGTCTGACGAGAACCTCTGTGCGCGCACGTACAGACACACACACACACACACACACACACACACACACACACACACACACACACACACACACACACACACACACACACACACACACACACACACACGCGTACACGCAAACACGCGCGCGCGCGCAGATGTAGTGTTGACATGGAAATGCTCAGTGCGAGCATTTTATTCTGTATTGAGAAAGAGTAAAGAGATTGGTAAATGAAAGGAGTGGATGATATAGTTTACAAAATAAATTAGGTTCTGACCAATAATCATTTCGTGACATATTATTCTTTTGAATGCGTGTGCGTGCGTGCGTGGATGCGTGTGTGAGCGTGTGTGTGTCTGCGCGCGCTCCCGCGTGTCAGCTACGTTTAAATATAGCAGCATTCTGGCTCTATACAGTCTTTCTTTAACAACACTTAGAGGCTCTCATTCTCATCAGTACAATGGAATAATCAAACGCTTCAATGCGGTTCGTGCAGTATAATGGAGCCCCTTAAAGGACATGGTACCATTTTGAGTAACTTAGTTTCAGAGACACCACTCACCATCACTGTAGGCAGAATAACCGGTCATTTATTTGCCGATAATAATGAACCATCTTAAATATAAAGAGTCATTCAATTTCCTTCTTGTTTAAAGTAGATTTAAATCATTTGTAATTTCTGTGCAATGATTTGATTATTGTTGTTTAGATTACGTTTAGTTGTTCATGTCGCGTCTTGTGTGTCTTTTGCATGTCTTGCTCGTTAGGTTTTGTTTCCGCCTGTCCATGTCAGCAGCACGTTCCCTTGAGTAAACTAATCAACTCAACTCCAAGTTCAACCACGTACGTGTCTTGTGTTCCTCGTTGTCTCGTCAGTTTGCTTTTATTTAGTTCCCTGCTTTATATCAGTCTTTGTCAATTCATTGTTTGGTTGCTTCTGCTTTTGTCTGGTCTTGTTCCCAGTTGTGGTGAGTCTGATCCCAGTTAGGCTACTCTGGAGCTTGTTTTTTGGACTTCTGTTAATTGAGTAGTTCTGATTCTATTTGCTTATTTTTATTATAATTATTTTGAAATAAGTACTTTTTTTCACTTTTTCTTTTTGAGTACACCTGCAGTTGGGTCCATCTTGTTTGTAACCACAACCATAAAAACCCTCAATTCATAACATGCTGCTCTTGTATTTACTTTTACTTAAATCACGAAGGGAGGGAAGAAAGTAAGTAATGTAGAGTGGATCCCGCAGTCCAGAACCCGCGGATTCACCTCATCGCTGATTTTTGTTCAATATTTTAAAAATATTTTGAAAATACTTTGTACTAATATATTTGTTTGTTTCTGGAAAGCCAAATTCAAATTTTCCAAAACGCTGATTGGATGTTTTCCAATATATATATATATATATATCAGACATCTCAGTCCAGAAATGTGCAGTGCTGGGAACAGCAAGGATACTGCGCAGAACCCTAAGCTTCCTGGCCTCTGGTAGAGGACCCGAGCTGAATGGGGATATACACCACCCGATGAGATGATATATTTTTATATATATATATATATATACAGTATATATGTATATATACAGTATATATGTTTTTTTTTTCATTTCCAAGCAGGAGTGCTGCCTGTGATTTTGTCTTTCAAAACAATTTGGACCCTTATAATCATAATCACTCTCCCTCCTAATAGCACTCCTGTTTCCAAGTATTTAAAGGTTTTATTTATTTTAGACATTTACTTGGCCAACATCCAATTAATTGGCGACCAGTCCATCCAAGGTGTATCTTGTCTCTCTTCCAAATTTGATAATGGATGAATAATTCACTTGGCCTAAGCGCTATTATTACAGTCTTGCATCCTGAATGCACCCATAACACCGGCCATGAACCAAATGAAGTTCCCATCAATCAACATTTACCGCTCAATGATCACTGGAACAAGTGAAAAATATTTTACGCCGTACGTGTTCACCGCACCATTAAAGAGGCCAAAACTTGTAGCAGCCATCACAGCCATAGAGCCTAATAGGGACATTTCTATTTTTAGGTTGCTATGAGACAGCTTAGAAGCAGTTTCTAATGAGAACAGTGATTTTCTCAGCCCCTCCGAGGAACAGGTAAATCAGACACATTCCACCAGGACTGCAAGCCTTTCATGGCATTTGCTTTTTTCTTTTTTTCTTTTTCTCTCTCTTTTTTTTGTGGTGGTGAGGGGGAGGGGGGGGTAGACACTACCTTGGCAGCACGTATCCCTACTGGTAAAAGGTAACCACTACCGTGTTTAATAATTAGTCTTCTGACCTCTAGTCTTTTCCCATGATAGCAGAACTAATCACTTTATTCGACGTCCAAACACTTGGTGGCTTAGGTGGTCTAGTTGTTAACGACGGCAGTGCTTTCTCACCTGTGATTGCACTTCTCAGTTCTTGGGAACAAGATGTTTCTTGAAAAAACACCCACGTGTGTGTCCTTTGGATGCACATCAGTCAGTGGAAACACCATTGGATTTTCTTGGTGGGAATTTGTTCATTTAAAGGGACGATTGTTCAAGATAATCTTCTGATAACAGATCATTTCAAGCTTTGAAAGGTGCGTAAAAATACTCAACTTAGATCCATATGTCATAATTTGCCATGAAACAGAAAGTAGCCTGCGACTGTAGAATCAAGAATGCTAGGACCACGTGTTCTTTTAGAATAGACCGACATTTTCAGAAAGTGGTGCGCCTACCGATGGACACAAATCTTGGCTTTGCCAGGAGCAATTGTGGTCATTTTGATTCACCACCAAAAGCACAAAGGCTTGATGACTTCATGTGATGGCACGCCTTTTACATGTGTGCACTGAGGCAGTGAAATAGCCATGTTATGCCATGGTAACTAAGGATAAGCTTAGCAGATCTCGCCGCACCGGACACGTTGATGAGCAAGGGAGTGGCAAGTGGCCTCGGCAGTCCTCACCCAAAGCGTGATCTTTGGCCCAAATATGCTTTCACCTGTATACTAAAAGGGGGAAAAAAATAAAGAAAGAAAGCTGTGGGAATAAGTGATGTCACCTCCCGGGAGCAGTTTCCATTTTCAGATATCTTACATCGCAGCTGCTGCTCCTCTCCTCATCGTTTCTAAATATAACTTCCATCTTTACTCCGGATTGAGGCATTGTTGAGCTCAACAGGCTACAAGTCTCATCCCAGACTGTTTGTGGAGAGAAGAAAGAAAAAGTTACAGGTAGTTTCACAACAACAATGCCTCACACAAACAGCAACAGTGAATTTCTTGTCTCCATTCCAACAGAAAATCAGAAGTCACGAGCATATCTGCAGTGGCTACCTAAGCCAAATTCCTGCTTTCACAGATTCAGGTGAAGACAGAGGGGGGCGACTAAAACAATGACATCCAACCTTTTCACAAAGGGTGACTATTTTTAGATCTTAACCTTTGCATTGCCGCTCTATTTTCCTCAAATACAGCTTTGGAAATGAATTTAGCACCGCTGGAGTTTTGGAATTTGAGCGCGACCTTGGTAGTAGTTAAGAATAGAGAATAAAACACAAATGATCGATTTGATTCAAATATAAATTTGCAGTGATTTTGTTTTCCAATTCTTTTCTTTCCACTGTATGAATGTATGATATTATATTGCATTTTAGGGTAACAAAAGAATAAAGAATAAACATACCACTCACAGGACAAAAGAATCGATACATCAACAGACAATGATATGCTGCATCCCTGTATTGATACAGTCTTCTTCTTTGTTTGGGTTTGGATTTTGCAGTATGTATGAGGATCCAAACCCACCATATTTCTGGGCATGTGTTTCCCAGCCAATTGACCAGGTTCTCTTCCACAGTTGGCAGATCACGAGCCCCATTAGGATGACAATAAATGGGGCAAGATGTTGCCACGTGGTCTGCAGTATGCTCCTCTGCATCACACTCACATGCCGCAGTGGAAGTCATACCCCATGTGCGTATTGTTCCACAGATGAGGCCAATGCAATTTCAAAAACGGTTAAGCCCTACCCAAGTGGGCCCGGAAAAGCATCGAAACAGTATTTGGCGCTGATGTAGCTATACTGTGTCACCACAGGGTAAGTGATTATTCACAAAGTACGCAGCGTGTCCATCATTTACTTTCTGCGTGAAAAAGATTTTTCCCAGCCAACACAACCTGGAGCTGAGGCTGCTGTGGAAACACGGCAACAAACCGGTTACATGTCGTTTTCTGTCTGATCTTTGAGGTTATTGAAAGCAAGAAACATCACAGGTACCACCATTTTTAAAATATGTCAACAGCATTTTTACTTTATATATTTAAGACAGGGCGGCTTGATGGTCCAGTGGTTAGCGCGTCGACCTCACAGTGCAAAGGTACTGGGTTCAATTCCAGCTCCGGCCTCCCTGTGTGGAGTTAGCATGTTCTCCACGGGCCTGCGTGGTTTTTCTCCGGGTACTCCGGTTTCCTCCCACATTCCAAAAACATGCATGGCAGGCTGATTGAGCACTCTAAATTGTCCCTAGGTGTGAGTGTGAGTGAGAATGGTTATTCGTCTCTGTCTGCCCTGCGATTGGCTGGCAACCAGTTCAGGATGTCCCCCGCCTACTGCCCGATAACATCTGGGAAAGGCTCCAGCACCCCCCGCGACCCTTGTGAGGATAAAGCGGGCCAGAAAATGGATGGATGCTGGATATTTAAGACAAAGATTACAACACTACACGTATTTACTTAAATCTTTTATGATAAAACATTATATAGTAATAAACATGCATCAAAATTGCCTTCTGAGACAGGCGAAGAGGCTTGTGTTGTGGTGTTGAAGATGGGCTCTCAGTTGACTCATACGCTGGAGGCACTGACGTAGTAGATGAGGTTTTTAGATCGGAGAAAAACATGCTGATGGGTTACACTATGACGTTCACCTTGTCTTCTTATTAGTTGAAATAAAAATTTTACTGACCTGACAGTTTCACCTGTCATTTCAGCCTTCACCTGAGCTGTCAGTGTCTGATATATACAGTACCGGTATATATATTTTTTAATACTGTATTTGAAATACAAACGAATAAACCCCCCGCCACTCCCTCAAAAAATAATAACATAGGAGCTGTGCGGTGGTCGCAGGTTTTTCTGTGCCCCGGCCTCATCGATCACTCCAAATTGTCCGTAGGTGTGATTTTGAATGGTTGTTTGTCTAAGTGTTCCCTGCAACTGGGTGGCATCAGTTCAGGGTGTACCCCCCTGACTGCCCCAAGTCACCTGGGATCAGATCCAGCACACTCGCAACCCTCGTGAGAATAAAACAGTTCAGATCACGGATGGATGCAAAAAATATATATCACAATCTACAAATATCAATCGCAAAAAAACAAAATATGTATTTACTGCATGACAACATTCTTACACTACACGCTATTCGTAACTTGAAAATGTTAGGACCATCATAAGCTGAAGACGTAAATATTTCAAGAAAGGAAGCAAGTCGAACTTGTGGTACTGACGGCTTCTAAGGAATAAAAGAATATTATTTATGGGAATCTGAAGACTTGACACATCTCATTCACTCTGTTATGGAACTGATGTGAATCATTCAACCTACACCGGTAAAATAGAGGGGGGGGGCAGCGGGGGAAACAAGCTTTTTATAACCCATTCACTCCAATGGGGGGGGGGACTGCATTTGTATCTCCACACAGAGGAGGTGGATGTTCCAGAGCTTTGGGACCCGTTTGTGTGCTCCTTCCTCGGTGCGCCTTGCCTCTTTTCGAGAGTGGCTTTGACATTCTCATGGCATTTGGTGTCTGTGCGATTGTATCAAGCCAACGTGTGGGCTGCTGCGGCGTCGAACTGGCACGAACCTTTGCTGCAGCTTTGTTCCGGACTGCGCCATGCCTCGCTCCTTCTGTATACGGTCTAAGAGCTTCTTTCAAATGGAGCTCCCTGCTTCATGCTGACACGGTTTACTTCTTTCTCCTCCGCTCTTTGGGAACACACATTGACACACAAGTGTCAAATGGTTTATTGTCGTTCTTGCTTTTTATTATGTTGTCACACTGCAAACACCTGGCAAGAGGCGAGTATTGTTCGAAGACATTATACAGTCAAGCGTTTTCCCCGGTGATCATTGTGTGTGTCGGCTGTATCCAAGGAGATTTGTGCATATCTATTAAGGAGCTTATTACTCCTTTTGCAGAGTAGTGTTTGTTTTCAGCTCAGAGGGACAGGTTACCGATTCACATGCGAATGCCGACACGACTAGAAGAAATGGCGCCGCATGATAAATAAACAAGCAGTCAAGTAAGGATCGGTAGCAGTACTCCCGAGTTACAATTACAAATGAAGCTTTTTTTTCTGAATAACTAAGGATACACTAATACCACTTTTTTGCAGATCGAGTAGGAGTACAAATAGTTACATTAAGTACTTGCCGATGCTTTAATTACGACTGTCACTGAGGTATTACCGCTAATGTAATTACTATATTCTTTGCAGTCGTGTACAATAGTACCGCTTCATTCTCTGAGCTATTTTTAATATTTTATCTTACAGGGATACCTCACCAAGTGTCTATTGAGCGTTGATATATTCTGTAATGATCTGCAATTGCTCCTCCAGCATTCACTGAGTGCATATGCGGTGGATATTTGGCCTTAAATCCATTTTTGGGTTTAATCATCTCAATGATTTATAGAGAGTAATATCATCACTCACAATTAAATTTATAGGCACGTTGCCGCATTTGAGCAATGTTTCCCGTCGCGGGTGCCGCATGCGACGTGTTGCACGAGTGAGAAGTTGGGGCCAGCTGTCAGAGTATGTGGGTACACGGCTGTGCCGATGAGTGGATGTTCTGACAGTGAGTGAGAGAACTTCGCCGTGCGCACGGTTCACACCCCTGCGACGGTGACGTCTTTGACACCAGGAGACAAGCTGACCAAAATACACCTCCTCTGCAGTACAAGGTGGGGGAGCAAGCCGGGGGAAGAGCTATTTCTGTGTGTGTGTGTTTTGTCGGCGGCGCCGGCTGACGTCAAATCGCTCGTGTCCATCCACGAGGATGTCAGTGCTCATCTGGAGAATCGGACGTGACGGGACCAAAAGGGATGAGTCTGGCCTCGGCATGATGAGTCCTCACCGGGCGACAGCGATCGATGTGAGGGTTCACATCCGTGGACACCAAACAGGGGACACTTTTACACTCGGGACTGTGAAACAGGCTTCATTGACTACATCCATAATTCATCAGCTGAGGAACATTATGGGCCTTACACCTTCAGGTACATCCACTCATGAAATCAAACACAAGAATGTCGAGAAAAATGTAACGCGTGTGTCAAAAATGATGTCAGTATAAACCTAATATTCCGTTTTGATGGTTCTTATCAACTCGTTCACTGCCAGCTGTTTTGAAAGCAGAGTTCCCCATATTGCCAGCTACCTAAGAGCATTTCAGCTGAAGACCCACAAAATATTGTGTTCTGTGTCAGTATAAGCACTACCAAAAGAAAGGTCAGATGTCTCTTCTTTTACCAGGAAAAGCGTTTTTCTGTCATGTGACGGTAGTAGACCCCCCAACCCCTCCCACAAAAAACAGGGAGGCAGGAGAACCAGGAAGTACTAAACAAATTTATTTACAAAAAACACTTGCAGGGAAACACTGGAACAACTATATCAAAAACTAAGTCCTGAAAAATCCCAATAAACCAAAACAAACAAACAAAAAAATAATGATAGTAAAACATAACAACGTGGCAGCAACAAAAAACACAAAAACACAAAAACAAAAACCCCACCATGACCCTAACACAACAATCTGACCAAGACTGACAGAAGCCACTGAAATAAATACAAGCAGACTGACGAGACAACAAGAAGCACCTGGACAAGATAAAATGGTTCAGGGAGCTGATTGGTTAACACAAGGGACCCGGAGGAGAAGAACAAGTGGAAATCAAACCAAAACGAGGAAGACAAAAGCACATGAGTCAACAAAACTATCAAACAAAACCAAAAGAAATCCAAAACAAAAGCAGAATCATCAGGGGATCTTTCATAGGGATGTTAGACAAACCACACAAAAACATTAAAAAAATAGTGCCCCATTATTTTTGTTCAGTTTGTCTAATTTTAAAGTCACCGCACTTAAAAATGTTCTGGCCCACCACTTGTTACCTCGTCCTCTGGTGTACCTGAGATTTTATGCTGCACCATGAGTTGAATGGCTGTTTCGTGTGTAGCTTAACAATAAAGGGCCATACTTTATCATCTACCGCCTCGTTTTCGCCACAGCACAAACTGCTGCAGGCAATCATCATCATCAACATCTTGGGCTGCAGTTTCAAGCCATTACCAAACGCCACCACATCACCAGATCCACTTACACTGTCACAGAGTCATTTGCATCCGGCTGACATTAAGGCACTCTTTGATCTGGACCTGTATTCTATACTCCATTTAGAGTTTCTGCACCAGCAGCCGCCACTGGAATCCCAGCACCTGCAGATCTCATTTCGCTAATCCTATCAGAATTCAACATCCCTGGGCCATTAATCAAAGGATTTAATAAACATTTGTCATGTAAATCTGCCTTTCATCCCTTGTCCGCTCTCGAGTCCTCCTTCGCTCACTAAATCGGAACACATTTTTTATTCATAATTATGCACACTGAACACAACACAGTAACCTGTATAACTTCTTCAAAAAATGTATCTGGATCCTGATGATTTTAATTTGTGCAACCACTTGACGAAATAAAATTGAGTAAATCAAACACGCCATGTGTTTTTCAGGTGAATTTGTGCCTTGTGATTGACTGGCGCCCAATTTCGGGTGTACCCTACTTCCCGGCCGAAGACGTTGCCTTCGGCTCCAGCATTCCTAGTGAGGATAAAAGGTTCAAATAATGGATTAATGGATGGACATATTATGCTCCAAGGCAATATATCTGACATGAATAAATTGATGATTAATCCTTAATGTTTCGAGGAAAGTATAGCTTTTATGCTTCACATCACTTGTTTTGTTTTTACCCCCCATCATTAACAACATTTTATTTGACACCCTGAAATGTCAGGTCAACTGTTTTATCATGCGGAGTTCTGCCCTCTTCCCCTTTTATGGCGTGTTTAATTGCAGGCTTGGGAGCAGGAGTGTTGGAGTCAGCCAGCCAGCCAGCCAGCAGTTGTACAACATTACACCAATTAGCAGCTACCTGTCTTAAAGCCGCCTTGGACTCCACTGCATCACCAGATGTTGAGTGCTCTGTTGATTTTGTTGCACCCAGCAATTAAGAAAATTCCAATTGAAATTGTAAATACTCTACATTTCTTGGTCCTATTTTCTCGCTGTCCTCATCCCCCCACAGTCCTGTTTTGGATCGTGGTCTCTGCCTGTCTGGCCCTTGCTTCCAGATTTCCCTCCAGCCACAACAATATCCACAAGGTACTGTATCGATAAATATCCCAGCATCAGACCCTGCTATTTAGCGCTTGGCTAAGCATCTGGGTCCTCCTCACCAATGGAGCCCTCACAGATAAATGTAAAATCCATTTTAATTGACATGGGTCAAATTTGAATTAGAACAGCCTCATGATAGAGAATCTTTGAAGCACCTGTACAATAGAATGACAATTTTAAATATTTTTGGAGTATTTTGGTTTATTTTAGGAAAACTCATCTTTTAGAGTGAAAGTGACATTTAGGTTTTTTTTAGGATGTGTGTGTGTGTGTGTTTTTTATTGCTATTTAATGTGAAAATTGGTCAAATTTGATCCACACTGTATGTAAGTGCTTAGTGTTATGTAAAACCCAGATTTCAGTTACTGTATTTAGGACCAAATGCTTGTTTGTCGTTTCATAGAGGATGGATAGACGTTGTCTTCTTCTGAGCCATGTAACTACAGCGAGATTGATGGCACGTCAACATCACTGAGTCTCTTATAGTCACGTCAATGAGGCCGCATTTATTTAAAGAGTGTTTACGTTACATTTACAGAAAGTGAAGCTGTCGAGGAAATAAGTCAGCCCCTTGCTATTAGCATAGTAACACCTGTACAGAATCTCTCACTACATTTGTATATCCTCCATATTGGGGAGGTGCGATTGACTGTGCTGCAAACGTGTGTAGATCTTGCTGCAAGTATATAACCAAGTGTTGGCAAATCTCTTCACCACATCTTTGCATTTTAATTTCAATTTCAATTCAGAACTGCCATCAGTCACCATAGCATGCTAACACCACATTCTAGTGGCTAGCCTATTGGCTGGCGTGAGGGAGATAAAGACTTAATTAAAACAAACAGCTTTCATCCACAGCGACGGAAAATTCTTGGGCTCAGTAGGCCTACAGCGCTGAGACAGAAAGCCGTGTGTGGAGTTCCCCTGGGCCAGACAGATGCTCTCCTACCTAACTGAGCACATCGTGATGAGAAGCGGAGTTATCTTTGCCTCACAGCACTCTACATCCTGCTGGGAGGACACCTCTCAGAGAAGACTACCGGCCTGGGATTCAATCAAACCAGAATAGTGCATTTAACTCCAACTTCCATCTTCTTCTAGACTGACCAGACTTAAAAAACACAAGTGCACCCAAATGGCAAAAAATTGTTCATAAACCTAGCAGTTTTTTATTGCACTAGTTGCGGTGTTTGAATGAGCAATGCGAACAAGACAGAATTGGACAATTATAAACTCACCTTCAGCCTTGCACACTCTGTGAATGATCATCGCACACTTTTTGACTTGCTCCACCGGAAAAACTCCAACCTCTCAAACGTTTTTGATGTGCCACATATTTTATTGAACCACAAATACGCTGTGGTTGTCAAGCAAAAAGCAGATTGCCCCGGCATGTTTCGTCACACAACCTGAAAAGCTACTTGGTAAGTTGATCCACCTATTGACGATTATGTCGATTAGAATAATGCAAATGTATGAGCAAGGAAGAGTCATTCACTGAATATTAAAAAAAAAAAAAAGTGGACATTTGAAGGGAAATCATTAAAAATTAAATGCAACTAGGGTTCAGTCAGTGTTTTCAATGAACAGTCTGACATCTCACCTTAATCAATCATCTTCCAGTCATCATTATAGTTCTTTCTTTGCGCCCTCTTTTTTTATAAATACATTTTACAATGAAATTCTATGTTTTGTTTATTAAAGTATAACAAAATAATTTTGGGGGCAAACTGGAATGGAATAATGGCATTTTTGTTCATTTCAATGAGGAAAATGTGTTTTATATTTGAGTAATACGAATCATGAGGTTACACTAGGTGTACTGTAAGTCTATCTTGTAAGTCAAAATAGAACTGTGTCAAGAAGGATGTCAAACTCATTTTTGTCACTGTGAGCCCATGTAAATCTCATATCACACATACACAACAAATTGATGGATAACTAGTTTTGAAATCAGAAGCCAGTGGGTAAAATCTTTTAATTTATTTTATACAGGGGAATGGTAACAAAAAAAATCTTGCAATATCTCATATCTCAGTGTTGTTAAAGAAGAAAAATATGAGTTGCCTTTGCGGGCCATATACTGTATATGATGCCGCAGGCTGGAACTGGCCCCCAGGACTTGAGTTTGACACCCGTGTAATAGGAAATTCGGAACAGTTACTACTATTTGCAATTTTTTGCTGTTTGTGGCAGGTCTACTGAGGTTTGATTGCAAACAATACAGTGGAATGCTACCCAAAAAAAAAAAAAGCACATCAGACAGTAAGGGACAAAACTGTAGTAATCTTGGCTTGATTTGTTTTTTGTTGCTGTTTGTTTGGGGGGGGGGGGTTAACATAAAAAACTACAGCTCAACAGCAAGATGTCATCATCACTGTGCAACCAGCAGACATTTTAACAAAAAGAAGGTTTGGAAGAAATTGGATCCAAGGTATTGAAGGCACGCCACTCGTTGAACGTTCATTGTGAGAGGAGGTTTGGCTCGATCAATGCCATGCACAGCCAGGTGTGTGCAGAAAGCTCAGCGAGGCGCAGGGATGCTAGTTTATAAATAAACCAAATAAAGGATGGTGCCGTCAGTGACCCTCGAGATGTGGCTTTGGAAGGGCTGGAACGGTAGACGTTTATCCTGAAGAAACTAATAAAGCATTGTCTGTCAGCCGGGAGGTGAGTCAGCCCCCGAGCAACATCATTAGAGAGAGGCGGAGTTCTGATCACGTCTCCGAGGGGAGATGACCACCATTCTGTATGGCGCATGCAACCAAGACCACCAGAAGGCGCAATGCAAAAGTGGGGTACAAATGGGCAATCGCATATCGACCTTTTCACCTTGGTAAGCGCGTGCCGGTGGCCAATACTTCAAGCGTTGTCGTAGTAAACAAAACCATTTCGATGTCAACCGCGTGAGGGGGGTTGAGGAAACAGAGTAAATGGCTTCAATAATGATTGCCACAGTTTCATGTGTTAATAAGTGTCTGTCAAAAGGCAGATGTCCTTTGAGGTAAATGACTTCCAAGAGGGACAGAATGGCAGCCTTAATTTTTCAGTTGCACAAGTCATCTGATTCAAAAATACCTGCAGATGTGGTAGAAATTCACTTATCCACAGACAACACTGGCTAATGAGGTGACTTTTCTGTTGCTTGGATTAATGACAGAGACATGCTCTTTTGACGCTGAAATGGATATTGCAATGATGCCTACTAGAAAGCTAGCCAATATGTTTTGCTAAATTACTCAGAGACAACCTGAAGGAGATATTATCCTTGAAAGGGAATTTTATGTGTTGAGCAGTTTTGGATCCTTGGCAGTGAAAATGAAAAAAATAATTTATTTTCATTATTATTATTATTATTATTATTATTATTATTATTATTATTGTTATTATTATTATCATTATTATTATTATTATTAGAGCCTGAACAATGTGGGAATTTTGGGGCCTACATGTGGGGGCAAAAAAAAGTTAATAACTGATATCCACCATTGATATACTATGAACTGTACATGAACACAAATTCTTCCCCCAAATATGATTCCAGTCAAAGAAGCAGAACCCTTGTGAACTTTTATTCGTAACACTGTAAACTGTGTAATACTGTCTTATAGAAGAGAATGATGGACATGTGAATTAGCATTTGCATGTCCTAATATTGAGTGGGTCGACCTCACAGTGCAGAGGTTGTGGGTTCTCCCATGGGTTGTGGGTTCTCCCATGGGTTTTCTCCAGGTACTCCGGTTTCCTCCCACATTCCAAAAATATGCATGGCAGGTAAATGAACCACTCCAAATTGTCACTCGGTGTGAGTGTGAGCACGGATGGTTATTCGTCTCTCTGTGCCCTGCGATTGGCTGGCAACCTCGCATATATTTTTCTATACATTTTGCTATATCATCCACTGGTACAAATGAGATGATACATATGGTGTGGAAAACTCTGACAATAACAGGTGTTTTAATATTTGTGAAAAAAATGACTATGACAAATCTCTTGGATTGGATATCATTAAATTGTGGAGGCTTACTACCGGGACATAAAATGACCAGAGAGTGCATGTCCTTAGCTTGACTTTGCCTACTTCGCCTAATCTTGTTATTGTTTACATTTGGCAAGACTTGCTGTTGCATAGCAGCACACGCCTTATTAGCTCTTTGCCAGACTCGCTGTCATAGCTGAAGCCTAACGACATGAAGATGTCGCCAACAGATAGCTCACCTTCCCAGCATGTGTCAGCAGGAAGCAGGGGAGAATGCAAAGCAAGTGTCACAGAGGCAGCTTGGGGACCACTCGACACAACGCTCCAAAAACTCAATTTGTTACCGGGAAGCAAACTGACTGAGGTACAGATGATTCAACAGGTATTCTGGCACCTTCTGCCATTTCCACGTGCGTCCTCCATGCTCATTGCCAGAGGTGGCCCTGCCTTCCTTTCATTGTTGCCTCAGTTGCAACGATTTACCTTGCGATTGGATGTCACACATTCCTCCTGTGGCTCAGATTCTGACGCAAGAGCTCGTGGCAATTAGAGTCACCAGTCACTTTGCGGCACGTCAAGCCATAGTAACTGCTGAGCTCCATACTAAGCACGTGGATACAAACCAGACTCAACAAGCACCGCGCTGCATGGCCAATATTAATTGTTCTGAGCCTACCACAAGATTGTTTCAGTGGATAGTAAAGACCGGTACACATAAAATGGAAAAGATCCCACATGTTCTTACCGCTCTTACAGTATGTGGCCTAGGTGGGAGTAAGTCACATACAATGGATATAAAAAGTCTTCACACCCCTGTTCAGATGCCAGGTTTTAATTATATTAAAAATGACACCAAATAAATCATTTCAAAACTTTACCCACCATTAATGTGAAGTATAATTTATTATATATATATTTATTATAAGTCAAATTTAAAGTGTTTCCGATCAACTCCAAATAATGTTCAGCTATTAGAATAGACTTTTTTTCCCTGCCATTATTGTATTCATATTTGACAGCACAAACCGTGGTCTGCAAAGAGCTTCCACGGTATTAGAGAGGCATTACTGTTCAGGAGAAAGGTTGAACAGATTTAATATACAGTATATTTATTTGTATCAATTTATACCTCCAATATATGTTTGGAATATCAGTGAATAATTCCAAACACAGCACAATTTCACACAAGATGATGACAACAGAAGTTGGATTTGAACACTCGGTCACAGTTCAGTCCCACTTTTGCTTTGTTACTTTGAGTCTTGTTTTATGGACTTTTTTAATTTCATATTTTGGATTATTTCAAAGTGCCTTGATCGCCTTTTTTTGTTTTTTGTTTTTTTTAATTTTTAAAAGTACAGTAAATACTTTTTGGGATTCCTGCACTCCTTGCCTCCCCGCTGTGCTGCACTTGGACCCTCCAATGCCAGGAAAACCTTGTTTGTGACAAGTTCCTAGGAATTGAACCGGAAACTAGAACTGCAGTTTGATTGTGGGTTGGGGAGAGTCAGCCTTTCAGTGCTCAGACTCTATGCTACATTGCATCAAATTGGTCTTTATGTTCTCATCCCAAAAGGAAGCCTGTTCTCCACAATCGGTTTCCTGAATTGTGAAGAAATATTTTTTCTCTTAACGCAGTCTCCACAGGGTGTATGCTGATGTTCAACGTCTGTTTTGTGGCAAAGCATCGCCGGAATGGTAAACACAGGACATGGCAATAGGTGGTGGTGGTGGGGAGCCCCTCACGCCAGTGGGTGTTCTGCTGATGGCGAACGATGTTGCTCTTCTCCCATCTCATTCCACCTTAACAAATCGCAAACATGCCATTGTTCCTCAGCTCTTAAACAGCACACCTACAATACATCCAATCTTTATTTACTTCCAGAGGATCCAATCACTAGTCACGACGAGTGTCAAAATAAATTAGCAGAGGATATTAATAGCAGCCGAGGAGAGATGCTACCACCAAAATGTATGCTGATATGCAGTGCCCTTTTTGCTTCCACAGATGCTCACCAGTCCGCCTTCCTTCCCCTCTGTCTTAATATTGTGTCGTCATGGTGATGGGTTTTCGTCTTTGTGTCTAATTAAAGAGAGAGGCTTTAGATGTATTGATTATCTGAGATCACAGACTAACTCCCCTCCGATAGCTTTCTCTGTGTCGTCATCAAACAGCCCATCTTTAATTAGACGCTCGTGGGTGGATTTATAAACAAATATGTGTTTTCCCTTCAAACTTTGCGGAGAACATTTTGTCCGAGAGCTCACCAATGTGACCTTTGCCTTGACAGTAAACACCTTTTTTCTTTTGCTCAACTCCTCCTTTGGATGTATGAAAACTCAAAAGCGTCCTGCTGTGTGTCGGCAATCAGAAATCATGTTCTAGATTAAAACACATAGTTTCCATAGTTACCAGAGGGAACGGATAGGAAAGGGATGAGGCACAGCTTTCAGGCGGCTTGTCACATCATGAAACTTCCAAGGCTCCTCTCGCTGTAGGAGCAACATTATGTAACGAAGAGGCGCCTTCATTCACATGCTCACAATTAGCAACAACTTATATCTTTATTATTCTCATTTTGACTTGTCCTTGAAAGTGTCTCATCCTCATGTAACCCTCTGAAAATCTCATTCTGGTGTGTGGTTACAATGCTCACCAAATGATATGCAAATGTAAACAGGGGCACAATTGCCTCCTAAGTCCAAATAATGACACCGCACAATGGCAGGCCATGCAAAAGAAAGACTTCAAAGCAGCATCATTGTTTTGTGTTGTCATTTGATTATCTCTAAATAGAGCAAGCCATCCCTCTCAAGGAAAGGGCTAATAATATGCTCACTCACATCCATCTTATTCTTCACACATGATTCTCTTGTAATTGTTTCCCCCCCACTTTCCAAACAGGACACCATATCCCACTACCCTTCACATCATAAATAATATCACGAGCGCTATTCTTAGAAAATTTGACAAGCCATATCTAAGCCCTGTAAGAGGAACAGAGCATTCTCCACGTAGTAGTTTTTTTCAAGCAAATCAAGCAGGATGAATCGAAAAGGTCCTCAAGTTGCTGTGTAAGGATGCTTGACGTGCAGGTTAATAACGCCTGACTAGAAGAGGTGACTTTGGGTGACCTTGCTGGTTTGACATGGTTTGATGGCTGTATTATTATTATTATTTTGCCTGAAGTCCTCAAAGGAGCTTTGCATGGCTCATTGGGTGTGCTGTGCTGTAATCCACAGCTCCCACTCTGCAAAAATCACCAGCAAGCTGTTGGGCAGGAGGAAAAAGTAGTGGAATAACCCACTCTTGTGGCCAATCGTGTTGTTGCACTTACTACAATACATGCAGCAGCTCATGCTAAAAATAAAAACATTCATTTATTCCATAGTTTATGCCCTCCCTTTTCCCCACGGAATTTACCAATGACTTTGTATTCATGACTTTATATTGCTATAGTCACATTCAACCAAGATGAAATGTTAATAGCACTCGGGCCTCTTAACATGGTACAAAATGTTCCAAAATGTCATCACCAAAAGTGAATGCGACAAAATATAGAGCAATGTTTCCCCAAAACACATATTTGACAGTGGAAAAAATTCATGGCATGCCACCAAGCATTCTGCCCATATTGTATTGCATATCACTGACTTAGGGCCGAAACCCTGTCCCTCCAAAATAGCCACTTTTCAGGAGACCCCAAAAACGGCATGTTTGGTGACTCATTAACATTGTATTATCAAAGAGGCCAAGTCATTTTCAACACTTTAGATTGGGCGATAATTTGTAAAAGTAACATCCACATGTGTAGATTGACCAAAAGTATAGACTTTTGAAAAAAAAACAAACATTAAATTGACCAAATTGTGATTTATGAGTTTACGGCCTATGGCCCAACGCCAATGCTATATAAAAAGCCATATCTCATCAATAGGGATGTTCAGTACCAGTTTTTTCATTGGGTCTGCTGTGGATGAGAAGCCTTCTCAACTCAAATACTCACAGATACCCATACCAAGTAACCAATACCACTAGTAATTTTGATGCATAGAATTTCTGTTAATCCAATTCCTACCAGCATTCATATAAAACCATACAAACATACATATAATTGCAGAAATCGCATTTTAATGGTATTGGCTGCTGTTTCAGTTACTCAATACTGTACCTTGAAATGAGGTCTGCCCTAATAATTAAAATCTACATAAAAATGTAAGAAAATTGATATTTCATTCCTACCATGAATTACATTGCCACAACAGCAGGGAATATTGATTTAAGGTGAAGCTGTAATGAACAGGGATGGTGCTACACCGGGGCAATGGGATGCTGTAGTCCGGTCAGAAATCTGTGTAGTTCACAGGTGTCCAACTCAAGCGTCATTTTATGTGCAAAAAAAAAAAAAAAAAAAAGAAAGAAATTCATGTGTGTCAACTTGCATGATCCTTGCTAAAATCTGTACCGAAATGTCAAATTGTCAGGTGTAATAAATAACGTTGAGTTTGTGCAACAATTTCTGTTCCCCTGTTTACACTCACGTGAGCAATAATTGGCAAACTATTATAATTGACTGATTTCTAAAGTAGTGATCGATAAATGTGTTGGTTTCACTGTCATAACGGCTCTCCGAGGGCAGACGTAACTCCAAAGTGGCCCGTGACAAGAATGAGTTTGAAGCCACTCCAGCATCTCATTTGATATTCAAAAATATAATTTCAAACTATTTTCTTAGCCCCGCTGTGTATCGGTCAAGTCCCACTTTAGTTCTGGGAGAAAAAAAACTCCTGGAGCCGTGCCTGATAATAAGTTAAACTACTGCTCATATTAATGCAAAATTATTTCCATTTGCTGAGTGTACTGCTATTCCCCATTCTTTATCACATATTATGTGAAACTATGACGACCGGGAGAGCACGTTCTTCTTTTTTTAGAACCATTTGACAACCCGAAGTAGGAAACTTTGCCCTGTTCTCGGTTGATAACATAGAACTAAAACGAATAGAAATATCTCCCCGTTAACTTGTGTACTGTCCCCGTTAACTTGTGTACTGTGTCGAAAAACAACACTCTTTACACAAACAACACCGTTAATACTTTTAATGAAAACTGTTATTAAATATTGACTTCAGAGAGGTGATAAATGACACGAAAGGTTTTTAATACGCCGTGTTATGAAGTGATGTGACGCGTTTGCGTGTCTCTTTGTTGTATGTCTATACCCAACTCCTCCCCTCATGGTTCCCTTGTGCAGCTTGATGTCTACGGACGGGGTAGAGCGCACAACTCCTCGAAGCTGCTCGAAATATTACTTAAAAAAGACAAGGTGGACGATGCCACAACCGGCCTTTTGTTTATGGAGTCCGTGGGAAGGGTGACGGTTCAATCACGGAAGCTTTGTAGCTGTTTCCACAGCATAAAAAGAAGCACCACCGCAGTATTTTTTTAGCTCACTTGTGAAAGGAATACACAAAAAATGTCGTCTCCAAGTCCGGGCAAGAGGCGAATGGACACTGACGTGGTGAAACTGTATCCTTCTTACAATGTTAAAACACACACTCACTCGATTAAAAAAATGACTTTAATTTTGGACAGGCGTTACTTGGTGGGTGTTATGCTCTCAACAACAATGGAATATCGGGAAAAGGTGTTTTCCCACGTATTTGTCAATGACACTGCTTTGTCGAGAATTAGCGTTATATTTACGAAGTTGTATGTGTTTAATTTACTGTGCTTTTGTCCACATTCGATGTGTTTCCACTGGGTCAACGAGCCCTTGTTTGCATCGCTGTAATCTACTGTACGTTAGTGGCTAACTCCGGTTGTTTTCAAGCAAGAAAAACAAGCAAACAAAATAAACACGTCGTCAGCGCACTCTTTCTAAAGCACAGCCGGTCGACAGCACATTTGGTTAAGAGCAAAAGTTGACTTTGCTGCCGTTCGGAGTTAGATAAACAAAAATTTTCACAGTTTTGATGAACGGTTGCTAGCTGAAAGAAAACAAACGAAGGCAATGCTAACACATTTTGGGTTCGTAGGTCGAGCAATCGATATGTTATGACGATAGAACTGTGACCCCCACAGGCACATTTTAAATGACAAAAAGAATTATTGCAACAAAGTCACGGTTTCTCGACTTTGAAAACAGCAAATTCCTAAAATGTGACTTGTTAGCCATCGGTTTTTAATGTCGTATAATGCTTTTATTTGCTGTCAATCTTTTCTGTAAAAATATATATCAAATATATTTTTAACGTATATTTCAATTTTTTCGCTGTCGGGTGAATTTAGTTGAAAAGGTCTTGTCGGGCCGCGTGAGCTCAATTGTTTTGTTTTGGTCCTGCAGCGAGGCGCCTCATTCTGATTGGTCAGCCTGTTACCATCCGGAATATGGCAGAGGGCGGGGCGTCAAATACATTTCGCAGCTGATGTGAGGAAGAACATGTGCGACCAGGCCCCAAAAGATGAAGCTGCTGTTGTCAGATTTTCCACCACTCAGTAATTGGGCTGAGCAATAGCAAACGCATCGATTTACATTTATTGAATTCAGTATTTATTCTTGTAATTTTGTTGTGTTTTTCTAGGCAGCACTGCCGTGATGAAGCGTATATTTTATTGTCCAATGCGATTTCAGTCTACTTGTGCGACCATGTCAATCCAATCTAATCCGCTCCGGGCCTTCAAAATGAGTACCCCAGGCCAATGTAGCTAAAAACTATATTAACAATGAATAATGTCAAATACACCCAGACAAGGTCAGCGGGCGTCTTGTGTTTTTCACTCTGGTTGGTGTGAGCAAAATTCATTAACCGCCAACTTTGATTAGCAAAATATAGCTGTTTAAATTGGAATCATTATTTTGTATGTTGTTAGTATTTGAATGTGCTGAAAGAGATTAATGAGATGATGCATCTAAAGGGGGTAAAAAAGGCAAAAGGCAAAAAAAAAACCATTAACTTGCACAGCAAAAGCTTCAAGCAAAAAGCATTAGAAAATGTAATGGAAAATGTGACTGAAGTCATTCAATTACCGTCCATGTTTTATATGCTGGGTAAACTGGAATCTGTCGCAACTGACTTTGACTGGGAGGTGGGATACACTATGGATTGGTTTCAGCCCAATCGCAAGGCACATACAGAAAACCAATCTAACATGTTCTTGGTATGCAGGAGAAGCATGAAAATCCTCTAGACCAGCAGGGAGAATGTGGAAATGAGACATTTAAACCCTCTTTTCGTAGACGCAAAATTATGGATAGGAAAAGTCAAGGGAAAAAATCAGCCTCTTGAAAGAACAGAGTCATTTTTGACTGATGTGTCCGACAGTTACGGTATACATCTACTGTTACGCTTGTAGGTGAAGTGTTGTAGAACTGGCCTCATCATGCCAACAACTGTTTCTGATGTCTCGTCACTCCTGCAGCTAAATTCATGTCTTTGTAACAGAGCCAATCAAAATTGAGCATTATTCTTGTTCTGTGTGTTCTGCTTATTTATAAATAGTTTAATGAGCACTTTGTTCTCGTTGCATTGCTGAAATGGTGCAAACTGTCGGTTGTTAAGTGCTTTAGTGTTTCTCAGCTGTCATTTTGGAACATGTTACTCACTCAACTCATGACTCTGGGATGCTGTGATCATGACACAAGACCTAACCGTAAGCAGTCATTCATGTTCCACCACACCTGATGGAAAAAACAGGCATGTTGTCCACATGCCAAGGTGGCTCAGGCTTAAAGACAGTGCTTTGGGCAAAGAGGAATGTGACTCATAAATAGTCACAGCAGGCTCACACTCAAAAGGGACATAATAAAAAAATATATACATACATTTTAATGTCAGCCCAATTTTTGTGGGATTCAAAATTTTAAATACAGGTGCACAGAGTTGCAAATTTGCATATGCAACAGCCAATAAAAAGTTAACCAAGCTTTCAACCCCCTGGAAAAAAACGTTTTGGGCAGATCCAAATGGATACTGCCAAGCGATACCGATAAGGTAATCAATCATTTACAACAACTTGTCCATCTATCCATCCATTTTGAACACCGCTTATCTTGAACAGTGTGGCGGGGGTGTTGATGGAGCCTATTCCAGCTGACTTTGGGCGGAAGGTGGACTACACCCTGAACTGGCCACCAGCCAGTCGCAGGGCCCAAAAAACCATTCACACCCACATCCACACTGTCACAGAGTGGGAACCTACCTGACACATCCTGCACGTAAGTCAGGCGAGTGTACCACTACACCCTCAGTGACTACAACTTGTCAAAATATTCAAACGGTTTCCTTTATTTTCTCTCTTTTTGGGAGTCAACTTTCTTGACAATTGCGTCACGTTTTTGTGGTTCACTACAAAAAAAAAAAATTATAACGATTGTTATGTGGAGCCTCAAAACCTCTTGAAACTTTCTTGGCACCAAAATGTGTTGTTGATCAGTGTCATTAGTATTATGATTGGTCGTAATTTTGCCGGAATAGGTTTTGAGCTGCATTATTTGATCTCCCTGTCACACAGCCAGCTGTCGATTTACACACTTAACATCTCAAAGTAGAAAGTAAAATGTTTGCTTCTTGTCCAGCATCCTCTTGTGTTGTACGTTTTCCCATCTCGTGGTGTATTTCCTCAACCCGACATCAGCATAGAGAGCAAGCATGAGGTCACCATTTTGAGTGGACTCAATGAGTTTGTGGTCAAGTTCCACGGTCCTTCTGGAAGTAAGAGCGACTTAAATTCAACCTCATATTCTTTTACCTACAAGGAAAGCACAATTTGGTTTTGGATCATTCCATTTTGAAATTTTGGTTTCTGTCTCCCTCCAGCACCTTATGAAGGAGGCGTGTGGAAGGTCAGAGTAGATCTACCAGAAAAATACCCCTTCAAGTCTCCATCAATAGGTGTGTATTGTTTTTTTTTTTTTTTGTGGGACTTTGGTTTATTAATATCACTCGTCCAGTATTTAAAAATCACGCCTTCCTACATTTTTTTTATAAACAGGTTTCATGAACAAAATATTTCATCCCAACATTGATGAAGCGTGAGTAATTTTTGATTGTCCTATGATTGTTCAGTATTCCACTCACCCTTTTAACCTCAAGGCGGTCCTCAGTTTACAACGTAGTTCTGTTCAGCAGTGGTGTAGTCTAACACTCGAGTTCCTCCAGAAGCTGACTTGATTCCCAATGTGTGTTTTTAAGTGTGATTTGTGTTAACAGCCAAACAGCATTGTGAACTACAGACCATGTTACTTTGTGCCACTGAGCCAATAGGAGCGCTTGGCAAGGAAATGACTAATCCTAATCCTATTTCCTTGTCATTGCTGTTATGTACAAAAACATGATATTCACTTTTTTTTAAAATACTGGATCTAAATATTACGTGTAGAAACATTCAGTAAGCACCTGAACAAAAATTCGTCGACCTCCAAGCATGGCAGCTGCGGGTGTGTCTAGTGGTCTTTGATGTCATGGGAAAACTGTTGCGGCCCATCATCCCCCTTCCATTCATATACTCGAAATCCCGTATGTCAAGACCATGATAAACCGACGTTCCTTTGTACTTTGTAACCTCTTTGTAGTGTTTTACAAAGGTAAACTGTTACATTATTCTGACAGCATTGCATGTCCTCTCAGGTCAGGAACAGTGTGTTTGGACGTCATTAACCAGACATGGACGGCACTCTACGGTACGTCACTCACACTCCAGCTTTGACATTCACTGAAAGCCCTTCTTCAGTTACTTAATGACCATGCTATCCGCAGTGTTCAACTTTGGAGTTAAAGTGATAGTATAGGTGCACGGTTGTAAAGCATCACACTGGTCAACAGCAAATTTTAATCCGAGTTGGCTTTATTTGTTAGGAAATGTGTTTTTGAGGGCATACTTTAAATCAGTGCAAAACATTCATTTAGTAAAGTTTACAGTACATGCATCTCTGAATTAAAAAATGAGTACACATTTGATGACCTGCATTACTTGCCTAACATGTCACTGCTGAACTGTTGTCATGTTCAAGCGTTGTTCGCACAATAAGACAAACAGGCCAGTGCCGACATTTGCCAATAGTAAAGTATACAGCATGTTCTCGATGAGTATTTAGAAGCCGAGACAGGAAGCTGTGTGGCATCGAAGGCAGTCAAATTTTATGCCCCCCACCCACCAAGTGTGAATGTAACAAGCAACTTCACTGAGATGCAAATCAGCAAATGTCGGTTGAGCTTCTGGTTTGACTGGCTGATTGGCAGTTGAACACTGTCGAACTGGATTAACCATCGAAACTGGACAAAGGTGACAGATCACGTTCCAAAACTTCAGACTGTCCTCTTACGAAATGTAATTCATTCAAGTCAATTAGAACAAACTCATACAAAATACATGAATGAAAGAAAAAATGATAATAGATCAGTAAGTGTTGTATTTACGGACTGATGTGACAGTCAAACACACGATTGTCTCTCATCTGCACTTTTTCCTCCACCGCATCTCACCTCCAGACCTCACCAACATTTTTGAGTCCTTCCTGCCTCAGCTGCTCGCCTACCCCAACCCCATCGACCCGCTGAACGGGGACGCCGCCGCCATGTATCTTCACCGACCGGAGGACTACAAACACAAGATCAAAGGTGTCATGTGACAATAGGATGCTCAAAATACAGTACTTCATTATTCACACGTTAGTCTGCACAAAAAAAAGTGTTTGTCATACATGAACCACAATAAAGTGTGTGTTCATTCTATTACGGGCATTTGCCCCTCGGAGTTTGGATGAGATAGCCCCATATTTCCTGCTTGAATCTCCTACCTAACGCCCATTTGTCTGTCTTTTGTCAGAGTACATCCAGAAGTATGCCACGGAGGAGGCGCTAAAGGAGCAAGAGGAAGGTGGCGGGAACTCCTCCTCGGAGAGCTCCATGTCAGACTTTTCCGAGGACGAGGCTCAGGACATGGAGTTGTAGTTCTTATTTAAGACAGACTTATTTTTTACAGCGAGATTTTTATGGCTACCTGGGCCAGCGGCACACCTTGCTCCAGGATTTATCATCATTGGGAGTCCGGACTGAGGAAGCAATGGAAGAAACCATGTTGATTCATCTTTTTCATTCATTCTACTTGGAACTGCAGCATCCGCAGATGCAGTGGGAAAAGTCCAACAAAGAAAGCTGCAGTGTGAGCGTGTGAATGTAATCCTGATGATTAGCGGGACTCAGGAGAGACACTGTCCGTTCTCCCGATGTCCCGTTCTTCCTCTCCGTTTTAGGAAAGTTGTTGTTCTTCTCTTGAGTGTCTTTTGTGAATTGGTTTGGCATGACAGAGAGTTTTGTAGGATTTGTCAGTGATGGGAGGACACCAGGGGCCTGGCCGCACACCGAGTCAGCTCATGTGAGAATTTAGTTGGATTTTGTATGAAAACCTAGTTGAAAATGGGCACTTTTAAAAATACACATTTTATGAAGTCCATGCGATCATTTATGCAGTTTAGCAAGCTTGCTAGTTGGTTAGCAAGCACGTTGTTGGTTGGCTGGTTGGTTAAAAATTCTTTAGGTAGCAATTAGTCACCATAACTAATATCTATTTTATTAGTTAGGTTGCAAGTTGAGAGGTAGTTGACAAGCTACCCATCTGATTGGTCAGTAAGATGAATTTTAGTTTCCAGGATTATGCCAAAGCTACCTAAACTAGTTTAACCCTCTTTGAAACAAAGTATATATTTTTTTCCAATTGTGATACCTAAATAGGGACCATACTTATTTGTTTAATAATATGCCTTTGAAAAAAAAAAACTTTAAAATTATGTTAAAATATTTGTGGCAATTCTAGCATTTCAGTGTAGCATGTCGGCCACGTTGCGAAGAGTCTGGCCTTGTATTTCATAGTGCTTCCCTTTGTAGAAAAATGGAATGTGAGCAATAAATGATGCATTATTTTTGGTACAATTTCCAGATAAATTCTCATGAGAACAGGCTGCCTGCGGCATTCTGTGGGTCCTTGTTTCATTGTTGCCTATTGCTTGTACCTACTATACTAGTTGTTTGACTTGCGTAGGGATAGCTTTTGTTTCTTTTTTTGCAGTGAATCCAATAACACACATGTACATGTTTGGGTTCCTGTGAAGTCGAAAAGGAGTAGGACTGGACTCGTTTCAATCACATCTTATATGCAAAATGTGCAGTGTTACATTGTCCAACTGAAGTGCTTTTTTATTCCACCTACAGCCATTCCACATTCCAACAATACTTCTTTTGGTCAGTTGCTAGTTTGACGGCTAATTGCAGCAGGACCAAAAATGAAGTAGATCTACACTCAGAAAAGGTAGTAATACTGAAGCATCGATACTATGGTAAATTGACTGTTCTGTTTGAATGCATCTTTCATTTGATTCCTGTCAGGGAAAGACACCTGCACTCAATATTTTTTATAGACTTTGGAAACTCCAAAAAAGTTAATATAATTCTTGCAATCATCCTTGGATGAATAGTTCTAGAGTGGGGTGCACATATGTTTATCATATTAAAGTCCATTTCAAGTGAAAAGAAATGTCTTTCAAATTTGAAACACAGACAAGTGTGTTGCTAACAACTGCCAAGTTTGAATGACAAAAGTGTAAAAATTGGAGTGTAGAAACAAGGCTTCAAAATCATGACATTTCAAGTCATTTTCTCCACGCTCAAACATTTTGGGTGTGTCCCCAGAATGTGCTGAATCTACACCTTGCTCAACTCTCAAATCAAATTCTACTACAATCTACATTAATGGATGCTAATTTGTCTTGCTTCTTTATTATGCCGACACGTAAATAAGAGTTTGGGCCACAAAAAGATATCCACCTGAAGCCTCCAGTGGTTGGAATATATTGCACTGGGAAATCATGGGTGCTTCCATGCCCCGACAACAAGGTGTGCAACAAGGTGTGCTAAAATGGCCATGCCAAAACGAAGCCCCTGTCCACACGCTGGATGTCAAGTCGGACTTTAAATGCAAATATATAAATACTCTTACATCTTTTTCTACTTGACCTCTGTGCACTCTTAGCAGACGATGGAGTGATCAGGGCGGAATAGGAACATGGTTAAGAATTACAAATTGCGGCCCCTGGCCATTCTCTGAGTAGTCGGGAAGTAAAATCACAATTAACACACCCCATGACACAAGATAATCACTTTGGATAATCTTTTTGCGACAGCCGGCCGATAATCAGGCCTTTTCTGACTTTACTCAGAAGGGAAATCTAATTTTCAAATTTGGCCAGATAATCCATATTTGGGAAATAGGCATTAGTTGTTGTGATAAATTGTTCCAAATAAAAAAAACACCTGGCTCATCAGCATGCATGCATGCGCGCGCTCACACATAACGCACACACACACACACACACACACACACACATACACATGTATACATATGTGTATGTGTGTGTGTGTATATATATATATATATATATATATACACACACAAACATACACAAGTGTGTGTGTGTGTGTGTATATATATATATATATATATATATATATATATATATATATATATATATATATATATATATATACATACATGCATGCATGCGTTCACACATAACGCACACTCACACACACACGTGTGTGTATGTTTCCTGCCGACATATTTGATACCTTTTTTTCTTTTGTGCTCCTCTTGGTCAAAATGCAAGTCAGATATTCAATATTTTTCCTTTTACAAAAATTAAGGTAATAAATGTCCTCTTGTAACTTGAAAGAAATAAAAAAAGCATATATCACACAATGTCTTGGTGTCATTTTCATAATTCATAACAGATTTAGCTTTGTCAACATGCATTATGACTACAAAGTGTTGATAAAGGTTTACGATGGTGCTAACATCCATTGTTGACTTACCGAATTACTGTACCTGTATGAGCCGAACGTGAACTTTTTATTTTTTTGCAAAGTTTGCTAACTAGTTAAATAATTATAATTAGCTTGGTACCAGTAATTAGTCAGCTAGTACGGAGCCCCTAAGGCAGATGTCAAACTCAAGGCCCGGGGGCCAAATCTGGCCCGCCAAATTATTTTATGTGGCCCGCGAAAGCAAATCAAAGATGTCAACTTTCATGATGCTTGCTAAAATCTCGACCAAAATTTAAAATTCTCATTTGTAATAAATAAGAGTGATACTGTAAGCATTTTCTTGTTCACAAATCCCTCGTTCCAGTAACTTAAACAAAAGGTGAATAAACCATTATTCTTGACTTCATTATATCGTTTCCGTCATAACGGCCCTCGAAGGGAAACTGCAACTAAAATCTGGGCCGCGAAAAAAACGAGTTTGACACTCCTGCCCTAAGGGGACATGGAAGGAAAAAAAAAACTTTGCGAGATCTCGCAAAGTAATGCAAGATCTTGCAAAGTATTGCGAGATCCTTAGGGGCTCCGTAAGCTAGCAAGCTAAATTGTAAACGCTAGCAAGTAATTTACCAATAAAGGTAATTTGTCATCTTTATTGTCAAATATGCTTTATATGTACAAGAACATTTTTATGTGGCTAAAGTTGAAAAGTTAAAACATAAAAATCATAATGTTTAAAATAGATAGCAAATCTGTCAAGCTGGTTTTCGTTTGATCGTTTTGAATTTATGGTCCAGAAGTGTTTTTCACACAAGCGTCTAATTATAAAATAGATTAGCGGGGCCTAGATAAATCAAAAACAGATACACCTAATACATCTCGTGAGGGAAATTCAATTGTCGCAGCTGCAACACTCACACGTTTACACTTGTATTAATTTATCACTCGCACACAGTGGAGACTTGTTCTATAAATAAACAGTCAATGATTACGGCGTATTCCGATTTGCACGCAATTTCGGGTTTCGTCGTCATAATTGGAGCAAACCTAGAGCCCACTCGTGTTAGAATGTTGTCTCATTTGTCCACTGGAGGGCATCATAGTTAGAATTACAGCCGTTGCGATTCCAAACTACATCTACAGTACAGTCAAACATACAGAAGTGTTAAAAATGAACAGTTTTAAACCAACACTACTCCCTCTATTAGTTACAATCAAAAATAAGCATTATTTTTGTCAAGGCATTTTCAGGGTAGGGGGATACAACTCTTTCAGGTACAGGTATACCAAATGATTTGTCCTTTTGCAATATGTCCACACAATTTCTACTGTTCACATTGACTCTGGACTTCTAGGTTAGTTAATGACCCAACGAAATTATGGCATAACCTCTAAAAGTTCATGTTTGTGCTATACAGTAACGTTGCAGTGTCAATGATGATCTTATGAAATATTCATTTACGTTTCCTTCATTTCATGAAATTTCAGTTCTACTTCCGGCAGTTTAAAATTCAGTTGCTATTCCGCTTTCTTTTTGTCACCTCAATTCTAAATCAATTTCAAGAATTGAATCGGAAGGTAGGGGTTGTTGGGTGACGATGTACGCCACTAGCATTAGAGTTTAATGTTGGCACTATTTTGTGTGGAGGGATACCATATTCTGGGGTGTATGTAAATAAAGGGGGTGGAGCTTCCCTGCAGTTCGCTTCTGGCAGTGAAGGTGCACTGTGGCACGCCAGGTGTTTAGCGACTCAGTGATAGCGACCACACAAAGAAAAATAAGAATCGTCTCCTGTCTTGTGCTTCGAACCGAGTGTAGTCACCAGCAATGATACCTACACATGAACAGCGAGGGACTTCCGCAGCAGAAGGATCAACAGGTTATGGGCCCAGGTGGGTTCCAGGCACAGCGGCGCTCCATGGGAGAGGATTACCGCCGCGATTTGACGGAGATGAGGCCCGCTATCACATCTGGGAGGCGAGGTTCCTAGCATACTTGAAAACCATCGGGCTAAAAGATGCTATCCTCGGGTGTGATGTAGCTACGGGATCCAGCGAACAGGCCGCAACAGAAACCGTGTGGAAAAACGAACTGGCATATGCTGAACTGTGCGGCTGCTTGGATGATAAAACACTGACACTCATCCTGTATGAAGCACCAGAAGATGGTAAGAAAAGTCTGGAAATATTGAGACGCCATTTTGAGTCCGAAGAAAAGCCGCGAATTGTCGGGCTGTACACAGAGCTAACCAATATGCTAATGGATAACGGCGAGGAGCTAGCGGGCTATCTAGCACGTGTCGAGAAGCTAGTGGCCGCGCTACAAAGAGCTAAAGAGAACCTAAGCGATGCACTATTGGTGGCTATGGTGTTGAAAGGACTCACTGATGAATACAACCCATTTTCTGTGCATGTGACTCAAACGAGGGAAGTGTTAACCTTTGCTGAATTCAAGACTAGGCTGAGAAGTTTTGAATGCACCCTCCGCTACCGAAGCAGGCCCAGACCAGATGAAGTAATGACCGCCAAGTCATTCAAGCAGAAGCCCAAAGAAAAGACAAGAAATACGTCTTCAATGGAGAATGCTTTATTTGTGAGAAAGTGGGGCATAAAGCAAGAGACTGCACGAGTAAGGATAAGAAACCACACAAGCGAACGACAAAAGCTGATAAGAACAATAAAGTGGCTACAGTTATGGACGATTCGGAAAAAGTTTTCCGTGGCAGAGACCAAGCCAAATCTTCGAGGAAGAAGAAGAAACATTATTGTTCGGTGAGTGAATGGCGACCCAAGGAGCGCAGCAATATGGACTACTCGTGGACAGCGGTGCTTCTGCCCACATAATCACCGACAAGACCGCATTCATCCGATTTGATGAAAGTTTCCGCCTAAAGATCACATCATGCAGCTGGCTGATGGAAGACGGATCACCGGAAGTGTCGAGAAGAGGGGACGCGCAAATCAAGCTGGCCGACAGCAGTGGACGAGTAGTGAGTGTCAAGCTCACAAATGCTCTCCTCATCCCAGAATACCCGCAGAATATCCTTTCTGTGGATGCAGCAACTTCGAAAGGAGCGAAGTTCAACTTTGCGAAGAATGACAACAAAATGATTCTTTCAGATGGGACAATATGCAAGATGATTATAAAGGACCGTATGTACTATCTTGACATTGTCACAGAAAATTCTGAATGCAGTGAGGACTCCTGCAATGCATCTTTAGACATGAAAACATGGCATGAGATAATGGGCCATTGTAACTATGGTGATATTGCTAAGCTTGAAGCTGTGGTAGAAGGTATGAAAATTAGTAACAAAACTAGACCTAACCAGTGTGAAACCTGTATTCAAGGGAAATTCACCCAGAATAGAAACAGGAAAAGTGATGTGAGAGCTAAAGAGCCATTAGGGCTGGTACATACAGATCTAGGTGGGCCTATTGACCCAGAGTCATTCGACGGGTACAAATATGCCATCACTTTTACTGATGACTTTTCTGGAGCTGTTTTCGTATACTTTCTCAGGAACAAAAACATGGCAGTCGAGGCTACAAAGCAGTTCTTGGCAGACACAGCACCATATGGTAAAGTAAAGCGAATGAGATCGGATAATGGGACAGAGTTTGTTTCAAAAGAGTATCAATCTCTACTTCGAGATAATATGATAAAACATGAGAGATCAGCGCCCTACTCCCCACATCAAAATGGGACAGCAGAGAGGAACTGGCGCACATTGTTTGAGATGGTCAGGTGTATGCTGATAGAATCAGGCTTACCCAAAGAGCTATGGCCATATGCAGCCAGAACAGCAGCAGTTATACGGAACAGATGTTACTGCGAAAGAACAGGGGAGACTCCTTATTTCCTTTTCACAGGAAAAGACCAGATTTGTCAAAAATGAAAAAGTTTGGTTCAGAATGCATGGTGTATGAGCAAAACAGAGAAAGCTAGATCCAAAGGGCAAAAAGGGGATCTTTGTTGGTTTTGACCGTCATTCACCTGCTTATTTGATTTATTTTCCAGAGACAAACAAGGTTCAGAAACACAGACTGGTCCACTTCATCACAAAGACCGTGACTGAGAGTGAGACGCAGACCGAGAAGACTCAACTGGAGGACCACTATGTAGAGTGGGTAACTATGCCTAAAGCAAGTCAGTTACAGACGGAATATGTAGGAAAAGATTCTGACACTGAACCAGAGCTTAAACCTGACTGCGACACGGACTCAACCAATGGTAATGAGACTCCTCGTACTTCTGGTAGAGAAAGGAAGACACCAAAATATTTAGAGGATTATGAATGTGTGATAAAAGGCAATGAGATCACAATTGATTACTGCTATAGAGCAACAGTGGGATTGCCACAAACATTCTACGAGGCAATGGCATCGCCAAAGTCAGAAAAGTGGAGAAAGGCGATGATAGATGAGATGACTTCTTTTAAAGAGAATGACACTTTCACCCTTGTGCCATTACCGGAGGGTAGACAGACAGTGGGGGAAGGTGGGTGTATGCTTTAAAGGAGGATGACAAAGGCAATGAAACATATAAAGCAAGATATGTAGCCAAAGGGTACAGTCAGAGAGAAGGACTTGACTATTCTGAGACATTTTCGCCGACCGCTAATCTGACATCACTGCGACTACTGATGCAGCTTGCTGCACAGTATGAGTTGCTGTTAAACCAAATGGACGTGAAGGCAGCATACTTACATGCACCTATTGACTGCGAACTATACATGGATCAACCTGAAGGTTTTTGTGTGAAACAAAGGGATGGTGTACAACTTGTGTGTAAGTTAAACAAATCCATATATGGCCTCAAACAGTCTGGGAGAAATTGGAACATGATGCTTCATGAGTTTTTACTTATGAACGAGTTTGTACAGAGTCAAGCAGACCACTGTATTTACATCAAAATGTCTGACAAAGAAAAAGAAATTTTGTTAGTGTGGGTCGATGATATCATTGTGGCTGCCAGCAATGAGAGGTGTTTATGCAAGATCAAAGAGAAACTCAAGAGTAAGTTTAGGATGAAAGATCTCGGATGCCTCACTCATTTCATTGGGATTGATTTCAAGCAAAATGTGGGCTCAATCACATTGAACCAATCCAGATATATTGAGAAAATATTGGAAAGGTTTGGCATGTCTGAATGCAAAGCAAGAGCCACTCCAAGTGAAATCAAATGTGACCTGGCTCCAGAAGGGGACAAAACTGATCAGAGGAAATATAGAGCAATGCTGGGCAGCCTCATATACATCATGACCTGCACTAGACCTGATATTAGCTGGATTGTGAGTAGACTATCTCAGTATATGTCTGATCCAAGGAAAAGCACTTGACAGCATTAAAACAGGTGTATAGGTAACTAATGCAATGTTAGTGTATGTGGCGCCATCGAGTGGGGGTGTTGGGTGACGATGTACGCCACTAGCATTAGAGTTTAATGTTGGCACTATTTTGTGTGGAGGGATACCATATTCTGGGGTGTATGTAAATAAAGGGGGTGGAGCTTCCCTGCAGTTCGCTTCTGGCAGTGAAGGTGCACTGTGGCACGCCAGGTGTTTAGCGACTCAGTGATAGCGACCACACAAAGAAAAATAAGAATCGTCTCCTGTCTTGTGCTTCGAACCGAGTGTAGTCACCAGCAATGATACCTACACATGAACAGCGAGGGACTTCCGCAGCAGAAGGATCAACAGGGGTCATTCTGAATTCAGTTTTGAATTTCGTACAGCCTTGGCGTGCACGCAAAGCAACACTATGTCCATTGAACATATAGGTATTAAAATCTGCTCCGTGATGCATGCAGGCGAGCAGGATGCACAAAAGACTCCACGAGTGGGTTTCGGTGTCAACTTTTGGAACGTTTGTAATCCAAACCTGGAGCGTCCCACTCGGACGCACGCAGCTTTTCTAGGATGACGCACCTGTTCTTGATCTCTCTCTCGCTCTTTCTCTCTCTCTCGCTCTCTTTCTCTCTCTCTCTCTCGCTCGCTCGCCCCCCGACACCCGAGCGCAATCTAATAATCACCGACAGCAGGCGAGTGATCCCAAGGAGGATACATAACGAGGACCGGAGGAGGGGCGGGTGGTCAGAGAAACTTTGCCGGAGAAAGAAGTGCCGTGGCCGGTCTGCAGGAGGACGTCACACCCGCTCCGTGGATGATGGTAAACTTGTTTTTCGCACGGATCTTTTCACTCCAGCAAAGCAGAGGTTTTATTCCTAAAAAGTACATTTTCTAAACCACTGTAGTTTCCACTAATATTTATTGCACATCAAATTTAGATTCAAGAGAGGCGGGGGGGGGCAGTTTGAAAACATTTATTAAGTACACATATGGCTTCATAGTTCACAGTTGGATAAAACTGAAATGTTCTTCACAAATGTACTACACAAAAAGTTTAAGCAACTGTGACATGTATAGTTTGAACATTTGCTAAAAGTGTTAAAATTCTTTCACATACCGCTAGCGTTTGAGCATTTATTTTATAGTCACTTTCAAGTCCCTCTACTAGAACACTTCATAAGATAATTCAGTACTTGTGTCCAACAACTGTTGTTCTTGTAATGTGTTGTCCACGAATAGTATTGAAGTCCATCATTTTAAAATCTACCTGTATCTAGGGGAGGTGCAGAAAGAAGAGGGCTAGCATGGATTACGATGCTTCTGCTGGAGTAAGATGCTTAGTAGCTAATTGCCTCCTCACAAGAAAATCTTCCGGAGCGCCCACAAGTCATCTGCTCCATTCTTAAACTCAAGCATGACGACATCTGACTTTTGAGGATTTGGGATCTGTGCAAGGTAAGAATGTCAAGAAATGAGCTAATGGCGATGTCATTTGTCTTCAAATACTGTATTATTTTAATGGTGACTTAAATTCCAAATGTGAAGCGAGATCCTTTTTAGGTTGGCGAGTGAGCTCTAGCCCATCCCAGCTCCCTTCGGGGACACCCTGGACTGGTCGCCAGCCAATCGCAGGGCACACACAGACAAACTATTCATGCTTACATTAAGACCTATGGACAATTTAGTTTTTGGTGACCCTAACATGCATGTTTTGGGAATGGGTGAGGAAGCGTATGCACAGAAGAACTCAGAACAGCTCATCTCAACTCTGAGACAAGCATGCTGAGCAGTACACTACCGTGCTGCCCAAATGTAAAAATTATACCCCCTTAAATGTTTTACCATCCACTCTAGCCTTGATTAGAAAGATTTGAATACATTTGATTCCACTCTTGATGAAAAGTTACAAAGACGCGAGCACTCATCAGCATCATCAGATTCCTCGCAGACAATGTAATTATCACTCAGCACAAATAGCAAGCAAGATGCCATCTCTTTCTCTCTACCCCCCACCCCCACCCCCACCCCCTCGCTCGCTGTCCCTCGCAAGCTTTTTACTCTATTGATCTCACCCGGAAACAGGAAGATGAGACCCCGCTTTGGGAGTAATTTGGAGCATCTCAAAAATCACTTAGCACATCATCCCCCACAGCCAGAATCAATGGAAGAGGCAGACCGGCTTCTCACTGCCCAACAACACTGTGTATATATACATATATAAACATATGTGTGTGCACACACAAATGTAACTACAAGGATATTTTAATGTGAAAAGTGCAACTGTGACTTACAATGTGTGCAAATAGAGCATTTCGCGTGGCAGAAAGGATAGATCTGCGTTTAACACAATTTATTATTCCACCTGAAAAACGGATGTGTCGCCCCCCCAAAAATGATTTAAAAGTAATACTTAGTTTAAACCAGTGCCCCCATATAGAATAAAAGGTGTCATTTTGGTATAGGTTGGAAATACTCTTTTTTTTTTTTTCATCCATCTTCCGATCTGCTTTATCCTCACAAGAGTCGCAGGGGGTGCTGGAGTCTATCCCAGATGTCTTTGGGCAGTAGGCGGGGGACACCCTGAACCGATTGCCGGACAATCGCAGGGCACTCCTTAATACATTGCCATGGTATTGATTGGAGACAGTAGATCCTCAAAATCAAGTGACTTGGATTCAGACTCAGGTGTGAAAAAATGTCCATTATATATATATACACTGTGCATACGGACCTTTGTTATTTGTGGGTCGACCCAGTCCCTATCCCCCACTGTATTTTTACCCCGATATGTTTCCCCTAACCCAGTGGTTCTTAACGTGGGTTCGATAGAACCCCAGGGGTTCGGTGAGTCAGTCTCAAGGGTTCGACGGAGCCTCTGCCATGGAGGGTAAGACACATGTGACGCAACATGTTAATTAGTTATGACACACCCGCTTGGCCATCACTGGCTGCAGATGATCACATGACATTGCTTGTCCAATCAGTGCTGTGGGAAATTGAGTTTGTTTAGTGGTCAACGTGTGACTGTTGTGAGAGTACATCATACAATTTAATTAAAAATATATATACTTACCTCTTGAAATTGTATTTACATTTTCTGTTTTTAATAATTTATTTATATCTTGATTTTGTAAAATTTATATACATTTTTCACTCATGAAGGGTTCTGTAATGTGCATATTAACTGGTTGGGTTCGGTACCTATAAAAGGTCAGGAACCACTGCCCTAACCATTATAATCATGATTAGAAAATAAAAAAATCGGAAGAAATTGTTCACAATGCTCCACACGTATCTTCTCCTCTTCTGTGTATGGCACTGGTAATATTCACTGTCTCATCAGATTATCAGTGAATTATCAATGGGCCATAAACAGAGTTGAGACAGAACCTCCATCAGAATCCTTTTGTCTGGGATTGTCCAAGTGCGTCTGATCTACTTTGCCCATTTTGGCACTAGCACATTTTTGCTTTGCGTGTCTCTGTTTGAGCAGTTATGTATGGTGCCACTATAGGACAAGACGGACATCCGTCAGTGCTTGTGTTTTCTTTGAACTCATGTTGGTGTCTATGTCCAGTGGCCTCAGGCGGGGGGTTGAATGACAAACTACCAGGCTGATCAACTGCACGGTCTTTGGAAGAATCTGTTGTTGCTGTTGCTGGATCTTTGAGAGGATGTAACCTGAAACTGTGCCGTCGCACAGGTCTGGATGACCTGGCGGCTCTCTTGCGGTGCTTGGCAATAGTAGAACTCACTCTGGTGGCGTGGAAGGATCCGGTGGTTCTAGACTTGCCAAAAAACTGATGGAGAGACTATAACAGAGTTCCACACAGTCTGGCTTTTTTTGAACAAACCGTTGATTGGTGAAGAAATACAGAATATACAAGTGACCAAAAAGGCGCATCAGCGACAACAGGCGCATCAGCGAGGGCTTTGCAGATACCATCTCCCTCCTGAGTGGTCTGCAGTCTCAGAACAACATGACGACTACTGGAGGACACGACTAGATTGTCTTTTTAAGAAAATGACAGTCTTCAACTGACCATTTCCATGTGCCCACTCCTTATCAGTAATCTGTGCTCGCCCTGGCCAACTTTGCATCATCCGCCTGTGCAGGTCTGCTTACAAACTTCCTTATAAATGTAATCAATCTCTTATCCCGCCATGTCAAAGACTGTGTACCTCTCTTGTGCCAAATTTAAAGGGAATGAGAGGAGCTGCTTTTATTGGCTATGTTTACGCCCACAACAGCGCTAACCGCCCGCTTCTAACAGCGAGTCTCTATGAAAATACCAAAGGAATGAAAACTCCAACCATGTGCACCATTTGACTGCACTTTGTCCATAAATACCAATCAATCAAACGCTCAGTAAATAAATGACTCGGTCAATTTTTAGTCCATCAATCAATCCATCAATAAGTCAGCCAATACAGTGGTCAGTCAGATGGTATCTCGCTCAATACATCAATAGGTCAGTTTGCTACTCAATTATTCAATAAGTCAAGTTGATCAGTCGATTAATAAGTCAGTCAATTTCTCCAATCAGAAAATCATCAGTCGTTCAATAAGTCATTCATTCAGGATTAATTTATCGTTTTAATTGTCTTTGTTTTTATATGTCTGATTTTACTTTATGTGCAGCACTTTCTATGCAGCTATGAAATAAAGTTGAAAATCAGTTCCTCCATATATCAGTCAGTGAGTTTGTCAATCAATCAATCAGTCAGCCAGAATGACTGTCATTCAATCAACTAGCCAGTGAGTCAATGAATTGTCAATGAATAAGTCAGCAACGGTGGTTGATTCCCATTCATCCATCCACTGCATGCACAATGATTGAAAGGATCAATGGATCAAAAGATTGTGAAATGATCCTTCATTCAGACATCAATCAATCAATATATTCTTCCAACAACCGAAGAGCCAACCAGTAAATGTTGAAATGACGACCATCCATGCATCCCATTCATCAATCCACCCAGTAACAGAGCAACAATGTTTCCATTCAACCTGACCAATGAAATAGAGGAGGGAGAGGTGGGCCGACAGCTGCTACACGTGATTAGCGTGTGTAGTGATGCATCAAAAGCTCTTTAAGGAGAATCCCTGATTGGGAAGAGAGAGAGAAGGACACGCACACACATTCACACGCACACACTGAATCCTGAGACTTCTTGGTTACTCCAGTGACCATCTGTCATTGAGCTTTACTAACCAATGGATTATCAACTGGTCACACACACACATGGACGCACGAGTAATGCAAGAGAATAAGTGGCGTCATTAAAGTTGATTGCTTGTGTCGCGCTAAAGCCCTAATGACCGTTGTATGACTTTTTTGTACATTTGTATGAACGCTATACTGTAATGTTTGTTCCTAAATACACTTGAGGGCCACAGGACTCCGGATAAGAGTAATGTAGAAATAATGCAGTATTATTAGGAGTTTGTTATCTCAGACAGACAATAACTCAACGATATAGGATAGCAGATGCCGATTGACGTGACGTGACTTCACCCAAACTCAACCCAAGCCCTCACCTATTGCTGTACCCAGGAAGTCGTCTTGTTTTCGACGTGGGTCAAAGGGGCTACAAGAAAATCAGCAATAATGTCATTTCCTACATGCAGAAGCCCTCGACCCTCTGACGGACATACAGTAATGATGTTACGCCGCTTTTGGATGCAGATGATTAATGAGACTGCAGAAAGAAGTGAAAACTGAGCTGGTGTAACCCAATTTGCAGACTGTCGGCTCAGTGATGGATGAAAGCTTTTAATACGAACGTTTATTTGAGTTGTGGGCATTTTTGGGGGGGGGGTTGTTTGTGTGAATGATATATGGAGCTTTTAAGGTGATATTTTATGGAAACTTGATCTTATAATGGCTTGTATGCTTTTACTGTATTTGAATCTCTGGGTGTAACCTTTAGGCAAATTTACATGACAACAGCTTCACACCAATTTCTCCGACCATAATCTGTTGCTCAGCTGGGTGAAGAGCCAGAGCCATTTTCAAGCAATACTGTATACGGACTACACTTTCGGAGTCATACTTGTATACTTGTAGTTGGGTGAAAATTTTGAAGTTTGTTTTTGAAGACAAATATTTTTAAATTGACCTTTTTTTGTGTTCAATGACCTCTTTGGCTTCTTCAATTAACATTTGATTTTGTTTCCATATCAGACTCTAAATGCCTTTCAGGGAGAACGGTTACTACAGTGGACAATTTATCACGTTATCAGATTACAGGTTATCATTATTGGTGCATGGAAGGGTTAAATTAGAATACTCTCATAAAATTACAAATCAGTCAGTTGTTCGAATAGTGTCCTGACCTGCCCATACTGGTGACAACAAAAATTGTACTAGTACATAGACCTTAAGATGCAAATTTGTATTTTGGGGGATTCTCTGTGCAATGTCAAATGACTGCGCAAGCGCCACCCGTCTGTCAGACTGTGTGCCAATGCTGCAAATGGTAAACCTTATCAATAATAATCCGGGACCGACAATCATTGTGATAAACATATCAGCAACTTTATTTTATTGACCTTTAACCACATATTGCTAATCAGGTCATATACTGCTCACAAAGACTTCGGGAGATTGGGTTGTTCCACCTCCATGCATTTCTGACATCTGGATTATGGCCTGTTTTACTGCCACTTCTCTTCTGCCCTCCCCTCACTCCTGCCTAAAAGACTGCTCTTGGTCAGCCTGCTAAAAATGCTCTGACAGCTTTACAAAGTTAACATTGCATGACAGCAACTAATTTCCACATTCCCATTTCAACAAACCGATGAATTCTTTTGAATAAAAAATAGAACCTACATACACAGTATATATTTCTAACCTATTATTATCCCTTCATGAGTGCACTGTGATAAATGTAGACTTCAAAGAAATATTCAGAGTAATAACATCACATAAACAGGTTGTCTTCGAAGTCCAGGTGTCAATACCTGCCTCAAAAAAGGTTTTAGTGAGCCACAAAAATTTTAAAATGTAATATTTTGTGTGTGCGTTTATGTCACCTGTAATAGTTGGGTTTAAAGGGTCCATGCTTGCCAATGCCCAAGTACTTGGTCTGCTCGTCAGTCAGCTCAGTGAGGTGAGCTTCAAAGTCAGGAAGGTGAAGACTGGCCACATATTCATCTGTGAAAATAAATATTCACATTTCAAAACTAGGCGGATTTTGTGTTCATATCAATATCAATTAACGTTAAAGAACTTGCCCATCTTTTTTGGCAGCAGGTAGACGTCCCGTTTGTAACGTCCTTCTGGAGCATTGTACAGCTCAATGAGGGCCAGAGCCTGAACATTTAGGAGTGGCAGTCAAAATTCCACTGCTTTGCCTCTTATTTGGAGAACTGTGCGAGCACCCGAATCTTCCTTTCCTCCAAGTGATGTTATGCCTTATCCCATTTCTTGATTGTTAGGGAGTGTGAACAGACTTTAAGGATTATTTAGTACGTTCAAAAGTACTGTACAATTTATGAACCACTGCCTCCACAAGTTAATTGCTTTGATTGCTTTTTGCGGGTGCTCGCTGACGTGTGAAAAAAAAAATGTCTCCTTGAACCAACCACGAGTCAAGAGTAAAAATCTCTAATCATCTCCATTTACAATACTTGCACTTTTGTCCACAGAATAAAGAGCAATAAGTGTGTGTGCGGGTCACACACCTGAGTAGTGGCAGTGACGGAGAGGACAAAGGGGGGCACAGTGGAGCAGCTCAGATTCAGCAAACGACCCTGAAGTGAGAATAAGAGAGACAAGAGACACCTGCAGTCGTTGGTCATCTTGTACAATCCACATCTCACTCATCAAATCAGAAGGCAGGCTAATTAAAGCGGTTAGGTAGACCCACGTAAACCAGGAAGCTCAATGACACGCTCGCTAATGCTAGCTGCTTTATTTGGCAAAAACTAGTTGATTTATTGACTTGAAATCACCATGTTACAATTTGGCCGGAAAAAAAAAGGTTCTTTTATCCAAGACGCTTGACGGTGTTTATTTCTCATTTAGGTGTACTTACTTTTTTAGTTTTGATGTGAGGTGAAAACATCACGTGTTTATCCTCAATGATCATTGGTTAGTTGAATTGATTTACTGTACATTGCATCTGCCCAATAAAGCATGATGCTCATTCGCTCATTTAAAGTTTTCCTGCTTAATTTTGGACAAACCACACCATTTGATGATTCAAACTCACTCTGAAACATTTTTGGGAGTAAAATTTACAATTCGGCCATGGATTTTTAAAAAAACCTCGTATAACATATGACAGATCTTATCCCACTTGATGGTGCATATATTTAAGTGTACTAGTATTTTTTACTCTGCGTTTTAATGTGACATAAAATGCCATGTCTCATTTTAATGGTCATTAGTCGTTTTAAAAGATTCAGATGTCATCCACCCGATCATGCGAGATATTAACTAAACCCCACTTAAACCACAAAGCTTCATGACACATTTGCCGATTTTAGGTTTCAGATACACTACACTATACTCATCGACCCTAAATAAGTCGGGCTCAGGTGTTCTTGGGTGTCATCTGCTTCATGGGTTACATTTCTATCGTAGCTGGTATAGATCAACAGTATAGTGGCATCACCTCGGCGAGCAGGACGATTCTCCTTCCATCTGGCCATACGATGTGGTCCACCTGAGGTCTCACGCGCTCCCACCGCAGCTCTTCAGTACGCAGACTCGCCTGACAAAACACAACAACAAGCCATTCTCTTTGTACTAACGTTTTTCTCAGCAGCACTGCGTCCACTACATTATGTGGAAGTTGGACTTTTTTTTTTTTGTCCAATCAGATTTCAATTTCCTTCCATTGCCATATCAATGGAATCTGCCCAGGGCCTTCAGAATAAGTAGTGCTGGCTGATGCAACTTGAACACTTTTCCCAATGGCAATTGGAGTGTTTTTCGAAGCAACATTTTAATTTTGTCCTCACAGCTAACGTCAGCATATTTTCACGCTGTGGTTCGTCAGAGCAAAATTTGCCACATCCCAGTTTGACCAGCAAAACACGTCTGTTGTGATCTGCACATTCTAATACGTTCAACAGCATATTTTAATCAACGATGGCTTGATGTGTCCCGAGATATATGTTGGACACTGATTTTGAAAGCGGCCTTGACTTTTTTTCAAGGACACCAGGTTTTTGATAGATTTTCACATTTTGTTTTTAAACTTCACCTAATAAGCTTGCGCAATACGGATTAGACCGTGCATTGAAATTTAATGCTATGGAGTTTCAGAAAAAAATTCTGCCCTTTTGCAGAACGTGACTCTGAATTCATATACATTACAAAATATATGGAAATACATTTTAAAAATACTTGAAAATCTGAATTGCTAGAGAGAAAACAGGGGCAGATTCGGAATCAGTGCAACAAAAAAAAATAATCTAGAAAGGTTTTATTGCATCTCAGATTTAAAAAATAATTTTAGATATTTCTGTCATGCCTTGTAATTAATTGGCTGAAGACCAGTCCAGAGTGAACTGCGTCCCCGCGCAAATATCAGATCATACCAAATCTATTTCTGTGTTGGAATGTCCCATATTGCAGACGATGCAGCCATTCTTCATCCTGTCCAGATGTTCCCTGGCCACCACATGTTTGTTACCTGAGTGGGAAAACAATTAAAGGGTTCATGGTGGAATATTTGAAATGGAGAAATAATGATTTGAAGAAATTAGTTTGTGGTATGCTATATGAAGTTGATGTGAAGCATTATAAAGCTGACATTAGTGTATCAAAACCATCCCTTTCAAAGCTACGTCGGCATCAGGGCTAGCCCAAGGCAATTGTATCCCTAAAACAATTACAGTACACTTCCGGTTCATCATTTTGATTCTGGTTTTAACAGCCTGTGCCGTTTGTCTGCATTGTAGGGTCTCATTAGTCTTTTGGACTGAAATACATTTCACTGTCTGAATGTTTGTATGTAAAGTAGTTGAATCAGTACTTCTGCTAACCAGAGTGATTTTCTTTTTTTTTTTTTACACAAATATCTGTCTCAAATACAGAGTGAGAGCACTTTTGCACCTTTGAGCTGTAACACTGTACAGGTCCGTGTCTATGTAACATTAGTGTACGTGTGTACCTGTGCAGGTGATGACCACGTCAACGTGTTGGACAACTTCACTCAGCTGGATCACTCTGAAGCCGTCCATGCTATCAAAATGTGGCAGAGGCGTCAAATTCATTGAGATCCATTGAGGACATTTCCTGGTTGCTTAGCTGGAAATGTGCCTGTGTTCGTAGTTTAGCATACCAGGCCTGGAGGGCACAGATGGGGTCCACTTCTGTTACGTACACAACAGCACCCAACGCTTTTAGGGCGGCGCAGCAACCTTTGCCAACCTGGCACAAGAAATGAATTTGAACGGTCTCTTATGTAGCTCGGGGCAAGTGTCAGCCCGAGCCAATGTGGCAAGAGCTCTATGGCGCCCCCTCTGTTGGGGGTTATTCATAAACTTACAAACCAAAAGAATTGGGAACATTGTTTTTACCTTATTTTGAAATCACAGGAGAACATTTCACCAGAATTACAAGCTTAACAAGTAACAAACAAATGCAAACTTGCAAATTCAAAGTTGTGAAACGTCTGCATTTATTTTATGTTATTACTGTATATTTATTGTAATGTAGTAGAATACTATGAAGTGTGTTTTTTTTCACATAAAAATCAACTTTTTTTTGGTTGCTCTTTTATTGTTAGGGGTTGGAACACATTAATGGCAATTCATGTCAATGAGGAAAGTCGATTTGAGATACGACTGATTTGAGTTAGCCACAACTCTGGAATGAATTGAACTCCTAAGTCAAGTACCGTAGGTGTTCATCTATGTATGCCAGTGACATGTAGTGACAGACAGAAAAATGAAATGCTCTTCTATTGATTGACCATTTCATCCACTTCTGTGCCATTTTTGTTTGGCATGACATGAAAAGGCCTGCCACACACACACACACACACACACACACACACACACACACACACACACACACACACACACACACACACACACACACATTCGTGTTCACTGACCTCACCATATCCACAGACTAGCACCTGCTTGCCACCAAACATCATGTCTGTAGTTCTCTTCAACCTGAAAGCAGCGTAGTCAGTCACCCGTGTCAGTGTGAGCATTTGTGTGTGTGTGTGTGTGTGTGTGTTCCTAAATACTATGATTGCTTACCCATCCAATATCAACTCCTTGCAACAGTAGAGAGTGTCAAACTTCTGCTTGGTCACTGAATCGTTGACGTTCATGGCGGGAACACACAACTCGCCGGCCTTGGATAGCTGGTACAAGCTGATGCAAAACGTGTGCGACAAGAGACATGAAAGTAAAATAAACCTCCATCTATCTGCCGTTTGACAGTGGTGCCTTGATTTAAGAGTGCCTTGAGTTATGAGTACTTAGAGCTTAGTGGGGAACCGTGGATTATTTAAAAATCATGAACACGAATATAATTAGTGAATATAACCTGAACTAACCGATAAACTCCTGTGACGCTTTCTTCCACGATGCCTCGTATGTTCTTGAACAGTGTCGGGTACTTCTTGTAGAGCCAGTGGGTCAGGTCGCCGCCGTCATCCAGAACCTGGCCACAGGGAATAGACAGGTGCTTTTCATCACGAGGCTAAAACTACCATAGTAAAAATTTGGCTAGTGGTCCTAATATCTGCTAGCTTGTACTCTCACTATATCACTTTGGTGATTTTCTTTTTTTGTGTGTTGATTGTTTAACTTTTTATTAATTTGGTTTCGCAATTCGAACAGCTTTGAAGGATTTTAGAGGGAAGACTATTTAAAGACCGCGACCATTATGAGGATAAAGTGGATCGGAATATGGATGGATGGAGTATTTAAAGAGCTACATTAAAAGTGACTGTCGTACCACATTGGGTTCCCATATCTCAGCACCAATGCAGCGGTCGATGCACCACCAGAAGTCATCCTCTGACTCCCCTTTCCAGGCAAACACAGCTGTACCTGAGTGGGCCAGGGTAGGTACATTACAGTAAATAACAGTATAAAGAAGACAGCAAGTGTTTGGAAACAAAACAAAGTGTCCTAGCATTGTGTACCTCCTTCTGCCAGAGCAGCTGCTACTGCGTTCTGGGTGGAGAAGATGTTGCAGGCCGCCCAACGGCACTGAGCCCCCAACACTAACAAAGTCTCCATCAGAACCTGGAAAAGACACACACACACACACACACACACACACACACACACACACACACACACACACACACACACACACACACACAATCCGGCAGACTATTGGAATCTCCACGAAACGCTGAGTTGTGATTTCTCTCACTCTCTTAGGTTTTTAATATGTTAAAGCTGCAGATGTTTGAAGGTTTAGAATTGCCGTAAGAACGATGCTTATCTATTTTAGCGGGTCAATGGCTTTTCGCATTGGCTTTTTGCATTCTATGTTAGCCGAAAGCTAGAAGACCTTCATTAGACAAAATTAATCAACATTTGCATTGACAAGAATACCCAAAAACGGTTGGGACACAAGGCGTGACCGTGAGGCCTCGCCAATCATTCGCTGTGCACACAAGTGTACATGCCACAACTTTGTGGGGACACCCAGATATGTCACTTTCCTTGGCCGGACAGAAGGAACTAGACCCAAAACAAGGGTAAACATACAGTATGTAATGCTGGTGTCTTACGTGGACTCGGCCCACTGTAGGGCTTCGAACTCGTAATGCCGCCATAAGTCTCCGTCCTCATCAGGTGAGAGCTAAGTATGCTAACAGTCACATGCAGCATTGTTTTTCGGACCGATGTGGAATTAGTGATTTCTGCATCAACATGAAAGTTTATCACCTCTCATATTTGCACATTCCACAGAATACGACATCCACATCATGAATAACTCATGCTAGCAATGTAACAGCCGTGGCTAAGATTGAACTTTGATTTTACGAACGTGCACTTTCCATGCACAGGCTACATGACCAGCTCATCATTTCAATATTTTGTGACTTTTTGACCGAGGGTTGGGAAAGGGTGCTTACCGCAGTTTGTGCAGTGATGTGCGTGCAGCCAATCACTTTAGCTCCAGCCAGAGGTTTCTCCCCACCAACCTTCTTCCTCAAAACCATCAAAGCGGGCATCTCTGAGTAGACACCAGCATCATGAAAAGCAAAATTTGTGTGTTTGTGTGAGAGCGAGTGGAAATGAGTGTCTATGTGTGTTTGAGTGAGTGTGTTAATAACTGAATGTTGTGTGTGTGTGTGTGTGTGTGTGCGCATGCGTGCATATGTGTGTGTGTAAGATTGAGCATGTGAACGTACATTTGCTGTCTTTTCCTCACCTCGCTCTGCAATGCAGATTTCACGACGTCCAAAATCAGCCTTTTTGATGTTTTTAATGCAAAAGTCTGAGACGCCCTTGGATGTCTTCTGGACCTTGTTTCTAGGTGAATTCTCATCCTCAGAGCTGGCACTGCCCACTGCACAGTACAGCACAGTACAGTAAGGCCCATATGTTTGCCTTTATACACAATCATGATTTTAAATAAGACAATTAAGATGGGGATGAGAGTGGAAATGTACAACTTTCATTAAAGGGCATTTAAACAAATTACAGGTGAGTAATGAACTAGAGGCACCTGAACTGTGGCTGTCAATGGACGACTGCGAGATAGAGCGAGCCAGTGAGCATGGGACGCCCTTAATGGGACGCTTGTTGAATTCTTGTTTCTCTTCCGTCAACTGTATTTGCTGTTGGAACAAAAAAAAACAACAACAAAACACATTTAAATGAAATTGTCAAACAATTAACTCCTGTTTATCGATGGCGATACATTCCACACAAAAGAAGGACTTTCCCAGCATATCTAGCTGCATTTGTTAATAGCTATAGCCTTCTAATGGCTTTGTTTTACAGCTAATCATTTTAGCATGAATGTTCTTCTAGTTTTACTCTCCTCGTGTGTAAGAGTAGTTGTGTGTGTTTTACTTACTTCTTGTGCATAATTTTGTGGCACCAGAAGTTATTTTGGTGTTCAGTTTAATGACTCCCCTGATCATTAACAAACGTCAATATGTAAGTGGGATACCCCCAGTTGTGGGAATGCTAATGGCTACTGCATGTGGACTCATGTAATGACCCGAATCTTCTGCAATGTCAGCAAGACAGTATACAAAAAATATCTAAAATTCTGATTCAATATTTGAAATGCTTTGGCTTGAAATATCTCAAGTAAACATGATACATGTCATTAAAAAAAGGATAAAGTGCACGAACCTCTTTCTAAGTATTTCAAATACATTGTAGTAATTCACATTGAATTCATATACAGTATTCATTATCTTGAGTATTTTAAGCACATGGGAATTACTGATGCGGTTCATTCAAAATACTCGTATATTGTATTTATTAGACATTTTAGAGAACTCTCCTTCTTTGTTTTATTTATATTTGGCTGCTAAATGTACAGCACAACATCTTTTGGCCTGTTTATGTTCAACTGGATGGAAATGTGTTTTTTTGCAAATAAAATACATGCACGTTTTCTCTGTACCCTCTTATTATTCAAGTGAGCAAGTGGAAGGTTTTGCATTGGCCAAGTCAATTTCCAGACTTGAACCCAGTAGAGCACAGGTCTCAAACTCAAGGCTCGGGGTCCAGAGCTGGCCCGCCACATCATTTGATGTGGCCCCTGAAAGCAAATCATGTGTGCCCGCTGCCATGATCATTGCTGAAATCTGTACAAAAATTGCTTATCAGTGCTTTCTTATGTAAATTTGTCAAGCCAAACAACGGTGTCAGGTTACCATTTCTTTGTCCAAAAAAAAAAACGTGTGCAAAAGATTACCGGTACATTACAATCCGCATCTTTTTAATGGCCCTACTGTGACCTCTCGTCAAGGTCACTATAATGACTGATTGTGGTGCAATACAACCCAACACAATACAATGAGACTGTGACCTTGTCCCAACTAAATTACCCTGAATTAGGCAATATTGTCACAAAATAATACATAATTTAGTTTAAAATCAAATGATTTTGAGCCAATAATATCAATGAAGGCCAGCCAGTGCTGCAATTTCCATGGTAATGATTACAAATGTGGCTCCACAGTTGAGTGAATGCGGGTTCCGTTTTCTTCTAGTTGGTGGCACTTAAGTCAAGCAGCTGTAATATTTAACAAAAGCTGTGTGGCAGCGTGCAGCCAAATTCAATGATCACATTGCAACAGCTGAGAAATTGTTTTTTAAGATCAAGGAGGCGAGGGTGAAAGTTCAAAGAAAGGACGCATGTTACCATTTTGACTTTAGGAGTCCCCCCGAAAAAAATCCTTGATTCAATGATGCATTTGGCCATTGAGGCAACGAATCATCGATAAATGTTGAAAGATATATTTTGATAACATCCATTTGAAAGATGATGTCTTGCAGGAGACAAAGAAAAAAAGGGAGCACTACCTTAATGCGAATAGACTGTACAGCATCCTGGTCCTTGGCTTTGGTCACATTCACCAGACTGTACACTTTCTTCATGCTTTCACCTTGGCGGACCTCAGTGCACACTGCTGTATTAAGCATTAAGCATGAGGTGACGCCACAAGTTCACAGAGCAACCAGACACGCCTCGCTCGCAAAAGCACAGGCTATGCTCAAAGCAGTCTTTGTATGAGGATAGTTGAAAAAAATAGAGGCTCTGTGTAAATGTGCACACAATGGAAGATAGAATGTCATGTCGTGATTCCCTCAGTATATCGCGGGGAACACAGTCCAATTTCAGTAGCAATGGGTAATAATTGGCAATATTGGTATATGGAGTAACAAATGTCCACTGCATTATAGGAAAAAAAGTGGCAAAAATTTTTTTTTACATTCTGTTTAATTACTTAATTACATTACTGTATGTTAATATAAAGTACAATAGTTTCAGATTAAAACACTTTATTGACCCTCTAAAAGGGAACTTCCAAAACCACACGAGAAAAAATAAACATTAATCAAAGTCAATATTATAGAGAACTATTTTCATATTATCATATTCAATCAATAGTGGCTTTGGCTTTCCTTGCCTTGACACCAAGGGATTACATTTCCTTAAGTGCTCTATTTGTTTTTTTACTGTACACGATTGAAAGCATTTCTGATGCTCGCTTGTTACTCAAATCTTGTCTCACGACATAAAAAGAAAAAAATCAAACAGGTAACACCGTAACTCAGAAAACTCATAAGTCGGTGTACTCCTAAATCAAAGCACCATTGAACTTTTGTGTAATCTATATAATTAGTCCCATTCAGTTGGAGGGCCTGTAAATAGCAGGTCTTGGATTTACAGAGCACATCTCCAATCAATCACAGGGGGCTCTTGTAATGAGCCTTGTGGTACACCTAAAGAAAGACAGCGGTTGGCTCAGCTCGAACACTGAAAAACTCAAAAACGAAATTAGGCTCAAATCCAACAAAATTTATAAGGTGGGATACTCAGTTTGATTACTTGATTACATCCCACCACTGGTCACCGTCTGTACTCACCATATCAGTCTTCAGCGCCTCTGTGACGACTTCCCCATTTCAGCCTCCTCTCCCTCTCTTCCCTGACCCTGATGGAGGGCCCACCTGCTCTCGGCCGCCTTCAGCATCTGCAGCAGGTTGGGGCCCCTCTTGATCCCCTGCTCCTCCGTGGCGCCTACGCATTCGTCCCGCTCGTCCTCGGTTTCTGCTGCTTGAGGACAGTGACCTGAGCCCGACAAGTGCAGGGTCTCTCCGGAGACTCCCATCAGCTGCTTTTCCTCAGCCATGGGACTCCACTTTGAAAGTAAAGCACTTCTTGCTCAAGTGGATGTAACAGTGCTCTAGTGCGTGCACTTAAGGGCTGTTTTGACTCCAAACAACAGCATTTGTTTCAACGTAAAGTGGCCGCAAATTAGTCCTGGTGGCAGTGTGTACACGCTAAACACCTCTTGTTGGCACGCAGAGAAATAAATACCCAATGCAAATTGTGGCACATATGAACAGGGGTGGGAAGTAATAAATACTTTGTAACTTGCGTAATCTTTTTCCTATATATGTACTTTACTTGGGGTACCAGGTGGTGACCTTTTCCAACAGGCAGAGGGAGCTAGCTGCAGCAGTCGCTAGTTGATGCTGAGACAGTGGAGCATAATGAAGAACACAAATAGTTGGGCACAACTTTTGATAGTCTGCAGAAATTCTCCTCTAACACGGAGGAGATCCTGGTTTCATTTTGTCAGCCTTAAGGACAGAAACCACCGACAGAAGATCGTGGCCGTCTGCTCTAAAATAACTGGCACTCCTCTTGGATCTCTGTTGACTGTTAATGAACATATGACACGCAGACTAGCAGGCCGTAATGCTCATGCTTTGTTTACAAAGTTTGAATGGCTGCCTTCAGGACGCCGACTTTGTTTCCCCACCTGCAGAACTCAAAGAAGAAAGGTCATTTTAGTGCTGAAAGCTATGCTGCTCCTCAGTTGGTGAATTTCATCAAACATTTCTGTCTATCCTTGAATATATTCGCACATGCATTTTAAATTCACACTAATTTGCACCTGCCTTAGTACTTTAACATTAGCCTTGTTTATGTGTGGATATTGACCGTATTCCTTTATTGTTTTTGGTTTTAAATTGCAGCTCTACATGCATTTAATTGACCCACGCCGAGGACAAATGAAGTTTTCTGATTTTCAATTTGAAGACCTCGACTTATGTGACGTGTTGTCAACATCACGCAGAACAAAGTCTAATGAGCTAAAGCAGGGGTCCCCAACCCCCGGTCCGCGGACGGTCCGCAGGGCATTTGGTACCTGGCCGCATAGAAAGAATTTGCCTTAATTCTGTTTTATTTATTTCGGAATTCGAATAGATGTTTCATTTTGAAAAATTACCGGATTCTCCGTTACATCCATCTGTGTCACGCTTGACACACGTCAAGGCACGCTTCTCCGTCACGTGACCGATTACGCTAAAAACAAAACGCCTGAGCTCGCAAAATGAGTAAAACCTGGAGATCGCAAATGGGCGTCCTTAAAAGTACGTTCGAGACAACTGGATTCAAGTTATGGCTGAATACTCTGAGATCGCCACAATAGCCGCACTGTTGCTATTTGCGACATCCTACCTGTGTGAGGCGGGGGTTTCCTGCAGCAACGGCGACGAAAACAAAATTACGAAGTAGACTAGACATAAACCACACACTCGAGGTGTCATTGTCTCCGACGCCTATTACCCCGAGATGGGACCGTCTGGTTGCAGAAAATCAAGCTCGGGGCTGTGGTGAGTCGTCATTTTAATGCACTTTGAATTTGCGTTGTATCGTATTTTGAAGGCATTAAACATTACCATAGCGATCAGAGTGTTGCAGCCGGATTAGACGCTCCTTAATTGTGTTTATTATTACAGTACATTTCGAAAACACCACAGTTTTCATGCAGCTCATACCATATTATTTTGTTGTATTATTTCCGCCACACCTTAAATGCCGGTCCCTGAAAATATTGTCTGACATAAACCGGTCCGTGGGGCAAAAAAGGTTGGGGACCCCTGAGCTAAAGAACATAGATTGCTCTTGTTAGCACAGTAAGGAGGTCGGGGTCTGAACAGTTGGTCATATAGGCCCTCTATGATGCCTTGTAAAATTAAAAGTGGTGCTTGAACAACACGAGCTGTGACAACTGTAATTGTTTCCTTCCTTAATAGAGTCACAGTGGTTTAGGATAATATTATACGATGTATTTCTTTTGGCGTTTGTGCAACATGTCTTTTTTCATGCATGTGTTTGTGTATGAGCTCACACACACACACACACACACACACACACACACACACACACACACACACACACAAACACACAAGTGGATCATTTTAGACAAGACCGCAACGGATACATTTCCACTGGGGTGACTGTTCATGATATAAATGACCTCAAATGACCGAAGTAGCTGTGATTTGAGAATACATTTTGGAGCACAAATACCTACTATCAAGGGAATCAATGTTCCAGAATCGATCCACGCATCACTGACAGTTAGCCAAATTATTATTTGTCTTTAAACTGAGAAGCGGTGTTCCTCCAGTGTAGTCTTACGCATTTCTGAATGATGAATGAATGCATCATCAGCAAACGCTGGGTACCTCTCAACTGTGGTTCGTTTTTATACCACTAGAGGGCGTAAGTGTCCCATCGTGTCCAAAGGACTTCCCACAGAAAACAAACACGCCGTCCTTTGAATTGAGAGCTAGTTCGAGGCATTACAGAAAAACCTTTGCTCTTCCGCTCCCTCTCATTGCTCTAAATCACGGAAAGTGCTCCAGCCATTTATTCAGTTTATTTAAATATGCCACAACATTTATTTTCATGCCATGATTGCTTATTCATGTTTTAGGTCAACATCAAGTCAGGGAGGGATAGAGCGCAATAAAGGTATTAATAAATATCATATTTAGACTAGTTTCACTACCTGCGCTCAACATAGAGCGACCATGAACACAGTTGCACAGACACACGACTCAACATTACACTAACACAATGTGTCCTAATAGTTTATGGTCATTGTCATACACTTGACACACGATGAGTACCACTTTACACTGTGTGTCGTTTGTTTTAAAACAGGGTAAACACATCATGACAATTAAGACGAATATTCGCCTCATCTATTTCTACTTCACATTTTGCACCCAACTTGTATCTATCTATCTATCTATCTATCTATCTATCTATCTATCTATCTATCTATCTATCTATCTATCTATCTATCTATCTATCTATCTATCTATCTATCTATCTATCTATCTATCTATCTATCTATCTATCTATCTATCTATCTATCTATCTATCTATCTATCTATCTATCTATCTATCTATCTATCTATACAGATATTTGTAATATACAGTCAAGTTCGAATTTAGATTTGCACACCTTCATTATAGCACTGTGTTGTGCCAAAACATGCTGGGGAGCACTGAGATCTAACTGGAAATGATACAAGGAAGAAGGAGAGGCAGTGAAGGTCCCCAAATATCTCAGACAATCGTAATTGTTCTTCCAGATTAAGTGCTTCTTTATATATTTGTTTTTTAACTTCATTAGAGCAGCAGGATATACCTCTATTTTGTGTCTAAACTCTCAACACAAAAACAAAAAAATTGACCAAGCAACAGCTCGTACGTTAGGGCACTTGTAAGTCACGATACCATTGTACTTGTGTTTAATCCATATGAGTGATCACCTTCAGTTGGACTGACTACAAATAGCAGATTGTGTCTTAACATCTCCATTCAATGACAGGAGGCCCTGGTAATGAGCCCTGTGGCAAACTTAAAGACATTGGGTGGAGAGGCTCAAATCTGGTAATACTAAAAAAATTATTAGGCTCTGAGCTGGAAAAAATTGAAAGTTGGGGCACTTCTAAGTCAGGGTTCCATTGTACATTGAAAGACATGCTGACATTTCGACATTTAGTTTACATTTGGTCCACTGAGTCTGCGTCGAGAGCAGCCTCACCGCATTGCTCGTATATTCTTGTACTGGCACAGTAACAGATGCTTGAAGGTGTTTTTGAAAGTGGTGTTACAAAGGGCATAGCACGCCGGGTTGATGGTGCTGTTGATGTAACACAGCCAGTAGCCAATGGTCCACAGGGTGTTGGGGATGCAGACGGAACAGAAGGTGTTGATCAGCACCATCACGTTATACGGCGTCCACGTCACCACGAAAGCCACCAGGATGGCCATGATGGTGCGCGTCACCTTCTTCTCCCTCGAAGATGTGCTTTTCTTGCGCCACTTGGCCACTGCGCTCTGCTTTGTCACCTGGAGGGAAATAGATGGCGTCACATCAGTGGTCGCAACTTGCGAGGCTTTCTCTGCTGGCCTAAACGCAGTGAGAAAGACTGACTTACATTTTATCCCTGTTGGAATGCTTGCATCATTAAAAATCTTTCAGGAAAACCAAAAAACACCAGCTATCCACAGCAAAGTCCGTGTTCACGCCATCCCAGCCGATCAGATAAAAGGCCTTCAAAATTTTACAAATGTGAAGGACTACGGTTACATCATCTACCTAAACTTATATTTCTTGACTGATTGAATAACTAAAATAACAATAACAAAACAGGCTTTCTTAAATGCTGATTTAATGATTTTCACTAATTGTCTAAAAAAACATCCAGGCTTTCTTTCATTATTGTGTCGACATAATGTCGCATGGTTCCCACACAGTCAGGGAAGAGGTGAAGTTTCACAGCACTTCTCAGATAGTCGAACTTTCAAGAGAGTTAATGGATTTATCCGCAAGCTATTTTTCAAGCTATTTTCAACACTTTATAATGGGTTAATAAATAATAAATATTTGTAAAGAACAGACCAATCGTGTTTATTTGGGATAAAATATGAAATTGACCATATGTGGAAATTAACCCAAAGGGAAGTAAAAATGACATCAAATCCAGCAAGTATGGAGGAGCCTGACCATTGAGGGCTCACTAAGTGACAAGCCTACGTGTACAGATATGTTCGATTTTGGCTTCTATGTTGTCATGTCTTGGAAAGCTAAGAGGTTTTGGCATTAGTAAGTCATGGACCGCTGTACAATTTAGCATTGTGATGCCTTTGAAGCATTTTGTTATGCACAAAAATGATTTTGCAGTGGTAGGGTCAAGTACTTGGTTAGGTTTTAGCATCAGAGCAGCAGATGTGTCAGCTTGGTACTGGTCAGGTCGAGCCAACAAGGAATAGGCTGTGAAGAGCAATAACTATCTCCTCAGGCTGATTTATATCTCATATTCATTAAGGGAACACATTTCAGATAGGGGTGTAAAATTGGGAGCTGTGGAATGTCTCAGTTTGTTTGGTTGCCATACAATTTGATTGCTCAAGGTGTCATAATGCTGCTGGCATCGTTTTCGTCACTGTTTATGCAACCTGCAGAAACCTGTTGATATTTTGCACGCTCATTAGCTCAGTCCAACGATGCTATTCCAAGCCATCCTAAAATTCTAGTGATATTTCGATTCATAAAACAAACGTCAACACTGCAACAGAAGGAGAGGTACTTGTTTGGTTCCGAGTCCTACAGATGTATAGGAAAACAAAAAAGATCAGCATCGTCTAAACCCCCAACGTCGACATTTGCATTGATCCATGATATAACAGTCGGACCTTGGACCAGTCCATGACGAAAGAAGGTTTCATAGCAGCAGGTTTCATTTTAAAATTATGTCTAAGTCCCCAGTATTTAAGTTGATTACTTAAGCCTGACTCGAGACAAGTCATGATGACTCTGTTTCTGTTTACATACCATTACCTTGGAGCCCAGTGGTTAGTCTGACAGCAGTTGTATCCAAACTTTCTATACCGAGGTTTGCATAAAGAGTAACTGATACATCTAATAGTCACTTGGCCCTGAGTGGCAGAGGAACCACATCTCCTCATTCAACAATCAATACAAGAGTAATCTGCGCTAAACTGACCTTGACACGGATCAGAAAATGGAGCAGGCAATTGGTATTCATGCTAGTTGCTGCTGAAACTGAATTACCTTAATTTGCACAGGTATTATGAATCGAAATTTTGCTGCTGCTCGGTTGTAAATCATGTATTTACATTTTTTGCAAATCGAGAAAAGCTCTATCTAAAACCAATTCTTCATTAGTGGCGGTAGTAGCAGAAGTAGTAGTCACGCCGCAGTTTGCCAAGCCACGTCTTCACAAATGTTGTGTGATTAGTGTAAAACAAGGAAGTGAAAGATAAGAACTGACTCCTTCTTCTTCTTTCCTTCTCTTGCCTTTCCACCCAGAGTTTAATGAAAGTAGAACAACATGGGCAAGCTAAAAAGCCAATTGTTAATTTTATGCGATGACTCCAACAGCAACAATCATGGACAGCAGGCTACCTGGCTGTAATTTGGAGACCACTGTACGACGTTCATTATGCCGTGAGTGAGAGAAATTGTCTATTCTGACAGAATGGAGTAAAGGTGTTTACCTTAAGCATTGTTCTTGTGGCTTGACAGTCCGTCAAGGATGTTGCTCTGGAAGCTGCTTCTCTTTGGTTCATCCTTCTTATGGCATTCAGTCCCTTCAGCACCGAAACAGGGACCTCGTTCTCCGTAGACGTGGAGGGTTGGACACTGTCCGCCTCCGGTTCCACTTGCTCGGGTTTGTCTTCCTTGTAAGGAGCAGATCCGTTCCGCTGCTGCGGTGCTTCCTTCTCCGTGCTCTGCACAGCCTCCCTGAGCTGCTCCCTCATCTTCTGAATGCAGCTGTTCAGGATCTGGTTATCACCTGCGTCCTCCTGACTGTGAGAGTGAGCTTCTCCGACACTGGTGCCGGATGCCTTCCTGCTGTCCCTCTGCATTCGGCTACGGCTGGCCCTGGAGATACGCCAATAAAGGTAGATCATGATGGCCACGGGTAGGTAGAAGGCCGCGATGGCCGTGCCGAATGTAACCGCTGGGTTGGAGAAGAACTGGATGTAGCACTCGCCAGGCGGCACGGTTCGCCCGCCCACAATAAACTGCCAGAACAAAATAGCCGGCGCCCACAGGACGAAGGACAGAACCCAGGCGGCGGCGATCATCAGACCGGCCATTTTAGTGCTACGGCGCGCCGGGTAGCTCAGAGGCTTGGTGACGCAGAAGTAACGGTCGAAGCTGATGATCAGGAGGTTCATGACTGAGGCGTTGCTGACCACATAGTCCACAGCCAGCCACAGGTCACACACAACCGCTCCCAAGGGCCAGTAGCCAATCACGATGTAGACGGTGTACAGGTTCATGGAGCCGACGCCAATAATGAGGTCCGCACATGCCAGACTGAACAGGAAGTAGTTGTTGACGGTCTGCAGGTTCCTGTTTACCTTTGGAGAAACCACATGGAGCAGGCTGTCAGATGCTAATCTTTTTTGTGTGATGTATGTTTTCTCCCTTCTATTAGATTACATGCCAGAACATTGATTCTCTAATTGCTTCTCCACTGTGGGATACCCTACAAAAGGCTGTGAGTAAAATATGGAATGGAAAAGGAAACATTTTAATAGTAAAGCAGTAAACACACCTCTCCATGTCCTTTGACCAAGACAAAGCAATTTAGAAAACATGGTAAATGGCTTAAATCGATTTTAGCCTTCTTCTCGACATCCGTTGTTTGAATATGTGAAGAGTCCATCAAAAAGATTTGGGGTGAAGTAAATTTCCTTCCGTAGAAGACGGAACAACAGCAGTTATTTACATTTCACAAGATAAGTTGATTCCAAAACCCTCTCAACTGTCGGTGCCTTAGCACATTTTTTTAATTAAAAAAAATCCGGTCAGACATCCATGGCTATCATGGCTTGTCCATGGTCGCCTGAAACGGGATTACTGCTGATTCCGGGAACAAAATATAAACATAGTATTAAGTTTTTTTCCTCACTACTTCATTGGCATGCATTCTTTCTCAGTGCTTTGGCTTGCGTTTCCATTTGGACAGTCTTGACTGTGTCATCCCTGACCAGCTTGTCAGTTACCATCCATGCCCTCACCGGGCAGATTTTTGTCCAAGAGGCAAGTAGATACATTAAGTTTTACCGACTTGACTTCAATTTTGACTCCAAGCAATGAACTAACCTTTATAGAGAGCATGACCAGGATGTTTCCAATGACGGTGATCAGACTGAGGGATCCCGCCACCAGAATGATAAGCACAATCTCCACAGTGGTGTAAGGACTGGCCGAGAAGAGGCCAGCTTCACCCCCGCTGCTGGTATTCACAGTCTCCATTGCGTCCACTCGGATTTGGTGACAGATGCTTCGGGCAGATACAAAAAAAAAACAAACGGGTTTCATTTATTTCACAGCAATGTTGGCACATGTGGCAAAAATATTCACAGTCACACACACAGATACAGAAAAAACAAACAACTGCATAAGTACGGATGTAACTACTTGACTTATGAATAAGTCAACTCAAACTGAAGTACAATAGCAAAGTATTTGTACACTCCACCACTGAAGGTCACCAATGCAAAATGATGTGGAACGCTTAGCAGGTGTTTGACGGCGGTTTCAGCTTACACTGAGAATGTGTGAGCAGTGACCAGGTGAGCAAATAAAGACTTCAGCAGCTGCGTTTGAAAACAGAGAGTGGCCGCATATCAGGAATGCAGTAGTAGTCAGTACATCATTTCAAGTCTGACTGCCCACAAGATGTAATTATTAAAGATAATGGTATTGGACTGATCATATTCTTTTGTGCCATCCTTCTCTTGATTTGAAGATGACTGCATTATGATCTGCCTTTCCGAAAAGTCTCCCTTTAGTGTAAAAGGAAGCTGATATCATTACTAAATCTGCTGTTTGCTCACAGGCGTACCCTGAAGCTCGGATGGGATCGTCGAGACACACTTACAACATCTCGCAGGCTAATTTTTAAGACAGTCTCTTTCATTTTGCGGTCTGAGAGGCATTACATGAGCGGATTCCTTCTTTGAAATAAACATCTTAGAACCGAGAGGGCACATTTTAGGATATTAAATTATGATTAGACTGAGAGAAGGACTTCATAACTGTCTAAAAATAGTCGGAAATCTCCTAACAGTGACAAATGAAGGTTTGGTTGTCTGATAATAAATCAGAGTCAATGAATGTTGCAATTCCCTTGGGAAGCTTTTCTATAAACCAGCATCTTAACTGACCTGGAAGTGTAAACCTTGATTGGATATGTCCTGACAGCAGGGATGGGACTGTGTAACGTGGCCAGCCACCTACCAATATACCTCAAAAGGGTTGCATTAAAATTCCCTACCTCTTGCCTTGGAAGTGCAAAATCCCCTTTGAGTGGATGTAATGCAAGTTTGAGGGCCAATTATATCGTCCTGTACTGTTTGGTTATACTGTCTGACTTGAGTTTTTAAATGAATTTCAAGCCTTTTTGGTCTATAGTCTTACCTCACTATTTTGTGATTCTCTTCATGCCTCAGCGATGGCGCAGACTTTTAATACTTATGAATATTTAGGTTCCAAATGTTTCAGATATCAGATATGTTCATGTTAAAATCATGGCAAAACGTTTTTAAAAACTATTTAGAGTTGCTCACTTTCAGTGTAGAAAGCCCAAATCCAATGAAGTACAACACGTTTGCAAAAAGTTGAGACAGGGACAATAAAAGACTGAGAAAGTAGAGGAATGCTCCAAAAACCTCGTGGTAACTTTCCACAGGTGAAAAGCTTAATTATAAAATCGATGGGTGTCATAATAGGTTATAGGGCATTCAGGAGATAAATCTACAATGTGATGGGCTAAAAGAAGAACAGCGATTTCAACAGCGTGTGTTGCGCCTGCACTCGAGATTTTGAAAGTGTTGGATGAAACTGGATGCAAAAATGTGCATGGCAACACATTGAAGCTGAAATATGATTTCATAAAATGAAAAACATGAAGACACGAAATAAAATAAATACATATGAAATGAAGACCAAAGAATGTTAAAAATAAATGATTAGTATCTCACGTAAGTTGTCAATGTAGGTCTGGGCTTCTGATCGAGTTTGAAATGAATAGCACACCACTGTGAAAGGTGCATTCAGCTTTTGGAGTATCATATGCTGCCATCCAAGCATTGTGGATTTGCCCCTGGTTGATGGTGGGTTGAGAAACTGCACCCTACATTGAACAGTAATAATTCAAAAAAATCGTTGGAATGGTTTTTATTAAAAAAAAATATATATATATCAGCCTTAAAACTGTCTGCTCCATTCGTTATGTTTCCACAAGGTCCACCCACACGACACATCCAAACACTTGTGATGCTGCTCTATGATGCTTTGGTTAAAAGCATCCGTCCACAAATCTGTAATACCCTGCACATTTAAAATGGTAACCACCCCACCTCTAGCCAACCGCACAACTCCCAACCCCCCCAAAAACAATTAAGCTGACAGAAAACAGCACACTTAAAGCAAAAACAACAATTTCAATGCAAGAGAGGTTGATGTGGTAGCAAAAAAACCAGCTGCCAAATATGCCAAACATAACAATGTGACAAAGCAATATATTTTCATTATAAAATCGATGTAAAGACACTCAAGGGTCCTTGCATGCTGTTCTGAGCCTGTAAGTGGCTCCATTAGGCTACATGATAACATCATACTTTACCTGAAAGACATTTCCTTCCTGCTCTTACAGCCCAAGAAACTTCATTACTACAAAGTACATTGCTAACTCCATCTCTTACTCATCACCGACCAAGTCTTTTCTGTGGCAAGACTACCAACAATTGTGTGTGTGTGTGTGTGTGTGTGTGTGTGTGTGTGTGTGTGTGTGTGTGTGTGTGTGTGTATTTTATATGGCCTGCATGTATGTTCGATAAATGGATTTCTGTTTGGGGTTAGATGTCTGGATATCATGTGAACATGTTTTTCAGACTGGACATATATTTAGCTGGACCTATTTTTCAGAGTTATGGTGCTTTAGAAAGATGGTGGTCTGTGATGTAGCAATGCGGGAGGTTGATCGGCTGGCTCAAGCTTCGGCGAGTCTGCGTTTGCGTGCCTAAATGTGACCTATGGCTGACAGTGGCTCCATCTTTAATTGTAGAGATCTGGAATCAACTGGAATCAGGAACAAGAAGATGAATGGGTAGATTTTTTTTCGAACGGCTGAATAAAGCATTTGCAATAAACAGCTGCAGCTGTTGTGAAAAAGCAATATAAATAATGTGTTGTATTCTATGAACAAAAGCAAAATGGACATACGGTGGAGTCTGCATATACGCAGTGCGGCAACTGTGCAATCACCTATTCATAGATCTGTCCCAACCCCACCGCCCATGACACGTTATAAAATATATATTTATTTTAAAAAATTTTTTCATATTAATTTATATTCATGGAGAAAAAATGTTAATTAATATAGTCATTGTTTTTTTTTTTGTAGCATTGTAAAACTTACATTGTGTACAATGCATTGTAGTGCAGTCATGCCCAAGAAGTTTGGATATACTCTACACATTCACATTTTTGAATTCACAAATTGAATTTTTGGAGTATTTTATTGTAATCATTTTACATGGAAAATGCTTATTGATGATCCATTCCCAGTTATTCAAAAATGTTTTGGGTTAAAAAAAATAATAAATCGCTATTCCTGGCCGCGTCCGGTCTCTACTTCCCGCGAATGGTGGTGGTGAACTATATTTTTAATGGTCTGGCTTCACTTCCCCTCAGAGAGAAACCGTCAGATGATTAAATCCAGCAGATGCAACAGGCAGAAGCAGCAATGTACAATAGACTGGACCATGCTAGCAGGGTGATTAGTTTGGTTTTAGAAAGTCCCACGTTATAAAAAAAAAAATGCTGGGCCGAGCAGATTGGGATGAAGATTTGATTTGGAGCTGAAGAGTTAAAGCAGGCCATCATTTTTGACAGTAGTGTAAATGTTAGGTGAGATTCTTCAAAAATATTGGTGGCTGCTAGAAGGCTCCGTGGGTTACACCGCTGACTTTGGACACCGGCATCCAGTCATTTCAGTCAGAGCAGACGACCCACTCATTGAAAACAGGTGGGTTGTGTCAAGAAGGGCATCTGGTGTAAAAATTGTGCCAAACATATGAGAGTGACTTGTTGTGGCAACCCCTGACAGAGTTAAGTTGCTTCTATTTCCTAGAAAATGCTGATAATAAATTATTTGAATTATTTTTTTTTATCACAGCAACGTGGAAACTAATTTCTTGGTAGCTCTAACTCATCAGTATGGTTAGCTTTTACCCCTTGTTGGATCAAAATTTTGGGCAGAATCCTCAATCCAATGCGATGAGTAAAAATAACCCAGTATGGTCTCAATCCTTTTTTGGGCTGGATTAGCTATTTCACCCAAATTGGGTTATTTTAAACCCCAGCAGTTTTAAGAGTGTAAATATGGCGAAATATCAAATCTGGTGTCAGTGTTTAGCAGGGAGATTAAAAGCCAAAACCGGCAGCATGTTTGCAGATGTCAGAGCATGTGTCAGTGTGGACCTTACACACAGTACACAGCTTGATCAAAGGACGCATTTAATGAGTGGAGTGATCAGAGGGCAGCAAGCTATTTATTTTTTAAATCATGTAGTCTACAAATATAGACCAGCCTAGATCTTGGTCTCTATCGTTACAGACATGACCTTGTCTGCAAATGCAAATGACAAATAAGCCAAACGAACATATTAGATACAGAATTTGTTTCAAACTCGACCCGATGTAATCACATCATCTTTTGCCACCCACAAAAGCCAATTGTGACTTCTTCTTGGCTCAAGCAGCAACGCTCTGGATACACTGCGGCTGTCTTATACTGTAGCTCATTTATGGAGCCCAGTGAGCAAGCTGTTGCATTAACTTAACCTGCAGGAGATAAGCGCATGTCTTTCTGAGTCAGGTTTAGGACGTGCTAACCAGTTCACCATCATCTCACCAAGCTGGAAAACCATTGTTTTTCATCCACATAATACTGATTGAGGCATGTACACATTCAACAACAGCGGGCCGAAGATTTACCCCTCACAGGGCTCGAGCACTAGCCCTTGATGACGTCCTCCGATTGGTTGGTCAGAGCAAAACTTTTGTTACAACTAACATGGGCTCCAAAACACATCTGTCGCGATCCGCACACACAAATACATTGAATACAAATACTCAGCATCCATGGTGACTATGATGCATATTGGTGACATTTTTGTCATTGTACTTGATAAATATTGATTCGAAGCTGCCCCCTCACTATTACTGGAGAAATTAGCAACATGTGTTTGTGATCGCAATTTCAAGCTCTGTGTGTCCCTGCTCTGAGAAGTGGGAAATTTCACATCTGCCTGAGTTGTGTCCTCACACAAGATGGCGATGGTGGTGGCGGAGAGTGGGATGTATGTAAGTGTATCTGGGTGTGCTCATGTGGGGGCAGGGGCGGGGGGGTTGTTGTCGGTGGGGTTGTAACAGAGCCTAAGTCAAAATAGTGGACACTGTTCCGAATGAAACCAAGTCAGCAAAGGGAGAGGCAGCTGCAGCAGCAAACCAGGAGTAGTGATTAAGAGCCATAACTTTATTTCAGCCATCTAATTTTCTGCATGCAACTCAGGGGATTCCTCGGATGCACTCGGACTCACAGGGATGAGGAAGCCGCTGTTGGGAATCCTTTGTGCTCAGTATCAAAAGATTAAAACAGCATCTTATCTGTGCTGGGAATCAGTCATCATTCCGTATTTCTGAATCACTGTACAGTAGATTTTATGTCGTGGACCATCACCATTCTGTACTACTACAGCCTACTATAGTTCACTCATCAGTGAAATGAAAAATAGTTTTAGGCCAATAATTGCATCAGCTGGGGGACCTTCCGTAATAACAATTAAATCAATAGATAAACCATGATACCGCTATATTGTTTTAAATTGAGTAAAGAAAATGAATACAAAGTGCCATATGGCTGTCCGTCTAATGATGTATTACTCATAATAACAATATTTTCACACCACAACTCGTGAATTTGCCGCATATCAAATAATAATCCCCTCATATTTCTGGATTTTTTTTTGGTTTTGTTTAGTTTTTGGAAAATATCTTCCGGTTTTTCACAGAAAATTCATTCTTCACTGTCTCCTCTGCGGACCCGATCACAACTTCAACCACTTTGAGACCACTAACAGGCCAGTGGTGGAACAGCAGGCGACCAACAGAAGAATATGACCGTTTGATGTAACAACACAGAAGAGGCACTGCAGGAGTTGTAAGTATATTTTTAATATAAAATAGTCTTTTATTTATATAATTCAATTCATCATCATCATTATCATCATTATTATTATCATTATGTTTGATCATTATTATGTACAGCATTTTTTTAAGCTGCGGTTGTTTTTTAAGGCGTTCAATAAAAATTGAGCTGCATTGCGTAGACAACTTTGCTCTTGTGCTCGTGTGCACTATAAAAGTATTGCTTTGGCGCTATCTTGCATCATCTTGCTCCAGAGGTACTATTTTAATGTGAGGGGAGGAGCTTCAGTTAGTCACCTTATATCACTGTCTAATCGAAATGCACAGATTTGCTGCCATTTTGAAGTATCTTCAGATAATTATAAACCTTGTATTTGGTGCAGTGTCAATTCCTCAAGACGAGTAACCAGCACTACTTTTCAAGATGAATTGTGGGTCATATTGAAGGCACAATATAGAGAGAACCTTTGTAGAGCCAAGGCACCCATTCCAAAAATCACACAGCATACCACCAAACAATCTTGTCACATAAGTAGGAACACTGAAATAAGATCTTGTCTCATTTTACTCACTAATTGACTTAACTCTGTGAAATCTGGGCCATTTTAATTAAACACAAAGCTGAAGCCATGACTTATTCTTTTTTTTAAACACCGGTTTATTGTATCTACTGCCAACTAATGGAAGAACATTTCTTCTTGTTCTTGTTGTCACTACAGTATATGTACACCAGTGACAATTAGATGACTACTGTCATAATATATTTGTAGTGAGTAAATAATTCAAATGAAATTGGATAATTTCCTACGGTTGCTCTCATATACAGTATACAAAATAATAAATCAACTCCAAAGTGATGCAGAACTGAGGAATGAGTTCCACCACATGACCAAACACCACAATTGGTCGCCTAATTGATTTCAACTGGACCCTCGCCTCACACATACATACTCCCACTAATAATAATGTGAGTACTTTTTTGAAAAAGTGCCCTTACCTTCAAAGTTTGTTGCCGAATCTCACCTTACAAATATGCAGTGATGTGGATGAGCACTCTTCATGTGCTCCATGTTACTGTCACCTCTGTGGACAAACTGGAGGCAAGCAGAAAGTAACTGGATGTTGCTCCTCCTCTGACAGGGTGTGTGCGCTTGTGTGTGTGTGTGTGTGTGTGTGTGTGTGTGTGTGTGTGTGTGTGTGTGTGGCTGACAGACAGTTAAGGCATAGAGGGAGAGGGGGAGACAGGGACAGGAATCTACAGGAGCTTTTAGTGTTGTAAGCCTGCAGCCAGAGTGGTAAATTTGAATAAACAAGAGGCTAGACAGGCAGCGAGGGCTGCTTGTTTGAGAGCGAGAGAGCGTGGTGGCCTCTGCTCGCAGCTGTAGGCCCGATATTTACGTGGCATGGAATCAGAGAAAAATGCTAAAGCACAATTAAAGGCCGAAATGGAAAAAAAAAGAAACAAAAAAGCAAGAAAGAAACAGGACGGCCCGCTCTGTGATATTCCGTTGCTGCAGGACGTTAACCTTTAAAACTCTGTTGTTTTGACCTTTTCAGTGAACCTGTGACGCAGTGTGCTCCAGCTGGTGGATGACCTTCCTTTGATGGAATTATCACAAAGAAGAATGGCTACACTTTGTGCAGCAATATTGCCAAATGAAGAGCGCATTGTTGATTTTTAAAAAAATTGTAATTGAAAAACTGATTTATCACACCTCCTTCACTGCTCATATTCTCTCTCTCAAATCATAACACTGCTTTCTGAATGACCTGACAGATGCAAAAGTATGACCATGGTCATGAGTAGGACATTTGTCATATACGAATCATATATGAGGCTTTAAATATGCCATATGCCAAGAGGTTGCTAATACACTCTTGTGCTAACGTCATTACCGGTATTGCCCCACTGTTTAGGTCACAGTCGACTGATTAAATTGATGGTTTCTAGGAGACCGGTTAATGCTGTTTTTTATTGCCTTAAATAATTACCTTACTGTGTTCCCCCACCATATAGGGATAATCATTCGATTTTTAGAGTTGGACAAACGGTCCAACAAAAATGAAAAAAATGAACACTCAATTCATGTCCGGACACTCACACAGACATAGTTGGCCAAAGAGACTCTAACTCCTGACACACCGCTTCAAGGCACACATCCAACACACAAATTCTACAGTGCTTACAGTATAGTTGATCAAATCAGTTTATTTATTTGCATTGTGTATTTTGCTCTTATTACACAGCAATATTTTACAATGCTATTTTTCTATATTGAAAACAGATTTTTTTTTTTTTGCTGCAATGGACTAATGGTCTTTCAATTCATTTCACTGGGAAAAATGGATTTGAAAGTATGAGTAAACTGAATTACAAGCTTGGTCACAGAACGCAAAGGTACTACTTTACAAATACTATTATGACTCATATTTAGTAGATCATGTGCTGAGTTTCTGAAGAGGAAAAATAACTTTCAGCTAAGAATCTGCAACATGAAATGCATAACTAATTAGCAGCCATAGTTACGTTTGAATCCTGCTGACCATGGGCAGCTGTTATGCATGTTAACATCATACAACATCTACAGTTACATTAATATCTGCCCACAGGTAGAGAGAAAATAGAAGTCAGTCTTGGCCTGTGCATTTGATACCATGGCCCTCAGCTTGGTCTCACCTGACTTGACCCACCATCTTAATGGTATTTTGGAGCTGGGGTGGACAGACACAAAGCTAAGATGAAAAAAGACAAGAACATTAATCAATATATGGACGGTATATAAACAGGGGTGGTATATTCTTTTTTTCAATCCGAACGAGCCTCATGTCAATAGCTGAAGCAGAATAGCCAAACTGCATCTGGTCTGCACATGTTCTGTCTTGACGTAAGTTCGTGGTGACGTTATCGTAAACGCTCGAAGATGGCAGCTTCTTACCAGACGTCCTCCGGGACGACAGAACTTGTTTTTGATCAAGATATAGCTTCGTTAAAAGTGTGAAAGCTATCACAGCTACTGTGCTAACAAGACGAAGTAATTCTATCTTGATAAATCAGGGGATGTTTACATCGATCTCCACGTGTCACACAGTTAATTTAATTAACAGAGCAATTTTTTTTTTTTCAGAGCAGCACATGTAAATAGCAGATCGAAAAAGATCACGTCACATGAAAACAGGTGACCGGAAATCTCCATTTGGAATGATTTCAATCACATCGACAAAAAATAATTTGAAAGGCGGAGTTATTTTGTTGTTGTTGTTGGGTTTTTGGGGTCTGACAAGAAACACAATAGCATTTCTTGGGAGGATGTAACACAATGGCCTTTCTGTTCATTTCACTGGAGAAAGATGATTTCAGATGTGAGGTCTTTTGAATTGCCAGTGTGGCCAACAGATTATACGCATAAATCAAGGCACCACTGTGTTAATTTGTAGTCCAACGTGGCTGAAACCAGTTTTGCTCCGACCAACCAATCAGAGGACGAAAAAATGGAGACGTCATCGAGAGACAGCTGGCTGGCCTTGTGTAGATAAATTTGAAATCTGATTGGTTGAAGAAAAAATCCCCCTCAATATAGTTTGAGTTACATCAGCCAACATAACTGATTCTGAAGACCCTCTGCCTCAGTTACGTTGTTTGTTAGCGTATGTGTGTGCAAAGGCACATACACGTTGACCTCATGCTCTGAAGGCCAACGCATACAACATGCTGGGCTGAATAGGACGTGTGAATAGGACTGATAAAAGGATGCGGTGCTCTAGGGCACGGGGATCTATAGTACTGTATAGGATTGCATGTTGTCCCGAGTGATAAAAGCCACCGCCGCTTTACACATACATAATGTCTCATCATTTTCTTATCTGTATAGTTTCGTGTGTATTGTGTAAATATTATTTTTTTTTTGTTGCTTTTCTGCTACTGTCAGAGCAAGAGAAGAATCCCGGAAAAGCATTGCATGCAAAACACAGAACAAAATCCTCATTTGCTTTGTACCACTCATAAAGAAAAAAACTGCTGCTAACAATGAAGCAAGCTTTTTCCTATTTGCCATTTGAACTCATGCCGCAAGCCTTTTTTCTTTTTTTTTCTTCTTTTTTTTTTTTAGGAAAAATCAGGTCATTTAGTTGGAGGAGCTTTCTGAATCTGAATGGATGACAAAGACCAACAAAACACAATAGCAGCACAGCGCAATACAAAAATCCTGCTGACATGTTTACTGATGCGTGCAGAAATCAGAATAAGATGTTGGGGTTTCTGAGACACAGACGGTCTTACATGTTTTCTTTCCCATTGTAGACTAGTGTCAACCCCCTGTATATAGTGGGGGATACATTCCAGACCCACCAGCAATGAAAATCCATTATACAGTTATACACCTCCCACAAACTTTAAATACATTTAAACTTCCTGAAATGTACATATTTTATGATTAGGGCACACTTATAAAGTATTCCTTAATACCTATGCTACAAATCTGCTCGAGTTAATTCAACACCTTGAGTGTTAATTTTAACACCGGCATAATGTTGATATGCATTCATACCCAGTGTTAAAGTAACAGTCACAAAAAATGTTAAATGTTTAACACCCAGTTGTGTTACAGCAAACAACGTGTATATAGAAGGACACTGTTGAGTGTTTAGATTAACACTACTGCCAAAGAATTACAAAAATGAAAGACATTGCAAGTTTTCAATTTAAGACACTTTTATTAAATCCATTTCAGACAGCGTATGCAGAACAGCACAAGGGCACTGGTATTGGCAGCTTACAAAGTCTGGGAGGACGACAGTTTCGCTGACAATTGACAGGAAAAAGCCCTGATTGTCTAGTGTGTTTGTTCACGGGAGTGAATTCAGCAGAGTTGTTTCCATTGCCTATATATGGAAACACTCTGTGCTTCCTGTACAGTAGGTGGCAGTATCCACCAAAGAGTTGTAATCTGCCAATTTAACCAAGAATAAGAAATAGGCGAAGAAGAATAAGATATATATATATATATATATATATATATATATATATATATATATATATATATATATATATATATATATATATATATATATATATATATATATATATATATAGATAGATAGATAGGAGCAGGAGTGCAGTGACTTGCATAGGATTCTACAATGTGGAGCATTATTCCTGTTTAGGTAAGACAAACTTTAAATTAAAATTTGTTCATGCTTTAGGAGTTAAAACAGCAGCAGGCAGCCACCAGTGTGCTCTTGCTTAACAGTCCAATGGATTGGCAAAAATGGTGTATGTGAAATGTATGTGAGTGTGAGTAAAGGTTTTTGGTAAGGCGCTGTATGATGTAGATACACTCATATATTGTGCCCTACTGTATATGAAGCATTTTAATCAAATTGAAATTGTCATTAGTTCGTCTATTTTTTTTTTTTTTTTGACGGACTGACGGATTGACGACAGATGGACTGTCAGACCGGTGAAATTTACTGACGGAAGCAGTGACGGATGCATGGTTAAAATAACATGACGGACTAACCAACTGACAATTACAGTTTGGTTCGACTTGAAAAAAAAAAATCACAGACTGATGAGTGCCCAGGCCGCTGACGAATGTCGAAAAATGGACCGGCAATTTTTTTTTCTAATTGCCCACCTCTGCTCAAAAGTCCTTAGAAGTGCTCGAGAACAGTCTGAATACACCACATATGGCAGGAAAAATGAATATAACTAGAACTTCATTTGGGACCTTCTCTGCCTTATCTTCTCCTGGTTAATTATGGTGCATATCTTATCATAGCACTTAGTGCTGCCCGATGTGTTGTGTCAAAACATGGTATTACACACAAGGTGTGCAAATCAAAGTTCTGTGAAAACACATGAAAAAGATGGTTTCAAAAGTGTGTGAATGATGAACCGCAATGTACAGCACAAGAAATGCATTCTCATCACTTGGAATTCATCATTAAAATCTGGGATTTAGTCCAACCGGACTGTCACCAAGCCACACTTGCTTCGTTGTTCCTCAGATTTATGGCACATTAGAACCACAAAATCTGTGACAGAGACTAATGTTTATGTTTCCTAAAGATCTCAATGATCAATCTGGACAGACAAATTTGTTGCTGCACTCCTAACCTGTGACTTAATCCAATAAGCTAAAGAATTTTGAACAAAAGCCTGATTGTTGATGATCTCTGAACAATTATCCTGAATTATTATCCTCTTATGTGGACCGAAAGAGTTTTTTCCCCCTGATATGCTTGGGAAACACTGAGGACCAACAATCGTAAACAATCGCAAATGTTAAACCTGTTCCTTATTTTCGATTGCAAATTGTTATGTGTGTGGTCGGACACAAAGGGGCAATTTGTTGTATAGTTTGCATCACATGTCCTTCACTACAATAAAAATGACAAACAGTAGAAAGTGAAATTGCAAAATAGTTGCCAGATAAGCTAACGGTTAGCCTTGCTTCTTCTGTTTCTTCTGTCTTTGTATTTTACAACAGTCTGATCCGTGGCACCGTTCAGTCTTGGTCCTATGACATGATCTGGTTACAATTGGTGAAATTGGGAGTGCAGTGTGGACATCTGGAGTACACAACACGCACAAAAAAATTGTCAATGCGAAGTCTCCTCATATTTCAGATGTTAAATATCAGTCTGCATTTTTTGCTCAGAGAGCAATAGCTTTTATGCAAAGTGGAGAAAACCTTTATCTACAATAATGATTGGACATCAATGCATCAAACTTATGGTGAATGTAGTTTGTCTTCTGGTACTTTTTGTAACTGGTCCTGTGGTTTAAAGGTTAGCACGATGTTACACCTGACTATGCTTTTACAAAACCTAATATTTACCTGTCTGGCCATTCGCATAATCTGACCAAATTTAAAGGAATTTAACTAATCAATAACTATTTTCCTCTATTTACAGGTATACATAATGTGATTATTTGTTTCGCCACTCACCGAATCAATTGTGTGTATTAGGTACATTAGATTGCAAAGATAATTCCTTATAGTGGGATTACTGAATCAGAATAAATGATAGTTTTCTAAATCATAGTCCAGTACTGTAAATGCTTCCCTCAGAGCTAACATGCTGTGTTAGCACTCTGCTGCCACCCAGAGGACTAATGTCTCACGACAACACTTTTAGGAGTCTTAATATTGAGAAAATGAAATAAACTATTTATATTATAAATCAAATATATAATTGGAACATTGATTCTTTTATGATTTCGGTGTTCATTTATTTATTTCAACATTTACCTTTTAGGATTTTAATACTTGTTTAAATGGTTTAAGATATGCGATTATTTTATATGTAATTGTTTCGTTTTATTTTGTCACTTCTGTCCATCAGTGCTCATGTGCATCATGATTTTTTTTCTCTCTCAATTCTCTCCCACCAAACTCAGGGGGGCGGGCAGTGCGTGACGGATGACATTGTTTTATGATGCATAATTAAACAAATAATTCTTGCAATAAAAAAAAACATGTTGAAATAATTACATAAATATTGAAATCAACAATTATTGTTTTGTTAGGAGTTTATTTTTCATATTTTGGCAGAAGTGTGTCCGTTTCTGCGTGCATGAGTGTGTGTGTGTGTGTGTGTGTGTGTGTGAGAGAACAATGACATGCACGCACACGCATACAAGCACACACACACACCCAATGGGGCTAATAGGTCCCACTCGGAGGCCGTGCAGCCCGAATGAACAACAAAGTGCTGAATATCTGTCCTTAGTTAACACTCAGGGTCTTGTTAGGCTCAGTCGCCTAAAGGATTCAAAACATTTCTGGTTGCCTGGAAGTGCAGTAATATGGTTGTGTCATGGTGAAAGTCATACACCACTTCCACTGCACAAAACACTCCCGAAATGAATGTGATCTTTCTTTTGTGAGGATTACAAAACAGGCTTGTTGGGGAGTTTTTCAATGCACTTTAACCCTGCGGGCGTGCACGGTTGTTTCAACTGCAATGGAAATTGTATGCAAAGCGAGGAGATGTAATCTGACTGCTTCTCAATCCTTTTCCATCCCATTTCGACAAATAGCTCCTAAGAACATGACTAGGGCATTTTAGGTCAAACACTACGGACCACTTTTGGTCAAACACTATTCTGCTATCATATGTTAAAATGTATGGCTTCGTAGGTTGCAATTTTGGTGTCTTGTTCTGTTGACACCAGTCTGAACAATTCTTATTTACACTTAACCATTTGCCTGAATTGAACTGCTTTTTGTGATGTTCTTCCTGACGCTTGCACATTGGTCAAATTACGCTGCACATCAAGTGTCGTTTACAAAACAGTGCTATTGAAATGCACTTTTCTCATTCCTGCCGTCTTTGCTGGACATCCTACTTAAGTTGTTTTCCATTCATTTCAGGTGCTCTGGCCTAGGCGCTCCCCGTCTGCATTACAGTCATCTGACAGTCATTTGAATTGCTGGATGTGGTCACAGAGAACGTGTAACCACAGGGTGGAGCCCTCATTTGTGAACATCAGCACATCTTTCCATCCCATGGGGGGAAAAAGGCCTTCACCATTAACTCTGACTTTATGTTTGAGTTTCTTTATAAAGAGTGGTAAAAAGTAACAAAATTCCACGTTAAAATGTTTTTTGTACTTCCTTGCCCACCTGGGGGTTAAGATCAGGGGATGGTGTTAATATTTGTCAGCAGTGGGCAAGTGAAGTTCCTTTGAGACCTTCTTTGTGATTAAGGGGCTATATACGGTAAATAAATTTGACTTGACTTGATATGGAGAAACATGAACCTGGCAGCATTAATAACAATGTCAACAGATTCAGACAGTAAAACATTCCCCATCCATGGCCTTATTTAAGAGAATTGTTTGATGATGTAGGTTTCCAAAATGATTCATGGAGAATGTGTTTAGAAACTAGCAACTTCTGGTGTTGAAAAGTTGTCCTTCTAACTTTAAAAAAATCAGTAGTTGTAAGACAAGTAAGGTGCTTTCCCCTCAGTTTTTATCATTACCCAATCTGCCATTTTATGTTTGTCAGTTTAAAATTTTGTCGAAGCCCCAGGAACATGTTTTGATAACATTTAACTGGAAATGACACAACAACAAGCAACTGGGAATGTGACTTTTTTTCCTTCTTCTCAATAAGACCAAGATGCAAAGTCATAAAAGAGGCAAACCATTTTGAGTGTATATCATTTATTTATTTGGGTTTTTTTTGTGACAAGTTTTCAAAACAGGTCTTGTTAAAACATTAATTTTTACCTTTTGCTTTTGTACTTAACTCATTCAGTACCAGCCAATTCTGGACCCCATTTTTTTAACCCTAAGTTTTGGAAAAATTGAAAAAAAAAAGTATCTGGGGTTGAACGTGTGGAGTGTGAAAAGACATAAATATGTCTTTGAGAGTGAATGAGTTAAGTATATTTCAGTTGTTGTTTTTTTGTTTTTTGTTTTTTTACTTTTAGTTACAGAGGGAGTTTGCTGTGTTAAGCGAGTGTGCCAGCAAGATTCAGCATTCAAATGTAGCCACAATTTACTGATCCGCCCTTGAGTCTATGACCAAAGCCATGCCACTCACTCACAAGCAGAAACCCAATTCTCAAACATGGCCATTCATAATGTAATATGATTGTTAAAGTGCGTGGTTCTGATATACAGATACAGAGAACGCATAGCAGGAATCAACAAAAAACAATACCAAGCTAGCAGCGGCACTGTAAATAATGCTGGTAGGAAGACTTATTTGTATGGAGATGTATTTTATAAAAAAAATGTTGTTTCGTTTTTTTTTGGTATATCATGATGATACATGTACCTCTCGAGCAGAAATGTTGCTTATTCCGTGTCACTTCTGAATCCTCTCAGCTGCCTGAGGTCCCTTTGCTCTCCTTCTATTTAATAGCCAAATACAGTACTCAGTTCTTAGCCCCCCCCTCCAGATGTGGATATTAAAAATTGTTTCAGCAAAAACATCTTAAATCCAAGTATAATAAACAGTTGAGTACAAGGCTGTAGTGATGTCCTGGTGACTGGTTATGAGTGTGCCTGCAAGTTCATGGTAATTGTTTGACACCATAGGTTTCTTGCAAAACAAATTAGAAACACGGGATGGGGTCGAAGGGCTTCTAATTTCTTTACAGACCATATTACACATTATTTACAACCTACACAACACATGAGTTCTTTCAAAACCGCAAACTCCCCTTCAAATGATGGGGTTGAATCAGTACTACATTTAACAATCTTTTTTTTTTTTTAACAGAATCTGTACCTCTACTTCCGTAGAGAATGTGAAAACTTTTCACATCTCTAATTTTTCAATTCAAACTGGTTTCTGATCAACATTTCGCTTACAATGCCTCCCTTATATTTGCACCCAAAGCAAATATATATACTCTATATATGTATATATATATATATATATATATATATATATATATATATATATATATATATATATATATATATATATATATATATATATATAAAATATGTGTGTGTGTGTGTGTGTCTTCTGTGATTCTTTGTCCCTCTGCGCTAGCAACACCCTGCCTGTCTGTCTAAGTACCACATGCAAACATGCTCGTGAACATTTGCAGCTCATGAGCAGGTCGACCATGCAAATCCAGCACCAGAATTTTCACCCAATGTTCCGGCTGATTTGCTTAAACTATGATGTGATTGTCAAGAGTGCCTACTGTTGTTGTTTACTCGCTAGTGAAATACTGCCAGGGTGATCTTGGAAAAACACAAAAGTAAGGCCGTGACTAATACAACCAAAAAATATTGTTTTAAAAGTGGTTACTTACATATGAGTCTGTTGAATCAAGTTAAAATAAAATTGAATCAGACGTCTCACACCAGCTGAAACAAACATGCAGTTTTGTCATATTTTAGTGAGCCTATACTGTATTTATCAATTGTACATATGGACTCTGAGTATGACGCATGACAGTTATACACCTCAAAACGACACCCACAAGAATAAAATGATTATAATCATGATACACATTGTTAAACAAATATATCCAAGCCGATTAATAGCAGGAATTATTAAATAATAATTTTAAACTCTGTCAGTGGGTTCAGCTGCATGACATTATTAACAGAACTGTCTTTGTGTTAATATAAACACAATGGTAAATCATCAAGCTGTACGTTGAATTAAAAAAGTAAACAGCATTGTCCATATACATACAACATAAACACACACTGTGAACAATCTGTTGGTTCATATCTAGAAACATAATTTAGACACCTGTCTATCCTTTCATCCATTTTCAACACCGATTATCCTGAACAGGGTCGCAGAAGGATGGCTAAACCTATTCCATCTGACTTCGGGCGAAAGGCGGATTATACCATGAAATGGTCTCCATTCAGTCGCACGTGCTTTCTTGGGGTTTCCCTCAGTATGTAGGTTTACTCACACTTTAGAAAAACACGCAGGTTAGGTTTACTGAAGACTAAACTGTCTGTAGATGAGAGTGAGAATGAATGATTGTTTGACCATATGCCGCCTGTGATGGACTGGTGACCATTCAAAGGCCCCTCCAGAGTCACCTGACCCATGAGCCTTATTGGGACAAGTGTCATAAAAACAGCTATGAAAAAAAAGTTGTGTGAGTAATATTTACATTATACCATCACACTGATGTCAGTGGCATGAGTTCTAAGTGTGACTCTGTATATTTCCACCTCTGCAAACTACACAATAAATATTGTTCAATAAATAAATCTGTGACAGTGTCAACTAAATCACAGCATTTAATCTTACTGAATGTAAAATGGTTTTGATGCAGTATTATCTGTAATTCGATTGTGCAGTGTCCTTATTTTATTGACGAGTCAATCGAACCTCTCTGCGCATGCGCTAACCATATCGACGCCCGAGCAGATCCGGAAGCGAACTATTTCACCAGAGTTAACATTTATTTTAAGGATAAAACATTCCGTCTTAACTAGGTTCGTCAAGTTGACAAATACAGTACACTAACATCGACGTTTATAGTGACTGCGAAGTTGAGAGTTGGGCAAGGGCGTGCTTCAATCAAAACAGTAAACCCACCCCTCTCTCCTGCCCCTCCCCCTCCCCCCTCCCCATTACTGGATGCTAGCTCGGTGGTAGCCGTTGCATGTCGTGTAGCACTCCCAGTCAAAAGTTGTGTTTCGTCCATTTTTACGAAAAAAGATTACATTTGGGGGAGATCAGACTGCGGCAAAGGAAAAAAAGATGGGATGTACTCTGAGCACGGATGACAAGGCGGCGCAGGAGCGGAGTAAGATGATCGACAGGAACCTCCGGGACGACGGCGAGAAAGCTGCCCGGGAGGTGAAGCTGTTACTGCTCGGTGAGAGAAAGATGGATGGGCCGATCGGTCGGCCGGGAGTCGAGGCGAGAGGGGACCATCCCCAAGCCAACACCCAAGCCTTGCGTAGTTCAAACACGCCCAACAAATATCTGTCGTCTGCCTCGATCTAACTAACGACGTAACGTAAAAAGCGGCAGTTTATGTCATTTTAAGTTTGACGAAACAACAAGTGGGAATATTTTGTCGTTTCATGTTGAATGGCGCGGGGATCGTCGTGAAGATAGCCATAAACTTCCAGTCTTGTTCCCCACCACCACTTCGCTAACTCAATCGGAGTAATTGAATGGTTGAAATGGATCTGCGGTTGAGGATTAACGCCACTTCAGCCAGCCGCTGCCGCCCAACACTGGTATTAAATCGCTAAGCTAATTTAGCAATTAGCTTCTTAACGCTAGCCGACTCAGCGTCGCTAGCCCGGATTAGTTTGCGAAACTGTGATTTAAAAAACACTCACACACACGCCAAACCTAGCGGCCTATACTATTGTTTTAAATCGACAGGTGTGGAACAGCTTCTGCACAGTTTCCATTATTCTAATCAGATGACCTTATCATTCTGTCTGTTGGCCGACTCACGCGATATAAACCGTATCACACTTGTGGTGGGTGGCCTTTTGCTCAATTCGAGGAACTCTTGGCCGTCAATTTCCGCCAGTTACCAACATTTACTCGTTTCCGTTCATACTTTATTTTTGTGCCTGCGGACAGCTGATCGTTGACAGATTTTGAGAGTCAATTCACCTCTGCCGTCAGTGGAAAAATCAGGACAAAATGTATACAGGTTTAGGATGCATTTTAAATCGATTATTAGGAGTTGGGGCAGCTCCGTGTAGTCGTGCGATACACTTTTTTCCACACAGTTTTGGGGTGTGGGATTCGACTCTTGGTATGTGCCCTCTGTCCTTGCGTGGAGTTTCTCCATTTAGCAACCAAGTTGCTCCCAAATTGTAAAAACATGCTTCTTTAGTACATTGCTGTAAAATTTCCGTCGGTGTGAATAAACGCAAGTGTAAATACTTATTTTTGTTATGTGCTGTGCGATTGACTGGTGTAAAATCCAGGGTGTACCCTGCCTCCTGAGCAACGTCAGCAGGGTTTAGGCTGCACATGACCCACACCCCTAACGAGGACCAGCCATGATGATCAAGTCTTATTTTAGTCCATCTTTTTTTGCTTCAAAACTTTGCTGCAGTCTCACATGAACGTGTTGGTTGGCTCCGCATGCACATCCCACACCGCACTGACAAAGAATGGTATTGTGGTGTAAATAACGCAATTGTATCAAACCCGTGAACAGGAACAAAGTGACATTTGAATTGGTTTTAAAGTCATGCCTAAATCCAAATTAGGTGGTTAGTGTTTTTTTGTTTGTTTGTTTGTCTATTTTGGTACATTTTAGGTGTTGATGAAGCAAAATTGTTCTCTCGCATGTCTGTCAACTCCTAAATTGCGCATTTGGTCGGGAGCCTCTGAAATTTTAACAAAAATGTGATGGCAAATTGACACATGCACTCTATTGATTAAAGCTGCCCAAGCTAAGGTCTTCCAGTAAAATATTCTGCCCTTATATTTGGTAATGTAAAGTTTGGTATCTTTTATCCTGCTATAAAATGTAATTATTATTATTATTTTTGCTTTCGGGTAAAGGCACTCAATTTTGAGTACTGGTCAATGCTTTGGCTATGTTCACACTGCAAGGTATGATGCCCAATTTTGAGTTTTTGTTAAAGATGATCTTTTTATGTTCTCGTTCACATTACAAAAACAAACGTGACTTCTAATGTGAACGCAACCGTCTGTGATGTGACAAACCTGTGCACACAGCACAACGTCGAGTGACATGCTCCCCCCCAAAAATAAACGTCACATGGGGCAGTGTTTCCGGAAGTACATATGGTCCCACGTGCATTGGCTCATTTTATTATCTCATATCGCTAGAGTAGCAAGGCGCGAGGAGGTACATATCACTTGGAGGCAATGGCCGCGACGCTCCTTGACTTCATCGTTTAATGGAGACATATACTAAAGATGTTGTTGCGTCATTGACGCACAGAATAAATTAAGCATCTGTGTGGCTGAATTACTATTATCACAATGATTGTTCATTTTATGCTTCATTTTTCAATTGGGATTAACTTCACTATAATCAGTTTTTGTGTCATTTAGAACTGAATATTGGTTTTGTAAGATATATCCATATGTTTTTTGATCAGCTCTTACATTGGATGTTATGGGATTGTGCAGGTGAACATAACGTAGTGTCCCACATAAAACTGACTTTGTTTCACCCACGCTGTTTTGTTGTTGGAAGCTGGCGGCCAACGCCTGATGTCTCAGTCCGAAACAGATGTATGTGTAAGATGTTGCATAGCAACCTGTGTGCACTCTGACTGACAGTGATGTGAATGGACGCCAATCTTGGACGGCGAACAGAGTGTCAGCGCATGCCTGCAACTGCATGCTTGCGGAGTGGGGCTTGTGAATACGACAAATTCTTAAATTGAGCGTGCCTTTTTTTTTTTCTGTAGTCCAAAGCGCTGCTCAATTCTCCACGCTTGTATGTGCGTGTGGGCTAAGCGACAGCTAACATGATGTTGTTTTGCCTGGTTGTGATAGAACAATGGGACGTGTGGACATATTGAACAACGATGCAACCAGTGTCTGGATTTGCATTTACACTGGATGTTCAAGTGCCCAGTTCTGATTCCATGCCTGGAGATTGAAATGATATTTATCACTCATGATTCCACACCCATCTGTGATAAGTGAATATCTGAGATGTGGAGAGATCATCAAAACCTTTTGTAAAGGTCCCATGGCTGTCGAGTGGCCACCATGTTTCTTCATTTGGTTGGCTGTGTTGAAATTCAGGCTGTTGGCAGAATTGTGGCCGGCCACGGTGCACTCTGAGGAGGCCACGGCAATGTTACACCTTGGTCTGACGGGAGGAAAATGTCTCCGCTGGGACCTTGAAATAGTTTTACCTGTTCAACAAGCTTTAAACACTTTGAAATTTACTCAAATATTCTTGCTATTCCTTAGCGCCTTTTCTCACTCACTAGTTGTCAAGAAATGCAAGACTATATTGTTGAACATCACTTTGAAGAAACAAAACGATACACTCTCATCATTCTCCAAATAAAATGTAAAGGGTGCTCGCTTCAAGCTGTTTATTTTTCCTTCCAGGTTGAGGTATACTGTAAAAGTGATATAATTAAAGATTCTATGTTTTAACTAAAGTTGTGCCAATCACCCCATTTTCAGCTGATTGGTATACTGTAGTCTGTAAAAGATCCGCCTCTTTTGTTTGTTTGTTTGTTTATTTATTTATTTAAGCAGAACTGACTTTTGTGCATCTCCTCTGCTGCCACAGTGCTATGTCATGGGCAACGTCTTTGTCGCCACTGCTTGTGTTCGGAGTAAGTCAGATATGTTCTTCAAGCTAGTCTGCACAATGTCATCAAAGAAGGGGCACAGTGAGATGTGGAAAGATTTTCCTTATGTGACCCAAAAACCAGGGCAAGATGACAGATACAGTACAAGAAACTAGGACATGGGACACATTTATCCAGCTATCAAAGGAAGTTTAACTAGGGAGGATTATTTTGTGATGAGCAAACTTGGGTCCCACTCGATGCTTCCGCTGTACGTTAGGTGTATGATTTTTTTGTTTTTTTTTAATGTTCTGTGTCTTTTGGTAAATGCAGACGTGTAGATGCCATCCGTCCATGTAGTTTGATGACATCATTTAAAAATATATATATTGTAGCTGATATGTGCATTGAAACCACACTCACATTGCCGGATATCAAGTATGCATCAGGTTTGTATACACAATTTGAAGAGGTCCAATTCGGATCTGAAGATATCTCGGTTCCATTCATTTTGTTATATATCTCGTTGATGCCACTTTAAAGCAAAATGTTCAATATCAAACAGTTTACGATACCTGCTTGATTCAAATGTGAGTCTGAGAAAATCCGTGCAGTGACGGGGGGAGAACATTCAAACTCCACACAGGGAAGCCGGAGCCAAGAATCGAATTCCTGAACTCTGTACGGTGAGGCGGATGTGCTAACCAATCGAATCCTGTGCTGTAAATCATGGAAAAATAAATAAATAAATAAATCTCACAAATTTAAGTACAGAGATTACAAGAATTCAAACAAGCCTGTGTCTTTACCACTTCAACATATCCAACTTTTCATGTTTCATGAAACAACGATATGCAAATATGAGCAGGACGTCTTTAAAATTCTGAGGTGATCTAGACCGATAAATTAATGACGAATACATAAATACAAATGAAACCGTATTGATCTCCTGTCGGTAAAATCACACATGCTAAAATGAAGAAAAAAGATAATACCTTCTTATGGGACATAACGTCTTCAAAGGATCAGCGGCAGCAGGAAATTACAAGTGATGGCACTTCATCGCTTAAATATAATTTCATCTGTCTTCAACTTTATTGATGAAATCAGACAAGGCCACATATAGGCTAATTATCCTCTCCATATGTGACCACGACAACTTTGTAGGGCGCTGCCATTTTCAAATCATTTTGCCAGAGGATACATTTTGATCGTTATCAATCACTCTTGTAGTACGCACATGGTGTGATTTCATTTGTTTGTTTTGCCTCTCAAAGCGAAAAAGATCAAGCATGTCAGATACTCGCCTCAAGATTGCAGTTATATTGCAAATGCAGTTAATTGTTCAGTGCTAGTCCAGGCTGTTGTTCGCCTTTCGCCCATAGTCAGCTCGGTTTGGCTCCGGCTTCCTGCAACCTCCAAAAAGATAAGCGTTATAGAAATTAGAAAGACAGACTTGAAAAAGCAGGATTGAAAATAAACCTGAAAAGCACAACATGCACAAATGTTCCTTAGATGCTAACTTGAACTCAAGTCTTGTGTGACATGCTTTTGTCACCTGCGATGGCCACACGCAGAGCAGCTGTTTGAGGTCTTAAAGTGAAAATCAAGTCAAGAATTGGCTTTGCAATATAATCAGAATACATTTAACCTTTTCAAAAGAACTCAAAGACGTGAGCGAATAAGTAAACAATATATTCAGACAAAATTACGTAAATCTAACTAAACAAAACATCAGTGAGGACAGAACAGAGAATGCTCTGTCCCCACCGGTTCCGTGTCAGGTCCTTGGGACGGTCAGAGGAACAAATGGTACGAGAAGGGATGGGGCAAGTCTGAAAGGTAATTGGGGGGCCTGGTTAAGGAGGGCTTTATGGCTAAATAGGAGAATTCTGAATTTGATCAGAAACCAGAGATCCGAAGCCAATGAAGGTTCTGGAGGACACGGCAACGGATATGGGTGAGGACGTGGGAGGCAGAGTTTTGAATTTATTGAAATTTGCTGAGGAGATTTGAGGCTGAGGTTGTATCACATGGGATGCTGTTTCAGTAGTCAACAGGAGATGAGATAAAGGCTTGGGTAAGGGTTTCAGCTGCAGAGAAAGAGAGAGAAGGGCAAAGGCGGGCGATACTCTTAAGGTGATAGAAAGCTGTTTTTGTCAATTCTTTCATGTGTTTGGAAAAGGTGAGATTGTTGTCCATGGTAACGCCAAGGTTTGGTGAGGGTGAGCGTGCGGTCTTGTCAAAGGAGAGATGAAAGTTCAGGGTTGGTATGTTCTCACTTCCCCCACCAGACTAAACATTGTAATCTCATCCGTATTGCATTTGTGTAATATCAATTAAACAGAAAAATGCGTTTTGAACTGGCTGCCTTTTTGCCCTGTACTGCCACATGCTGTTGACCCAAATTGACATCACAGTGCCCAAGGGATCAGCTTGCGATCGTCAGGGCTCACCTGTTTTCTGGTTCTGGCCGTGTGCTGTTGACATTCATTTCATTTGACAGCAGTGGCAGTACAGGACAAAATGTCAGCTGCTTGAGATGGATAAAAAGCGGCAGATTTTTCTGCTTTATTCTTATATGACAAGCGTGACATGAATCAGAATACTGTTAAGCTAGTGGGGGCACAGAACTTATTGCAAAGAAAATTATGGACTTCACATCCCCTTTGAGGGTTTTTTCCCCACTTTAATGTCTATTTTATATCCCTCTTAAATTTGGGAGGATTTGAACATGAACATTTCCTATTCCTTGCGATGTGTCAGAGCTCGGTGTGCGTCTGCTCATTGTGTTTGATGCCGATTTGGTGAACGTGTCTCCTCACCAGGGAGTATGGAGTCCCAGCAGAGGGAAGGTAATTAAATTGCCGTGTTCTCAGCTGCAAACGCATGTGGATCTAAAGGGGAGCTGCAGAGGCCAATGGATGCTGTGCCTTCCTTAAAAAGTTGTGTTTTAGTCACTGCCTGTTACACCCAAAGGGTTGTATGCATGTACAGTATTGATTTTTAACATCTTAACAGGTTTTTGAAATTTTAGATACTCAATATGTGACAAGTAAAAGCTCATCTGTGCTTCCTGCCCTCATAGCGTGTGGTGTACTCGAGGTGACCAACGCAGCACACCATTTGCCAAGTGATATCCCCACAGATAATTCTGAGTCTCTTCCCCCAAACCAGATGCCTGCGATCATACCAAGACTGACCTGTGCGGCAGCATGGTACCACAGGGAATCCAAACAGACAGAAAATGCAAAGGACAAGAAAGACTAGTAGCAGTAGAAGCACCTCGATAAATGTTTGCTTGTCTGGTAACTACATTGCGCTTGCAAGCTATTCATGTCATTTCAATTGTGGTGAATGACTTGTAAGACACGTTATACAAATAGTCAACAAAACCTGTTGCTCCTCTATTTGAACTTCAGGTCACTCCCTGATTGGCTATCGTTTCGTTTCCCTTTACACTCACGGAGTGTGTGGCTCGTTTGAATTCGGTTTTGTCATCTTAGCTATTGAACAGGTGTAACATTTACCATTGTGGGCCACAACTGCTTTCCAAACAGATTGTGGAAAAAGATGTTTTTGAACGCACCCAAAACCACAAGATAATAACTTAGGAGTCTCTTTCAAAGACCTCAGACAATATGACCTTTGCTCATTTTAATCGGAAGGAGTAAAAATTCCCAAACTCTGCCTGATTATCAGTATACTGCATGTGTTGGTCGCTTTGCTGGCGAGTCCAGCCTGCATTAAATTGTAACCCCGGGGATGCTTGAGCCCACGCGTAATCTCATTGAAGACAGGATCTAGTTGATTAATCCAATTGTGCAGAGACACGACTCAAGTGCGGATTGAATCGCATCTTTAACAAGATTCTGTTAGCATGTCGACCGACAGATTGTAACACTTTACAATCTGCAGTTTGCCGAGTTCAATTTGCACATTGGTGGATAATGACATAAGTGTCTCTCATTGAGCTGGACCATAAATGAAAATGGTATCCTTCTGGGTTCATATTTTAAAGATGTGAAAATATCTCTGAAATAGAGAGGAATGCTTTTGTGATGGTCAAAAATGTCATTGACCTTGCTTAATCCACAAAGCAGCCATTAGGTGGTAGATTAAACCTTAACACATGAAAATGAATCATGATGTGCAGTCATGCATTACAATCACCAGTCAATGACAATTCATCATGAGGTGGGTGAATGCAAATAATGAATACTACTACTTGGAAAATTAATTCGCAACAACAATCCCATCATTATTAAAAGCTATAAACTGAAAAGGGCACCTTAAGGCATGCTGAGTACTCCTTCAAACTACACAAGGCTCAAAATGAACAGTTTTTTCATAGCGGTTTCCTAGTCTAAATGTGCATGCTGTCCCTCATCAAAAGGCACGTAAAGCATAACTGAGAATCACAGATTTTTAAAGATGAAGTCAACCTGAAACAATTCGTGACATGTTCTATGACCATTCACTAGTCTAAACACTGCATTCTGATTCATATTGCGTTTGTGGAATGTGACTTAATTCATACAATCCATCCTTTTTAGCCATCTCAGGGAGCGGCCATTTTGACACTTCCTGTTGGCTGAAAATTACCTCACAGTTGCTCAGGGCTCAGGTAATGACATATCACGGCTCACCTGTTTTCTGGAACTGAGCCATGATTGGTCATTACCTCCACTCTAAAATTTCATCTGGGTATTACCAGAGAAACACAATTTTACCAAACATCTGATTTCCATTTGATTTTTTTGGCACATCAAGTGTCAACTCAGCATGCACTTGTCTGTGATTCAAATAACGTGACTGATATAACTTTCACGTTTTTCTCATTTTCAGGTGCTGGCGAGTCTGGGAAGAGTACAATTGTTAAACAGATGAAGTAAGTAAAGATTCCCCCATAATCCTACAACTCTGCAAATTGTGTTTTTTTTAAATGGTACTGTTCACTTACGATTAGGTATTAAACATTACTTAGTGCAGGTGTAAATCGGCAGAATCTTTACTTCGGCAACAAATGTCATGTGTTGTACAATGAACCGTAGTCACACACAATCGGTCCTGACAGTAACAGAACAACTGGACGGTAACAGAGTAACTAGTAATGTAACGCGTTACTATATAGTTAATGTAGTCTAAAAATTACTATTTAATTAAAGCCTTAGTGTTACTTTTTGACAAAACAAAGTTGGCACAATGTGCAACTATAGAATGTCTATATTCAGGGAAGACAATAACAGACAATTGTCACTTGGCAGCAGAAGTGCATAATGAGGCGCATGTCATTGATCACCACCATTGATCTTTATTTAAAACATGTTTAAAAAGTCTCACATCCTCTTTCATGTTCTTACATGATTATTCATGGATTTTAAAATTTGGATGCTGTGATGTGTTTTCTGTCATATATGGAAATATTGCTTGAGTAGAAAAATAATAACAAATCAAAGTTATGAATGGAATAGAAATCACAATATCTGTCAAAAATTGATGAAACCATTGATCCCTAAACTACGATATAGTGGGGAACACTGTAAGACGCGGTAAACTTCTCATCATGTGTACCAGGATCATCCACGAAGCAGGCTACTCGGAGGAGGAGTGTAAGCAGTACAAGGCGGTTGTCTACAGCAACACCATACAGTCCATCATTGCCATCATCAGAGCCATGGGACGCCTCAAGATCGACTTTGCCGACTCAGCCAGAGCGGTGAGTGCTTGCTGAAGTCGCACTATACCACCACATAATAGTTGTAGTGATCTCCTGTTCTTCACGGTGGATACGTTCTGACCTACCTGCAATCGTTAAAAAATTGCAGTTTTGAGAATGATCACTTTGAAAAACACGATATAGCGATGAACGAATGATGAACCACATGATACAGCGTGAAAGCACACTATATGCCTGACTTTCTGGCTGCTTTTCTATTTCTGTACTTGTCCTTTACCCCACGAGGAGCATCGCCTTTAGGTACCGGTACTCTTACATAATTATGCATTTAAGAAATCAAAGAGGCCTTTCCTTTGTTCAAATTTCCAAAACAAACTTCCTCTTAGGAAAAGTTATAACGTGGAGGGATTTCTTCGGGAATGATGTCACCCACCTAAAAACTTAACAAGCTGTGGGCAACGTCTTAATTAAACCCAAGTGTCGGACAAGTAGGGATGGCAGTGGTGAACCAGTTCCCAGTAATTCATTTTCTAGGAATGGTTCTTATTGATTGATTCCTCAGAGGGCAGGGGAGAAGCAGCACTTTGACTGTGGCTCAGCCACAGATGAGAACACTCAGGTCAGATGACTTCAAGGTGTTCTCAGGTCACAGCAATAATGGCACAAAAGCGACAAAATAAATTCTACAAGTTTGGATAACCAGCTCCGACGCAGTGGTTTCAGTGTTTGCTGTGCTGACTATCCTCTATACTGGGCTTGGCTTATATTTTGTAGAACCAGGTCAAATAGGCTTTTATTATTATAACTTTTTTCTCCCAAACAATTCTTTGTTTTAATTTAGAATTAGTTTTACCTCAAGATGAGGGCAAAACGAGCACAACTAACATTCCCAAGTTAGTATATAAGAGGTAGTACATAAGTGTCAGAGAGTATATTGCGTAACTGATCAATTCAAAAATAAGTCTACGCTTGACCTGCCACAAATTTGCCACAATTATTTTGCAAAAAACAAAACAAAAAAAACAGGAACGTTCATCAGTTTGAATATCTTATCTTTGCAGTGTATTCACTTGAATATTTTGAGTTTGAAAAGGATGTCCAAATCATGGTATTCTTTTTTTTACATTTACTTTCCCAACTTCATCGGAATGGGGTTTGTACATCAGAAGTGAGTCTCTGTTCATCATTAATAAGCAAAATAATTGCTGACTGCAGCCATTTGGGGCATACGGTTTGAAATGTTCCACTGGATTTAACACCAACGTATCAAATTGAAATAGACGAATGCTATATCCCTAGGTTGCCTCTTAATGTACATGGTTTCTGTACAAAAGAGTCATGAATCATGGCTCAACCTTGTCTCAGCCAGCCAGATTTTCCGCTCTTTATACTTTTAGTATTTTTATGAAATGCAACTCTTGTCACATTCACTTTGCTTTCGGCTGCTTTATAGCGAGTTAAATGAGAGGTTTGTCCTCTTAGGATGACGCACGGCAGCTGTTCGTGTTGGCCGGCTCCGCTGAGGAGGGCTTCATGACGGGTGAGCTGGCTGGGGTCATCCAGCGGCTGTGGAAGGACGGAGGAGTGCAAGCGTGTTTCAGCCGCTCCCGAGAGTACCAACTCAACGACTCCGCGGCATAGTGAGTAGTCGTATCGCAATGCTCCAGAGAGGGTGTGGCCGGCTTAAACCCATTACCCGTTCCCTTTTTCCCTCCCCGGTCCCTGTTTCTTTTCCTAAACAGCTATCTGAATGACCTGGACAGGATATCACATGGTGCTTATGTGCCCACCCAGCAAGACGTGCTGAGAACCCGAGTGAAGACCACTGGCATAGTGGAGACACACTTCACCTTCAAGGATCTGCATTTCAAGTCAGTTTGTCATTTTAAGTTCTTTTTTGTTGAGTCATGTCATTTTATTGAATACATCAGAAACATATAGTGCATTTTTTTTTCACAATTTCAAATGACTTCAAGGTAAGGTGTATGAATCGCATACAGTGCAACCATTTTTGGTTGCACTTTTTACTGTTCCAAAAAGTATGACCCAATCATATGGAACACTTGAGCACTATTTCCCACAGGACAAAATGTGATTTATAGAGAAAAACTACAATTGAAGATAGTGAAAACAAATGAACATGAATACCTATCGAAATGATTAAGAAGGGGAATCAAGATATGTAACAACTACATGTTACAATTAGATTTTTGCACAATAAATGAGAGTTGTGCATAATGTAAAAAACAGAGAATAAAAATGATGTCCATTTAACTTTTTCCTGCGTCCTCATCGTTTTTTGCCCTCGTTAGTTCATGTTCTCTCTCAGATGTGGTTTTTGACTGGCATTTTGTAAAGAACGGATCCAAGGACGGTTATTTTGTGAGCTTTTAACAAGCCTTCGAAAATGTCCAAGGCAAACATCAGCATAGAGATTAGAGATCGATCACCCGACTGGTGAACACTTTTTCTGAGTGATTAACATTTACATAAAACTATCAAAACACCTCATGGCTGGATGGGCGAATGACGAAGACGCTGCATAGACACATATCTATCAATCTTAACACATAGACATTTACGGTAGAAGTCCCTCTTAGCCAATGGGATGCCAGGATGATGCTCGGGAATAGCCAATTGTAGAGCAGCTATAAATATGTTGCGTTCAGGAAACTCGGAGCTGCGAGTAGCAGCGCATACTGTATTTTTACTTTTCATATCTTGAAATTTATTTCGTAACAAGAGGCAATATTATCCTGTTGAGGCGTTTCGTAACTTGATAATTTCATAAGAAGAGACGTTTGTAAGTAGAGGTACCACTGTATACATATCTCTTAGTTGTTTTTAAAATGTTAAAGTCTTTTCTCTGATTTTTACAGAATGTTCGATGTTGGTGGCCAGAGGTCAGAGAGGAAGAAGTGGATCCACTGCTTCGAGGGCGTCACTGCCATCATCTTCTGCGTAGCTCTCAGCGACTACGACCTTGTGCTGGCCGAGGACGAGGAGATGGTGAGAATGTGGCGCTTGGCTGTCCGTCCATCCATCCATCCATTCTTGTCACTGTATAAATTGCACCTCTTCATGGTATAAATCAGGATATAAAATCAAGGGGATTCAATCATAATTTTAAAACCTCATTATGACTGAATGGGTTAGTTATGTATTCCATTAGTGAAGCCAAATTGATAAAGTAATTAATGATAAAGCATAACCGGTATTATGCAAATCTCAATTTGGAATTAAAATTTTACATTTCCTGTGCTAAACACTGCAGCGAAAGAAATAATATTGACATTTTCAACGAAAACGGCACAACTGGCTTTTAGTTTAGTTTCCTATACAATACAATACAATACAATACAATACAATACAATACATGCTGATTTATATAGCGCTTTCACAACAGCGGCAGCTGTAACAAAGCGCTATAGTTCGTTCAAATCCCTGTGTCTATGGATAAATCCCCCTTTACAGATTGTGTTTTCAACCATCATAAAGCAAACAATTGTATTATCAGATCTCAAATGTGAATATTAACACTCAGCAGTCAAATAATAAATAATATTGCTGATGGATTGGATATAGTTAATGCATGGATAGTTGTGCAATGTACCGGTACTTCTTTGATGTTGTTTCTGTATTTCCTGTCCCCACTATTGCAACTGAAGCGATTAAAATTTCACCATTGGGGGACGAAGAAAGGTTCTTGTATTATTAACGATTGATTGTGTTACTGTAATATACTTTTAATCTTTTAACCCCCCTCCTCTCAGCAGATATACACGGAACATTATTAAAACATGCAGTCATGCTGTGCGACTGGGTGAAATTTTACCTGCACACATTGATAAAATGTCAGCATTTGCGAGCATAATGGTCGCACTTTCGAGCGATGGTCTTCTCTGTGGAAATAGAGAATGAACCTAAAAATGTACTATAACCTGTAGAGATGAACTTCATTCAACCTTTTCCGAATTTATCACACTTGTCCAACTTCAGTATTTCTGTGCCTTTTGCACAACTTGTTTTGTAGCATTATGAAATTTCAACCAAGGAGGCCTAATATTCATGCCTTTTGTGAAACGTGTGTTTGTTGTTTTCATCCCCGTAGTAACGTCTCTTTGCTTTTTCACAGAACCGAATGCACGAGAGCATGAAGCTGTTCGACTCCATCTGCAACAACAAGTGGTTCACAGACACCTCCATCATTCTCTTCCTCAACAAGAAAGACCTGTTTGAGGAGAAGATCAAAAAGAGCCCCCTCACAATCTGCTACCCAGAATATGCAGGTGACGATATCAAACACGCATGTCTGCCTGTGATCGTGAATTTATCCTGTATGACGTGTACTCTGATTTGGGCTAAAAAACAAAACATACGGTAAGACTAGAATAAACTAGTCAACATACGATGCTTCACAAAACTAATGCGCCTTATCACTGCCTTATGCATCAAAATATTTTTAAATATACCCGCTCATTAATATTGCGCCTAATAATACGGTGCGGCCAATGGTCCAAAAAATACGGTACGTGGTAGTTGTAGGCAGTGTTCGGAATCATTCACCTGTTTGCCTACCTCCTAATCACTACATGGGGATTTTTCATATAGTCTGCTTTTGCACCCTCTGTGTGGTATGTAATTGTATGCAATTCCCTTTCTTGCTGTAGATTTTCAGCCAGCAGCAGTCTAAAAAAACCCCAAATCAAATGTTGTCACTGCCCGCAGGCTCTAACACCTACGAGGAAGCGGCAGCCTACATCCAATGTCAGTTTGAAGATTTGAACAAGAGGAAGGACACCAAGGAAATCTACACCCACTTCACCTGCGCCACCGACACCAAGAATGTGCAGTTTGTGTTCGACGCTGTCACCGACGTGATCATCAAAAACAACCTGAAGGACTGTGGCCTTTTCTGAAGGTGAGTGACCCTGTGATTCATGTTCTCGATGACAAAGGAGTATTAGGGTCACACTGAAAATAGTAGTAATGTGACGATATATATATTTTTTTTTTTTTTTTGTGGGGTGGAAGGGATTCCTTTTTCGGGAATGTTTTTGTGTAATACCGCCTTTTGCAAAATCATGGTCCCCAAAAATTTTAATTAGAGTAAAAGTTATAACTTAATTATTGATCAAACGTTCTTCTCGACCATTTCATTTTGTCTTCTACTCTTTTTAACCCCCTCTCTGATTGCCTGACAAGTTTCAGTTCAATACATACAATTGCTTGTTTAGGCCGAAATTCCGAGACGTCAACAGGTTAAAATTACTGCAATGTTTGAAACGCCAAACACTTGTCCCCCCAAAAAACTGCTTATATTATTGATGAGAAGAGGAGTGTGGGCAGTCAAATGATTTTTCATCTCTAAATTGTTTTTTCATTAATTGATTTGTTCTGGAGGATTTTAGAGGCATTTAAAGAGCTCATTCCTAGTCAACAATGATGGCAACCACTGGGGCCGTGGAGGCTAATTGCGCGATAAGATAAAAGTTAAAATACAGCCATACATTTTCTAAATACAATTGTATGTTTTCGGCATTGAAGTTGCACATTTTCGAGGGGAAAAAATATCACATTTTTGTTTATGGTATTTTTCAAGAATAAATGGTTATATTTTAGAACGTTCACAAATATGAAACTTTTTTTCAGCTACGTCTGCCTTTCCTCAACATAAGCAGCAAGCAGTGTGTCGGCGTTAACATCAGTCAGTCAAGCGCAGCGCTCATCAAAGTCACACGACAGCATTCACGGATTTTGGAACTCTGTGCATACACAAGGCATTATTAGGCGCCACGTCCTGAGAACATTTAAGGCTTTTTAAGTCCGCCTTATGATCGTGAAAATCCGGTAAATTGATGTTGACAAGCTAAAAAATGTATATATTTTTAAATATACATCTTTATTCTTGTATTATTGTAATTTAAATGCTCCAAAATATTCCGGTGTATTCTCACGAGATTACGACTCGAAAATATCGTGTACTACTTTTATCCTGAAAATATTCTTTTTTTTTGTTGTCAAATATGACTTTGTTCTAGTAACATCACACCTTTAACCTCCAAATATTTATAAAATTCTCAAAAGAAACTTGAATCTCAAATATACATTTTTAATCATTACAACATTCTCTCACAATACACGACTGTATTATTCCTATTAAACCTTAAATCTTAACTATACAGCTTGTTGTTTTTTTCTTTTGAAAATATCCATCTTCATTTTCATAAAATTACAGTTACTCGAATCTCTTCTGCTGTGTTTTTCTCTGTCTTTTCGGTTTGTCCCTAATACTGATTGATTCTGTATAACTGAGCACATGGTCATGTTGGTGTTATTTGTGTGCAGGCACCCCGGCGGTCCTCCTGCCGCGTGACTTTATTCAACAAGTGTCTGGCCTTCACAGACACCCCCCCACCCCCCCAAGCCCCCCGCTGACAAATGTCACTTTTTGCGTTTAATTAACTTATGTTCATCTCTCAAAGATTTTAACGGCGGCGTGTAGACGAGAAACATTTTGTGTAAAATATTTGTACAACTGTCTATGGCTGGGGCTTTTTCGACCTTTTTAAAAATGTGCTCCTTTGACCTATCATTGTTTTTGATTTTATACATATAGATACATACATATATGAAAAGGAGGATACATGTTTGTCTGTCTGTCTGTCCCGTCCCCCGTCCCCCTCATCTCCAAATGAACATGTTAATATTTCATTTCAGCATGCCTTTGTTACCTTCTGCTAACTTAAGTGTTAGCTTTATGTACTAGATGTTGTTTCCATCTAACCCGCAGTTCGTTTTATTTAAGTTTGGGAACTTTTTTTTTGCTTTTTTGCTTATGCTCCTCCTTGGACAAACCAAGTACAACCAACTCGCTCCACAGACCAAATTCCCCCCTGATATACTGTGAGAGCCATTTTAACCTTTTCAGCTGGTTTGCATGTGTGTTTGAGGCCCAAAGCCTGTGAATGTGTTTGAGCCTGCGCGCGTGTGTGTGTGCGTGTGGGAAAGAGCGAGCGTATGCACAATATCAAAACAAAGGGACTTTATTCCTCTACGTGTCATCCTCCTCTTTCAAAGTTGTATTTTTCTAAGCGACCAACGACGAGTAACATTCCCGATTGAATTGAAGGAAGAAGCTTTGAAAGGAAGGATGTCTTTGTAGCACACACCAAGCAGACGTGCACGTAGACAGTGTGCGGGGTACACGGCCGAAATGTCTGTGATGATTTCACGTTACATATCCCCCCACCCAACCCCCCGACCCCCTACACACACACACAGCCTTCGATTTTCCATCGGATGGGGATACATCTGTGTACTAATCTCCATGATTTTTTTGCTAATAAAAGAGCTGCTGTGGTGAAACCGTAGCAACTTATGCAACAAACTCGTCACGTTGATTTTTTTTGGGTCATCAAAACAACCCGAGCTGTTTAACTCATTCACTCCCAAAGACGTTTTTATATGTCTTTTCAGACTTGGTTTGGAGTTGGCTGGTACTGAATGAGTTTAACTGTCTTTACATGGGATACTTGGAAAGAAATAGATTACTGTGAATTTAAATGTGATCCATGATCAGCAAATGTTTTTGTTTCAACATGATCACTTCTGCGACATGTCTAGGAAATTCACTGATGGTGAGCTATTTTTAGATTAGGCCCGCAGGATACTGGTGGTCCTTTGGGCTGAACAGATACCTGCAGGCATCGTGTTGGTGACGACTGCTCTCAACTTTTGAATGTCCAATTGTTCAATATTTTCACTACTTTGTTTTATCTTTTTTTTTTTTGACTGAAGAATGTCAGGAGAGTTATGAAAATAGCTGGAAATAATTTTAAATTGTGGGGAAAAAATGCACAATGTCTCTCTCCAGTGGTATAAAAAGTAAGTACACTTAATTATGGTCTACCGAGATGAATTGTAATGACAAATTTTCATCATGAAACCCTTCATTACTTTCTCCCAACAATACATGCGCAAATTAGGTTTAATAACTAACCTGTGCTAATTAATTATCTCTGTGCCATTCATCAAGTTGAAGGAAATTCAGATTTCCATGCATTTATTTATCCATATGGCACAAGAATAACATCAAGTCATCTAAAGAAACGGTTTGCAGCAGTGCCAAGGCCGTCTCACGCGCTGAGGCTAAGCCCAGTGTGTCGAAGCACAATGAACAGGTATTATAAGGGAGACCTATTTTTAGGGCAGTATTGTGTGATGTATAAAGCTAAATGCACAATCATTATGCTAATCCCTTAATTCCTGCAAGGCAGATCAAACCGTGAACATATGACGCTTCATCAAAGCCAAGGTATGGATTTAAGGAGAAGAATAGAGAGGAAAAAGGACTCTGTGGATGATGTTAATGATCCACTTCAAACACAAAGCTAGTGACCAGAGTGAATCAAGCCACATCTGCCATCAAGAGAACCACACAAGTCCATCCATTTTCTAATGCGTTTATACTCACAAAGGGTTGCGGGCGTGCCCCAGCTGTCTTCGGGCAGCAGGTGGGCTACACCCTAAATTGGTTGCCAGCCAATCACAGGGCGCACATAGACGAACCATCCACGCTCACAATCACACCTATAGGGACAATTTAGATTAGAGTGTTTCATATATACATATAAACAAGCAGGAAAAACAATAGCAATTATTCAAGGGTAAACCGTGTTTGGAAACTTGGAGGTAACAAGCGGGTCAACCCTCTATCACACACACACACACACACACACACACACACACGCACACACTGCATTGCTGAGAGTGTTAGTTAGATGCAGAGGAGCAGCTCTTGACAAGCGTAATAAATATTACATTCAACTTTTACTCGGGCCACATCGGAGAGCCAGGCATTAAAAAGTCATGCCTACAAAAGGGCTTGTCATTCTCTGTTTGACTTATAGTCAAAAGAGGTATTTTTATGTAATATTTGTATGTATGATGAACATATGTTTTGTCTATTCCAATTGGTTTTGCTCGCTTTGGAAGTACAATACCAGTTGGTGGCAGTAATGGAGCATAAAGCTGGTTTGCCAAACCACACCCCCTTGAAGAAGAATAAGGAAGCACAATAGTTTGGGTACAATTGTGTTTTGTGCTTGCCTTTTCCTCGAATTTTTGTGTTTTTCAGCTGGCTGGAGTGGATGAATTGCATTTCCATTCATTTCAAAAGTAAAGATGATTTGAGATATGACTGTTTTGAGATACAAATGTGGTCATGGAAGAAATTAAGCTTGTATCTCAAATCACCTCTGTATGTTGGCATGAGCTGATGTGAATTTAGACAACAGTCAAACTGCTGCCATCTTGTTGCAATCACAGGCAGTTACAGTAGCATGAAAACATTTCAAGTGGCCTCAATTGCAAGGCTGCACTGGATGCAGTTATTTTATTTCAGGTTTTGTGTGTGCGTGTGTGTTTGCGTGTGTGTTTTTAATCAGACTGTAGCCTCTGATTGTGTTATGTCAATCAAATCCCATACTGGACAGTACTTAATTCAAACATGTACATCGGTTTCACATGATTAAAATTCGGTCCAATATTTTACTCAAAAATAAACAAATAATGTGTTATTAAAACTATTTAATTATGTGCCGCCTTAAATCACATTTTGTGTGTGCAGGGCCTTCACTAATAGGAGGACCAGCCCTTCATAACTAAATTAGCAATGGGAACGTTTCCTTAACCAGTCATATTTCAAATCCATTCTGCACAGAATCAATGATACAATCCTGCTTGGCTTTGGCAGCGTCAGCTGCTGTCGTCCACAATCTAAACCCTGAGTCATGTCCTCTGTGGACCCTAAAGGCCTTTTCATTGATTATATAAGAGAGTTCCCTTTCATTCACTCGTGTATTACGTTCTTATTGTTTGGAAACTATTTTTTCTCCCATTTTTGCACTCAATAATTTTTTACTTCTTCAATTTTTGTACACAATGATTTTTGACTTTACGGGCCCCCTCCCACCTGTGAGCTGGCCAGCAAGCATACACTGGCCCAAGTTGATTCGGGACTAGCGCATCATAATGACTGCCGACCACAGTGATAATCAGAAAGATGTCCGCCTCTACGCGGTGGTTGGACTCCGCCGGACCAAGGACCAGACGGACCAAGGACCGGACGGACCAAATGGACATCACTTCACCGACGGCCACCTCCTCGGGGGGAACCCTCGGCTACTACCGTCGACGGCTACCGTCTCCCACCCCCCCTGCCTTCCCCGTCATCCTACCTCAGAGCCCCTCCCTGCCCAACCCTCGCCGGCCATCAGCCACTCCCGCCCAACATCATACGCCCATCTCCCGACTCACCCACCCCCGACCCCTCTGTCCCCCTCACCCCCCCTCATCTCCGTCCCTAACGTCCCCCCCCCCCCGCTCTGCTGTCCCCGTTAACCTCTCCCAACACCTTTCCTTCATCCTGCACGGTAGCTCTCGGCGGGCCAGCGGGCGACCCCTGTGGGAGCCTGTGCCGCCGCCACGCAACAACAACAACAAATAATCAGAAAGGCCCGCTGGAAAACGCAAATAAAACAATTTTGGATGTTTGTCGTCTGTCAGGAGAACTCCGGGAAAAAAAGTCCCTCATCTTTTATTTCATGACTTGTTTCCCCCAACTCTCCGCTGTCATTGTGGATGGGCACTCAAGTGGGATCTTGAAAACGACGAGGACGACTGAGGCTCCCCTAACGGACATGGTGAGTTGGGATCCAGCTGCCTGCCCGGGGCTATCCTGCTCAAAACCACTACAGGGTGCCACCTCGGTCGTGGTGGTGTCTCATTGTAAGAAGAGTAGAGAACCATCTCCCTGGCCCCAGCTGGCCCTGAAAAATCGATTTGCCGCCCTGGCGAATGATGATCCTGCTCCCATTACGTGCTCCCGGTGTCGGAAAGGTCTGCTGTTGTATCCGACCCTGTCCCAGGTGCTCCATCGGATTCCCCGCCGCCCACAGCGATGAACTCTGCTCGGACTACTGGAGTGGCTAAGTTGCCCACTCATGCGTAAGGCTGCTCAAAGACGCAGTGTCCCAGTACACGAGTGGGACACCTCATTGGCGCCACTCACCTGGGCCATCCTCACCTGCTAGCCGGCCTCGACACCACCAGTTTGGACGACGGCTTCAGGAATCTCCCCCGGGCGTCTGTCGTTCCCCTGGCGCTCCTTCTTCTCATCATTTGTTACCACCAACTACCGTTATAGTCGGGGGTGGCATTATTAAGACGCACTCATTATTTCGGTACTATCACCCGCTGACAACCCGGAGCCAATGTTATGGACATAGTTGCTCTCACGTAGGCTTTCCCACCAAATTTTAACTTTTTATTTTCTACCTGGGATGGTAAAAGAGGAGGCGGGACTACATCGATTTTTAAAAAAACATCTCAAAGGAGATCATTTTTAACAGGTATTGATCTTTTGAACATCAAGCCTTTGTTTTTAGCAGTTCTCCTATTCTCTGTATTACTGTCTATAGACCTTCCCATCGGCTTGTCCATTATTATATTCTCTGTTGATGACCTGGCTGTGTGAGACCAATACTGTGTGTATTTTAACATTACCAGTTTTAATCATCAGGAGACCCCGGTGAGAACAGTGAGGAAGTGGCTGCCACTGCTAGCACTAAAACCATATTCCACCATAAAATAAGCACTAAATTCAGATTTTATTTCATTTTTTGTTTGTGGAGGTACCACTTCATCACCAAGTCACAGAATTACACTTTGTGAATTAACTTAGTGTTTTCGGAGATGACACCACCAAACACAATTACCTCCCTTATCCATGACAACAAATTAACTGAGGATTGGAGTGTGTGTGATTAAAAAAAAAGTTGCAATTTGATTGACACTGTCAGAAATGTATTTCGAAAAACATTTTGTTGTGTATGTGATTTTTTTATGTGGTTACCAACTGAGTACGGCACAGTGCACTTGCCAAACACGATTAGATCGCAAACTATATTTCCCTAGGAGTATGAAAATTTCAGATACAAGCCCAACTTTAAAAAGGCTGCCAAGTTATTCAAAAGGAAAGCAGTTTACTTTGATATATTAAATATAAGATACCCAGTGGACTTTCATATATTCTCCTTTCTTCTCTTTTCCTCCCCACTTGACTGTGTATCACAGTTGTCTGCACTTGATCACGAATGAGCAGAATTGTGATCTATTGGAAAGACACTTGATTAGACAATACTGGACCTCATTTGATGGTGCAATACATGAAAGTGCCCAGTATTATATCATACACTTTTAAAATATATATTTATTGGTGTCTTTTTGGCTGCTTTGTTAGTTTTATTGAACCTCTGAAAAGCAACTTGGATTTTGGAGAAAGGTGCAAAAGAAGTATAATGTAGTGACCTCATATTGCAATAATTTGAGCTAATCATTAGATATTCTTACCCAAATCACTGCAGCATGCAGTTTAAAAGTGGGCCACGTTTAATTCTTCAATTCAAAATGTGATTGTGCATATAGTCAGGTGTTTCTGTCATATTGTGGACACAAACTCCATTTTAATGCATATACTATATGGTGCCTTCAGTGTCTTTTTATTTTTAATTTGCGCACCATTTGGCCCCACTGACAACAATGGAGCTTACTGCATCTGGTAAAGCTGGAGTGTAATTGTTTTTTTCCCCTTAATGGTGTTATTTTTCTCATAAATCCAAACATTCTTATGCACACTTGACGTAAAGTGTACATTCGGTTTTTTTTCAAATCGTGTCTACAATATTCTGAGAATATCACAATTTCCCATCAGTAGTGAGCTATTTTTTAGATGAGTGTTTTTCAATAGCATTGAACTAATACGAACAGCTATTATTATTTTTGAGAAAACAAAAGTTTCCCATTTGAATGCAGTTTGGTGCCTGTGGTGCTTTCATGGCCTCCTCCCTCCCCACACCCCCAGCCCGGGGCCGTGGGTGGGGGGGAGCGAAGCCCCTGGCAAGCCGAGTAGTAGAAATGTTGTCCCCTCCCCTCCTCTTCATAAGACCGAACCAGCACCATTCATCTCTCCCCTCCTTCGGCTTTCACATCCGGGTTACGCGCCAGTGTTTGTCTCCTGCGTCTGTGTGGCTGGAATCATTTCACCCTCACCGAAGCAAGCACCGCGACGTGCGGCTGTCTCTCGCCCGACTCGGCACCTCGCAGAGCGGACACAGCTCCCGGCGTGAGTCGGTGATGTCGCCCAGCTGCGGCGAGTCGCACTGAGGCGAGCATGAGACGGTGGTGGTGGTGTTGTTGGTGGTGATCGTAGCGAGCCAGCCAGACAGTTTGCGGTGAACCGAGTCGCCCTTTAAAACGATGTCGAAAAGCCTCAAGAAGAAAAACCACTGGACCAACAAAGTCCACGAAGCGGTGATCAGCCGCGGCAAGGATGGCGAGCTGGGCTTCGAGCTGAAGGGGGGCGCCGAGCTCGGCCAGTTCCCCTACTTGGGCGAGGTAAAGGCGGGGAAGGGTCTCGTCCAGAGCGGAAAACTGGCTGAGGATGAACTGCTCCTGGAGGTCAACGACATGCCCGTCGCCGGCCTCACCAGCCGGGACGTGCTGGCCGTCATCAAGCACTGCAAAGACCCGGTCCGCTTCAAATGTGTCAAACAAGGTGAGTGAGCCAGCCGCAGCTGACGTATTTACGCGGATGTGTGTACGCGTACGTGTGCTCGTGTGTGGATCTACGTGATTTACGTCATCTGTGCACTTTTAGTCGATTTTTGTGCCGTGTCACAATTAAGAGAAGGGAACTGAGTGTTGTTTTTCTCTGATGGGGGTGGGTTCACAAAGCACAAACAGATGCTAGCTGGGCCTGTTGTCTGGACCTCCAGAACCGGAACCAGTAGTACTAACCACGGTTGTGGAGATCGCAGTCCGGAGGGGGCGTGTCCGTCTCCGGCGTGTTCGTGATGGCTTGCACCGGATAGCCATGCTGGAGAAGGCAGTCACTGACTTCTGCTGCAAACAGACAGACAGACGGAGAGACACATGGCTGCCATTAAAGGGTTGTTGCAAACATAAAGCTGTCTAATTAGCGAAGGGCCTGAGTCTTATTGAGTGCTGCTGCTGAAGTTAATGTGGCTTGAAGGAGCAAAATCCCAAATTTAACACCAACACTAGCGAGACAGATAGATTGGTGCATGGATACTATCGATCGATAGATGATAGGAGGAAAGATGGATGGACAGATGGAAAGATGGTGTGAATAGATAGTTGAGTGGATAGTCGTGCTGAGTGATATGCAAATAAAATTTGATATAGACAATACATGATGGACGATGTAAAACAATATATCCCCCCCCAAAAAATACAACGCACTACTCGTCCTGCTTACCTTCTCTCACTTTTTTTCCCCAACTGACATTAAACAGTCAAATGAGAATCGCATCCAGTAGTGCTGCTACTGTATCCCATATTGTGGCAAAGTAGCCTCCACATTTTATACAAATGTAGATGTCAATCTAAATAAGAGGCATACAAAATAATGGTTCTGACAGAAATGGATTAAAAAAAATAAATGAAAAGATGAGCTCTACTGTAATGCAATTTTGAGAACATTTTGCATGTCGTAAAAGTCAAAATCAAAACTTGGGACTGTATTATGTAAATAAATCACATTTGTAAAATTACTGTACAGTATATGTATTCAGTATACTATGTCCATCCATTTTCTCAGTCACTTTTCCTCAGTATTAATATACTTCTAGGCCACTCCTCTCAGCTGACATACGGGATGCCAAAACAATCATTTCCTCTTTAGCTGGGCGTAGCATTATTTTGCATTATTAAATTGCCTATTCTTTGTGTTTTGATGTGACACAAAATGCAAACTGCTGTGTGAGCCTTGTGGAGTTCGAAGGAGGACCCAGCATACCTTCAAGGGGGTTCTATTCTGTAAATAGTCATAATTACAGGTTTGTTGTTGTTGTTTTTCCCCCACAAATAATTAGTATTCGTTATTTGCATTCACCCACCGTGTTATTCATTTTCATTGACTGTTAGATTTAATTTTCAACTGCACATTTGTATTGCATGATGACTTTGTATTGATTCACTTCCGTGTGTTGTTGTCCAATCAGTCACCCGGTGACAGCTGTGTGCCATAAGATTGAGGATACTAGAAAAATAATATGACAAACATTTTGATCATCTTTGTGCTTCATCTATCGGCCAACACTAGTGGTTTATTTGGATGGGTAGATGGATAGATAATTGATAAATGGATGGATGGGTGGATTGATGATTGAATAAATGGGTGGTTGGATAGATGGATACATGGATGGTGGACATGTGGGTTTAACACTCAAACCGGAACAGATGGATAGAAGAATGGATGGATGTTGGAATGAATAAACCGGTGGTTGGATACAACTTTTTTTTTCCTGAATTCCATACTGTGCTGTATGGTGTGAAGCTCTTCAGCGTTCACAGAATTCATGCTACTGTGACATTGAGCATTATTTCCCTCGTGCAGGGCAACATGTTTGGTTTGGCTGTCATCTGATGACGAGGTGTACCTAATGCTATGGCTGATGCGTGTAAACTTGCGATAAAGGCACAGTAGACCCCAAACGGGGCTTAAAGTGCGATTTAGTGTTGGTCGTGGTGAAGATGTCTCCTCGTCCGTGGAATGAAAGCAGCATTCCGACAGCGTCTTGTTTTCTGGGACACGAGAAAAGCACAAATCAAACACTCGGGCCGGTTATTTTTGGAGCGAGCCGAGGATTTGCCTTCCCGGGCTGTTTGCGCCGCTCGCCTCCGTGTGATTGATTATTGAGTCGGAGCTGCTGACGGCGAGAGCGGCCTGCCACGCACGAAGGGGTTAAATGCTAATGCGCATCTATCTCACACAGGTCTATTTTCTCCTCCCTCTCCCCTCCTTTTCTTAGCCAGTTAAACATGATGTGTTTATTGAACTCGCCTCGTCACACTTACTCTGTGCTCTTCTTTGAGCTCGATCGTACCTACTCTCACTGGACATTTCATGAGGTACATCTGATCAATACAAGGGGGTGCTTGGTTAAAGGGAGAGTTCCGTTCCTTCAGCTTTGTATTGTAGCCCAACATAATTTCACACAGTGCCGTCTCACGAAGACGATTCATCTGTCAATTTTTTGTGGATGAATGAGATTTAGACTCGGGTTAAAAAAAAAAGTAACTTCGAGAAGAATTATTGAATAATCTATCAGCGGTAGACAACAGCAAATGGCTACTGCTCAAATTCGGCTTTTGTATGAAAACATTTGAAAAAATGGTAAAATAGTACACAGTTTAAGTGTCTTTAAAGTATGCAAAAAAAGTAAGTTTTGGAAAATGTGCAAAGTTTTGGGTTTGTTGTGGGTTCTCCTCCCTTGGTTGTTTCCTTTCAAATTTTGGTAAAAATATTAATCTATATTTAAATAAAATGTATTATTAATATTATTATCTATATATCTATTTATATGCACGCACACAGACACTTCACACTCCTGCGCTACAGATGGAGAAGGTGTGAAGGAGGTGGCGAGAGATATGAGAGCAAGAACACACACCCTTTGGGATAGCTTTACATCGATGATGAACAAAACGACATTATGGCTTCTTAAAATGGGGCAAATTTGCAGTGGTTTATATTTCAGAGTTTATTTCATGAAAAATGACTTAAAACAGCCACCCCTCTCCTTGTTTTGTCACAAATAGCCACAGTGATAAAAATAAAATCCCAGCTATTTTGGGTTGGTTTTTTTTTTTATTCCAATTATTCTTGGACCTTTCATTGACAAGCGCAGTTGCCTTTCTTAGCAATCTCTACATCGTGCGGTACCGTTGTTGATCTCCATATAGCTTTCAAAGTGTGCAGGAAATGCACAACATATGGCAAATCATCAGTTTTTTTTCTCATATAATTTAAGATAAGATATCCTTTATTTGTCCCACGCTGGGGAAATTTACACTTTGGCATCAAAGTTTCATAAGTAAAATATGTGCTGATTAAAGAGAAGAAATGAACTGATTTGGAAATGTTGGCCTGTCTCCTCTTAAGGGGAGCCAGAGCCTAAAAATAGTGACTCATTTAAATATCATTTAAATACAAGACGGCTATTGCAGTATGTATATGTAATATGTTTTACTTATCATTCTTTAAATCATTTTAAAAAGGCTGTATATCATCAAGAACATTGAATGAATGCAATCAATGCTGTCTCTGTACTCGATTGCACTTTTTCCTCACCACGAAGACAACTTTGGCCTAAGTACGACATGTCACTAGTGAAGCAAAATTGTGCAATTGTTGCCATCATTGCTATACTAGTATTACCAGTGACGTGCTGGATCTTGTAGAATTTTATACTGTCGCTAGTAGAACTAGTATCACACAGATATCAACTAGTACGCAGTTTCGCCTCACTAGTAACATGTCGTTGCCCCACTTGTATGCCAAAGTTGTCCTACTAGTGGGGACAAAGCATGCGAGTTACGTGGACCTCAAACAGTTTTGTGGAAAGCCTTTTCAATATTTATTTTGTTTCCTTGATATCCAACTAAAGGTAGATCCACTAGTCCACTCTTTGTCTTTGCTAGTAAAACATTTTGAATACCACCACAATAACTTTTTTTCCCCCCCCACGGCAGTATGAAATTTTTGCACACCATTGGGACAATTCCATATCACAAGTGAGTCAAAATTGTGCACTAGTTGACATCTGCCCACTACGGGTACCAGTCGTGAATTTTTCAATTTTAACTACTCTCGTAGAATTTGAAAATGTCACCAGAAGTACTAGTGCTATTTTATGGAAAGCTGTAAACATTTATTAGATATCCTTGATCTCCATCTTAACCCTTTAATGCACCAATAATGGTAACCTGTAGCCTGATAACATGACAAGCTGTACACTGTCGTAACCGCGGTCCCTGAAAGGGTTAAAGTCTGTATACTACTATGTTCATTATCCTCACCAGTAATAAAATTCAGAGGACTAGTTAGAATGAACAAGAGCACACTCATAGAACCTCTGTGCCTTAATAGAAGTGGGGTTTTTTCCCCCACGACATTTCTACACATTTGTGGGATGAATTTGGCAAATTAGTAGCGCAGCTACGTTACTATAGTGAGGAAAAATTTTGGTGCTACTACTAGGGTCCAGGAGGCTATCAGTGCAGGACCTATGTCCACTAGTTGGGCCTAGTAGTCTCACTAACATAGCACATTTATTTATTAATTTATATGGTTACTGGTAATTGCATATTGGTCAGTGAAAAGTGGCAGTAGTGGAAAAATGTTACCGGCAAGACTCAGTTGTTTTGCTTGTGCATTGAATTGTCTGCTTAGTGAGGACAAAGAGCCTACTAGTACATGGACCCAAAGCTGGATATCAAGGATTTGGGGAAAAAATGCTTTGCATATCTTTCCAAGGCTTTCTTAATGTGATGGAGGGACAGATGGAATTGAAGGGAGGCCACTTCCCCTCCCTTCACGTTTCACTCTGGTGATGCAAAGCAGTCCCACGAATCAGTGCAGAACATCCTGTCGGCTCTGCTGGTATTAATAACTCACCCAGCTATGAGAGGAAGATTTTACTGTATTCCATTTTAAAAATATTTACAGTACATCATCATAATACTAATCGAAGCTTGACGTGTCGTGGCTCGGCCCGGAGGATCAAGTTTGACATCCAAGCCAGCCTGCCAGCAAATGTCCAACTGGTCCAGTTGAGAGAATTGGGTCAGCGCAAAGTGTCAACGCTGCTGGGATGACCGCCATGTGCTTTGGAGGTGGCGATGGAGTCACCATGGGAGTGAATGTAAAATACGCAGAAAAGGACAAGGAAACTAAGGCGGTCATCCGTCTTTGTCGTATTGTATCAACTTATATTGAGTATCTGATTTAAATTCTGAAATGAAATATGGTTTAATTTAATATGTCTTTCAAGGAAACCCCGTATATCATACACATGTGCAGTCGCCGAATTCCAAATATGGTCAATTTCATATTTTTTTCACTAATTAATACAATTAATACAGTACTATTGGGTTGTCCCACAATATCTCTTATTTTTGCACATTAAAGTGTGGAAAACAGTTGGAGGACAAATCTATTAACTCCCCTGAACTGTTTTAAATGTGTTGCATTCTATCTTTCACTCTGTGCAGTGTTATGTCGCCTCAAGATTGAAAGTTTGGATTTTTTTGTGTGTGTGTTAGTTTTTATACAATAACGAATGAAATGTTTGATCATATACATTTGAGTCAGTCTGTTTTGTTAATATGGATCGCTCTAATGCTTCGGTGCATAAGGAACCGGTGAGCCATGAAGGTAAGTATGTATGCGAATTAATTTCCGCCACTAACACAGTTTAGTCATCTCATCGTTGCATTTATCGCATCCCTTATGGTGTGTTGTAAAGATGATGGTCTGTGTGAGCGAAGAATTTGACGTGGACGGCTGGCGCAGCGATGTGTTTGTACCGTTCAAAGACACTGGCATGAAGTAACGATTATATTCGCATATTAAATTAACTTTCCAAACATGTTTTTTGGGTGGTGTTATGTTGATATTGGCGTGCAATGATAAATAATAACAGTATGAAGTAGATTACCAAATTGTGCGATGTGAGGTTCGGCAATTCAAACACGATTGGCCTTGTTTTTTATTTCCTGAAAAATAATGATTTCGCTCAAACATAGTAAAACATACTTTTTAAGCAGCGCACTTAGTAAACACATTGTATGCTTATTTAAACACTCACCAAAAAAAAAAAAAAGCAAGTATCAAATGTATAGAAAATAATTGCGTAACAAATCCCATATCCAACAATTGGGATCCATTACTACATTTAATAATCTGCATCTCTGGATTTGAAATGTGTTCAGTTTTTGTGCTCAAGATGAGGTACAGTTTGATAGAAACATTCACTAAGTCTGTGTTCTAAGTGCCAGAAGCTACCTCCACTCTTAAATGACTCTGTCAAACATGTCTGCATCTGCAGTTGATGCTTCTCACCAGCAGAGGACAGTAGCAGGCCAATCTGATGGCCCTCAGAACGTCGAAAACCGTTTTGACCTTTTGCTGAGTGTATAAAAAAATGAACCTGTCGCAACCAGCTCTTCAGCCACACATTTTTTTGGGGCCTTGCCAATTGCCACCACTTCCTTTGTCAGCATTGCTAACTTATTTTTTTTCCCCAGAGATTTTTCACATTTCAATCAGGCAGGATCCACAAAACCGAGTCCCAAAAATAATCCAGTCAGAATCAAGTTTAAAACAGACATGACCGCGTTTGAAGGCTTGCCACTTCTTTTGCCAGCGTACCTTCTGTATATCCATCCATCCATTTTCCGATCCGCTTATCCTCACAAGGGTCGCAGGGGGTGCTGGAGCCTATCCCAGCTATCTTTGGGCGGTAGGCAGGGGACACCCTGAACTGGTTGCCTGCCAATGGTAGGGCACACAGAGACGAACAACCATCCGCGCTTACACTCACACCTAGGGACAATTTAGAGCAAGGGTGTGAAACTCATTTTTTTCACGGGCCACATTGTAGTTACGGTTTCCCTCGGAGGGCCGTTATGACTGTGAATTTTGTGAAACCATATAAATATTTAATCACCACCTCATATTACATACACAGTGAGCAACAAATAGATGGATACCTAGTTTTGAAATCAGAAGTCAGGAATAATGACTTGTTTAAACATAGTTTACATTAATGTAAGAAGGGGGTTGGAAACTGCTTGCAATATCTTCATGTTATTATGGATTTCAATTTGAAATTTTGATTCAGACTTTAGCAAGCATCATGAACGTTGACACGTTTGATATGCTTTCGCGGGCCACGTAAAATGAAGTGGCAGCCCAGATCTGGCCCCCGAGCCTTGACTTTGACACCTGATTTAGAGTGTTCAATCAGCCTGCTGTGCATGTTTTTGGAATGTGGGAGGAAACCGCAGTACCTGGAGAAAACCCACGCAGGCCCGGGGGGAACATGCAAACGCCACGCAAGGAGGCCGGAGTTGGAATTGAACCCAGTACCTCTGCACTGTGAGGTCGACGCGCTAACCACTGGCTCACCGAGCCGCCTACCTTCTCTATGTGTGGTTCAAAATAATCAAGGCTGAGGTACAGAAACAAACCAGTCATTACCTGCTGAAAAGTGGAACTGACATTCTCCCATTAATTGTCCCGTTGTCTCTTTCCACTTCTTTCGCCAGTACAGCACACCTATCAACAAATCTTTCTTTTTTTTCTTCCAAAATCAGCCATCAAATGTGTAAACTCGTGTCAACTCGTAACCCTCATCAAATTGCGAACTTTGGATGCGAAACACAATAAGCACAGTGTTCTATATAATAATGTTAGAATGAACCGACTGTCACATCGTGTTCTCCAGTAAAGATTTCCGCTTGACTCGTTAACGAACTAAACTGTCGTCTCCCCTTCCGGACGTTATCTGCTGACTGTCGCATTCGAGCTCGTGTAATTGATGAAGGGTAGAAAGGAGCCGATGGGTCAGTACAGTAGAAGCATATACAAGACATTTGGAGTTCGGACTCAGACGCGTGAACGGGGCCTTCATCTCTACGGACAGACTTGATGAGACTATCTGGACCATAGCAGCTCAATGAGGCGTCGCAGAATAGAATCATTATGGCCCTCCTTCAGCTCTACTTGAAATTATATTTATGTCATCTCCAAAATTTAGCTTCTTTCGCCACCATGGCAATCTCATTTCTTTGCAGATTTTCTCACATTTGCGGGCTCATTGGGTAAAAATAAGACGGCTCTACAGTAGAAATGGGCCTTTTTTTTAGCTAACAAAAACCTAACTACTTACGTTTCCTTCGTCAGCATAGTGTCAATATTTTCCCTGAGATTTTTGCAGATTTCCGGTCAAAAACAAAAATCCTACCATTGGAGGATGAACAGGCTTTTTTTTTTTTGGAACCATCTTTTGATTGATTCCTCGACTACTTCTGTCATCACTCTCCCCTATTATTTTCACCCCATATTTTTATCAAATCATAAGGGGGGCAACAACAACCCTGTCACAACCAGCAGAAGCGGAAGAAATTATTTTGAGCCAACAAAACAGATTGCTTCTTTGACCGTGCCTGTATTTTCCCTCAGATTTTTGCAGATTTCCGTTCCTAAAAACCAACCCTGTCAACACCAAGGGAGACGCATTTTGTATTTATAACAACATCCACGTTTTTTTCTTCTTCTTCTTCTTTATAGGGCAAAGAGTGTGTCACTATTCACTGTCCCGAGGAACTGATTATTGATTGTCTGTACTTCAACAGACAAGTAAAACACATTTTTTGAGTCACGTCGACTTTCCTTTTCTTTTGACAGCACAGCAACATGTTCTAACAATGTTCTTGTTAGTTAAGTTACACACATTTTGCATCAACAATAAAGAAAATCACTATTGATTAAAAAACAACAACAAAAAAAAGATCTCCCGAATGATTTTTCTCACTGAAATGGTTTGCAAATGTTTGGCAAGTCATTACTTCAGGAACACACTGCTCCATCACGTGTGTGAGGAGCACTGATTAAAACTATCAGCGTTGATCTCTGCAAAGGCGCTTTGGAAAGCGGGACGTCACCAGAGTCATAGATAGCCACCTCCTACTGAATTTATCTCCTGAGCTCAGACATTAAGGGAGTGACGGGAGACTTTTTATTGGCCGGCCGTCCGAGGAGAACATTGTCAGGAATATTAGGCCGGCCGTTTCTGTAACACCCCCCTTTAATCTAGAAGTCTGGCTCATGGCGCTCTCTTGTTGTTAGAGTGGCTCGGCCGTCGTAAATATGCGTCTGGTCTTGATTACGCCGCCGTCGAGAACAACACATGGACAAGCATCATCATTAGGATCGGTCTCAGGGTGCGGGGGTTTGTGGAGGAAGATCAATATGAAGACCTTTACGAGAGAGACTGTGTCATTTACTATTAATAATGGACCCCGGCTGCTTGCCGTAATAGCACCATTAGGAGTACTGCAAGAAGATTGTCCATCCACAGCTAAAGAACACAAACTATACACATACATTTTAATGCTCGCCCACATGCAGGGCCCACGCAGGCTTTCTAGGGCACGAAACTCAAACTTGATGTTGTCAAACGAGGACACGGGAAGAAGTAGACGTGGTCAAGTGAAGTTTGGGCCTCAGGGTTCTTGATATTTCCACCAGGATCTGATGCCTGATGTGTGACTGACAATAGATAGCGCCAAATGCCCGACCTGACTTTGGGTTTTGCCTGGAAGGTGTAAGCAATGCGGCGCGCTGGTAAACATTCACTGCCGTGGATGTTTATGTTGAACAACTGTATTAGCAATGTATTTATAGTAGTATACAATGACTTTGAATGTCCAGTTCCTCCTCCAATTCCCACTAAGACATAGGAGGAGGGCCCCTCCCTAGCTGTGGCTAGATTGCTGACGAGAAAGGTGCAGTTTGAGAGTAGTTCTTTGTTTCTCCAAAATGAATCGTTCAAAGTGAAAATGCAAGCTTCTGTCCTTTTTCAGATTAGTTTTCTTTTTGGGTGGGGGGATGAAAAAACGCCCCATCCTCTCTGCTCTGTTCTTTTAAGCTTTTTAAAATTCACCTTTTAAACATTGCCAACATACTTAACCACAAAAAAAAATCTTATTGCAATCATAAAATGTATAGAAAATACTCCACGTATTGCAATGTGCGTACAATCGTGTGCCCTTAAGAGGAGGGTCCTGGTGGCAAGCAAGTGTGCGTGTGAGTGTCTGGGTGTCAGCTGTGAAGCTCCTGGTGTTCAATAAACAGCTGAGAAGTGCATCGGCGACTGAGGCTCTCCTTTCCCTCATGCAGGGGGTATAATTGCTTACCGCTCAAGCATTGCTGCTCTGTAATGAAAATGTCAGAGACAGCCGCTGTGTGCAAGCTACCTTCATGTTGCCAGCAATTTCCTGTTATTAGTTTGTGTGTGTATGTGTGTGTGTGTGTACGTGAGACATTCCCAAATGAAATCTGCCTTTAAAATATCAATTCAAATGCGTAATGCGATGAGAAATGAGTGTGCATACGTGAGCGATGTCACAGAGTGAGTGCGAGAAAGGATGAACAAATGCTGATACGACTGCACATTATTACCAAAGCTCATAAGAAAAAAATGAACCCTCCATCGCAATGTATGGAAAAAGCTGTCCTGACATTTTAGGCAATAACAAACAGAAAATCCTGAATGGACGGTGTATAATATGTTATTTATAGTCGTTTAAAAGCCCTTGATTGCCGTACTTTGATTTTGACGTGACGGTTGTAACAATAGTCGGGTTGTGGTCATGTATGTGCGTGGATTCTCACTCGGACCTCCAATGTGGATTTAAACATCCCCTAAACCATCGAGCTCTTGCCTCAGCCCTCAGGAGTCGTCCATCTTCTCACACTCCAACATCCTGACGTTCCCTTGGCGCTGCTTTGCCGCATCGATCGCTGCTCTCGACTGTCACGATGTCTTTTGGCAGAGATCTTCTCCATAAGGCTTTTTTATTTTTTTGGCCATGCTTTTTGAGATCCGCTGCCCTCAGATTCCCCGACCTGGCACGAGCCTGCAGTCGGTGTTTTTATACCCTGGGTGTCTTCTAGCATTGTTTAACTGACCATCCAGGTTCAGGCGGTGAGACCCGACGAGGGACGGTAGATCCACAGCTCAGCCATTATGTACATATATTTGCATCTCAAATTTTACTCTCTTGAGACAGATAAAGTAATCAAGTAATTGTTGATGTCAAGCTTTTGTTCAAATCGATTTTAACTTGATGCCACAATCTCCGTCAATATCCGCCAGGGAGTAGGGAAAGCCATCAGATTTGATTTATTGATTAAGTGACAGTTAAAGTGGTTCTGTTGTGTGGGATTGGTTGTTGATTAATCATGTCTTAATGTCTTGGAGCACCGTCGAGACCAATTTATGATGTCAAGATGAGGAACATGACCTGCGCTCGTAAATTTTTTTTCTTTATTGATTAATTATTAACATGATTACTGTAAAAATATGATTCCTGAAATTGTCTGTGTGGAAGTCCACACATCCGATTGAAACCGAGAACAATTTAATTCATTTCCCACCCACGTTTTAGCAAGGAAATCCTAATCTCTAATTTAGAAACCCAATTTATTCAAAATTGGGGTGCGCAGACTCCGTGAGCAATCATTAGCTTCACTTGTACATCCTTTACAAGAGCTGTATGGAAAACCCTTCCGTTTCTCCACCTTTTTCCCGAGGGCTATCATGGAGAAACAGATATGTGCGCGACTTCCAGTCAAACACTTCCAGAAAGAATTTTTCTATTTGTTACAAGTTTTGTTTCACTGAGCGGTTTATGTGAATGTTCCACGCAACCGGGCCCCTCCCTATTCCTGTTTCTCTTCCCATGGGAGTGCAGGCAAGCGATCCCAGAGTTTTTGCTCTCCGTGAAAACACTCTGTGAACACTCGAAGCTCAGTGGCCGCTTCCCTCTGACAACATCCTGTTTAAAGCCTCACAATGGCGAGTTACTGTTAACCAGTTGTTTGGTGTACCGGTAGTCTCGGTCTCATGGTTTCAAAATGTAAACGGCAGGATGAAGAGGACTGTTTAAAGAACAAGATTTGTTGGCTGACTGATGGATCAAAGCCGAGAGTATCACAGAATGTCATCAGCAGGTTGCAACAGAGACACTGAGAAGAGTCGCGGAAAGGCTGAGAAGCAGAAGCTGTCAGAAATTGTCAAGGATCAAAGACTTGTTGTGAATTTTGCTCTTTGGTCGAACAGCAAGTTGAGCAAAAAGTACAGGAACTCTGAACAGCTGAGAATGTATTTCAGTTGTTTTAAATTTACTTTTCAATTTCGTTGATGCGCTATGCCAAAAATATTTGCTCACCTGCCTTGATTTCATAAGTAATGAAGTTCAATTTAGTTTAGTTTCATTCTGACATTTGACTTGAAAGTCATTCTAATCAATGGCACTGAAATGAAATTAGCAAGTTTATTCAGCTCATTAAACTTGACATTTCGGGGGCAAATTAAAATACATATTGGGCATTTTTGGGAAGTGTTGTGTCAATGTTGGTTTGTAACAGTCTATGCGACTGTAAAATATAATACTAACTTTCACATTGCGGTGTATGTGTCATGATTCGGTTTGGGACCAACAGGTGGCACAGCAGGGCTCTCCCTGAGCTGCACACCTGTTGGTCGTTTGGCAATTAGTGTTTTAAAAGGACTCCCACCCCGAGCATTCGGTGTCGGGTCATTGTAGCTTTTTGCCACTGTCATGTTTGTTTGCTGCTGCCAGGTTTGTTTCAATCATGTTTCTGCTATTGAGTTTTTATCTTCAGTCATGTGTTTTGTTTGATACTTTGTTTTGGACTTAGTTTTCTGTTTTATTAAATACAATTCGTCAAGTTCACCCTGCTCCTCTCTCCTGCCTGCTCTTTGGGGTCCACCACCACCTTGCAGCGTGACAGAATGACCCGACCAACTGGACCCAGCAGGTTCAAGGACTGGTTCCATTTCCATCATGTGCCTGGCGGAGCACGTCTGCGGCCGACACCCTTTTCCCCTTCAGGCAGCGCTGGTGATGCCGCTGTCCTGTTTTCGACTTGTCAAGCGCGTCTGCGTGGGCCGAGCCCGTCCGCGTCCACGTTGAGCCGAGGCTCGTCACGTGTCTGTTCGAGCTGAGTCACATTCACGTCGGCGACGAGCGTGCCGCGTCTACGCCCACGTCAGGACGAGCCCCTGTTCACGTCCGGCTGTCCCATGTCCCCGCTCGTCGAGCTCCGTCCATGTCAGGCCACGCCCAGCTAAAGGATTGCCGTCGCTCCATGTTCCTGTTCCTTGGCGGCGAAGGTCGCCGTCGCTCCATGTTCCTGTTCCTTGGCGGCGAAGGTCGCCGTCGCTCCATGTTCCTGTTCCTTGGCGGCGAGGTCGCCGTCGCATTATGTTCCTGTTCCTTGGCGGCGAAGGTCGCCGTCGCTTTGTTCCGTTCCCTGGCGAGGCAACCCTTTTGGACGACTTTGGGACGTCTGGGATCCGTCCCTTGAGGAGGGTACTGTCATGATTCGGTTTGGGACCAACAGGTGGCACAGCAGGGCTCTCCCTGAGCTGCACACCTGTTGGTCGTTTAACAATTAGTGTTTTAAAGGACTCCCACCCGAGCATTCGGTGTCGGGTCATTGTAGCTTTGCCACTGTCATGTTTGTTTGCTGCTGTCAGGTTTGTTTCAATCATGTTTCTGCTATTGAGTTTTTATCTTCAGTCATGTGTTTTGTTTGATACTTTGTTTTGGACTTAGTTTTCTGTTTTATTAAATACAATTCGTCAAGTTCACCCTGCTCCTCTCTCCTGCCTGCTCTTTGGGGTCCACCACCACCTTGCAACGTGACAGTATGTTAACTCAAGCAGTGCCCCAGCTCGTGATTTTGGAGATGTGGAGATTACACCAGACAGCTTCAATAGACGAAAGCCCTGTTTTATTATTATTATTATTATTATTATAATAATATTTATTTATTTTTAAGATAGCAAAATATTGCTAATGTTGTGATTTCTTTAAACAAATCAAAAACAAAAATTCAAAAACAAATGATTTAAACAGTGATTTTTCTTGGAAAAAATACAAAATAATAGGCAGATATAAAATAATAACATTTCTAAGTGATCCTAAAATTCCTGACTAGTGTATATATTGTGGTGTATAAAATACAGTCGTGTGTTTTTGTGGAAATTGGTCAGGCTGACCCCAAACTTCTGTACTGTAGTGCATACATGCAAGTGTGTGTAAGTACTGTTGAATTTGCATGCGAGTGTGCTCCTGCGGCGTGACCACAGGCTTGTTTACACTTTAGGGACGAGTGAATTCAAGTTCGCGAGAAGTCGATGTGGCACGACTGCACTTTACCCTCAACCCTCCGAGTGGATGAAGTGGGCACACTGCAACTAATTATGCCTTGCCAAATCGGACAAAAGGATCATGTGGGTTTGCATGTCGCGATGCTAGATGAGTCCCCCGCCTAGTGCCCGAAGACGGCTGGGGTAGGCTCCAGCACCACCCCGCGACTCTTGTGGATAAAGCGGTTCGGAAAAGGGATGGATGGATGGATATATACATACAGTATATCGTTAAAAACAAACCCTGCGCTCGCTACTGTGAAGGAGGAGAGGGTGAGGTATAGAATAAGTCGCCTTTCCAGTATATATCCGGATTTAGAGAAATTGTAGTTGAAAGAAGTTAATGACAAAAAATGGTCTGTGTTAAATGAGGAGGAGAATATGCAAATCCTCTAAAGGCGAGGCACGACGTCAAGGACCAGGATCCTCACAGTCACAAGAGAGGTAACAATGGTAGAGTTCATGTTCGGTTCAGCTGTGACTGTGACTGTACTGTTTTCTTTGAATCCCTGTAGAAATATACTCAAGGTTCCTGTTTTGCTCCTCGATAGGCCTTCCTCTAATTACCATAACGTTTGTGGTGCTCATAAATCCTCCGATTTGATCATGCATCTAATAGAGATAAAGACACTGTCCCAGGTATAAATGTAACAATATGCTTATTATTGTGATTGTGGTTCACAGCGGTGTACTACGGTATCATGAGCTATTACGACATCTCTCTCGCTCTCTCTCTCTCTCTCTCTCTCTCTCTCACTCTTTCTCTCTCTTTATTGATATCAAATTCAATTTGTTATATAACAAGATACTGTAGTTATATATGGTAATAACATAAGTCCTGAAGAGATAATTAGCTTAGAGAGGTACAAAACAAGCTTTATACTGTACATCAATTACAAATATTTTGTTTAGTCTGTTTGTCACTCTGTCAGTCAGCTATTCAAAGTACTTTCAGATTGTTATAGTGGCCAGTTGTCTAGAATTTTCTTAAGCGTCAATACAGCTGTCTTGTCTGTCTGTTCGACTTTCTCTCTGCAGCTAGCTATCCATTGTACTTTAGCTGTACAATACTAGCCAATCTGTCAGCCCATCCGTCTATCAACCTATCAGTTTGTCCGTTTATCTGTCTATCGGCTTGAAATCCAATATACTGTGACAGTACGTTAGTTGCCATTTTCCCATCCTTTTTTTTTTTCATCGAGCGGCTAGCCATCTGTCGAAGTTGTTTGTCTGTGTCTTTCCATCTATCTTGTCTTTCTCTCCGCTGTCAAAATTTGTTTGGTTAATATTTATTTGTTACCACCAGTTGACTCTTGAGCCATCAAATCATCAATTGTCTGAGTGTCGCTCTGTCTGTCTAATATTAGTTTTGAATCACTTTCGCTCAATATTTAGTTCGTAACACCAGGAACCTAATTCACTCGCTGGCAGTCTGTCCGTCTGCCCGTCCATCTGCCCACTTCTCTGTCCGTCTGTTTATCTAGAAAGTAATTTTGAGATATTGAAAGTATTGGCTGCACAATGTTGAAGATGTCACTGCTGCTCATGTAAACACACTACAGTTTGTGTGCTCCACTGAGTCATGTCGGTAATGCGGCTGACAAGCCATCAGTAGTTCATTGTGTGTGTGTGTGTGTGTGCGTGTGTGTGTGCGTGCGTGTGTGAATATTCAGCAGGAAGCAAATTAAATGCTTACTAAACACAGCTACTTCTTTTGTGTTGCTAAGCGACAGACAGGTACACATATTACCTGCTCACCAGATAATCCATGCAGTGCTGTGTAAAGCTTTGGCTGGTGGTTGCTATGGGTTACACATTGGTGGCACCACCTTCTTCGACTTCTTTTAAGGTTTTAAGTTCGAATCTCGGTTTCATATTTGGGTTTTGCCAGGGAAGAATGCATTAGCACTAGTTAGAGGCGTAACCAACATGAAAACCAGAGAACTGTTGATGGATATGATCATGTGCTCAGTGAACCATTCTTGACCTGCATTAATATGTGCCGAACATTGTGATTCAAAAAACAAGCAAATGTGAAGGTGAGATAAGATCATTTGGGGTCGTTAGGCAGCACACTGGACAAGTGGTTAGGATGTCAGCCTCACAGGCAGGTTCAGGGTTTGAATCCTGGTTGGGGCCTTGCTGCTTAGAGTTTGAATGTTTTCCCAGTGCTTGCATCGGTGTTCTCTGTGTACTCTGGCTTCTGCCTGCATTCTAAAAAACACAATGTCACCTTGTACGTCGATGTAAATGAGTGTGAATGCTTGTTTGTCTCTTTCAATTAGTCAATCAAACTTTATTGATTATTTATAGCACTTTTCATACATAAGAATGCAGCTCAAAGTGCTGTGCAAAAACATAAAAAGACGACCCTCCCCCTCTGCCCAACATACGCAGATACATGTCCCCCCCAAGCATGCCTATGCTTACACACACACACACACACACACACACACACACACACACACACACCTGATGAATTATATTAAAATAAAATTGTGCGGTGCGATTGGCTGGTAACCAGTCCAGGATGTTAACACTCTCTCCCCCAGCTGGGATAGCCTCCAGCTCACCTGTGACCCGAATGAGGTCAGTAACAACACAAAACGCATGGATGTGAATATTTATGGCTGCCTTTGCAGCAGCTCCTATATTTTGTTGTTCTACGTCTTCCTTTCATAACTTTGCTGCTGTGAATTGGGAATTTCTCCATTGCGAGACTAATAAAGGTTTTCTTATCTTATCTTAACAAGTATTGGTGAAGGAGAAGGCCGGAGTTGCAACGAAACAGCACGCCCAAAGAAACCGCAAAAGTAAAATGGCGAAAAGCAGTTTATCGCAATCGCTCCACACCTGAGGAGTATGTACCGTAGTTCTCAGTCTTTGAACATGTTTTCAGCAATTATCAGTCTTCTCAATCACTCTACCTTGGTCAAATGACATTTAAGGGACTTGTTTACTTGTGGCGTCATCAAAGATTGTTTGAGGTTTTGCCACCTGCAGGTATGTATGATGTCATGGTGATGAGGTGTGTAAAGTGTAACTTGACAGCAGGTAGGGATCACCGACGGTCAATCGAAATTAGGATTTTGATCAATTTTTTTTTTGGTTTCCTTCCAATGGGATCAGTTGACGGACAAGAGGCCATGTGGTCTGGCGTACTGCTTCAGTGAACAGAAGGCGAGCCGATTGCCGTCTGCCTTGATGACTTTGTGATGGAGTGCGGCTGTCATCTGTTCCCCTCTTGTCGCAGTGTGCTCTATAGCGTCCTCGGGAAGTGCTCGCCGTCAAAGTACCGGCAGCCACATAACGTCGGCGGGGGCGCTTAGAGTGCTCATTTTTATGTTGATGCGTTTTTCCTTGCTGGTGTTTGTTTACGTCTTTGTATTTAGACCAAATCGGCGCTTGAGGCGTCCTGGCTGGTGTCTGCAGCTGTGAGCTCATCCTCACCGGGTTATATTTTTTTTCTCTTCTTTTCTTTTTTTTTTTTTTATTTTTGCGCTCCAGTTGGTGACGTCTCCACAAGGTTGCACAGGGGGAGCATATGGTTGGTGTGATGCTGAGCATTTGAGGAACATCAGGGAGCATCTGGGCCCATTCACTCACAGAAATAGAAAGAAGCCTTATTGCTCACACAAAAAAAATGATTGCCTCCTGCTGGGATACATTGAATTTATAATAGATGTTTCATTGTGCGTAACATTGTTTCTTATGCTAGTGTACTAATTAGATTTGTGTGTGTAATTCAATGCAGCATGGTGAACTAGTGGTTAGCAGGGTTCTGCTAGTTTTGGATAACAATATACTGTAGTTGTTTTTGTATTTAGTTTTTTTCACTTTATTTAGTTGTAATTAGTTTTTGGAGCAAGTATGTTTGCTTTTATTAAAAATGCTTAATTTTACTTTGTTTTTATTAGTGTAAGTTTTAGTTTTAGCTTTTTAAATATATGAAGTATTCAAGCGCGGCACGGTGGGCGACTGGTTAGCATATCCGCCTCATAATGCAAAGGTGCAGGGTTTGATTCCGGCGCCGAACTTGCTGTGTGGATTTTGCATGTTCTCCCCTGCCTGTATGGGTTTTCCATGGGTACTCCAGCTTCCTCCCACATTCCAAAAACATGCACGGCAGGTTAATGGAACACTCTAAATTGTCCCTAGGTGTGAGTGTGAGCACAGTTGGTTGTTCGTCTATGTGTGCCCTGAGATTGGCTGGCAACCAGTTCAGGATGTCCCGCGCCTACTGCCCGAAGACAGCTGGGATAGGCTCCAGCTGCCCGCGACCCTCGTGAAGGTAATCAGATTAGAACTAGGCTGGATTAGTCAAATGTAATGAAAAAAAAAGACTCTCAGTATGATATAATGCACGTCAACCTTCCTTCTTCTTCTGATGAACAGTGATACAGAAATAAACACATTTAATCGCAAAATGTCAAGTATGATATTAATTGAAGTGAAAATGAAGGTCATTCTCGCTATAATTACAGATTTAAAATGTAGTTTCAGGTCATTTTTTAAAAGCGTTTTCTTTTTATTTTATTTTGTTGTTGTTATGTTAGTTTTGGTTTTTTATTATTTATTTCGTGTTTCTTTAATTATTTTCATAAATTATAACCTTGGTGGGGAGTGTTGCTGCCTTGCTGTTGAAGTTCTGTGTTTCAGTCTTCGTTACAGCCTTCCTGTATGGAATTTACCCGACTCTCTGTTTTCTGTCCGCGCACACTGAAAAAAAAAATTGGAGCATTATTTATATGGCCCAAAAAAAAAAAATCCACTCAGAAATTCCAATAAACTTTACAAATAGATATTTGCAGGAGATTTTGCTTGCAGTGTTAGTTCTAGAAAAAAATAAGTCACTCAAGTGTTGAGGATTGCACCCAAAACCTTCAGGTTGGGAAACGGCTACTCTACCACATGAGCCATGCCACTCCTGCTGTGCGTTAGTTTATCACCAGTGTCTCCAAAAGGAGAACCCAAATACTTGGTACGATTATTGCGCCTGACACCAGCGATTTACTAACTCCGACGAGGAGAGTCATGGCTCAGGTGGTAGACTTGCTGTTTGTGGTTTTGTTCCTCAAGCCTTGAGTGATGTTTTGTATTATATTGAATAAACAAACTCTATGCAAGTAAATTTTACTGAATAACTCTCCTTGAATTTCGGGTGAAAAACATTTTATCAAGTAAATATCACTTCAATTTTTTTTTCAGCGTAACTCTCATATTCCCACACCATGCATGCTAGGTTCTTTGAACACTATAAATCAGAGGCCTCAACCTCAGTCTATGTGGGAGCCGCAGGAGATAGTTGGGGTGTGTCTGGGCCGCATTAGGTATTCCACAAAAATAAAAGGGTTGAGCTATTCAAAGGTTCTCAATCTTTATTCATAACAGTTCAGAACATTACTGGTTCTTAAGAACGTGAACAACATGGGTGAACCGGTCCTCTCTCTCATGTTTACGAGTTATGAGCTGTCACTTTTTTTTTTTTTTTTATACACTGCTGACTAAGTGGCTTTGGGGGAAAAGAGGAAGAAGAGCCACATTCGCAGATGCATTTACAGCAGACCAGGACAAGCAGCCAAACACCCAAAGAGGAGCATAGAGCAGATGAAGAAAATGGCCATTCGGAGCACCTGAAGCCACACCCCATTAAAGGCGCACGAACACATTCATGTGCTTTTCTCATTGTGATTCAAAATGTACTTTGTGATACGCAGCCTCCCTCTAGTGGTATGAGAAAGAAGCAGTGCTCAAGTACAGTTCAGTTGTATTTAACTTCAAATATAATTGCATTTCATTTTTAAGAGATGTTTGCTTAAAACATTTATTTAGGGCCATTTGCCAATCGCCTTTGATATGCAATACATTTTAATGGAATCATTTCAGTGTGGTTCTTTATTTTTCAATATTGAAGCGCAATGTTCAAAGTGTGCATAATGTTATACAGGCTTAGAATGATATAAAATATTCTTTTTAGAAATAAACTAGATTTGGATGAATGTTTTCAAAGTGGAGTGCAGTAGCAGCGGGATCAGACTGGTGGTGCTCTCGTCTCGTTTGACTCGCCGGCCTCCCACTGGCACATCTCCCTCTCCTCCTCCTCTTCCTCCTCTCTTCTCCCCTCTCCTCTTCCTGATGGCCATCGTCTCTCCGCATCCGTCCCTTCTCTCCTCTATCCACATCCCCCCACCATCCCCCACTGCAATATAACTACCCCCCCTTTCACTTCCTCGGTTTCCATCGTTGCGCTCCTCGCCGGGATTAAATTTGGCTGCAGCCGGCTGCTGAGCGCTTGAGCAGCAGCAGCTGAGGATCAGGAGGAGGGCTCGGAGAAAGAAGAAGAAGAAGAGGAGGAGGAGGAGGAGGAAGAGGATGTGCGGCTGGCGACGATAGAGCAAGGCGGACTGTCTGTGGATGTATTCCGGGATTATTTTTGGGAAGCAACATCTGGGCCGGATGCAGATGAGGTGCATGGACTGCACTGCCTTTATGTCTTCACATACGGGCGTGTGTGCGTATGTGTGCGCGAGAGTCTCCGAACGCCTGTATGCGCGTGATAAGGTCACAGTGTGAACATCCATTCATGACATTAACCAAACACTTAATTGACTTCATTTGTCTTCTGCATGGGCAGTACGGTGGTGGAGTGCTTAGCATGTCTGCATCACAGTTGTGAGGTTTGGCGTCTGAATCTGGTTCCTTTCACGTTCCCAGAAACATGCATAGACTCTCTAGTGTTCATATGTGTGTGAATGTGAGTGTGAATTGTCTATTTATGCCATGAGATTGTCTGGCGACCAGTCCAGGATGTACCCCAAAGTCATCTTCAACTCACCTGCCACCCGAATGAGGGGAAAGCGCTCTAAAACATGGATGGATGGATGGATGGTTGAATGGATGAATAAATATTTGCTTTTGGAAGCGTTTCAAGGGCAGCGCATTGGTGGTGAGCATGTCTGCATCACAGTTGAGAGATTTGACATGGGTTTGAGTTTTTCCTGTGTGAAGTTTGAATGTGCTTGCATGAGTAGCTCTACTTGCTCTCATGTTCCAAAAACACACATGTTAGCTTCATTGAAGGCACTAAATTGCTCACAAATGTCAATGTGAGTGTAAATGCTTGATTGATTTTTTTTTATGCCCTGCAACGAACAGGCTGGCCCCATGCGTCTCTTCTCAAATCATTTTATGATAATAGAATCGAAGACTCAAAAATGTCCCAAGGTGTTAATGTGAATGATTGTCAATATGTGTCTCGCCATAAGGAAACAAACAAAATGAAACGGGCCTCCTCTAAGGCCAAATCGTCCTCATTTAGCTGAACAGTTATTGATACTTCCTGCAAAAGCGCGGTTTGTGATTTAAGCTTTCTCGAATATAAACAGGCAGCGCGGTGTTGGAGTGGTTCGAGCGTCTGCCTCATAGGTTAAAGTTCCAGGTTTGAATCCTGTTCTCACTGTGCCAAAAATATGTATTGTATGTTGGGTTCATACAAGACTTGATCCATAGGTGTCAATGTGAGTGCTAGTTTGTCTATGTCAGGGATGGGCAACTTAAATGATGGAGGCGCCCACAATTTTTCATTAGTGCTACTGTGGGGGCCACATAGGATCATGCACATCTAAACCAAATGTATAACAACATTGCTATTTTAAAGGGACTACGAAATATATTTTGCCATTTTCAGCGATAAAAAGTTAATATTTTGACTATACTGTAATGAATTTGAGAACTTGACAACAGTTAACACCTCTACATGTGGCCATTTGCTGTCGACTGAAAATACACAAAACAAATTATTCAGTTCTTGGTTTGGGCCGTAAAACATCAGACAATTGTTGTCCATTGTTTTCCAAAGTAAAAACAAATGCCTGAAATGTTTTAAATTTTTGGGGCTCAGAGCTCAGGTAATGACCAATCACGGCTCAGTTTATGAATATCACATGAGCCGTTATTGGTTGTTACCTGAACCCTGAGCACATCCAATGTCATTTTCAGCCGAAAATTGCTAAATATATTAAGTATTCCTTAAATATGACCACAATACATGTATATGTGCAAAATACATATGCTCCATGTGGTTCTGTTTTGGATTGGTGGAATAGAATTGCCATCCTTGTGAGATTCTACCGTGTGGATAACGATAAAGCCGTAGGACGCCAGATGAGTGCTAATCGCGGCGTTAATCTCTGCCGGCCGCCAGCTAGTGCACCGTCAAATCAATGTGGCGGGAGGTTGCTCGGTTATGCATGACTGAGGAGATGCGTTTGTCGTTTTGTAAACGCACACTATGTATTACCCCCCGTGGTAGATGACGGGGCGATGGAGGTGATGGCGATGCCGGGGAGGTTCTCCTGGCTCTGGTCTCTTCCTCTAGTGCTAGTTTGGGAAGGAAGTCATCACGGATGATCGTCTGTATGTGTACAAAAGGGTTGGCAGGTCTCGTCTTTCCATCTATGAAGTGAAAATGGAAATCTTTTCATTCTATTTGGAAGGTCTCCATTAAGGAAAAACAGAGCTGCTGCACGTAAACTTGGCATAAACGACGGCTCACCGTGATTTTTACAAGTACCGGCATGTTCTTTTACCAGACCTGTTATACTGTGTTGCTATTCTGTTGCTAGCGTGTTGTTACCATGTTGCTACCGTTTTACTGCCGCGTCACAGGCACCGTTTGGGAAGAAAGTTATATTATTATTATTGTTAAGTTATATTAGTAAAACTTTGAAAACTCTATCTTTCTTTGTAAATATGTTTACATGTTTTAATGTGGGCACATGCGGCTTATATACAGGTGCGGCTTGTGTATGTACAAAATTGGTTTTCCTCTAAAAATGTAGTGGTGCGGCTTATAATCAGGTGCGCTCTATAGTGCGGAAATTACGGTTTTATATATACAATACAATACAATACAATACATGCTGATTTATATAGCGCTTTCACAACAGCGGCAGCTGTAACAAAGCGCTTAACAAAGCAGTTAACATAAAGTAAAATAATAAACACAACACACAACATAAAACACGAACAAAAAGTAAAATAATGAACACAACACATAACATTAAACACGGACAGTCGTGCAGTCCTAACCACTTTTCCCTTCATACGCTTTGTTGTTAAAGCAGTTTGAGATGAAAGAGGAGAGAATCAAAGTGTCCTTTCACCAGTGGATCAGAGACGTCATGTTCAAAATGTGCACACGTCGGCTACAAGCTAAGTTTCAAAGTCAACAAGAAGCTGTAGCATCCATTGACGAAAAAAGAGATTGGTTCACTTCTCCTGTCCCATGCAAATCCATTCCAATTCCAAGCGGTGACTCTCAGTTCCAAATACGCATCGGCGCAGAAGCCGACGCTCCTCTCTCCTCATCCTCAACTTCAGCAGTTATCCATCCAGCCGCACCAACACAGACTGTCCAACAGCGCCGATGTCTCCACTGAACAAAATGGGGCTGTGAAAAATGCTGCCCATTACAGGCGCAAAAAACACAAGCGCCCTGAGGCTGTCCAGCACCGACAGTCAATGGCGCGACATTCCTCCAAATCAAAATCTGTGCTGGTACAGGCGTGCTGCCGAGAAGGCGCCACCACCAAGCACAGATTCTTCTCCTTTGACGAATGTCGTGGCCAAAAAACGCTGAAAACAGTCCACATCAGGTCCACACGACAAAACAACAAACATGTGACAAAACAAAAAGACAAAAACTACAAAAAAGAACAAAAAAAAAGCAAGGCTCTTGAAGAGCACTTGCCGACGGCTGCCTACTCGGGCGCCATCTTGAAAAAAAAAAAAATATAAAAAAAAATAAATAAAATATATATATTACACACACACACACACACACCTTTTTTACGTGGTAGAGTACTTTACTAAAGGACTTTCTACCACTGACAGGGAATTAAAGCCAAGTCAAGTAAGTCGTTGGGAGCATACACTTGTCCAAAATTCTGCTTAAAGAGGGAACGCAAAGCCTCCCGTCAACCCCGATTGATTCATTGAATCAGAGATGTGTCCCAAGACTTTTGTCAATGATTGTTGACCAGGACAATTGACTTTCGAAATGCTTTCCATTCATTGATTCCATAATCAAGGTGTCATCTCATCAGGTGTCTGCAGGGCGTTCTGTCCTCTATAGTCCTTTGTCACTGGAAATGCTGACTTAGCATTTCTCCAAGGGAGCACAAGTTTACACAATTGCCATGATGTGCCTGTCATTTGTGTGTGGATGTGTGTGTGAGTGGGTGGGGGCAGCCATTGTTGTTTTGTCTTTGGTGTCAGAAGCTTTTAACTTGATTGAACCGTGCTCTTATCCCAAACACGCAGTCCAAATAAAACTTCAGCATGCATCTGATCTGAGCCGAATTATGTAGTTTTATGTATGACTTGTAGTCAGCTTGTTTGCATCGTGTCACAATTGGCTTTGGAAAGGGGGAAGAAGATGCTGCTCTTACGGTCAACGGGTTTGGAAAAAAAAAAGTACTGCATTTTGTCGTTTTTGCATACCAGTGGCAGGGAGTTTCGGACCCTGAGTGGGTATTTCAGTCACCTTATCCACCTCTTAATAACACCATTATGACGCAAAATAATATGCAAAAAGGTTATAACTATGCCTGGCATTAAAGAAGAGACGGGCATTTTGAGTATTTGAGGATGAATGCTGTACATTGTTAATTAAAAACAATATAAGAGTGCATTTCATAAGATGAAGCACCGCAGGTAGACACATTGGGGAAAGTGGTTCTTTACTATAACGCCGTCTTGAAACAAACATTTACAACCAGCTACAAGATTTAGCTCACCTTCAAAGGTGGAACAAACACAAAAGACACGCCAACCGAGACAGATAGCATAGCTAACTAGCATGACTAGCATCAGTTTGTTCTCCAACGTTAATGCTGCACAGCGAAGAAGTACCCTCTCATTTTCTGAGAAATAAGTACGTTTGCTGTCATACTACATTTTGATTTTCTTTTTTAAAATATGCTTGTTTTTTTTTCTTTTTATCTTTGATGGGGAAAAGTTATTTCTTTATTTTTACAACACTAAAAATCCACAGCTGCAAACGAAGTGTTTTACCATAAAGTAAAAATTAGACATAAAAACAAGGTAGTTAAAAGAATAAATTTACATAAAACAGCAAACACAATAAAACTAAAAAGAGGCAACACAACCTTTTTTGACCGAAGATTTACTTCTCAAGCAACCAACCTTCTTCCATGATCGACCCGTTACCACATGTGCGCGCATACGCATTCACGCACAGTGTAGCCTAACAAAAAAAATATTAATGGCAAACAGACCTGCATATCTTTCCCTCAAAAATATCCCTCTACACCCCTTGCAATCGACTTGCGATGAGCTACCGGTCGATCGCGATCGACTTATTGGGCACTCCAGCAATGAAACAAGCCAAAGAGTAAAAATGTGCTTTAAGGCAAGTTTTTAAAATGGACAGACAGGTAGCTCTTGAATGTTTAACGGAGGTCATTCCAAATGGAGGGACAGAAAATGGAGAGGGCTTGATCCCCTCTGAGCCTCTGCTTAAGTTCTCGGTACCTCCAGTCTTCCCAAAAGTTTCAAAATAATACCTTTTTGAGTTGTTATTGCTATACCGCGAAACCACGATAATTTTGACGGTTATCATACAGTCAGAATCAGATAATGGCCCAAGCCTAATATGTTTTAGCACATTTGTTTACAGCTTGTAGTCGGGGCAAAACTATTGTGGGCTCGAAACGTATCCCCCATGTTAAACAGTGAGTTCACTTTACATTTGAAGGATATATGCATACGTGTGTGCAGTATAATGAGTCATGTGGCCTCTTGTAAGCCTTTTCGGCTTTCCTTTTGTTCACAGGGGGGGTTGTTGACAAGGACCTGCGGCACTACCTCAACCTTCGCTTCTCCAAAGGCTCCGTGGACCACGACCACCAGCAAATCATCCGAGACAACCTGTACCTGCGCACCGTTCCTGTGAGTCTTCCTCCTCCTCCTCTTCTGCTCAGCATCCACACCATCTGTGCAATTGTCTCTTTATGGACTTTTTATCGCTCACTTACATAGACCACCCCTCCCCAAACATCCCCTCCCCACCTGCCCATTTCATTTCTTTTTCTCTGTTTGAGTTTCCCTGTTTGCCGCCCTCAGGATGTGTTGCGCTCCTTCTCCATTTTTCTTTTTGCATATTACACACAGGCTCTTTCTCGCAGTCTCTCGCCGCCTAGCGCGCCTTCCTTCGCCATCGTCCGGTTGCTGAGCTTTCAGCCTGAGGTTTCCACGGCAACCAGCCTCTTGTCTCAAGGCTTCTGTTGCATTGGCGACCCCAACCCCCCTTTCAGCGAACACACACACACACAAATACACGTACATATCAAGATGATAAAACATCACTTGTTTGGTGATGGGTCTTTTGGGTTTTTACACACACACACACACACACACACACACACACACACACACACGCGCGCACACACGTGCGCGTACAAGACTGCATTGCATTGTAGACATGCACAGTGTTTTTGGTGTGTTCCCCCTGCACCTTTTTGAAGGGCGATGTCATTGCTGTCAGAGCGCAGCAGCTTGTGAATCAGCTTCGAGGCTCAAGCGGCTCCTGGCATGACTCTGCAGACTACTAAACACGTTATATTCCCATTTAATGTGTCGTGATCATGCCGTGCATACACAGAGGCTCAATGGAGAAGGAGCTTGATTGCGGGTGTGCAAACATGCTCAATGCAGAAGTTCTCTTGTGTGTATGTGTTGTATATCTTGTTTGTTGCCTTCATGTGAAGTCAACCATATTCTGACATTTAATTGTGAAGTCATATTTTTGTCTAATGTGGGCGGTGCATGGTGTCGAAGTGTAATGATCATGTCGAGCATGGAAAAGCAGGTGAGAGTGCCTGTTCATTCCTGCTCGCAGCTTTGATTTGTATTTTCATTTTACGTGTACTGTGCTGTAAAATTTATGCAAAACATTACCATCTGTTTAAAAGGGAAGAAATTTAAAATGGTACACCTTCTGTTTAACAAAAAAATATTAATGGCAAACAGACCTGCATATCTTTCCCTCAAAAATATCCCTCTACACCCCTTGCAATCGACTTGCGATGAGCTACCGGTCGATCGCGATCGACTTATTGGGCACTCCAGCAATGAAACAAGCCAAAGAATAAAAATGTGCTTTAAGGCAAGTTTTTAAAATGGACAGACAGGTAGCTCGCCGAATGTTTAACGGGAGGTCATTCCAAATGGAGGGACAGAAAATGGAGAGGGCTTGATCCCCTCTGAGCCTCTGCTTAAGTTCTCGGTACCTCCATTTTCCCAAAAGTTTCAAAATAATACCTTTTTGAGTTGTTATTGCTATACCGCGAAACCACGATAATTTTGACGGTTATCATACAGTCAGAATCAGATAATGGCCCAAGCCTAATATGTTTTAGCACATTTGTTTACAGCTTGTAGTCGGGGCAAAACTATTGTGTGCTCGAAACGTATCCCCCATGTTAAACAGTGAGTTCACTTTACATTTGAAGGATATATGCATACGTGTGTGCAGTATAATGAGTCATGTGGCCTCTTGTAAGCCTTTTCGGCTTTCCTTTTGTTCACAGGGGGGGTTGTTGACAAGGACCTGCGGCACTACCTCAACCTTCGTTTCTCCAAAGGCTCCGTGGACCACGACCACCAGCAAATCATCCGAGACAACCTGTACCTGCGCACCGTTCCCTGTGAGTCTTCCTCCTCCTCCTCTTCTGCTCAGCATCCACACCATCTGTGCAATTGTCTCTTTTATGGACTTTTTATCGCTCACTTAGATAGACCACCCCTCCCCAAACATCCCCCTCCCCACCTGCCCATTTCATTTCTTTTTCTCTGTTTGAGTTTCCCTGTTTGCCGCCCTCAGGATGTGTTGCGCTCCTTCTCCATTTTTATTTTTGCATATTACACACAGGCTCTTTCTCGCAGTCTCTCGCCGCCTAGCGCGCCTTCCTTCGCCATCGTCCGGTTGCTGAGCTTTCAGCCTGAGGTTTCCACGGCAACCAGCCTCTTGTCTCAAGGCTTCTGTTGCATTGGCGACCCCAACCCCCCTTTCAGCGAACACACACACACACACACACACACAAATACACGTACATATCAAGATGATAAAACATCACTTGTTTGGTGATGGGTCTTTTGGGTTTTTACACACACACACACACGCGCGCGCACACACGCGCGCGTACAAGACTGCATTGCATTGTAGACATGCACAGTGTTTTTGGTGTGTTCCCCCTGCACCTTTTTGAAGGGCGATGTCATTGCTGTCAGAGCGCAGCAGCTTGTGAATCAGCTTCGAGGCTCAAGCGGCTCCCTGGCATGACTCTGCAGACTACTAAACACGTTATATTCCCATTTAATGTGTCGCGTGATCATGCCGTGCATACACAGAGGCTCAATGGAGAAGGAGCTTGATTGCGGGTGTGCAAACATGCTCAATGCAGAAGTTCTCTTGTGTGTATGTGTTTTATATATTGTTTGTTGCCTTCATGTGAAGTCAACCGTATTCTGACATTTAATTGTGAAGTCATATTTTTGTCTAATGTGGGCGGTGCATGGTGTCGAAGTGTAATGATCATGTCGAGCATGGAAAAGCAGGTGAGAGTGCCCGTTCATTCCTGCTCGCAGCTTTGATTTGTATTTTCATTTTACGCGTGTACTGTGCTGTAAAATTTATGCAAAACATTACCATCTGTTTAAAAAGGGAAGAAATTTAAAATGGTACACCTTCTGTTTCTGACTAGTTCTAGTTAATTGAACAAAGAGGGATAGCTACACCTGCACACTTTTATGAGATGCAATAGAAAAGCTTCAGCATAAATTCTGCTTTTTCAAAGATGACAAAGAATACGCGGTCATTAACAGCCGCATTCTATCTCTTTGGGTCTTTTGTTGATTTTTTTTCAGCATCGTAGCACCATTTATTATGTTCCGGACCAGGGGTCACCAACATGGTGCCCACAAGCACCAGGGAGCACTCAAGGACTACATGAGTAGCAAGTGAAAGGGTTACAGAAACGGTTTGATTCCATTTAATTATGTAATGACTCTGTTTTTATTAAATACTATATTATAGAGATTTCTTTCCTAATTTAAAAACCGCATTACAACATTTCTTGTTGTTATCACGAAACACCACTGTATCCACGATCATTCAAAAGTGTGGCAGTCAACTAGAATTCATTCATTCATTCATTCATTCATCTTGCGAACCGCTTTATCCTCACTAGGGTCGCGGGGGGTGCTGCAGCCTATCCCAGCTGTCATCGGGCAGTAGGCGGGGGACACCCTGAATTGGTTGCCAGCCAATCGCAGGGCACACACAGACGAACAACCATGCATGCCCACACTCATACCTAGGGACAATTTAGAGGCAGGCCATGCATGTTTTTGGAATGTGGGAGGAAACTGGAGTACCCGAAGAAAACCCACGCAGGCCCGGGGAGAACATGCAAACTCCACACAGGAGGCTGGAGCTGGACCTCTGCACTGTGAGGTCAACACGCTGTGAGGTCAACGTGCTAACCCCTGGACTACCGGGCCGCCTGTCAATTAGAATTGCCCTTAATTATTAAAGAACAGCACTGCAATTTCTAGAACACTAGATTGCCCTAAGCCACCTGGGATAGGCTCAAGCTAACCTGTGACCCGAGTGAAGATAAAAGATGTATACAATGGATGGATGAACCAAAACACAAGCATCACTTTCGTAAGCTTTTGTCTTTGGCCGTTCATTTTGTCCACATCTTTAAAGGGGAGGTCAAGTTAAAAAAAAAAATCCCCCCACTAGTGTAAACGCAGAATTGTGACTAGTATTGCGTTTGTGGAATATGCATTAAGCAGAAAAATCTACCAGTTTTTATCCATCACAGGAGGCTGTCATTTTGTCGTGTACTGTCAATTTTTGGCACCTGAAAATGACATCACAGTGTCCAAGGGCTCAGCTGCCGACCATGACCAAACCAAGAAAACAGGTGAACCCTGACGGTCATTACGAGACCTTCAGCACTGTGATGTCATTTTCAGTCAACAGCAATTGGCAGCACAAGGCCGTTCATATTCCACAAGCAATATTAATCAGAATACCCTGTTTAGACTGTGGGGGCGCATAGAACATATTATTGTAAAGAACATTTTAGACTTGACTTCCCCTTTAAGCCTTTTCCTTCTGTCACATTTGTTTTGTAAATGACTGCATGAGACAAATTTGAAGTCAGCCCGCTCGACCGACCGATTGAACCTTGGCTTTTTCCACCATTTTTCAATTAAAAAAGCTGCATCTGACTGTGGAAAGACTCCCCCCCGCTGTGTGATGCGCGGGGACACTCATGGCACCCCTTAATTAAATGCCTGTCATTTAACAAAGCTCATACGGTGTAATGGAAGATTAGTTCGCAAGGCATCCTGCGCCTTACATGCTGAATTGGCTTCTTAAATATGCCACGTCACACGTGTTCTGTCGTACGACCTTTTGCTGGGCCAGCGGGGGGGGCACCATTCGGCTCACTCCATTCTTTCATCGAGCTCACGGAGCATTTACGCTTTTATCATAATACAGTGTTCTGTAATATTTGTGGCCGCCATTAAAATGATTTTTTCTTATATTTGTTAATTAATTGAAATGTGTTTAGTCTTCATTTCACCGAGGGATGGGCTAATTTATGGTTTTTCAGTTGCTGGTAGGAAAGGTACAGACGTGCTCTCGACACTGACATTGATAGCGCACAGAGAGCTAATGTTAGCTAGCTGTTATGTTTTGCTAAATTACTCAGACTGAAACCAATCATTATTGAAGTCAGTCTTGTGATCTTGTGTACAAATATTTGCAACATCCACTCGGTATATCATCTTCACCCACAAGTTGCGCTGTATGAAATAACGTAAATTAAGGGTCACCAACCTTTTTGAAGCTGAGAGCTACTTCTTGGGAACTGATTAATGGAAAGCGTTACTAGTTTGATTTTCACTTCTAAAATAACAACTGTGTCCACATTACGTTTAATAATGATATTATTAGGGTCTGACCTATTTAATCGGCCGATATCAGCTCTTTTATAATGGTCAAAAATGAGCACCCAAAAAAATCTGTTGAGTATTTTTCAATTAATCGTCATCGAAATGTTATTCTGCAAAATATAGTATCAGAATCAGGACAAGAAAAAAAATAAATATCGGTCATGCTGCAGTTATTCAAAGTTAGAATGAGCAATTAATGCTATTCATTTATGTGAAGACACTGATAATGTTAATGATTTCTCATAATATTGGGGAAACAGAAAAATATCTATATGAAATGTTACTTCTATAAATATCTGATCAATTGATCAGTATTAACATTCCTGGGAAATCCCAATCATCTCATCACTGATGACCTATTTTTACAACAGTCCACATTCACCACGTTGGTGACCCCTGGCCTAAACCATTTAGGGACTATCTGGCAGTGCAACCTGAAACAACAAACTTTTCTCATTATTTTCAAGTCACTTTCTGCTTACTCAGGAAGACCCTCGTGCCAGTTGTTCACAAACATGAAATTAGCTGGAGAAAATGGATGAATGGACCTTTGTCCGCGGCTGCATAATGTGTGTTGTTTGTTGAGCTTGCTGCTCAAGCTTCACGTGCAAAGGTGCGGCTGTGGCCTGGGCGTCGCTTTGTTGTGTTGCTTGGGAGCGGTTGTGAAAATCCGTTTTTCCTCCCTGCGTCCGCACTGCTCTGACCGCCGCGCTGTCAGTGTGTGTCTGTCAGCATGATGAGCAGACGCCATTCTGAATCATAACATGCTGTCACGCTGAAGGACGTGGGAGGAATTGTGTGTGTGTGTGTGTGTGTGTGTGTGTGTGTACACAAAGTGCTGCAAGGCTCACATTTAGGCATCAACAGCTTCCTGTTACATCACACAACTCATTGTTGGTCTTTAGTTGGTTAGTTATATTGTACAGTGTGTGAGCCTTGAAATACACACACACCGCAACAGATACTGTAAACTGTGATTGTCAAATTACAAAACAAGTAACACTTGTTATACATGAATGAATCACTTGCCATGTACAGTTCAGTTGTATTCATTCACATTTAATCTTTAAGAACTGTATAAACACCCCTTCAAGGCACATGCCCAACACACGAGTGCTGCAGGATAAAGTGGAACCTCAGGTTACGTACGATCCTGTCAACAAACAATTTGAGTTATGCACAAAGAGAAAAAATACCTCTGTTTACATAGTATGTTTGGTGTACGAACACTTGGATGCTGTGCTGGTTCTTGTGCCACGTAAGCATCGTTAACTCATAACGCATTGCTGTTAACTGAAAACTAGTTTTATCTCTTGATGGCGTAAGGTGGAAAGCAGCTGCTTTTGTAGATCAAAGTTTTCACCTCCGCATTCTTGATCATCCAGTCATTTTATTTTTGTCCGAAAATATTATCAACAGTATTAGTTATTGAGGCGGCCCGGTGGTACAGTGGTTAGCGCATTGACCTCACAGTGCAGAGGTCCAGCTCCAGCCTCCCTGTGTGGAGTGTGCATGTTCTCCCCGGGCCTGCGTGGGTTTTCTCGGGGTACTGCATGGCAGACTGATTGAACACTCTAAATTGTCTCTAGGTGTGAGCGTGAGTGCGGATGGTTGTTCGTCTCAATTGCCCAGCGATTGGCTAGCAACTGGTTCAGGGCGTCCCCTGCCTACTGCCCAAAGACCTACTGGGATAGGCTGCCTGCCTTACAACCCTTCTATGGATAAAGCGGTTCAGGAAATGGATGGATGGATGGATGGATGGATTATTTATTGAATTGTGGTGTCTCTTTAACTAAGTAATTAGCAGTTCATGTCAGTATAATCATGTCAAAATAGAAATACATGCATACATACATTCACTTGCAGTCATAGTTTTGAAAAACCTGTAATTGCCTTCCGCCATAAACTCATCATGATTCAGTTACCAGTTTAAGTTAAACAGTGGCTCTCAACGTTTCATCGATTATAAAAAAAAAAGTTGTAGATGAATTTGATTGATTCATTTTGAAACCTCTACATTCACACAATCACAGATGTGAGAAGGAGCCACATAGTTTCAGTGAACGCATAAGTAGGTCTGATGTCGGCATGCTGAACTTGCGTTAAACCGGGAAACAAAGTGCAAACTGTCAGAATGACTCAGAAGAAAAGCGAAAGTGCTAAAGATAGTGTAAGGAAGCGCTTGTCACGTGAGCCAAAAGATCTGTGCTGTGCTTCCTCTCACGCTGTGTAACCAGACTCTGTGTATCACGCAACAGGCGACTGTTATCTTTGTTACCGTTGTTGTTTTGCTCTTATTTCGACTGACATGTGAAAATGCTCGCTGGTGATAGATTGAGCGAGTCTCTCAACAAATTATGTAAAAATTATCAAAAGAAATAAGCAGCAAATTAGGGAACACAGCAATCATGTCATGCCCCACTTTGTGACAATTCATATATTTTTTAAAAGAAAAAGACACGTTTCCTTGGATTGGTCTCTTGTACGAAAATCAACCAGTGAATTAGAAAAGAAACTTTTTTTTTTTTTAAACACCTGAATGAGAATTTCCATATTAAAAAAAAAGACTCCTCTTCATTGGAGGAGCTGTCAAACCAAACACACGACAAAGAGAATTACTTGTATATTTAAAACAACTGCACAAGTTTGCCTTTCTCTAGCCTAATGCTAACCCACAATGAAAAACACCCTAACCCGTATGCCACATTGCTGGAAGAGCACGTTTATAGTCGTGGTGTTCTAAGCCTTGAAGCAACAGATATTTGATCCCAAACGATGCATAAACTCACGTAGACGGACAATGCAGTGATCACAGGAATGTACTGTTTATCCTCTGAGAAATGCTAGTAAGATGACAGCAACTTGCTGAGTAGTTGTGCGACTCTTGTTAGTTTGTCTGCATGGCTGTCTCATATCGTGCCCTGGTGGGCATTTCGCACACAGCAAAAGCAGCCACGATGAATTCATCATGATGCTCGACTGCAACTATTTAATCCTTTGCACTGTAATAGTTTTTTTGTGGTATGTTTAAAAAATGCCACATTATAAGAGTGTATTTTTACCTGATGAAAAAATGCGTTACAACAATTTTTGTTGGCTTTTTTTGGAAGGGGGCTTGGAACGTATTCATGGCGTATCCATCATTTCCAAGGGGGGGGAAATGATTTCATATAGTGTTTTGAGTCATGTATTTCAAGGCACCACTATATGTGCATTTGCTCAATCAAAGTGCGAGTAATGGATGGTTTGTTTTGGAGGTGATCGAAACAGTGCTCAGGTGTGAGCATCTGGGGGGGAGGATGGTAAAAGAAGCAATGGAGGTGCGGGTGGATGAGCGAGGAGGAGAGATGGATTCATATGTAAAGCGCCGATTCGTGGAGAAGCACGGTGGATGTGTAGCCAATGGGGGTAGATTCGAGGGAGCCTCATAACTCATTCCCCTGGAGAACCATCTCCCGTCAGCCCGTGCGTGGGGGAATCAGTAAAAGCTCTATAAATAGCTCCAACAGTGAGCCGCACGTTTCCCTTCCTCAGATAGCCTATAAATACATGCAACTTGTCGCTTTACATCTGGAGGCTCACCGGACACCCGGCAGCCCTCGCTGACAGGGAATCCTCCCCGAGGAGAGGAGGAGGAGATGAAGGCGGTGGAGGAGATGAAGATGTTGCCTGGCAACGTGGCTGGGGTGCTGAAAGAGGCCGCCAGTGGTGTCAAGTTAAACAGATGATCGTGAGGCGTGGCAAACGACACCTTTTTTACGTCTGATTGCTCGCGGGGTATTTTTAATGCCGAGTTAGTAATGTGCTGGAGAGCTCGTTCAAGGCCATGTTTACAAAATGGCTCCGACAGGTTGCTGCTCCCACATGCGGAGTCGCTCAGCAGCTTACATAGCTCTGAATAAGCACAATGTGTCAACATTTTGTTTCCATCATGTTATTTGTCATGACTAAAAGCCCAGTGGCTAGAATACACATTGTATGAATAATTACTGTACGCACAAATACAATGACTCAATTGTACAGTACAGTGGTAGCTTGACTTATGAGCTTAATCCGTTCCATGACCAAGTTCTTAATTTGGGTAGAAGGGTTTTAAAAAATAATTTAGTTGCAATTTTCCTCCTCCCTTCAATTCTGTGATTAGTTCTGTTTTTCGAGGCTCTGCACGGCGACTGAGCTGATCCCAAAGGTTTTCAACAGGATTCAAGTCTGGCGAAAGTGCAGGCCATTGCATTTGAGGTACACCAGTCTCCAACAACCGTTCCCTGATGATGCGAGCGTGTTGTTCATAAAGGGGCACAATCACTGGATTAATAATGTTGTTCACATAGTATGGTCTTGTCACTGTACCATTCACAAAGTTTAGGGCAGTTCTGTACCGACTGCACACACCTCCTGACACTGTAACAACACCGCCACCAACAAAATCTCGTCTGGTGACAACAATGACTGATGCATAGCGCTCCCCTTGACGTCTCCAACATCATTGGCGGCCATCAGTTCTGCTCAACATGAATCCACTTTCATTAGAGAACAGCACTGAGCCCCACTGGTCCCTCATTCAGCGTAAATGTTCCCTGGCCCATGCAAAATTATGATGCCTGTGCCTGGTGGTGTGGTCGGGTACCCTTGCAGGTCTACTAACATGTAGACCACATTGATGTAAATGGTTTTGAATAGTCTGACGTGACACTTGGTGCCTCCTACCTACCTGCATTTTAGACTTGTCCTGAAATTTCACCCAAAAGCCAAATATCCCTCTTTGTGTGTGTGTGCATGTGTGTGTGTGTGTGTGTGTGTGTGTGTGTGTGTGTGTGTGTGTGTGTACATGTTGGTGTGTATACACACGGACTGTAAATAGCAGATCTTGCATTGATGTCGAACATCTTCACTCAACAACAGGGGTTCCTGGTAATGAGCCCTGTGGGATACATCAAGGCATCACAGATGGATCGGGTCAAACTAGAGCACATGCACACATACCAGCTTATATGTGCTTATATGTTGTTATGTGTGTGGTGTCCTCGCATACCTTATATCTCCACCAAAAATTAGGTCTATCCTCCCTCAAACAAAATGCTAATTGCCGGATCTAGACTGTCATGTAAGAGACAGCAAATAGTAATAGAAGAAGCTCGGTGAACTGTTAGCTTGCCTTGGTACTGTAATTTTATTGTAGTGGCAAAATCTTCTCCTTGTTACTGCGATGTGTGTCACATTATACCCAAATCGACGAGAGGAGGGAGTACATTTTATTCTTAACACACACCACAACACAGGATAATCACTCAAGATAATCTTTAAGTGACATCACATAATCTGGCTTTACTGACTTGGATCGCAAGTGACGCAAAATTTCGTGTACCCCGCTTAACCTTTTAAAGAGGGTGTGTGCGCACATTCACAGTAAGTGAAGCTATAAAACAAATTAACTACTAAATGTGGTTACAAACTCCCCAAAGAGTAATTTCAGGCCATTGCTGTAGCCCGAAAAACTTTATGAAACCAACTTTTTTAACATGGATAAGTCTGCAGTGATAGCTCATAAACGAGTCTCCAGAATGTTATTAAAATCATTGCTCATGACTGACGGTAAAAAAAAAAAAAAAAACAATAAAAACTGAAGCAATGCCAATATTCTATAGGGAAATATCAAGGCTTTAGTTGCTAAATCCTCCACTATGCATTGCCAAGCTCTGGAAACACAGTAAATGTGGCTGCAGCTTGAAACGGTTTGAGAAAAACAACCAATATGATTAGATTTTCTTTCTTTGTTTAGCAACTTTCCATATGTTGAAATCGACATCATTGTCATTAGGACAGTTTCATTAAGGGGGACCGATAGTTCACCCCCATTTATTGGCTGCGATGCATCTCAGATCAACCTGCAATTGTTGAAAATCTCGATCATATTACAAAAAAAAAACAAAAACAAAACTTGAGTAAAACATTCTTTTAAACGCAATGTAAACAAATGTATGTACGGTATTGTAGTCTACGTGTGCATGCTTGTGCCTTTAGGAGGAAGGACATTTGCACGAATGTGCTCATTGTGCGTGCACCGCGGTTTACTGAGGAGTTGTGACCGTCTCCATGTCTCTCTGTATGTCTCTATTATACTGCCTCCCGGTGGTCAAGACGCACAAACCAAAAGGAGCAGCACAATGTTCATTGAGCTGATAGAGTGCAATTTTTCAAGTTGAAAAGCACATTCTTGAAAAAAAAATAGTTTGGATGAACCTCTTAAAGAACCTTTTTTTTTTTTTTTTTTGCGATGTGTACACACACCACTGATTTCGTGATATACGGCACCCTCCATGCATTTGACGTTTGACCTCTGTGGTTACCAATGTGCTACTGGCATAAGCAGCTTCAGTGATGATTGCCCAGCCAACAGCCGCTGGCCGTTGCCTTCTGAAGGAACACTCAACACGGCACTCAGTTTCTGATGGATGATTTCCTGGTGGAGCAACCGTTTTCGCCGTCTGCGTTTGTGCCTTTGTGTGATTGCCTCCTCTCAGAACGATCCCTAATGGCGTCTTTAGTTTCTTCAAGTGACTATGAGTGGGCGTCAGACATAAATTTCTTATGCAAAGTGTTTTGATGTTGAGTTGCAATGATGAGGACAGGTCTAATTGTGTGAGGGAAAGTGTAGAGGTAATGATTGTGTGTCTGTCTAAATGCTGCAAATAAACTACCGTATTTCAAATATATCAATTGAGCTTGACTCTTCGGCTTCTTTTTAGGTTGGTCCGTAACTCCACGCCTTTCACTACCGTACTCCTTTCCATCACTTTGATACTATGGTGAATCTTGTTCTTTTAAATACTTCCATACCTTCCTGATTGTAGTTGCTTATTTTTCTTTTGCGCTGTTTTTTTGCACTTCCCTTGATTGGCAGTAAATCTGTCGATCAGTCAGAACTCACATTTTGGTTAGCGAAAAAAATATCAACAACGTGACCACTCAATCCTTGAAAAAAAAACTCTTTAGTTGGGGCACACCACGGTATTTTTTTGCAAACAATAAGAAGTCAATTTTTCATAGGCTGTGCGAATGCCCTAATATGCACAGCATAGGTTTTTCCCCAAACTAATTACTCTGTTTGTGTTTAGTTTTAATGGACCGATCTGATAAACGAATAATGGCGCTTCACTTTGTGGTATTTGCGTTCATTCTGTGTGTGTGTGTGTGTGTGTGTGTGTGTGTGTGTGTGTGTGTGTGTGTGTGTGTGTGTGTGTGTGTGTGTGTGTGTGTGTGTGTGTGTGTGTGTGTGTGTGTGTGTGTGTGTGTGTGTGTGTGTGTGTGTGTGTGTGTGTGTGTGTGTGTGCGTGTGTGTGTGTGCGCGCGCGCGCCTGTGCGTAAGAAAATGTGCATCAGTCCGCAGGGAGTGGCTCCTTAAAGCGGGTGATTTGCCTGCTGGGGAGAGTCTTTTTAAAGATGGCTGACAGGCTTTGATGTGTTTGTGTGCTCCCTGCAGAGTGACTGGCACTCTGCGTCACTGTTGGTGCTTGACGTACTGAAGAAACCTGCAACAGGAATTATTATGTTGACATTGAACATAGTTTATTTTTTGGGGGGGTGTTAATTCCTTCCTGGAATCCCTGCAAGTGATAGTTTTTATGAGCATTGCATAGACCTTTCGGCGAATTGATCGACAAAATAGGTCTTGTAAAAATAATATGTGAAGCTATGTTAAAATTGTTGTTTGCCATTCATAAAGATACAACACTTTGTGTTGCAGAGTGGGTATTCTTTCATCAATAATTCACTTAATGGTGAATTTGATGTTGAATAATTAATGTATAGCTACTAACATCAAGCTGAAAGAAATGTTAAGTAAGTCCAATGTAATTAGAGAGGATCGTGAGAGATACAATTTCATTCATTTATGTGGGCAGGACCACAACTATAACATTTTAAATAATTGGTCCCAATCTGGGACCACCATTTTCGCATAGTTATTAAGTCATTAAGCACTTTAACGGACATCAAACTAATCTAATTATTCTTTAAATGTAATTGAATGTCAAATTTTTCCACATGAATAGGCATATTTATATGTGTAAAATATATTTATTTCTGAGTAAATTAACAAAGAACTTGGCAGGAGTGGAATGACTGCATCTTCAAAACTAAAATAATAACAAAACAACATTACAACACAGTAAAGGTAGCATAAAATAGCATGCAGGGCTCCCTGGCTGGGTCACCAGCTCTATAATACAGTAGCATTAACATAGATACTGTGAGGTCATTAAAAATAGACACATTTATATGCGTATTTATTGCAGAGATTAATTGGGAGCAGAAATGTCAAACCTGTATAGATGAAAAACTAAATTAATAGGCTAATAAAATGAATTAAATATTAAAATAAGTATTAAAAATGTTCATATTTTTCATTGAAAATATGACATATTTATATACAATAATAATAATAATAATAAAAAATTAAATATCCAAACTGCCCAAATGTAAAAAAAAATATTCACATTAAATAAATACATATTTATTATGATTATTATATAAATAATACTTTTCGGCCCAGTTAGGGGAAGTTAGATCATTTCCCATGCCGATAGCCAGAGATGAGAAATCCGGGTCCAGAAAGTAAAAACACTGCCACAGTTTGTTTTTAGCCACCGATGCTTCGACTCAATCCGCAGTTTAACAAGTCTGTTTTGTTTTTAATTTCTGGACATGGATTTGCGATCTCTGCCCACAACAGAGTGGTTGGGATTCGCTGCTTAAAGGTACAACGATGACATCCTGTATGTGTGCTATAAGCTCATCTGCTTTGCTATGATCATTGCATTCTTTAGCTGTGGGACGAAAGATTGTGTGTCACAGCTGTGTTGTTGTTGTTGTGCTCGTTCATGTCTGAGCTCCTTCTGAGATCAGACTAATGAATAGCAATGCTGTGACTCTTGTGACTCTAGCTGAGCAATGACGTTTGCTGTAGGCCGCTCTAACCTCTGAGCAATCACACTCAGGTGCTTTACCATTGTCGAAGGTGAGGAAGCATCCGTTTTGCTGTGCAGAATTTGGTTAGTGGTGTTTGTTGCCAGTGTAGGTGACTTCAGTCAGGTGGCAGTGTACTGTAAGGTTCTGCGTGGTGTCTTCACTGCATGGTATCACTCTATTTTATGGCCGCAATTCTCCCCCAGGTGCAAGACTTAGGCCATTTTTTTCATTGCTTACCTCTGCTGGAGCCCAATAGGAGGTACTTCCCACAACTGTCTCCACAAGATCCCTTGTCAACCGTTTTTATGGATGGGAACGATCTTTACGATGGTGACGATGTTTCTTCGCCAAATGTTGACGTGGAATAGGTGTCACGTCAGTAGGTAGTCTCCCTTCTTTCAGGTTTCAGGCTGGCAACGAATGAACATTCGTTCTAATGCATCGGACGTCCAGCGCGGTCAATGGCACTGAAAGAGTTAAGAATAGTGGAAAATGAGTCGTGGCTCAAAAACAACCAAATGGTCCAGACTTGCAGATACAAATTGCAAATTTCCATGTTGTGGGACTTAAAAAAGTTATCTGATGCCAACATTATCCATGCTTTTTATGATACTGGAGTGATGATGGTGAGTGAGGGTTGTTATGCGCTTTTTGCTAGGAAATGGTAGCTACCATTTCCTGTGTTGCATGTGAGCTGTTGGCAAACTACCAGGAATCTTGAGTAAAACTGATTTAAGGTAGATCAGGATAAGGTTTTCGCTGCTGCTTCTTGTTTGATGGATGAATTTCCAGTTTCAGTTTGTCTCATAGCAATCGGTGGCCAATCCAGTATTTGACCCCGCTCAAGGTTCATGTTGCTGAGGTGCTTTGGGTTTTGCTGTCATGTGACGATATAGTCCCACAGGAGCCAGTGCTTGGACTGGTTTGTGCAACCATAATGTTATCTATTTCTTCTTCCTATGAAAGATGACATTAGTAAAGTAAAAAAAAAAAAGTTGATGAGAAATTGGTGTTCAAATTATAGAGAGATCAGTCTTGGTGTTTACTTTGCCTGTTTACTTTGCCTGTTTCATGAGTTCCGATTTTCTCCGTTCCACAGATTGGCATCGGTGCCGACTCGGACATTGAAGTCACCCATGAGGACAATTTTATCGGGCTTAGGCACTTGATAGGGCAGCATCAAAGCATTCATCCAAAGCATCTTTGATGTTGTTGTTTTGGGGTTTTTTGCATAGACCCCCCCCACCACACACACACACATGTGCGCATGCCACGCTAAGCGCTTTGCATGTGCATAAGCCATTTGAACATTTATTCAACCTTGATACCTTCCAGTAAACGCTTTCTGTAGATGTGTGTGCATCGTCGAAACGCCACTGTTGCCTCGCGTCAGCATTGCGGACTAATAAAGGAGCATCTCGCCTGATCAGGCTTGATTTGCTTCACCTCAGGAAAACCCTAAGTGGGTGAGGGGTGGCTGCGGGGTGGAAACAGGACGTGATCAATGTCATCCTGAGAGACAGATGGGAGCGCTCAATTTTTGTTTATGTGTGCTTTTAATCAGAATGCAATTAAGCGAGTGCAAGGTTGTGTCATTGAACCAATATATTTTGCATGCCGTGATTGGTTGAAACAAGTGAGGCCGCCTCTCAGAGTTGATTTTTATCATTTGATTACCTCCACTAAGAAGGTTATCCTTCCACTGCGTTAACTTTTTAGTTCTACATAATCCCCGACTCATCACGGGAGTTACCTTGCAGACCTACACGCATGAGGTGAAAATCCGCGATACAGAAAGCCTATGTGAACAACTAAAACCCTTTTCTTGAGTGTCAAACTCCAAGCCACATTTTTTGTCCCACTCAAGCAAATAAATTGTCTACTTCATCTTTGTTACTTTATAGGTGAAAAATATCTCCTCAACCTTCTGTCACTAGCATTTTTTTCTGTTCAAATCATTATATTGCGCTTCTCTACCTTGGGCACTCAAAGCGCTTTATGCTCTTATTACATTTACATACTGATGACATCAGGAGCAACTGGAGTTTCAGTATCCCTTGCTCAAGGACACTTCGACATGGTTGCAGCGGTCAGGGGATCGAACCACCAACCTCTGGGTTGGGAAACGACCGCTCTGCCACTGAGACATGCAAACATACAAGCAGCGACATAGTTGTATCCGAGGACATCAAATGCGACAAGGCCATATTTTTGTACTGGCTGCGTGATATGTGTTGACAGGAGCCACTTCACTTGCACTTGTCTTTTAGTGGATAACACAACATCTCCATAAAGACTTTAATGACTGTCTGTCCTCTGCAAAGATGTTCATAAGCCCCACTCAGTTGTTTTCCGCCAGCAGCTCGTAAAACAAGAGACAGTGTGTCCTTTTGGTGCGACTGACCTGGCTTGATTTTGCGGTTGTACTGACCCATACTGATAATTAAGCCCAATTTGAACATTTTTATAAGTTTGAAACGTCGCTTTCAGAATCGATTTCTACCTGGCTCTGTACACTTTCCATAGTGAGCTATGCTATTGTTGTCCTTGAAGCGACGTCGTGCTTCTGGGTTTGATGCTTGTCAGAATCTCACTTGGAGGAAACGATTACTTTGTCAAATTTGCGAAATATAAATGATTTTTTTGGGCTTTATTTAATGCACTTTGTTTAATTAATTGTGACATTCAATTTTTTTCTTTTGGGATTTTCCAAAATGGGTTCACACTTTACCTTTAATTGCCACACACTCTGGCTAAGTTATATCAAACAAAACAGGACTTTTGTGTGGTTGCTGGCTTCACCAAAATTGTCAGGGAGCATGTATTTTCTATAACTCGGTAATATGGTGGTCTTCCACTAACACTTGCAATTCTCTCACTTCAAATCATTCAGGTCATCCTGCGCTTCTGGTGCTTCCTCCCAAATTTTCCAGAGTGAAACCCATCATCGTTACCCATTCCTAGAGCGAAATCGGTATGTGCGTAGTGAACTCCGCTGTAGAACTTTGCAGAGACGAAATGATCACTGTTGCTCCAAACCGAAGACAATAACATGCCATTAGCTCTCTTGGCTCTAAACTGAGGATCGACCGACCTCACAGCCGTACCTCACGCCTCGCTGACAGTTATAGTCCCACAGGAGCCAGTGCTTGGACTGGGTTGTGCAACCATAATGTTATCTATTTCTTCTTCCTATGAAAGATGACATTAGTAAAGTTAAAAAAAAAAAAAGTTGATGAGAAATTGGTGTTCAAATTATAGAGAGATCAGTCTTGGTGTTTACTTTGCCTGTTTACTTTGCCTGTTTCATGAGTTCCGATTTTCTCCGTTCCACAGATTGGCATCGGTGCCGACTCGGACATTGAAGTCACCCATGAGGACAATTTTATCGGGCTTAGGCACTTGATAGGGCAGCATCAAAGCATTCATCCAAAGCATCTTTGATGTTGTTGTTTTGGGGTTTTTTGCATAGACCCCCCCCCACCACACACACACACATGTGCGCATGCCACGCTAAGCGCTTTGCATGTGCATAAGCCATTTGAACATTTATTCAACCTTGATACCTTCCAGTAAACGCTTTCTGTAGATGTGTGTGCATCGTCGAAACGCCACTGTTGCCTCGCGTCAGCATTGCGGACTAATAAAGGAGCATCTCGCCTGATCAGGCTTGATTTGCTTCACCTCAGGAAAACCCTAAGTGGGTGAGGGGTGGCTGCGGGGTGGAAACAGGACGTGATCAATGTCATCCTGAGAGACAGATGGGAGCGCTCAATTTTTGTTTATGTGTGCTTTTAATCAGAATGCAATTAAGCGAGTGCAAGGTTGTGTCATTGAACCAATATATTTTGCATGCCGTGATTGGTTGAAACAAGTGAGGCCGCCTCTCAGAGTTGATTTTTATCATTTGATTACCTCCACTAAGAAGGTTATCCTTCCACTGCGTTAACTTTTTAGTTCTACATAATCCCCGACTCATCACGGGAGTTACCTTGCAGACCTACACGCATGAGGTGAAAATCCGCGATACAGAAAGCCTATGTGAACAACTAAAACCCTTTTCTTGAGTGTCAAGCTCCAAACCACATTTTTTGTCCCACTCAAGCAAATGAAGTGTCTACTTCATCTTTGTTACTTTATAGGTGAAAAATATCTCCTCAACCTTCTGTCACTAGCATTTTTTTCTGTTCAAATCATTATATTGCGCTTCTCTACCTTGGGTACTCAAAGCGCTTTATGCTCTTATTACATTTACATACTGATGACATCAGGAGCAACTGGAGTTTCAGTATCCCTTGCTCAAGGACACTTCGACATGGTTGCAGCGGTCGGGGGATCGAACCACCAACCTCTGGGTTGGGAAACGACCGCTCTGCCACTGAGACATGCAAACATACAAGCAGCGACATAGTTGTATCCGAGGACATCAAATGCGACAAGGCCATATTTTTGTACTGGCTGCGTGATATGTGTTGACAGGAGCCACTTCACTTGCACTTGTCTTTTAGTGGATAACACAACATCTCCATAAAGACTTTAATGACTGTCTGTCCTCTGCAAAGATGTTCATAAGCCCCACTCAGTTGTTTTCCGCCAGCAGCTCGTAAAACAAGAGACAGTGTGTCCTTTTTGGTGCGACTGACCTGGCTTGATTTTGCGGTTGTACTGACCCATACTGATAATTAAGCCCAATTTGAACATTTTTATAAGTTTGAAACGTCGCTTTCAGAATCGATTTCTACCTGGCTCTGTACACTTTCCATAGTGAGCTATGCTATTGTTGTCCTTGAAGCGACGTCGTGCTTCTGGGTTTGATGCTTGTCAGAATCTCACTTGGAGGAAACGATTACTTTGTCAAATTTGCGAAATATAAATGATTTTTTTGGGCTTTATTTAATGCACTTTGTTTAATTAATTGTGACATTCAATTTTTTTCTTTTGGGATTTTCCAAAATGGGTTCACACTTTACCTTTAATTGCCACACACTCTGGCTAAGTTATATCAAACAAAACAGGACTTTTGTGTGGTTGCTGGCTTCACCAAAATTGTCAGGGAGCATGTATTTTCTATAACTCGGTAATATGGTGGTCTTCCACTAACACTTGCAATTCTCTCACTTCAAATCATTCAGGTCATCCTGCGCTTCTGGTGCTTCCTCCCAAATTTTCCAGAGTGAAACCCATCATCGTTACCCATTCCTAGAGCGAAATCGGTATGTGCGTAGTGAACTCCGCTGTAGAACTTTGCAGAGACGAAATGATCACTGTTGCTCCAAACCGAAGACAATAACATGCCATTAGCTCTCTTGGCTCTAAACTGAGGATCGACCGACCTCACAGCCGTACCTCACGCTCTCGCTGACAGTATCCATGGTGGTCGACCACCCTCCGGCCCAGAGTGTCATTTATACTGGGGAAGAGACACGCAACGAGCCATAGAGGGCCCCTGTGGACCTCTGTCTCGAACCCCCAACCCCTACACTGCCACCTGAGTGAAAGCTGCCGACTTAAACACGGTGATGTGAATCACTCCAAGCTAACCATGCATGAGCTTGCTCCTCTGAAGTTGTCGGCGTAATTGATTGATGCAGTGCACAGCAGGTAGAAAGAGACCTGCTGTGATTGAAAATATAAACTCTCAAGCCAGTAGTGGTTGTATAGGAAACAAATTACTCTTATGAAACCGAGAGGTCGTTGCGGGTACTTTTTGTAAATTTAAAAGCCTCCTGGAATGAAAAGTGGATCTGGCTATTTCAGTGGATGTTAATTTGTAAAACTGTTTTTTATTTCTCTCTCTCTCAAGAGCATTAAATGAGCTGAGTGGGACACCGGAAGACATCGTAAAAGGATCGGCCTAAACTTAGGCTGAAATTGATTCATTTATCTGAAAGAGTGATGTTGGCTATCCGTTGTAATGCAACTCAAGTGTAATGCGACAACTGCTAGATAACATCTCTGCAGAGTGCGCAGTAAACCTTAACATTTTAGTTTTTAGCTTACAAAATAGTGTCTGCACTTTGATCTTGAAAAGGCGAATCTTTGACTCCTTCCTCCATTGCTGTTCATGGACACGTGAGTGTGTCAACACGCTAAAAACGATATCGTCATTCGCGCCGAGGGAAATGCAAATTTGAATACCACCACAATGCCTTTCACTGTTTTCAATACCAGAGTTTGCCTTTCATAAGTGTTCTTTTATGTATCGCTATTTGTTTAGTGACTCTAGGGAGTACTATTTTCTTGTTTTTGTGCTTTTTACTGTCTTCGTTATTAATTATTTTTTGCTCCATGTCCAGCACTTTGTATACAGAGCTGGTTGTTTTCGAATACTCTATAAATATAGCTGAGTTGAATTGAGAATTAATTTGGCAAATTGAGCGCCTACGCTCCTCGTTTAAACTACTGCTATTATTAAATATAAAACACAGTACAGTAAGCACTGTAAGTATACGTTGTATCTTTTTATTGTTGTTTCAAAACAATGTAGCGGTAACAGTCGCACTCTGTCGTAAATAAAGAAACGCAGCTCAATCTGTTGGATCTGCTCACGCAAAGTCATCACTGTCTGAGATTGGAGGACGGCTTTGTGCCACAAAATGTCTCTTTTTGGACGCAGTCAAAATTCTCCACTGCTTGTGTGTCTAGCTCGTTGCCATGGCAATAGCGTGTTGCCAAGCCGTGGCCTGTTGTTGTGGCAGCAGACGCTCCCGTCGAAACCGCCGCCATGCTGCGAGTGTGCTTCTGAGTGTCAATGAGGAAGCGTGCATGCTCTTGCATTCCACGGCTCGTTTTGCTACAGACCTGCTGTCACACTTCACATCTGCTGGCCGAGGGTGGAAGAAACAGGTGGGCCCGAGTAGATTTTGTTCGGATGCGACCCTGATATAAACAAGAAGTGAAGTGCATTCATTATTTATTCATCTTTTTTATAGTATTAGTCATCGGCGAGTGGTGCATTTGATACCAGGGCTTTCAGCCACTTAATATAACTTCTAATACCACCAGTATCACGTTGCAATGACAGAAACCACCATCCATCCATCCATTATCCGAACCGCTTGATCCTCAGAAACCACCAACTGCGCCATGTGCATCGTTGGGCCGACAGGGGCAAACGCGCTAAACAGCCGAACGCTGCAAATGCAAAACTACTGCAAAGCAATCCTAAAAAGACAAACACGCAAACTAAAAACACATAAAATAACTGCAAAGAAAAAAACGCCGCAAGCAAGAAACGCTACAAACGGCCTAACTCTGCAAACGCAGAAATAATGCAAATAAAAAACAAACGCACATGCAGGGAAACAAAAGACAAACGCAATGTCTCATGTCTGTTGGAATCATAAATGAAATGAAATAGAAAAATGTGAATGTGTTGTGATTTTTGGAACAGCCTTTAGTTTAAGTTATATTGGTCAGCATGACTTATTATGAACAACCTGTGCATATTTGATCGAGAGTATGAGACTGAAATCTGATTGGATAAAAGATTTTTTTATATTGGACCCGCATGTACTGGAAGCAATGCAGCCAAGAGAAACGCTCCGAAATGAAGAGAATTGGCCGTTAGGAATGCATTAATACAGTTACATGGAGGAGCTTGATTTTAGAATTTCAGTTGTCAGTGTAGGTCTGGTTCTTCTGATCGTGTTTAGGGCAACAGAGAAGACCTTGCTGACTACCAACATAATGCAGTATTATTAGGTGGTTCGGGTCGCAAGTGATCTGGGCTGAGTTTGGGCAAAAGGTGAAGTCCACCCTGGCCTGCTCGACGGCCAATCACAGCACACCTTGATCAATACTCACCCACTCTCATTGAAGTTCACACTAATGGACAAATTAAGAGTTTTCAATGATCCTGTTTTTGGAATGTGTGAGGGAATCGAACGACTTGGAGAAAACGCACACAAGCCGAGGGAGGACATGCAACCTCAAGACAAGAGGCTGTGCAAAACCAGGATCTCTCATCTATGAGGCATATGTATAACCTCTAGATCACCGTGCTACCTTAAGATGGATCCGGATCGGTATTTTGCCCACAGCTTTGAAAATATCCAAGCAAGTCCATCTTCTGACCACCTTCCCCCACACCTTTTATTATGATAATCAGTCCATCGATAGTCTATTTTTAGCACCACCCTCCGCGCTGCATCCCCCCACCGCTTCCTCCGTTCGCCAGCTTCCTGTCTTAATTATACAAACATTCCTCATGCGTGAACAATTTCGCTTTGAGTTGGAGGCGCTGTGAGCTGAACCAATAGTGCTCTTGGTCTTCAGCCTTCAGCTGGCCCTCTCTATTATTCAGTAAAAGGTCTTTGTCCTGCCCCAAATCTGACGCCCGAGCAGAGTTATTTCAGTATGTCAGCTATTTTGGCTTCACTTCCAAATGGAATTTCCTTGTTCGGTTTTTGCGTTCCCTCTTATTCACACACATGCACTCCTACTTGTTTTAATTTGAATGTCCTCCCCTCCCAACTTCCACCCGAAGTGGCAGCTCTGCCACTTATACAATTCGGCTGAGTGTGTACCCATTCCGGTGGCGGGAAGTAGAAAAGTACTTGGTTCCTGTACTTAACTAACATTTTGAAATATCTGTACCTTATTTGAGTATTTTGTTTCCTGGCGGCTGTCCATGACATGGCTTTTTGACACGGTGTAATAAAAATGGTTTAGATCCCGATTGGTTGTGATCTTGGTCTTGAAAAAAAAAACTCACCATGGTTTGGGGCTGTTTTTCTTCTGCTGGAATTGGGGGCATTAGACAAGGTGGAAGGAATTATGAAATATCCATTTGAAATATCAGTCAGACCAAACCTTCAGGCTTCTTCTAGAAAGCAAAACATATATACAGAGAGAGAGAGAGAGAGAGAGAGTTAGAGAGAGAGAGAGAGAGAGAGAGAGAGAGAGAGGTGTAAAAGTCAGGACTAGCGGCTACTATAACGTCTGACTGAACTTGATTTTGGATTTATCAGAGGCACTTAAAATGGCAGAAGGTGTGTGCTAACTTCCAATTAACTAGAGTTTTAACGTGATTGGTTAAGTCTGACTGCAGCCACACCCCATATTAAGAGGGTGTGCATACCATTTCTTCAGTTATTTTTTTCCTACACCTCTTAAAAAAGATTACGTTATTCAATCGTAGAGCACTGACAAAAACCTGGTGTATAGTCTTTCATGGCCACTGTACCGTAATAAAAGAGAGAAACTTTTTTTTCAATGTGCCAACTTATAATTCATTATATTGTAATTTAATGTATTGTATTTGATTTGGCAGTGTATAGCTAGCTCGTTATCAAGCTAGCTAGCTAGCTATCTGTTGTATGTACAGTATGCTGTATTCTCAGTAGTACAGGAGTTGAATCGGTTCTTTTATTACATCCAACTGTAATTTTACATAAGCGAAGTGTGTGAGTAATTTGACCACCTCTGACCCACTGACAGTGTCACCTCTGAGAGTTTGGGCTAAGTAGTCCTTGGTAAGCGCAGACGTTTTCCTGTATTAGCGAGAGAATGACATTCAATCAATAGTCAGCTGCACTTTTAGCTCAGGTGGGTCCTTCAGTGCAGTCTGAAACCATTTTTGTGCAAGTCACTTGAAGCTCTGTATGCTCGCTTGTGTGATTTGTGGAAGAAAAAAAAATCAGTGAGCTGATTTGAGTCACTCAGCCCCAATGCCGCATCAATTATGAATTATTATCATTTTGGGTCTTGAGCTGGGAGTTTTTCCAAGGTAAGAGAATGAATGTGATTGGTCAAACACAAAACATGTTTTTTTTACGTTTATGGACAATGGGATTTGTATATAAATTAGTGAATTAGTATACATGACTTAATGCGACATATCCGCACGCATATGAAGTAATTCGGCCACAATGTAAAGGAATTTTTGTTATAAAATTGTAAAATTACTATAACAGTCACAGTTTTCATAACATTTCAATTTATCTTAAAAAAATTCCAATTATTTCTATCTAGTTAAATTCTCACTTTATTCTAATATTACAACTCTTTCTCAAGTACAGACTGTATTTTAAGATCGGTCCTGATGGTGTCTCTTGGAGGACCAAGAATATTTTTTGTTGGTCTCAAAATTTTGAGAACTACGTGGCATTTACCCCCGTTAGTTTTAAAACTGTTGCAGCGGCTATTACAATACAAGGTGCCACAGAAGTTTCTCTCAACAGATTAAGATTCAGGGTCAGGGAGAATCGTTTTTTAAAAAATAGCATTTTCATTCAGTCACATCCAAATGTTTTGTCTTTCTATCTTGGCATGTCTGCACACAGAATCAGTGGGATGGGAGGCCACGGACGGGTCATCAGTATTCCGGCAGGCTCTGCCTCCCGTGGTGTGGGCAGCAGAATAATTTGATTGTGATCGTCCACATCGATCGCTGTGCCCCGCGGAAGGCGGCCTGCCGAGAAGCACGTCCCCTTCAAGATACATTTTTATTTTCTACGAGGAACGCGCTAAACTTTAATGTACTCGGCTCCATTGCACCGATATTACAGCGGCCTTCATAAAGGCATTTTCACGTGGCAAAAAAAAGAATGGTGCAGCATGGAAGAAAAAAGCAGAAACATCTCCTACTCGAGAACCGTGTTGAATTTGTTTTATGTCCCAGGGGATAAATTTGCAGTAGCAGAAGAGCGAAGCAAATGAAACAGCTAGAAATCAAAAGATGCTAAACATGCAACTGTAGCGGCAGTTTTATCAGAACCAAACAATTTGTGGACAACTGGAGGCTTTTATGAAGGCTCAGCAGTATGTCAAGTCAGTGGTCTACCTCTACTTGATCCGATTGGCCCAAATGGATGTGACACAAATAGCTTTCAACCAATCACTCTTCAGGATTTCTTTTTGTAAATAGCTTGCCCTTTTCTAAGCAGTGTTTCATTGCTCTTTAACATGTGGATTTGTGACATTCGGTCAAATGCAGCATATTGCCCATTGTTCTTGATGGATAGAGAAAAGTGATTTACACTATTGTGTCTCAATACTTTTGTCCACATGAATCTGAAACGAAAGTGGTCGTGTTAACTTGCTGTGCTTTGATCACGTGTTGGGTACAAGAGCTATAATTTAAGAAGCAAAAACACACACACACACACACACACACACACACACACACACACGGGCGCGCACGCACACAAACTCAAAGCTAGAGGTGGTAAAAGAATAGATTGACTCCTGAACTTGTATAGATAAAGTAAAAAAGTACAATCGCATACATGTATTTAAGTACATGTACTTAAGTACATGTACTGTAATGTACATTAGCCATATACATTTGCCGTTGTAATAACTTGGCGCAAAAAAAAATGCCCACAGAATAATTTCCTCCTTTTTTAAAATTTATTTATTTATTTTTACCAAGTGTCCATACTGAGGAGGGAAAAATATTGCTGTCATCTGTATGTAATTGAATGCCCATTTACCATCATATAAGCAGTGATAACAGTAACCCGTTACTTTGTAACTCACTACTGCATTAGTCTAATATGATGACAGGTGGGTAGAGTCGCCAAAAATTGCACTGAAGAACAGTACTGTTACTTTAGAATATTAGGACCCAAGTAAAAGTAAATAGTAATCCTCCAAATAATTCCTTAAAAAGTAAAATAAAAACTAATTGAGTACTGACTAACTAGTGAGTAACTTGGGTCATTTATTTTTTCATCAGAGCAAAAACAAAATGAAATACTGTATGCGCAAATTCAGCCATTGTCCAACAACAGCTCAGTAACTAAAAACTATAAATCCAATCTTTATTATAAAACAATAATAAAAAACGAGAATGGAATTTGTTATTTTTGCATTCTTCATAAAAGCTTCATCAATGACGTTGAGCTCCTGCTTTCTGTGGGATTCTACTTTTATGAAGTCAGCTACTCCTTCAGCTTGTTGGAGTGAATCAGAAAAAATATCAACCAAGCTACAAGGAATTTATTCATCAAAATTTGAGTCATCACCAGAAAAGGGTCGTTGAATATTTTGTGACCTAGACATTTAAAATCAACAATACTGTGCATGCATAGTGTTTAACAGAAAAAAAGATATTTGCTTTATTCACCAAAATAACTGAATGAAGAGCCTTTCTGTTGACCAAGTTTAATGATGAAGTTTAGGCATTTTATTTGCTTTGTGTGTGTGTGTGTGTGTGTGTGTGTGACAGCCTACAACATGTACTCCTAAAGATACACATTTGACAGTTAGTCTACATATGACCATGAAACTGTTAGCATATGCACAGGCAAAACAAGCAAAACACCGACAACTTCCCAGAACATGCTTTCCCAAGCTTTTGTAGGCCGAAATTTCCACGAATAGTCCAACAAAGACAGCTCAATATTACGCGTGAACTTTTATTTTTTCATACGCTTAATTGTAATTAGCAAATGAACATTGGCTTAATGTTAGGCAGGGGGTAGTCTTCTTGAAACTAAATATTCGCATGCTGGTGTATCCTTCACTTCTACGGCCAGACTTGACAGAAATGGGTCACTTTGATCACTTTCAGTCATGTGGCTGGCTGGCTCTGCTTGATTGGTGAAATGGCATCAAACATCAGATTGGTGACCAGCGCCACAGCAGGAAGACATCCAAAAAGCACAGAGAGTTAATCACGCAAGCAATAAATGAGTAAATAGGTCCACATAAAAGTAATGAACATCAGGAAGTCTCTATTTTTCTCATTAAAAAACACATTAGAAAAATTTGGGTGGTGTTTGGGGTTTAACTGGAACAAATTAGAGACATTTACAATCATTTCAATTGGAATGGATGATTTGTGACGGTACCCCAAAAAAGTCTGCTTAAGAATAGTAACAAAGTATGTACTTGGTGACTTCCCATCACTGACACACACACACAAACATACAAACACGCATGATGCCACACACGCCAAACCTTGTGCCATCGCATCCCCTTGGCTTTAGTGGCCAGGACTTCGCTTCTGACTATGCACGCATAGCCTGGCCCCCAGTGGATTTTCCATGCTTTCATGTGGACTTCACTGGGCTCAAAGTGGACTTGGCCGAAGCGCAAACACAAGCACCTCATTAAACCCAAAGCTGCCATTAAGGCCCATCACAGAGCCCCGCTGATGGAGCTCTCCGGAGCGTTGGCAGCCTCTAATTGCTCGAAGCCTAAATGCCTCCACGTTACTGTTGTGTGCACAATATGTGCTGTGTCAGGAGCTTTGAGTTATGCTTGATTTTAAAAAAAGAAATGAAAATAGAGAACGTACCCAGTTGATGGAGCCATTACTGTTTCCTTGCTACATCGTGAATTAAAATGGGTTTCTACTGTATACAGGCAAGATGTAATTTAGAGTTTGTGCGCCTTCATTTTTGGACCACATTGAGCCGTAACATGCCAAGCAGTGCTCAGGTCTCGTGAAGAGTAAGGAAAGAGCCAAGAGTCATTGTTTCCATTGAGCAGAGAATATGCAATGTGCCCATTTGTATTGTTTCTGTTTGTATGCATGGCTAATATTTACAATATTCCTTGACATGTGAGTTTTATGTGTTACGTGACCAAGCTGGTCGTGCAAAACACTCATACCGTATTTAAAATTATCTTCTCCCATTGGAATGGAAGGAAATGCTGTTATTCCATTTCAGCCTTGTACAAAAAAAAACAACAAAGCTTGTGCACTCAAAAAAATAGCACTCCATAATGTTGTACTTTTCTAAAAAACATATAGTAATAACAGTATTAAATAAAATTTAATGAAACAATTTTTGTCACATTAGACAAGTTGAATAATGGTCATTCTCTTGTGTCAATATCAGCCAATAATTTTTACTCCTCAAATCCTCTCTCAGCTCATCAGTGCGGCATTAATATTAGTCATCTATGAATGTGAGCACCGCTAGAATGTCAGTGTACGTGTTGTTGCTGCACTGTTTGTTTTCAATTCATTTTTAAAAGGGTTTAAGCACTGCAACATCAATGCTAAATAACATTTGGATTAAATTCACAGATTGAAGGCTAAACTGTGGTTGCGATAAATACATGTGTACTGTACTTCTCTTTGTTTTATGTTCAGTTCAACAGTAAACCTGAATTGGAAGTAGCAATAAGCCACTTGAAGATACTTTTTTTGAAGAATTGTTCACTATTTGCCAAAATGCGGCCATTGGGAAAGGAATGGAATTCACTGCCACCCTCACAAAAATCATCAAATTGATGGCTTTTATTTTGAAAATCCCATGAGTCATGTCACTAGTATCTTAATGTTGCAAATTCCATTAAGTACATTGAAGACTGAACTGTCCTTGGATGTGAATGGTTGTTTTGTCTTAATGCCTCTCAATGGTGTTTTGTGTTACAATGTATGATAGTATTAAGCGGGCGGACTTTGTTTATCACATCGTTTGGTTAAACCTTTTGCTGTTTAAATATTCATCCCTCTCCATCCTGCCTATCCTCACTCTGGTCTTATTTGGAGAACTGTGAATGAGAGCAGGTGCTTAAAAATACTTTAGAAATTGTGTTTTAATAAGTTTACAGTGTGTAAAATTAATCACGTTCTCCAGAAATGGTCCCTTTATCATTATTATTTACCTCTTGCACTTAGGTCTGGAAGGTGTCCCCGCAATAAATGGGGGTTCACAGAGGCAGCTGCGAATTGGAGCTCTCTCTCTGGCACTCACTCCCAATTGTGTGATTGACTTTGGCATTGGCACGAAGACTTCTGACTGAGCTTGTGTTGCTACTTGTGTTTTCACTACCTTCCTGTCTTTTCTTCTTCTCAAGAGGCTCTCCTGACCCCTCCATCTTCTCTTTCTGTGTGTGTGTCTCTCTGTACAGGTACAACCAGGCAGCCCAAGGAGGGGGAGGTGCCGGGGGTGGACTACAACTTCGTGACTGTGGAACGTTTTATGGAATTGGAGCAAAGCGGAGCCTTACTAGAGAGCGGAACCTATGAAGGTGAGTGTCAGGGAAACGTTGTCTCTGTGATGCAAGTTTGCTGTTATAAGTTATACTTGAGATAATTTTCATGACTAGGTCTGAGGATTTATTTATTTCTATATTTATTTGCATAACTGAGTCACTGGCAGTGTAGTGCGGTGTTGTCAAACTCATTTTTGTTGCGTGCCACATCGGTTTCCCTCTGAGGGTGGTTATGAGTGTGAAACCAAATAAATGTATAATCGCATCATCATATAATTACATATCACTTTTTAGGGAAAAAAAAATCCGTCTTGCTTGAATTACCAAACACCGCATTGTTCAAGTTGTGTATAACAACCTTGTATTCCGCTGCGCACAAGCATTTACACAACAGCATCCCCAAATCATGTCCAATTAGTCATTTAATATGCTTAAAAAACATTAATCAGGCCTCCGGACTAATATTTTACTCAGAGCACAGTACTGTAGTTCCAAGTGCTGGAAGAAAATTTAGAGGCACACATGGTAAAATGACTTGCAAAGTAAATATTCACATTTGCCTTGTTTTTAATACTGATGAATACTTGCAGGAACTAAAATGCTTTCATTTTACTGTGCACATTTTGACACCACATAATCCCAGAGTGTAAGTAATACTGCTTAAATACTAAAAATGTCACGCTAATGTTTAGATCGACAATGCAAGTTTTCTCACCAAAGTTCGCCTTCCGCACATGTTTGTGGGTGTCAACAGAATGTGTAATTCTTGCCTGACTAAGGTGCAGCCAGCATTGTTTCTGTTCCCACTCAATGACTGTATAAATGTGAGAGTGAACAGTCTAAATATATGTGCTCTGCGAATGAATGACTGGCGACCATTCCAGGATTGGTCTCATCAGGTACACTACTGTAGATTTATTTATTGGGGAGATGGCACTGGGCCCCAATATTCATAATATGATACTTGAGGTTTTGATGATTATTTCATATTTAGCGTCTTATAGTGTTCAGTTGCATTCATGGCTAAAGGCTAGGACTGTGTACTAATCTCACTAAAATTAAGGCATTGCATTTGCCCACATTCATATTAATCCTTCAAAGAATGAAAAATGATTGGAATATTTACATTGCACTGTCATTCCAATAATACAAAAACACAATGTAGATTAATAATAGTATTTTATTTCACTTAAAGGCGGCTATAACCGAACTTTTTAGTGCCACTGACATCAAAACATTGACACAACAATTATATCGCTGGAGTTTGTGCATTACATTGGCATGTAAATAACTCCCCTTTTGGATGATGAAGTTGGTGCTGTGTGCGACATGGGCATTTGGAGTCTGCCTTGCACCTCCTGGTCACTCGTGTTAGAATTACCCCCTACAGTGCCGGGGGTGCTATTAAAACACTAGAAAAGTTAGAGCCCATTTACATTTTAAGATCTCTGCAGTACTATACATTTTTAAGTTAATACTGTATATCCAACCAATCAATTTTCAGTCATTATTGTCTCAATAAAGTACTCAGACTTTTCATCTTGAGGCGACAAAATGCAACACAGCTCCAGTGGAGTTTTATGATGCTTCTCAGACACTTCAAATCTCCAAAAGAGTTTTCGGATTTGTTTTCAAGCCATTTTAAACACTTTAACTTGGTTCAACATTATTTGCAAAAAGGACATTTAATACCAGTGGTGATGGAGACGTAGAAGTATAGTGGGTGCGTGTGTCTTGTCATGTGTTTTGCTATGCTGCAAGGGAGACATGTACAGATGGAGGGGGCTTGCTGGTTCATTTGCCCAATAGCTTTGTGGGCATGTGTGCTGGAACAAAGCCTTAACACACACACACACACACACACACACACACACACACACACACACACACACACAAACACACACACACACGCACGCACACACGCAAACACACACACACACACACACAAACACGCGCGTGCGCGCTTCTCAGGAGGCATGCACTGATTGCTCTCTGCAGTCAGTTGTGTCTCTTTGGACAGCTGTGTATTGAATCATTTTCGTGTTAAAATGTGTCAATTCATTTCAATCGGGAAAATGGATTTGAAATAAGAGAAAATTGAGTTATGAGCTTGAAAGACTTGTCAAGGACAAACAAAGCAATGGTCAAAGGTCTTCAACAGTTCCTGAAGCAAAACATTCAACAATGAGGTTTTTATGACATTTTTGTCATGACATTTGAAAAAGAAAGCTACCGTAATTTCCGCACTATAGAGCGCACCTGATTATAAGCCGCACCCACTACATTTTTAGAGGAAAACCAATTTTCTACATACACAAGCCGCACCTGTATATAAGCCACATGTGTCCACATTAAAACATGTAAACATATTTACAAAGAAAGACGGTATACAGAGAGAGTTTTCAAAGTTTTAATAATATAACTTAACAATAATAATAATATAACTTTCTTCCCAAACGGTGCCTGTGACGCGGCAGTAAAACGGTAGCAACATGGTAACAACACGCTAGCAACAGAATAGCAACACAGTATAACAGGTCTGGTAAAAGAACATACCGGTACTTGTAAAAATCACGGTGAGCCGTCTTCATCTTCCTCCTGTGAACTGAAGCCATCGAAGTCACCGTCCTCAGTGTCGGAATTAAACAGTGTCATAAAGACTGGTCTTAATCTTACCTTTTCTACTCGGCGCCCTGGCGTCGTTCGAAAAATTACATAAATTGGCCGCATCACTGTATAAGCCGCAGGGTTGAAAGTTTGGGAAAAAAGTAGCGGCTTATAGCCCGGAATTTACGGTACATCCATGTGATCAAACAGTATTTCTATCTATCTATCTATCTATCTATCTATCTATCTATCTATCTATCTATCTATCTATCTATCTATCTATCTATCTATCTATCTATCTATCTATCTATCTATCTATCTATCTATCTATCTATCTATCTATCTATCTATCTATCTATCTATCTATCTATCTATCTATCTATCTATCTATCTATCTATCTATCTATCTATCTATCTATCTATCTATCTATCTTCCTACCTGAACAACTTCTCCTTATGGGGGTTGCGTTCGTGCTGGACCTTTTTGTAGGATTAAGTTAAACTAGTAATGAAAAAAAAATCCAAAAGAAAATTCCATATTTTTCATGGATAATTTTTTTTTTACATTTCAATCAAATAAAGTAAGTCACAGTATAATAAGGGCAAGTGATATATTCATAATTTCATGCAAATTAAAGTCAGAGGTTTAGAGGGGGGAAAATCATAATTTGGGAAATTGGGGGTTGATGGCATTTAAATTCATTTCAATCGGGAAAATGGATTTGAAATAAGAGAAAATTGAGTTATGAGCTTGGTCACAAAATGAATTCAATTTTTTTGTAGGATAAGCGGATGATGGAGGATGGATGCCGCTTTTAAGTGTCATGTGCTTTGAGGACATCTTATGCAGCAAAATATTCGGTAGTCCTGAAGAATCTCACTACGGCCAATACAAGAGTTGTACTGTTGGAAACATTATGCTTTTACAAAGATAGCCGTGCTTCATATTGATTGACACAGTCAGAGAGCTGTTTCTTCACTGATTGAAAACATTCTTCCCCTCACACGACAATGTGGACCTTTGTGCGAAACAAGAAAAGACAACGAAACGCAAAGAAAGTCTCGTTTGAGGCCGTGTGAAGGAATGTCCATGAAGAATTGAAAAATAACATACACGTGGCCTTTCCCTCCCACCATCTCGACCTCAATCTGATAAACATGCTGAAAATTCAATTTGGCTTCAAGTGGAACACAATCCGAGTGCTCGCTTGCTTCCTCCCATGCTAACATTCAAACAAGGGCTGAGAGCATTGGCTGCTTTCACAATAAATGGGTAAGAACTCCCCAAAGGAAGGACAAATGACCATTTAATATGATCAACAAAGCCATTTAGTGAACCTCATTCATCGCGGGTAAAATGTTCCAGACCTACCAGCAATATCTGAAAATCCGAGAGACCAGAAGAACCAAATATTTCTTTACACCTCTCCCAAGCATTTTAAACATTTTTAGCATCTGTTTGCAGTTCAGCAAACAAAAGGGCAAGCGTGCTTGCTTCAACACCAAAATGTCCCACCAAACAGTTTCATGCTAACCCCGCTAGCTTAATGCTAACCACCTCATTCCTGTGCCCCATGAGCCTAAATTATGCATAAATTATATGCGCCACATCCAGTATGAACTGAAACCGGCGTTTTGTTTTCATGTTGTTTGCGTGAGTCCATTTTCTACCACTCTCTCAGACTTAAACAATGTGAGAATGCCAGACACTTGGCACCCGGCGAATGTTCTCCAATGGTTTGTCGCAATGCAAGCACATTAGCATAAAGTTGGAGCCAAACTTGGAGCCAAGGTAAACGTTGAAGTGTATTTTTTTTTTTCAAATGAAGACCCTCAGACTAATTCTTATATGTTCCTCATCCCCGGGAACATACTAGAAAACAGCGTTTATCACAACAACATTCTCTCCTCCTTGCCCGGGTGGCCAGTTCAAAACATTTCTCGTCAGAACAGATTCAACTTCTTATGACTGTTAATACAACTGCCAAAAGCACAAGTTCAGAAGCCGTTTAAGAAAAAATTCAAAGCAACACAAGTAGACAGACAATCTAGCAATACTGACAGGCATATTCTTTATCCTCTGTGAAAAATGATGAATATTGTATAGATATTACCACTGAGCAGTTCCTGAGCATTTCTCTGTCTCTTCTTCTACTAAACTGCCCTTCTTCCGGCAGATCCCAGTGCTGCCTGTCCTGTTGTGGCACAACGTGGCACTCAACACTAAATACAGACTTGCCCGTGTCCAGTAAAAACCCATTAAAAAAATAGGATTGCTTAAAAATTGATCACAAACCGACAACCACGAAAGAACGTAGAAACATATGATAGCAGATCTTTGATAGGATGAGCAGCGGGCTCTCCGGTGAGCATGCAGTGAGGAATTTCTCATTTTCCACCAGATAATTAACCAGTTTTTTTTCAGCGTCTTTGAATGCAACAGCAGGTTTTCTGCTCCCCAACAAATGCTGCTGCTTTGCCCCAAGGGACAGTCAGGCTTCAAAGCAGGTGTGCGATAGCAGGCTGAGTCGTCATTGTGGTTTGTGCGTGCGTGTGTGACTGTGCGTGTTTTTGGGGGTAAGGAGCAGATGTGGTACAAAGGCTGGAGGCCTCTGATGTTCATCGCAGTGCGGTCGGAAGCTGTCGGTCTGTGGTAATATTTCATTTCACTTGTCATGCCACGGCGACTTTACAGGATAAATAATAAATGATGGAACAGGGGAAGTATACATCCAGAAGTTGTGATCCAGCTTTTAGTCATTCTTAAGAAATACATTTTTCTTTTGTTTTAGTTGAATAACATATGTAGATATTGTAGATGTATATATAATGTTCCAATTTTACAACAGTAACATTGTAATATAACAAGAAATTGTCAAGTTGTAACGTTGCAAAAACAGTGTTGGAATTAATAAATGAATGAAAATGTTATTTTAAGATCAACAATTGTACATTTAACATGCATGCTCTCAATGAATCGCTTCATTAAAATGAACTTGATTATATGACATACAAATGATGGAACACATAACTCCTACTCTGGCATCCACATTTTAGAGTTATTTTCAAGATCCTCTTATTTGTTTTCAAATCTCTAAATGACCTCGCGCCACCTTACCTCTCTGAGCTCATCCGCCCTTACACACCTGTCCGGCGCCTCAGGTCTGCGGACCAGACATTATTAGAAGTACCAAGAACTAAACTGAGGCTCAGAGGGGATCGAGCCTTTTCTGTTGCTGGTCCCTCTCTCTGGAATGACCTCCCACTGAACATTCGTCAAGCCTCCTCGCTGCCCATCTTCAAAACCCGCCTCAAAACTCACTTGTATTCTTTGGCATTTGACTCAGCATGACTTAGATTTGTTCTTGGTTTTGCTGTTCGGTGCTTTCTACCGTCTTTATTGCCGATTTGCTTTACTCTTTGTTATATATGTTAAATTGCTCCATGTACAGCACGTTGTATGCAGCGATGGCTGTTTGAAAGTGCTCTATAAATACAGTTGAGTTGAGTTGAGAACTCTTTTTGTGTCTCTCCATGGTCCTCATTAGATAACTTCTACGGCACACCCAAGCCACCAGCAGAGCCGTCCCCAGCAGCCCCTCCTCTTAATGTGAGTGAGGCCCTGCTGCCCGGAGCCCGGCCCAGCGCCCAGGGCAAGAGGAAGAGGAACCAGTCGGTCAGCAACATGGAGCAGCGCGCCAGCCTGGAGCCGCCAGAGGAGGAGGAAGAGGAGAGCCCCGTCGTCAATGGCAACGGAGTGGCCATCACGCCAGGTACTATGACACAACAGATCCCAGATTATGATGCAGTGAAAGCCCCATTTACTGCCAAGGTTGTGTTTCAGAAGCACCTATGAGACCCCCTGCCCAAAAAAAAAAAAAAAAATATATATATTTAGAGAGAGAGACAGAGGGAGAGAAAGAGAAAATCTACATATGTATTGCCTGAGGTTCTCATTCTCTTGCACTCAAGAAATGAGAGCTTGTACAGGAGATGTTTCCATTTTTACTTTGACTGTAATCTAGTCATTCTAAACTGGGTTTACTTACAGTTAAATTAAAAATAATACTGATAATACACTAGGAAACATCAAAGTAGGCTGCATGTGAAGGAAATATTATCAATATACGTATAATATTTGATTCAGCTCTTGTATTGGCTCGTCCGACTCTGCCCATGTGTGCCTAATGAAGCGTCCAGTGCCATAAGCATCATTTCTGCATTCTCTTTTTCTGTTAGCACGGGAAATATTTCACAGCATCAAATTAAGGTGGAGAGTAAATTATTTTTGGAGCGCCAAACTGTCCCATTGGTTGTTGCTCTCGAGCGCACAGGTGGAATTTTATATAAACGAGCGGCTGCATTTCGTGTTTATTCCCCCCCCTCCTCTCCCGATGGGATAAATAAGGAGTTTATTTTCCCTCTTCAGTCTGTCTCCTGTCTGCCGCTTGTCTATAAATCTGGCGCGCCGACTACACCCGGACCGCTCGTTGCCAACATTAACACGCTCGGCTCGGGGTCGATGCGACTGCACCGGGTCCATAAACTTACATAACACGGGCCTCAAAGGCACCTTGATGACTTCTCCGCTATCATTGTTCTGAGTGTCATTTGTGCCTCCATCGGCCTTGCTGCTTGGTTTCTATTAATACGACGCCCATCTTTTCTTCTCCTCTTTCTCCTGACCTCTCTTCCTCCTCCTTCTCCGTCTCCTCCTCGGCCGGCCTGGCTCGTTGCGGCATGTCATCGTGTTTAGCCTCCTCGTGTGTCATGCTATTTTTGCTTCTACATCTGGCCTTTGACAGAAACAACCTCCAGTGATCCCCGCGCGCTGTTTTTTTTCTCCTGCAGCAGAGAAGCAAAAAGCTTCGCATCAGTTGACGGTGATGCTGAAAGACTTGCATCCAATAGAAGTTCTGTGTTTAATTAATCAGTTTTAATTTTTATTATTATTATTGTTTAGCCATCAAACATTGCATACAATTAAATGAAATAGTCCATATACTGTAATGTAACAAATTGACTAGCAGGGATTGAATTTACGCCCAATGCAAAATGTCACCTTGCTCCCTAAAAAAGTACTTCCATCTGTCCAATCTAACAAGTTTAACCTGAAGTATTAACTTATGGCCTTTCGTGTGAGCAGACAATTAGAAACAAACAAACAAACAAACAAAACCCTAAAAAACCTAGACCATACATCCTTGATTTGGGGAATTTATGTGACACCCGTGAACATAGAACACGGCAGTAAGCACACTGCACAGAGTAGATTGGGTGTCACTGTACATTTACTTCATGACGATTTGAGGACGTTTCTTCTCGCGGTCATTGAATGTGTGTCATATTTAATGCTCACATTATGTCTTTTTGTTTTGTTTTTTTCTTCAAATAAACCGTTATCTTAGATTGGTTGTTAAATAGTGACATGCAGGTCAATAGCTTGTTACAATCGACCATGTGATCAACATTGCTGGTGAAAGTTGTTATATTTCGTAAACACTACATTTTGTATTACTGGCTGTTATTAAATTCAATTAAGGTATAGATTTCTCTGTAATGAAATAAAACACCTTTATTTATTCATTGCAACTGCTGTAGATGGTTAGAGTATATATTGGCAGAGGAAGGTAATCCAAGTTCAGAAATTCCTACCGCAGAGTAGCTTCAGCCACAGGTGCTACGACTAGATTGGCAGGTTAATGGAGTTCCGGGAGTTGTGGTGAGGAACAATTGGTCACTTAGGAGATCAATTGACCATAAAAGGCTTTGATAGGCGATCAATGCTCGCATATTTTTCCACAAAAATTGTCCGATCACGATCGGTGGCCGGCCAATCAATGTTTTTTTTTAATTGGAGTTTTTAATTGGAATTTTAATTTGGTGCTCTTTAGCACAGTGCCTTATCTCTGTTTAACTCATCTAATTTCATTGCCTTCTACATTAAAAAAAAATATTTAATGCCTGAGAAGAGGGAAATTTTAAAAGTATTTCTAAAAAGAAGACTGATTTGCACGGTTCTCCAAATAAGGTCAGTGCTTGCTTCAAGCTGTTTCTCACTCCCAGATTGACCGTAAAACTGACCTATAATACAAGAGAATGACACTTTGTACATTTAAAATGTTCACCCAATCCATTTCATAATGAAAGTCTGCCATTAGCTTAATGTTAACATATAATGTCAAACACCAGACGGACTAATGGAAATTAGAATGGATGTTAGATTAATAATAAACCTTCAAACAACCTTTAACGCACACGGAGCAGAATGAATACTCACATGCATATATTCCCTCTATTACTGGAGTTTAGTTGGGGACCTTCTTTGTACATAAGCATGGGACAGGAGAAGTGAACCAATCTCTTTTTTCGTCAATGGATGCTACAGCTTCTTGTTGACTTTGAAACTTAGCTTGTAGCCGACGTGTGCACATTTTGAGCATGACGTCTCTGATCCACTGGTGAAAGGACACTTTGATTCTCTCCTCTTTCATCTCAAACTGCTTTAACAACAAAGCGTATGAGGGGAAAAGTGGTTAGGACTGCACGACTGTCCGTGTTTTATGTTATGTGTGGTGTTTATTATTTTACTTTATGTTAACTGTTTTGTTAAGCGCTTTGTTACAGCTGCCGCTGTTGTGAAAGCGCTATATAAATCAGCATGTATTGTATTGTATAAGTACATTCCAGAATGTGTACTTGTTTTACTTATTTACAGGAGTTGAATCAGTATTTTTACATTTGCCATATGTGCTAAACATACGTTTGCCATTCTGCTGCGGCACTTTCGGTGAAAGAGGCATAAATATTGCCGCAATCTTACTCGTAGCCCCCAAAGCCACCATTGTGTTGTGTGTGATGGCAAAGAAAGAGCTGGTGGCATCTATTGTCACTCTCTAAATCCTTTCCTTGTGTTTCTGACTCACTCCCTGACCCTGAAAGTCTCTGTCTTTGCCGGTTTCTCTCTTTCTGACGTGCTCTGTTCTCCTCATGTTCGCTGTCCTCGGAACCTCTCGCCCTCACTCTCTCCCCTCTCTCCCTCCTGGGGGTTCACAGCTTGGCTGCATTGACTCATCATGTATGCCGTGTGTATATTGCAGTGTGAGTCCATGTCTGCATGTGTGTGTGTGTGTGTGTGTGTGTGTGTGTGTGTGTGTGTGTGTGTGTGTGTGTGTGCGTGCGTGCACAGCCCCCCGACAAAAAAGAGTCAGCCTGGAATTTCCAAGTATTTGCAAGAAATAACTAGAATAGAGCACACACAACTCTCCTCAGATGCGATGAGTTTTCGCTTCCTCCTTCATGGAGGTAAGATGAAAGGACGACTCAAATTTATATTTATTTATTTATTTATTTTTTAGGCCGAAGAGGGAACACTTTCATCCATTTTTCTATCACATCCAAGATTACTTTGGATGAGGGGTGGGGTACAGTCTGGACTGTCGCCAGTCATAATTCAGTCATAATTTTTAAATCTTTTTTTTAATAAGAAGTACTGACCTACATTTTCAACCTACTGTAAAACCTTGTGAATACTAGTATTTTTTGGGGGGAGAAGAACAAGATTTTCAAAAACATGATTTCAAGTGAAACCGGTTTTGTCTTGCTACCCTTTTCAATTCCTAAGAAATGAGTTATGTAATGTCACTTATTAAACAACCAGTATAGCATTTTTGCAAAGTACTAATGAATTTGATCATTTTGATGTGATAGTTGTGGTTAATTCCTACTGACTCTACGATTTGCATTCTTGCCCCCTTGCAGAACAATTAAGCCTGAGTTGTACCAAAATCTAACGCATCGGTTCTTCATGCGCAGAGTCCAGCGAGCACGAGGACAAGAGCACCGATGCATCCGGGGAGGTTGCCGTGGAAACCTGCAGCCAAGCGGCAGCCACGAGCGAGGCTCCCACCGAAGCAGAGGATGCACCCAAATCTCCGGACAAGTCCCCCAACAAAGTCCCGGATGTAGATGAGGAAGAGCTGGGCCCTTTGCCTGACAACTGGGAGATGGCATACACGGAGAAGGGGGAGGTCTACTTCATTGAGTAAGACAAAAACCATAAATGGTTTGATTTATTTTTACCCCTTGAGAGATGATTTTTACTGTCAAGGTACAGTGTTTTCCAACAGAGTCACAACTTCAGTGTGCATGAAATAATGGAGCGTATGAAACTCAAATGGTGAAATACAGCCAAAGAGAAATGAAAAGCAATACATTTTATAGTTATTGAAATAAATGAGTAATTTTTGTATTTGTGATCATAATTATTGATGATGATTATTTGTATTATTATTATCAGGGGTGCACATAAAAATGAGAACCAGAGGTTGTTGTTTGGTGCTCATTTGTTTCCAGACCCACCGACCTCTAAGACTTTACGACACATCTAGGCAAGGTAGAGCCCACGGGCCACATCTCGAGTGAGTGATTTCTCTGACCATTCTAGTACTGTAATTGAAAGAAAAAAGAGAAAAAAAATCCTTCCAATGCCAAGTGTGGTCCTCAGGTTAGCACCAATCGTATTTGCTGTCAGCACACACTGAAAATAAGAAGAAGGGGAGGGGGAATATGTACACTGTCAACATTTTTGTGAATGTTATGTGCAGATACAGTGTCATTTTATTGTGTGTGTTTATTAGTGTCATATTTATTTTCAGTTTTTATATCCTCCTTATAACAACATAATTCTACCAGGGCAACGCAAGTAGCAGCTTGTTAAGATAATACAATTTACTGTTTGATAAAAACACAATAAATTCCTGTTGACCACATTTGAATTTCATGGCCGACTCAGAAAATGAATGGCCCACCTCCGATTTGCAGAATGGGACGTTGTGATCAGCTAGGTTACATAGCACAGTTCTCAAGGGCAGATGTTATGTTAATGGGATGTTCGAATTGCAGAAACACGATGAATGTAAACATTTTAAAATAACAAAAATACATGTGTGCCCTGTGATTGTCTGTCAACCAGTTCAGGCTGTACTCCGCATCCCTGTGACCCTCGTGAGGAGAAGCAAATTAGAAAATGGATGGACAAAATGGATATACATGTTTTTCACAGGACAGGGATGATAGGGTGCATTTAGTGTTTTGGTGTTAAAGTACATTCAACAGAATAGTGCAGTCACATCGGGTCCTCTCCGGGCTTCAGCGGAGAGGATTGACATAGAGATATGCGAGTTTGGGGAGTTTCTCCTAAAAGTTCATGAGCTGGAAATTGTAAAACCTTCTTGATATCCACCACAGCGTTCCACCAGACTGCAAGGTAAGTGTAAAAAGCTGAATTCCCCAGCTGAGTGGAGGAGTCAGTGGAGTAGTAAAAAAATGATTCTAATAATAAAAAGATGCTGCAGGATAGAGTAGTCCAAGTGTCAACCCTCATGTCCGAGGAGCTTAGATTCTAGGTTGGAAAGTGAGTCTCACATGGGAAATCGGTGAGGAACAAGTCAAAATATTGAGAACAAAGTGGTGGAAAAAAAAAAAGAGCGGCTGAAGCTGTCGATCGTCTGGAGCACGAGGATGGGAAGATCCCATGTCGTGGCTGTTGTCATGGCAACCAGGAGTTTGAACTGTGGATTGCCAGCATCAACAACAAAGGGTTATGCTTCTCTGAATAGACGCCTTCGCACCAAAATGGCGCCGTAGTTGGCAGCCGTCTTCAAGAGCGCTGCATTTGTTGTTGTTGTTTGTTTTTTTGTCGTTTGCTTTTGTCATATGGCCCTGCGATTGGCTGACAACTGGTTCAGGGTGTCTGTCCCCCCGCCTACTGTCTGAAGACAGCTGGGATAGGCTCCAGCATGCCTCGCGCGACCCTTGTAAGGATAAAGTGGATCAGAAAATGGACGGATGGATGGATGGATGGATGGATGGATGGATGGATGGATGGATGGATGGATGGATGGATGGATGGAGGGATGGATGTTTTTGTCATATGGTGTTTGTTGTCCTTCTGTTGTGTACAGCGTTTAGGCCATGACATTCATCAAAGGAGAAAAATCTGTGCTTGGTGTTTTTTTTCTTGGCCGCATGTGAATCTCAGCACTGATTTTTATGGGGAGAATGTCTATTTGAATGTTCCCACTTGTGTTGTTTGCGCCTCGTAAGTGTAAATGGGCTTAAACCATGTAGGAGGAGTAAAACTATACAAGTGTGAGTACTTTTGGCACCTCGTGTCGCACTTAGTCGTGTTGGATTGTTCCCCCTCTGCTTTCTGTGTGGTTTGTTGTGTAAACTTCCCAACACTGCCAGACCTCTCTCTTGAATAATTGATGCACCTTAATGTTTGCTAATCAGGCTCGCCGACTTGGATCCAGGTCAGTGTTACTTTGATCTAACGATCTTCTCCCGCTTCTTCTTGTACAGTCACAACACCAAGACCACATCATGGCTGGATCCTCGATTGGCCAAGAAGGCGAAGCCTCCGGAAGAGTGCAAGGAAGATGGTGAGTGCCAAATGTGCAAGTTGACAATCCTTCCATTTCTGTATTTCTGTTTATCAGACTTGAGCTGCCGGTTGTTTTGTGGGAAGCGTTTCATCTCGCCGCTTCCTGCTGTTTTCATACCTGCTTCTCGATTTAGCGCCATGGCACAAAACTGCCGTGTTTATACGGGTGTGAGCCTCCCGGCCGTGCACTCAAACTCGCATGTGATTTGTTTCCTTTTGTAATAACAATGTAAACGTGCTTTGGAAAGAGATGTTTTCATGAGAGCAACACAACTGGCGTCTCACAGCAAGATGATTCAAGTGCATTTTGCCCTGTCTTTTGTCAGGTTTTCTCCAGCTTCCTGCAATGCAGTGGTACCTTGATGTACAAGTGCCTCAACTTATAATTTTTCTGAGCCTTTCTTGCTTTTGTCAATTTTATTTTGTGAGCCAAAATGTTTGGGGAAAAGCAAGTTTGTGATCCGCCGTCGCTCGTGGGCAGCGGAATAAAATGGAGTCATTTGGTAGTGAAATGCCATCGCACATGGGCAAGGAGAGCCACAGTCATCAATGCACTTTCAAAATGAGACAAACAGCCAAACCCATAAATACAAAATGAGAATACTCCGAAGCAACTGCTGTAGGCCACAACTCATGCCCAGACACTCATATGCAGACAAAGCCTGCATACTCACTAGGCCACGCCCCTTAATTCATGACACAAATACTCAAGTACATACTCTAGTTGTACTTTAACTTGCCATGCATATTTTGGGAATGTTGAAGGAAACCAGTGTACCCAGCGAAAACCCACACAGACACAGGCTGTAGAGGAAAATTCCACACAGGAAAGCCCGAGCACATAATCGAACCTCTGTACTGTGAGACGGACATGCTAACCCATCGACCATCATACACAAATACTTACAGTTTATACATGTACACCATGTAATAAAAATAAATTTAAAAGATGTGGCGCCTGAGAACAGAAGTGGCCCACCCCTGGTTTCAAAGTTCCACTGAGACGCAAGCACAACTCGTGGCTGAGATTTTAGGGCAAGTGAAAGAATTGTGTAAAGAAAAAGATACACCCTTTCGTCAATTGATAGTAGCAGAGTAAGAGCAGGCAAACTTACATCACCATTGCCGTCAGAGGTTGTGAAGTGAATCCCCACAGACTTAATCAATTCCTTCTTCGGGTTTGAATCAACCCCCTCGTCACTGATCGCCCGCCATCTATTCTCCTCCTCCTCCCCCTTGCGTGTTCATTTTCTGTCATTCCCTCATCCCTGCCCGGTAAAGAGCCAAAGTGTGCCCGGAATTCCAAGTACGGTGCTGGGCTCTGCACAAACACAATCTAACTTCCGCTTGACACACAGCACATACTGTTGTCACTGCCGACGTCCTTCATCTATCGCCTCAACTGAGGCAAATGATTACTTTTCAGCTGCTGAAATCAAATTGCTGAACGTTCCCTAGGTTCTCTTGTTTAGAGCCAATGATCACTAAATTCTTTGCATCTCTCTCTCTCTCTTAATGGATTTTCAAAACAACACATGCCTTGTCTTTCACTGACATGGCGGTGTGGCTTGCCGCTGTTTCATTTGCTTCTGTCAGTCAGCGGACATCGCAGGGTAGAAGGAGGAAAATAATCTAACATACCTCAAGGGTTTCCCCATCTGTAATCTAACATAAGCGAGGTAAATTAGACTATGTTTAAAGGATTAACCGCTCCATTTCCCAATCACTGCCGCTTCGTCAGTCCAAGGAAATCAATGGTGACACTCAACCTTGTACAACCCACAGGAGAAGACAGATTATTGACACTAACCAGTGATCGGCCATGTGCTTGGTAATTTAGCCTTCAGTGGGAACTAAACTGCTTGAATCTACCTCAATACCACCACTATCGGGTCACAATTGTAGACCACCGGGAGTTCCCCGGTAAGTCTTCATATGCAATGCTTCAGAGGCTGAGGTGCCCAGAGTCACGTGTGACCCGATTTAGGAGTTTTTCAAACGTTGAGTCGTTATTCATTTTGTTTGCTTGCTTTGACTTGAGAGTGCATTCTTGAGAGATACAAAACAAAGAGAACTACAGAAAACACAAGCCAAAAGTCTCAACAAGAACAACAACAGAACTTAACGTTTAGTTCACTAGCTTAATGCTAACACATGACGGGTAACGCATATATAAACTTTGAAGCAACCGATACTCTATTTGAACACAAACGCTGCAGCAACACATTTAGACATTCAATATAACAGTGCTGTCAGTCATATATTCTTTATCTTCTGCAAGGACCTAGAATGAGTTCAGATAGCAGAGACTGTATGGATGTCCATGTAAATTTTATCCATCTGTCTTATACTGTTACACTGTCTTGAAATGCAGGCTGTAAGTGTTGTGTGTAAAGAAGGCCCACCACAGATTAGAACCATTAATCTATTCCTCGCCGACCAAACATGCAAAGTCTGCTGGGTAGTCCTGTAGTTTGGCTCTGTGTAGTATCTGGGGAAAGGAGCGCCGTAACTGCCAAAAAAACAAAAACAAACATTTATGAAGCTCCTGGATGAGAGAGCACATCCTCTGGAGCGAGTGCCTTCCAGCAGTGGAAGCCAGGAAACATTATTTTTATCAGGGAAAACAGCCGCTTGGACAGAGGAGGCATGCATGGCAGCAATAACCCGGCACCCTGCTCGCGCTCGTTCACATATTGTTCTCCCTTTCCACGATGGCTCTCTTTTTACAGCACTTTGTGCAGCAGTACATTTCAGCACATGTTTAGCAGCAATGATGCATACGGTCATTAAAAATGCATGTATTGCTCGACGCTACAGCTTATTTTCATCACATGTTAAACCAAGCCATAATTAAATTTTTACAAGGAAACTCCCGATTAAACACAGCATGTAATATACACGACAACAGCAATTTTATTGGTAAATGCAGTGTCTTGAGATACATCGGACCCAACTAAGTATTTTGTGATACCAGCCGTCATTCGGCCATTTTTTGACTGACCGGCAAGCAAAATTAGAAATCGTTTTTCTGTCAATCAGTGCCAGTCAAACTTTATTTTATTTTTTTACTTTATTTTTTATCCATACAAAAAACAAATGCAACTCAAAGTGCCATACATGAGTTAAAATCAGGGGTGATTCTCAGACCAGAGGCTCCAAATCCGGTCTTGATGCAGCTCTGCTTACCTTTTGGCTTTGATATGATAGCAGTAGTGTTGCACATCGGGGGATTGGCGGCCACACACTTGAAAGTGGCTCTTGATTCTGTCATTTTATCTAATTATTTTATGGATGAGGGAGAAACTAGAATGGGAGTGATTATTATATGCGTTTGCTCCAATGTTATGTAACAGGGGCAGAAGTGCAGATGTATTCACTTCTCATCAGACACATTTTCAGAAATAGGCAAATAAGAAAAACTTTACTTAGTTGTTTAATTTTACACCTAAATACCGCAATTTCCGCACTATAGAGCGCACCTGATTATAAACCGCACCCACTACATTTTTAGAGGAAAACCAATTTTGTACATACACAAGCCGCACCTGTATATAAGCCGCATGTGCCCACATTAAAACATGTAAACATATTTACAAAGCAAGACGGTACACAGAGAGAGTTTTCAAAGTTTTAATAATATAACTTAACAATAATAATAATATAACTTTCTTCCCAAACGGTGCCTGTGACGCGGCAGTAAGACGGTAGCAACATGGTAACAACACGCAAGCAACAGAATAGCAACACAGTATAACAGGTCTGGTAAAAGAACATACCGGTACTTGTAAAAATCACGGTGAGCCGTCGTTTATGCCAAGTTTACGTGCAGCAGCTCTGTTTCCTTCTTTATCGGACAGCTCGATTGCTTTTAGTTTGAAAGCTGCGTCATATGCCTTTCTTTTTGCATTTTCCATGATGAGGGTATGTTCACGCTAATTTAATTTATGCACAAGACAAGAAGTTGCAGTCTTCCTCGACGCATATATTCCACCGGTCTTAATCTTAAATGTTCTACTCGAGCGCCCCTGGCGGCCGTTAGAAAAATGACACATTTTGGCGCGTCACTGAATAAGCCGCAGGGTTGAAAGTTTGGGAAAAAAGTAGCGGCTTATAGTCCGGAATTTACGGTAACTGTTTGTATTCAAGCAATTAAAAAGGCAATTTTCTGTCCTTCTTAATGTTTTTGTCTGGTTTTGAATAATTAACCCGCGTGCGAATAACTGTGGTGTTGGCGCACTTACATTTTAAAAACCATGCGACATCCCAACTGTGCACCGAGTGACGATGTGAAGTCCATCTCTTCCTTGTTTTGGCTCACATTATTGCGCATGAAGTATGGGCCACTAAAATATGGATGTAGACAAGGAGAGTGAATAAAACAATGCATGAACAGCTTGACAATGCGCTTTGCAAGCTACCCGTTTGCCTGCAAGGCCCCACCAGTGGCAAAGAAAAAAAAAAATCACTCTTGGAAGTCGTGCTTTTGTATCTTCTGTCGCTGCTCCCTTTATGTCATGGATTTGTTTTTGTTGCAGTCTTTTTTTCGCAGTGTCACACTGTAACCTTATTCCCGATTCCCTTTTCTGAGGCCTCCCAAGCTGCGTTCAGGGTGATTTGAGGAGACGATTGTTTGTGTCAAGGCGAGCAAAAGTGTAACCAACGCGCGTGTTGTGCGCCTGCCACACGCACATTTTTATTTATATATCTTCTATATATGTGTATGATGTGGCAGACTGTTGGGAGTTCAAAGGCTCGTCAGGGTTCTCTTTCTGATAGGTGACACGGGCTCACATCGCCTCTCAGCGTTTCAAACGACAGCACGCTTGTTGCTGCGCCTTCTGCCTTTGATAAAGCCTCCAATCCCTGCACCGCCGTCAATATAACCTCACGTCCCGGATTAGCGACGTGGAGCTTCGCCGAGGCCACCACATCAGCGCCTGTCGGTGACTGAGACAGGGGGAGGAGAGGAAGAAAAGTGCCAACTGATAAGCTAAAGTTGAAGTGCTGCATGAAGGCCTTAGCACCAACACTATGTTGGGACAGTAGTCCTCAGCAATAATCAGTTTTTATTTTGGCGCAGTTGCTACACAAAGCCAAAAGAAAAGAGCAGTGTTAACACAGATTATTTCAGCATCATTTTTTTTCTTCAATACATCAGTATTCCTTTTCTTTAGTAGAGCGACAGAACTCAAAGACAAAAGGAAGAATGGATGAATTAAAAAAAAGATGAGTGAATGATGAAACTCAGAGGTAATATTATAACATTGTTAAGTCATTTATTAACGGATAGAAGTACTGCTTGTGGACTTTTTAGCCATGAGATTACATGTTAGATGACATACTGTGGCCAAATAATTTTTAGATCTCTTGAGGCACAACTATCAGCCATTGGCATAAGTATCAGTTCATAATATGACACACCGCAGGGGTTGAAAGTACCAACTGATGTTCTCTGGGGAACATTGCCTTTGAAGCATTGCAATTATTTTTTTCACAGGTTTGTTTGCAGACTTGTGAGTCTCTGCCCTGTTTTCATCCCAAAACAGTCTCAAGTATCTGATGGAAAATGATTACAGTCACACCATTGCCAAAATATTTTTGCACATTGCCGCCCCTACAACGACTCCATCATATTTTGGCCCTGCTTTGATGTGAAACATCTTTAAATGAGGACAACAACAATATCTACCAGTAAGTGTTGTGCCTTAAAATAATGGCTTCAAAATCATGGTGATGGTTTTGTACAAGGGGAACAGGATCGCTGCTGTGCATTGGCCACGTCAGATCCCCTGCTGGAATTGGAGGAACAGCCAGGACACTATTCTGACACATAATGCGCTCTACTGCCGTTTCCCAACTTTTATTGAGCCAAGGCAATTTTACCACCAAACAAGAATGTCACAATGTATATACAGTGGTACCTTGATTTAAGAGTAACTTGTTCTGGCGAAGCTTTTAACTCAATGTATTGGTGAAGCCAGTCAACTGAGTAGTTCACCGAGAACGTGTGGGCAGGAGTTGTAGGTGTGATCCCTTCTCATGATAATGAGCCACTGCTCCTCAACCTTTGTTACCATGATGACCAGAGATAGAGCGAGGAGATTGTGTGTGACAAGGCAAGTGGCAACGATTAGCCCTACTAGATAAATCAATGGATGGATAGATCGATATTTGGGATAGATAGATACACAGATACATTGATCAAGACAAATATACATAAATGAATAAATAGATAGGAACTATAGATATACTGTATAGATACAATAGAGATGATGAATAATAGATGGGTGATGGATAAATAGATAAATAGAATCAAAATGGAGTCAAATATTAACATCACTTTTACATTTCTAAAAAAATGTATTCAGAGTTGTTGTTTTTTTTTTTACAGTCAATTGTTAATTGTTTTCAAGCTGAGCAATCCGGCAGTTTAATAATGAGAAAACTTGTGAGCTACTTCAAGCTAACTAGCTTTCTAAACAGCACACTATCTTGCTGGGTTTCTGGAAGGATATTGAACTAGATGCTAGTTAGCTAAATATTAGCATATTCATTGTGCTTTGTGAGCCATTTTCTTTGATTAGTTTGTGGGCATTATCGATATATTGTTTTTTACTTGCATTCTTTCATTTTGCTAAATTAGATCTTGCTGAGATGCTAGTAGATGGTTGGGTAAGATAAATATCATTGACATGGAGAAAATGACTTGCATTTTGCTGTTTTCTTACTGTGCCTTTAGCTAGCTAGCTAGATATGGATGGATGGAGAAGACACTTTGGAAGAGGGAAGATAAGATAAGATAACCTTTATTAGTCTAACAATGTAGAAATTCCACTTCACAGCAGCAAAGTTATGAAAGGAAGACGTAGAAGAACAAAATATAGGAGCTGCTGTAAAGGCAGCCACTCTCGCGGCGCCATCTTGAAGTCAAAATAACAAAATAATACAACACAACACATAAGACACAGACAGTCGTGCAATCTTAACCACTTTTCCGCATCCTCTTTGTTGTATGAAGCAGTTATAAATGAAAGCGGAATAAGGAATCACAATTGCACACTTAATTCAAGAGAGACGCAAATGCGCTGGGTTAGCAACACACCCGAAGACACACTGGTAGATCTGATGAGTTAGTGTTTTTTGTTTGTTTGTTTGTTTTTTTACATGTACACCAGCAGTGCAAACACAGACTCGTAGGCGCACACTCAGTCACATTGTGTATTTCAGCAACAGGAAATTTAGACAAGACCGAGCTCTCAGCTTGGAGACTGGGGGTTGCCATAGAAACAGTCTCCTGCTCACATTAGGGGGAGGAGGGCAAGTGGCAAATAGGACGACGTTTAAAGGTGGCTAGTGGACACGGTGGGCGGGAATTTAAGGCGGGTTGGAATCGGAACGTGTCTGACTCCTGCGCCTGCGGGAGGAGGAAGGAAGGTTGTGTGAGGTGACAGCCATGCACACGCAGTGACTGAGCACGCATACACACACACACACACACACACACACACACACACACACAGAAGAAGAAAATCATATCACAAATCTGTCTGTAATTACATTACAGCATGAGGGGATGAACACATAGTAATTGTAAAAATAATAAGGCTGGGGAATTGGGAATGTGTGTGTGCGTGTGTGTGTGTGTGTGTGTGTGTGTGTGTGTGTGCAAGTCCGTCTGTCTGTCTATCCAAGTCCTATGTACGTATGTGTCTCTGTCTGTGTGAACATGTAATGTTTTTGTGTTGTGTGTGAGTGTGTGTGCTCAGTCACTGTGTGTGCATGCCTGTCACCTAATAATAATAATAATCATAATAATAATATCTTCATCTTCCGAACCGCTTGATCCTCACTAGGGTCGCGGGGGGTGCTGGAGCCTATCCCAGCTGTCTTTGGGCAGTAGGCAGGGGACATCCTGAATCGGTTGCCAGCCAATCGCAGGGCACACAGAGACGAACATCCATCCACGCTCACACTCACACCTAGGGACAATTTAGAGCGCTCAATCAGCCTGCCATACATGTCTTTGGAATGTGGGAGGAAACCGGAGCATAATAATAATATGTCTCAAATAACCTTTTAACTGTCATTCTTGTGAAAATCGGCTAACGGTTGTTAATATTGAGACAAAAAAACTGTTTTTGATGAAAATTTAAAATAACCAAATGAAAAAGCAAAACACATGCAGAGTTAATCCTCACAGAATTCAAGTTCAATGGTGTTGGACTTTAGATCCTCTATCATTTCAAGCCTGGTGTATTAAGAAGTAAAGTTCCCAAGTACGGCTTTAATAGCAGGAGTTTGACTTGCCTGCATAATTTACGTGCTCAATTATTTACAAGTTGAGCCTTGAAATTTAGCAAGTAGTTGGAATATGAAATGTTTTAATAATAAATTCAGACATTATGTCATCGAGTAATGCATGATGTCGAACAATAGTTTACTTTCTGCTTGACCATTACACATCTATGTTGGTTCAAGAGGGGCTTCATCTCGATGCTTCATGTGCACCTGAACCCACCTGCTGGCCAGGTTTATAATCCCAGGCACAAGGCTCGAACCCACTCGACCACCGATTTTGGAGCAACTAAATGCTGGGATAGAAGCCCGGGCCGCGAGTTCAGAGGATTGAAGTTGCTCTACACTCCCAAGTTATACACGTTATAAATGCTCCCCAAACTCTTGTGCAGAAACTAGAAAAATCTTGATTTAAACTCTGAGATGACCGTCATGTTATCAAAATAATACACTTTGAATGGAGCCACTTGCCAAAGGGTTTACATTGTTGTTAAACCTTGCTGCAAAATCTGAAGCGTCATCAGTTTGGGCTCCAATACTAAATGAAGGGCACGCTTTGTTACTCCATGCACGCTTCGAAGCTTTGGCACATCTCATTATATCTGTATTTTCTGTCATTACAATGTGATAATGGTAGGCTGAAGAAGTGGATTAAGTTGCGTAAATGCATACATTTTTTTGCACTCTTTTGGGAAAAGGAATTGAAGGATTTCCAAAGGCAAAACTCATGTAATTTTTCGCCCATAGACACACGGGATGCACATCAATCCAATTTGAGATGATTCATGCGTATCTCGGTTAGGGATGGGTACCATTCACAGTTGAACCGATTCCGGTCCATTTCCCAGTTTCCTGGGAATCGATACTAATTGTCGATATGCTTGTGTATCTATTCTTGGTAGTAACAGTTACTTTCTGTTACTCTAAAATCTCAAAGGTTTTCAATTTAAGATATATTTTTCAATATAAAATCTGTGACTAAAAAGAAAACAACATAATCAGTTTAAAACAAATGAATTATGGAGGATGGCGTAAAATCAAATAAAGGTATAACATTTTCCAAGTAATGAAGTATAATTAATATAAACAATAAATGTGTGCAACAAAGTACAAAACGCTTCGCAAAGTTCTTTGAAATGAACAGCACAAGGAACAAAGTTAAAAAAGTATATCGTAATGACAAAGATAAATTATTCTATTAGTGTTTATCTTTGTTCCTTATGCAGATGTTTTTACAATCACACCCACAAAAAAAAAAAAGACAAACGAAAATAGAGAAACAGTCAGGATCAAATTAGTCATTTGAATGTACCCGACGAATGAAATGCTCGCTACATTTGGCCACAAGCTTTTGCAACTGTAGTATGATTAAGTATTGTTCTAAAACACAATCTATATACTGCATATTGTAAGAATGGTAAAGTCGCACACTTTCCAGCATGATATCATTCAGTGGGGGAAGTTGGACTTCTCTGTGCTGGTGCTGGAAAGTTTCCCGGGGGCCCTGCACCGGTGGTCCATCTCCACACACTCAGTCAAAGAAAGCATGCTGAGAAGTGCACGGATTTAGCATTGTTACAATACACTATATTTTTGTGGAATGGCGGCAGGCGGCTGCACATTCGGTCAGGTTGGTGTCCGTTTCAAACCCCAAAATGTATTTTTAACGTGTGTGAATGCCTGCGTGACTGGGTAACGTCATTCTGCTGGCATCCGTTATCTGATCTGCTTATCCTCACAATGGTCACAGGCGTGCTGAAGCCTATCCGAGCTGATTTTGGACAGTAGGCAGGGTACGCCCTTGAATTGGTTATCAGCCAATCGCAGGGCACACGCAGACAAAACAACAATCCACACTCAAAATCACACTAAAGCATCACATCTGGTAAAAATGCCAGGTTATTTTCCATTTGTGCAGTTGCAGCACCCTCTGGTGGTGTGTTCATTAGTGCAGTTTAATTTGAATTAGGCATGTTTTGGCCACAGTGGTTTTAGAGCCACGCTAATCGGCATATGAAGGGGAATGTTTGAGTTCCTCCACAATATTAAGTGTTATTAGTATTATCGCAATAACACAACACAATATTAAGTGTTATTAGTATTATCAGACGAACACAGCAGTGTGAGCGGCATATACACTGTGATAGTTTGTGCCACTCAGGCAATAGGAGCACTTGACCCCACAATATACATCTTACTATGTCTACTTTTTGTTATGAGTGTTGTCTAAAAAGCCAAAGAAAAAGCAAATTATGCTGAATTTGTTAAGTCCTTTATGATACATATCACAGTGTACTTTTATTATTTATGTATAAAAAATTTTAGGGGAGGAAGATGACCTCTTAAAAAATGTCTGATGGATGCTTATCACAAGTGCTGAATTAGTAGCGTATGCTTGTGTGGGAGCGGAGCAGATTGAGCAGATGGCTGTGGGTGTGGATGGGCAGTTTTCTATGTTTACTTGCACGTAAAAGTGCAAGGTCAATCCCCTTGTTGTGTTCCTCATCCTGCCGAGTGAGCGCTTCGCCCAAATACATCCTAAACGCTTCTTACAGACATACAGCGAACCTCTGTTCACTCTGAGCGCTGGAGATACGTTCCGCAGCCACCCTCAATAGGGGAACTTGCACAATACGCATTTTCCTCTTCCACATGGTTTAAATCCATTTGTATTTCATGAAGCACACTCATAAAACAGTTTGTTATGACCAAACAATTTAATTGCACAAGAGTCCTTCATGATAATATACAGTGCAAATGCTCCGGTACTTTTAACATGACACATCACTCAAAGTGTTCGAAGCTGTTAATTTGGCCTACTTCAGCTGGCAGTGGTTGGTGAGGAGGAACGACCTAAATAAACCATACAGGTAGCACATTGTGTTATTAGTGAATGGTTATTTTCGCATTTATTGTTGCTATTGCTTCAAGGCTGAACGAGCTAGCTGGCTAACTTGCTATCACGATGGTGGCTAATCATCAATCTGCGTTTTGACAAAATGGCAGAACTTGATATCACTTGATAACAATGCAATGTGTTGCTATAAATGTTTTTGTTGTTGTCATTTTTACGGTTGTTTTTTTGTTCACCAAAGGAAAAAAAAAGTTTTAGGCACCTGGGAACGCATTATTAAGAATTCAACTGGAGTTCTTCACAGGGCATACTTTGCTGAAATATGATTGGCTGCAGGCACCTCCTCTCCCCCTAGCATGTCCTGCCGTCAATGGCATTCATAACTACGTGCTTGAATCACCGGTCAACCTGCCAATTAGCAAAATGTGGAACTATTTGTGTTGGCGGGCCGGAATAACGAATAAACAAAACTCGGTGTTGTTCACTAAATGGAGATAAAAGCAATAACACTCAAGTTGTGATGTTTTAATATGCATTATCAAGGCTGTGATTGTTGACACCATGATGTGCGACGCCCTCCCATGTCTTAATTAAACTTAGTACAGCGCAATCTTGTTAAAACACACTTTGTGGCACAGGTCTCCAAAAGAAAAGGCAAAGCGTGTTTTTGTCACTCCCAGTCGAATTGTAAAACTCACACAATAAATGAACAGGAACTAAACATTATTTAAACGTTAAAATGTTTAACGAAAGAGTTTAATTTAAACTCTTTCCCGAGCCTAATGTGAACATATATTGCCTAATGCCAAAGAGCACCTCATGAAAATTAGCATTGATTAGCATTTTACTGTAATTGTAAATGTTCAAAAAACTGCTCCGTTAAAACACACACACACACACACACACACACACACACACACACACACACACACACACACACACACACACACACACACACGACAATAATTGGAGCTTCATTGAGGAGCTTCTCTGCCTCTTCTTCCTGCCCTTCATTCTGCTGCATTTCTCCTAGTAGACCTGTACACCTGACGTGTTACTTGCGCGTAATTCAAATTCCTGATTCTTGCAACCCCATTAAACAGCGTTGGCTTAAAAATCTTTCATAAAGCAAGGCAGCCAACCATGAACCGGGATATAGTGGGGTTCACTGCACTTGTATCCTATTCTGTGTTGTCTTGTTGGCTAGAGGTGAAAGGCAGGACAAAAAGCCACACAGCGTTTTAGCCCCGCTTTGACCCACTTTATCCGAGGGCAGTAAAAGAGAGATAAATGGGAAAAGGGATACTTGGCAGCGAGGACGAGACAATTAACAAAGGGAGAAGCTGGAAGGCCAAAAGGGAGTGGGCGGCTGTGAGAAAAGAACAGACAAATGTGAAGATGTGCTTGGTACACGTTTTTATAAACGGGAACAATTTTTTGCTCTAGAACAGGGATGGGCATTGATTGAGCTACTTAACAGCCAGTTAATTCAGTGACCATTTTTAATAAACTTTTACAAGATCCTCACATTAAGATTTTCCTAAAAGAAGGCCTTAATTGTCCTTAAAAATGGCACATATTCTTAAATCCACCGTTCACAGGTCTTGTCATAACACATGCAGTGACACTCTCTTTTCTTAGGACATACAAGGGAGCATTGTATTTTACAAATTTACAATTACTGGTTTGCATTTTTGCATAATGATGATGGGACATCTTTCAATGGGTTGTGCTTGGTTGCAGTCTGGATATTTTTATTTATATTTTTTAAGCCCTGTGATGGTGTTACTTATTTTGTGAATGAGAGGTCTGAAATTGTCTCGAAATTGGCTTTCTTAAACGTGTTCCATAGTTTTAGACGGCATCTCTCTCTCTCTCTCTCTCTCTTGCTTTTACTGTGGAAAACACTGATTAACATTTTGCACTTTTTCTGACATGTTACGGACCAAACCAGTAACCACATCACAACATCTTCTGCACTGTCAATTTGAAATTATGTTCTGTTTCTGAAGGGAAGGCTGGAAAGGACAGAAAATTCAGTTGATCAATCTATTGTAAAAATAATGGACAGATTAATCGATGATTAAAATAATTGTTAGTTGCACCCTTAGTTGTCAAAACTTTGTGATCATTTTACAACGACAAAAGAAGATGAAGCGCAATGTGTGTTGTGCACTGCAAAGCAGAACTGGCTTCCGAATAAGCACGTCTACGAGCCGACGCAATGACGTTCATATCATTAGCTAATTTGATATTGTTTACCCCCGCTAATTCGAATGGATCGTAATGCCCTCATAAGTAATCAAGGAGCGACATTGCCAACGGTGCACTTTTACTCGCTTTTTTGGAGCAAACGATCACAAAATAAATACTCAAGATTGTTCCTACACTAGCTGCTCTGACCACATGTGACGCCCAGGTACTGAACGCACGGACTGGCTAACCTAAGCTGACAACAGCCAATTACACTCTCATTCACTGACCTTCGCTTCACTCAACAGACCAAGCCCTGTCCTTTAAAGCCACACACATTCAAAGTCACAGATACTGAAGCTCGGTACTTTGTGGATTTTCACCTGTTACGGGGTGTTATAGAATGTAACGGCACAGTAATTGCACAGTAAATTACTTTTCTTTTTCAAGTATCGACCGTCAAGGCAAAATGACGGTGGGCTTACTGGCCCATGACCTGAGATGCCGCTGTCTCCTTTCACTGGCTCTAGTATTCGGTTTTGTTCTGTTGCTCACGCCATAAACTGACTTCATTTCCCTCATGTGTTTCCCGCACCTCAGAGCTGCCCTACGGCTGGGAGAAGATCGACGACCCCATCTACGGCAGCTACTACGTGGAGTAAGTCGCAGCGGCCAATGCAACCATTCCGTTGTTTGGATCCTGATGAATTATGAATGACTTTTTGCTCACGCTTGTCTTTGGCATCTCGAGGCTCATTTGTCAAAACTCTTGTAATAGGCACAGATTATCCAAATTTGAAGTTTATTTTATGCTGCAATATTTATGGTGTGGATTTTTTTTTAAACACCCTTTGGCTGTAGTCACATTTTGCCTCCAGGATTTACCGTTTTAGCAGGAAATATATGGTAGCCTTCAAGTGCGTCCCAATGCATTTGAATATTGCATAAAAGTTTGTATATATGAGTAGTTAAGTTCTAAAACTGAAGATTGTACTCTGTAAACATACAGCCTAATTAAACAAATGGAGAAATATCTTTCACTTAATTTCAATTTTAAAAGCCAATTGTACTGTTCCTTTGTAATATTGTCCTTGCTTGAGATTGAAATGGGCTTTCATTAGCTGTGAAATTTAATTTAGAAATTTGATATCAAAAATCCAAAAGAACTCGACTCCGTGTAGTAAATATATGAATCTCACTTTTTTAATATATATATTTTCCCCTCAGTATTCTATTCTATTTATAGAGCAATGGGGTTCTCCTCACTAGTTGTCACATTGATTTAACCACTGCGCATTTCAGTGTTAAAAATACATTAGCAGGTCCAAATTGCAGCAATGAAAAGGTACGCCTGGCTACCAAAATGTAGTTGACTAATATTTGACTCTACTGCCAACTCAATGGATTTGAGACACAACAAAGATGATTTCCAGCTTTAATTGAAGTCATTATGCACAAACTCCAGAGTGAGGGTGGCTGTTCGGAGGGCCCAGTAAGGCACACTATTACGGACCATTAGACACAATATCAATGAACATTTTCATACATAAAGAACCCCAGGTTATAAAGTGGATTATGTGAAGCATTTTTGTAGCAAATATTTATTTGATAGATTTAGCGCAGGTTCAGACCGGACATGAAATATCAGGTAGCACTTTTATTCACCATGAAACAAAATTGGGGCTTGCTTTGAGCGGAGAAGAGGGAAGGGATCTTCTGATAGATGGAAAGAAAAAAAATAACAACAAAAAAAAACCTTTGGACATCGTCGGTCTCGGGACCGGTGGTCGTGTTATTTCTCTGGCTAATGATAAATGCTATCTTGGTTGACAGTTCAACAGCTGTAAACAATGCACTCACTTTCCTTTCGGTTCTGCAGAGCTATTAGAAGCCGGCTGTGTAGTTTACCTCGCGGTAACACATTTTAACCTTGGAAACGCGCCGCCAGAAACGCTCAGCTTGCGTTCAATCCAAACGCAGTGATAGGTAGTTGGACTACCTAGTTGGACTTTCATACATCCATAAGGCGCACTGCATTATACACTGTCGATTTTTGAGAAAATTGAAAGATTTTAAGTGCGCCTTATGGTTTGAAAAATGCGGCACTTTGTATCTCCCGCCAAAATAGTGAGTATTTAACATTTCCATATTTACAGTGATATCTCTTAACCTCAATTCTTTTGACACCCTGGAAATGGAGGCGAACATGCATCATTTTACTGTCATTCTATAAATGGTAAATGTCATGTTGCGAAAACACCACACTTAACTCCCATTGTATGTATGAAATCGATTGTGGTGGTGTGGAAAGGCAAAAAGCATTTTAAAAGAACTAAATAGATAAATATATTCTCTCAGGGACTTGACTGCACCGTATCGTTATGATTCTGGCCTAATCGTCAATGTTCTTTGCAGTCACATCAATCGCAGGACTCAGTTTGAGAATCCAGTCCTGGAAGCAAAGAGGCGCCTTGAGCAACAACGGCAGATGCAGAGTCAGGGCCTCTCCGCTCTCCCGCTGCCCACCATATACAGAGGTACACTGCGTGATGGTATCACCTTGTGGGGAAATTGCACAAACATCACTCAAAGGGCCTGATGTACAAAAGATTCGACAAAATTGATTGCGCACGCAAACAAAAGCGGAAGCTGATGTGCTAAGCGGGCGCACCAAGGATTGCCTCTGCCAAACGGGCGAAATAACCGAGGGATTCATTTAGCACATTTGGATTCAAGCGAGTTGAATGGAGGCGAATTTCATTTTCAATGCAAACGTGGGAATAGTTACCGGTAAGTTATTTGGCATTTCGAGATATGTCAATTACTCTACGTACCAAAATATATATTTTCTCGATCCATCGCCCACATTTTTTTTAACCTTTGGGAGGGCCTCCATTCTTCTTCTTGTCTCGGGAATAGGGGGGCAGGAAAAGTCCCTGTTGCTCTACCTGGCAACAACAACAGCATCTCTTAAGTAATCACCCTCAAGGGACACACCCATCAGAGACATAAAAAGGAAGGCCCCTCACCTAAAATTTAGAACAGATGAAGAATTTTCGATGAAATGCAAACTGTCTTGAACAACCAAGAAAAGCCAAGGTGCATCCATTCATCTTTTGCGGACAACTCAAAGAGACCGCAAGGTGGAGATGCAAATTGCGCTGTGTCGGTGCACATCAAGCTTTCATGCATCTTTGTCCACTGCCCATAATGTTAGGAGCGGCCTTGTTGTGAAGAAGCACCAGACAGGGCAGATTCACAATGTCGGCATGTCTGGGGGTGAGTGGAGAGAACAGCAGTCGGGTGGGCGGGCGAGGCCACTGAGAACATGATCACCCCAAGGCCTCCAGTGAGCTGAGCCAGGCACAGAGACAAGGGTGTGCTAGACCATTCCAAAATAAGCGCCAAATGACTCACTAATGTTTGGAGGAAAGCTGGCGCAATATGCAACAAAGTAATCAGTGTGAGAGAACTAATTTTACACCCACCCCCGCCACACACCACTCTAAAAAAAAAAAAACACTGAGATCTAGTATGCACGACTCAACTCCGCAAGAAATACCTTCAACCTCAGGCTTCTGTTTTGTCTCTCCTGTAGAAAAGCCGCAGTTCACGAGGGACCCGACCCAATTGAAAGGCACATTTCTGTCTACGGGCCTACAAAAGAGCAACATGGGGTTTGGCTTCACAATAATTGGAGGTGATGAGCCCGACGAGTTCCTGCAAGTGAAGAGTGTCATTCCAGATGGGCCGGCTGCTCAGGACGGAAAGATGGACACAGGTACTTCAAAACTGTCTTCAAGTGAACTGTCGTCAAGTGAAAATCAAATGCGTCTTCTAAATGTGATGCACCACACGGACAAACTCACGGACAGCAACAAGATACCTTGAAGCAGCCAGGCTAGTGGGTTTTCTAAATTTATTTTCAGGGGTGTAGGCACTGATGAGAAGGAAGCTTTCAAGTTCTTATGCAGTGGAGGGAGGGGCGACTCGTGCTGGGCGCCAAAGTTAATAACTGGCCAAGGTTTTACCACGCCAAAAAAAAACACAAAACTGCAATAATGAAGAACAGCTACACTCCACAATTGCATCCTAAATAATTCTCCGTCTTTGCACGCACTTATCTTCAAACATTTACAATGCGCTTAAAAACAAATCTCTGAATTTACTGTACGTGGTCTTTAAGTCCTAACCCAACTCTGTACCTGTTGAGCAGAATCTAAATGTAAACCTTTTATCTCAATGGGTTTTATGCTGTGTTTTGTTGTACAAATACATATTTGTCTTCATTTTTGGCAATACGCGCCACTTAAGAGGCCTGGTGGGTCCCAGCAGGGGAAGCATCACAATTAGGTGGTGTCATTTTGCCACCACACAAAGGTTCACCCTCCAAAAATGCAATTGACTACATGCAGTATACTCTGTATTGATTTGATTATCATGCCAATTTTTCAGTGCTCCCCACCGCTATAGCCTATGTACATGGGCGCTCTGTTGCAGTGAACTACTGTAGTGCACACAGGGATGTAACGATATATTGTCATGTAGTCAGGAAGACCTGCTTAGTTAGAGCCATAATTACTTTTGTCTGTTAACATATTACTGATAGTAAGAACGAAATGCATACAACGGGAAAAGTATTTACTGTTAACAAGTTACATTTATCCGCAAAGAATTGTCCCCCCCCAAAAAATTAAAAATCATGCAAAACAATCGAAATACTGGCAAAAATCAGACAAAAAAAATAATGAAAAAAATGGACTAGTATTGACAAAAATGTCCAAAACAAATTGAGAAAACATCGACAAAAATATAGCAATTTAAAAAACTGGCAAAATGCATCGAATGTCAATAGGTGAATGAACTATTTCAGAGATTGTATGCATCGCAAGAATTACAGGATATGAATGAATTACATTTTGATTACTGTTTGACGCATACAATAGTACACCCAGCCCACATGAGCTTATAAAACACCGAACAACCAAAATGGCCCGGCTCCAGGACCAAAGTACAACCAAAACTTACATGAAAAATGCATTTAGGGTAAATATTTTTTATCCAAATATGTATTGTAAGTAAATAAGTTTAAACTGGGGTAGTCTAAACTGATGAAAATTCAATACACCTTGAAAAAAAATGAAAAAACTAGATATAACCAAAAAAATAAATGCCCCCCCCCAAAAAAAATAAAAATATACACAATACGGGGAAAAAAAACAAAGTGACAAAAATCTGGTACATCAGATTTGAAAAATTAACTGATCAAAATCTGAATTACAAAAAAAATGATTGCAAAATATCTGGCCAAATAAGGACAAAAATGGGAAAAATATGGCAAAATACTCTCCAAATCAGTTTAAAATATGACACTAAAGTTTTTTAGCATAGACAACATTCATTCATTCATTCATCTTCCGAACCGCTTGATCCCCACTAGGGTCGCGGGGGGTGCTGGAGCCTATCCCAGCTGTCTCCGGGCAGTAGGCAGGGGACACCCTGAATCGGTTGCCAGCCAATCGCAGGGCACACAGAGACGAACAACCATCCACGCCCACACTCATACCTAGGGACAATTTAGAGTGCTCAATCAGCCTACCATGCATGTCTTTGGAATGTGGGAGGAAACCGGAGCACCCGGAGAAAACCCACCCAAGCCCGGGGAGAACATGCAAACTCCACACAGGGAGGTCGGAGCTGGAATCGAACCCGGTACCTCTGCACTGTGAAGCCGACGTGCTAACCACTGGACTACCGGGCCGCCACATAGACAACAAAAATTGCATTTTTAAACATCTAGCCAAAAATGACAAAAATAGGGCATAAATAACTAACTACAATTTGTCAAGAAAAAGACAAAACTTGGACGAAAATAGTCATAATAATATCGATTTCAAGCTGCCATACGAAAGGCGACAAAGTCATGTGGACAAGAGTTACCGCTTAATTCGTTTTTAATTTGACTTTTTTATTTTATAGCCTACAATTGTTTTTATCGGTTTTAAAAACTGTAATTATGACGAATGCATCAGCATAAATTAGTGATAGACTACATTGCAACAAAAGTACAAATCCAGTTTCTGTATGTTGTAAACTGATGTCCGCCCATGTTTATATTTACGAGCTAATTGGGCTGCATGGTGCTTCTTCATTAATCATTTCACCTCAATTTCACCAGAGTTGTGCTCCAGTTGGATTTTATTATCCACAAACTAGTAATCAGTGTGGATCCCTTGTAGCTAAATGTGTGTTTTTTTTTCCTTTTACTACTTTATTCAACTAATGAACCCACCCACCACCACCACCACCCGTCTTCTGCATCTGTTGCCAGCAGCTTGTTAACTTTTGGATATTTTTGCTCGTGTGAGTCAAGTAGAGTTCACAAAGTGAAATGATGTAAAAAGCTGATGTGATTGAAGTTGCAATGATGCTGGGTCATGGACGTCAGAGAGGTCGTGGAGAGAGTTAGGAAGGGGCAAAACTGTTCTACACTCACTACCTGTACTTGTTGTTCGCTGTAGTATTTCCCAATCATAGTTCGTGAATGGACCCAATTCGTCTCCGTTTTGTCTGTTACTTTATCGTCATCTCAAATAAACATGTCAATGCCCAGTTTGGTATTTTTCATGTTTTAAGAATAAGTGCTGTTTTCTTAATTGCGTAATAAAGGTCGGAGGCTGCTAGCTGAATCTGTGTGGAAAAGCTTTGAATTTGTATTTGTAAAACTGAATGTGCAAAAAATTCCAGAATTTAATTTTCAGTGAGGAAGTCAAATTCAGATTACATGATTCAGATTCAAGTAAAGAGTAAAATTAAACAATGAAAATTCAATTTATGTACGGTAATTCAGATTTTTCATTGCACTTATTCAGGTTTGGCGATTCTAATTGTACTATAAAAATTATTGATATAAATTATTCTGATTCACTTTCTGGTAACACATAGTCAGCCAATACTTTGAGATTCAAACCTTGCACTGTCCCATTGTCATTTCCCTTGTTTTATCAAAAAAACATATTTTTTTTCAAATTGATTTACTTTTGCTTTGACTTGCGTGTAAAGGTTTGCAATAGGTGCATTGTATGTGGCACTGAACTCAACCCCAATCACATCCCAACAAGCAGCAGTTTGGCAGATAGTAAACAACTCTTCAACAAAAAAAAGGGGGCGCGGAGGGATTCAATCTTTTTAATGGCCACTCCCGGTTGGGGTTTATTGTCAAACTAAACATCAAACAAAGATGATTGCACAGTGAGCATTTAATCACCACACATAGCTTTGACTTAGCCAAATCCGTTGATCTTATGCTAATCATCCAAAACGCCATAGATGGGCTAGCGAATAACTGCTGTCGTGGTGTTCTAACCCTTTAAGCAACAATACAATACATGCTGATTTATATAGCGCTTTCACTACAGCGTCACAAACAGGGGAGCAACACATGTAGACTGACAAAATTAAAATATACACACAGGTATATATTCTCTATCCTTTACGTAGAACAGCTAACATTACCACGGCTTACTGACATTTTGTGAAAGCCTGTCAACTTATGTGACTCACATCCCCCACCCATTGTTGTTATCGCTGTTAGCAAATTAGCTCTGTTAGCAAAGCCCCAACACGGGCGGGCTGACGATGATGTTCATCAAAGTAAGAGCGCTCGTGGCTGTTTGCGCTTTGCACTCCTGTGAACTCGCGAGCTGGCCTCACGCCCAGTCTCTCGCTCGCTCGCTGCCTAAACTGCTCATTTAAGCCTCCTTCCTCCATCCGCCGTTCGTCTTTCAATTTCTCTCTCTCTCTCTCACCCTCTCTCTCTCTAGCTGGCCTCCATCTCTCTTTTATCTCATTTTTTGTCTCTGTGACTGAGACTTCATTGTGTCTCCCTATCTTTGCATGTCGTCTGACACTTATCCTACGATTTCTCAGCCTCGGTGTGTTTTTTTTCTTCTTCATCCTGCCTCTTTGCGCTTCTTGACATTTATTCCTCCTCCCTGCATCCCTCCTTTCTGGTTTGTCAGCTTTTTACTCTCCCCTGCCCCTTTCCCTCTGTTCTGATTTTCCTTCTCCACAACTTGCTGCTTTCCCCTCTGTGACATTGCCAGAGCTGCTCACAGGCACACACACGCATGCAAACACGCGCACCCAAACACACACACACACACACACACACACACAGAGCCCTCCTTGGCTGAGATTAGCTGGCCTATTTGAGTTGAGCGACATTGCTCTTAGGGATTGTGCGTGATGATGCATGTGACATGCATGTGAGTGTGTGTGTGTGTGTGTTTGCGCGCATGTGTGTGCATTTGAGGGCCTCCAGTGGTGTGAAGTAGAGGATTTAAGGCGAGCGCATTCGTCATGGGACTGAGATTTTAAAGTAAAAACTAAATGTCTGCACATAAAACAAGTGCAGAGACCATCCAGTGTTGTCTTCATGAAGTATTTGCCTCCCAACAATCCCTCATTTTTTAAAAACTCCGTAGGAAGAGTTCAATTAAGTCAGAGACACAAGAGAGCGTGTTACGTTCTTTATTGAATGATTATATCCGTCAGCAGTTGCCATTGCCACTTATAGCCGCTCTTGCTAATCGAGTAAACTAATCTCGTTCAATAAGGTCTATTTCCTTTCTCATTCAATACTAGTTAAAATTTAAGCAAGCCCTTTATGGAAATCTAAAAATAATAATTTATTTACAGATATACAACAAAGACACTACCGTGAGCGATGCCGACTGACGGCATTTTTCACATGCTGTTCGTCATTCACTCCATGAACACTCTTTCTCTACCTACCGCAACACATACTCTGCTTATGCCATCAATATGCTGAAAGACAATTAAACATTGTATATTTACAAATACACCAAAATATTTAGATGATTTTGTTGAACAAAAATACAGTAGCTTAATCTAACATAGAATCCAAAATGGGCTAGCTGAAAATTTGCAACTACAAAGAGCGGCTACTTTACACACCTGGAGCAGCAACACATACTGACAGAGCATACAATACTACAGGCATAAATTCTCTCTGCTCTAAGGGAATAATGACTATTAGTGGAGCTTGGTAGGAAACATTCTCTGCCACTTCTTCTTGCTCTTAATTATGGTTCATCCACGTCCAGTAGAGCACAGTGCTGGCCGGAATTTAGTGACACGATGCAATACTGCACCGAAGCCACACAAATCGAAATGAGGACTTTCCTGAAGACTGTTAACAAAAATATATACACATATAAAATAATTGCTTAAAAATCTGCGATATAGCGGGGCCACAAATGATGATAAACAATATAGCAGGGTTTCAATGTCCATTATGATATCTCATCATTATAAATCTATCGCTAATTATGTCTAATGCAGCTCTTGCACTAGATTATTTTTTGGGGACAAAAGCTAATCATCCAAAATGACAAAATGTTATAGTACGTACACTCAATACACGAGCGCACTTTTTAAAAATTCAGTATTGTGATGACGTTAAAGGTGAATTTAATGAGCTCTGCCAAGCTCTTGCATTTTTTTGTCGGATAAAGTGATTTGAAGCGTTCAATAAGTTATCATGAGCGAAGGATGAATCAACACTCCAGCAAAGTGTTATTCAGGCATCACTGATGGGCATCCTCCCCGTGCGCACACTTACCGCCGCATAAAGTCAGATGAGGCTTTTCATAGTTCCACCCGAAGGGACGTGCAACCTTCTGCCGTGTTGTGCGCGAGACACCATTCAAACAGTTGATCCACGCGGCTGTCACCGTGTCGATTGTGACATTTCCACAGAGGCTCTCGGATGTCATCGGGTTGGTACTAGCTATTCACAAAGATTCATCGACCTTCTCTTTCACCTCTGTGCCTCTCCCACAAACTCGTGTGTGTCATCTGCAGGCATTACCAACAAACTGATATTGTGTTTTGAAGATAAGATGAGAAAACCTTTATTTGTCTCACAATGGTGAAATTCGCAATCTACAGCAGCAAAATTTGGAGGGAAGAAAGTAGGAAGAAAAGAAATGTATGAGACATTCAAGCAGGACGTCATGTTGCTCCAACACGTCGCCGCAGACTTTGATGTGAGTGCTTCCCAAATGCAATGGGTACCAGACGGCACAGAAAGTCATGTTGTTTCTCATTTCATTTTACTGAGAGTATACCTGATGTCTTCTGTTTTGAAAAATGGCAAGACGGCTCTTTTCATCACATCCGCCAGCACCACTTTCCCACATTTTCAAACATAGGAACACAACATGGTATGAAAACAAATCGATCGGGCTTAACCATCTGGTCACGATGCTGGCCATTTGTGTCCACCTGGTTACTATTTTAGCTCTGTTAATACAGGTGGAATCAAACTTCTCACGGCTGGGGATTCCTGTCTCATTTTGTAATTTCCAACTTTACATATTTACAAATACCGGTGCCAATCATCACATGCTGTTTTCATCATATTGGACTTTTGAGCTCCATAGTGGCCGTTTTTGGCCAAGTGAAATGCATGAAAACGACATATTTTAAATGATTTATTTACTGGATTAAATCATTGAACGGGTTGCATTTTAGACTCAATACTTCCATTGTACTCTTGTTTTGAACATTGATAAGCAGAAAATGGTCAAAATACCAAAAAACGTCAATTGTTTTGTCCATCACATTTCCTCCAGGTGATGTTATCGTCTACGTGAACGACATCTGCGTGTTGGGCACCACACACGCCGACGTTGTCAAGCTTTTCCAGTCGGTTCCCATCGGTCAGAGCGTCACCCTGGTGCTTTGCCGGGGCTACCCTCTGCCCTTTGACCCTGAGGATCCCAACGCGGCAGCCAGCAGCTCCATGACGCCCATCGGGATGGAGCACCGCCCGCTTGTCATGAACGGTCGCAGCAGCTACGATCCTTACCTGGAGTATCTGTCGCTGAGCTCCCAGCTGCCCGCACAGGCCTTGGCACAAGTCGGCGCATCCCATCCAGGGGACACCCACCTGGACGGTTCCTCGCTGCCACCCACCACACCCGGCTCATCGTCCGCGCTCACGCCACATGAGGACAACGTTTCCATGGCCTCCTCTGGGACGCCGGGTGTTGCTGGGGTGACGGCCCAAGCGGCCGAGTTGCTGACTGTTACCATTGTGAAAGGAGCGGAGGGCTTTGGGTTCACTATCGCAGACAGTCCTACTGGCCAGCGAGTCAAACAGGTCAGGTGTTGAAATATGCACAATGTCCTCAAAAAACTAACATAATTTTCAAACCAATGATCTTAAAAACTATTAAGTCTAGCGCCAATGTCAGTTTAATCCGGGGGCAATTTCATAAGTGCATATGTGCAACTCCTGTAACATGGCACATATCCAGTCGGTCGATAATTTCTTTGTGTAAAATTGTGTAAAAAAAATGTCAACAAAATGTGACCAAATTATTGGCCTGTGAATTATGTCTAATATTTGGGAACACCCCGTATTTTCACAGGGATATTCATCAGTAGCGACTTCATTGACCTCTTGAGACCACCGCGATCACTCAATTATAGAAAACAAACACATTACAACAGCTCACAGCTGTGCAACACACATCATCTGCAGCAGTTCACATTCAATATTTATCTAATAACATGACAATACCATAAAACAAATGTCAACAAAATACATAATTACCACAGGTGTTGATTAATAAATGTATTGTGTACAAGGTCAAGGTCGTATAGATGAGATGTGCAAGTCAGAGTTGGCTCTGAGAAGTTTTGCTCTGACCAGATGAGAGAAAAACGCTGACGTCAGCAAGAGCCAGTGCTCATCTTTGAAATCTGATTGGTTCAAGAAATAGTCCCTTGCTGATTTAAGTCGAAATTGCTTCAGCCAGCAATGACCCTTTCTGAAGGCCCTTGGCAGATGAGACTGACATGGTATATAAATGTTGAAATCTGATTGGAAAAATAAATCTAGCATCTGTATAATGTACATGTACTAGAAGACGTGTAGCCAAAGCGCTACAGAATGAAGAAGGGGAATACATCATGGAAGTATCAGAATTCAGGTTGTAAATTGAAGCGAGTTTTTCGGATTATGTAAAACCAAAAGAGAAGGTCTTTCTGGGAAATTAAGCAAATTTAGCTGACCACTGAACCCAAAGCAATGTTTAAAGAGCAGCTTTTGAAAATTCAATTTGTTTATGCTAGCTATCAAAACATAAGTCGAACCAAATGAGGTCAGCCAGCAAATCGTATTTAATTGCATTGAACTCACGCCGCTTTCCATTCATCCCAGTCTGCATATTCAAATAATTTATAGCACGTGACAAGTTTGCTGTTTATTAGTGATTTTTTTAAAAAAGGCTCAATGTCTTCTCAAAAAGAATGGACTGGTTTTGGTGAGCTGGAGTCTATCCCTGCTGAAAACCTGGACCGACCTCCAGCCAATCACAGGGCACAGATAGACCATCACTCACATTCACAACTCATCTTTTTATTTAGAGTGTTTAATGAACCTAACATACTCGTTTTTGTGTTGTTTTATAAGGTGTTAGACAGTGATTAACATTTGAAAATAATAAATAAAATCCCTCCCCCCCCCCCAAAAATGAAGTACAAAAATGAATGGCGTAAACTAAATTCGACATAAAAAGCCAGAGGCTAACTTGAAGCTGCGCTCGCAGGTGCTGGATCCGGGCTCGCAGGCGGCGGCAGGCCTGATCGAGGGCGATCTGATCCTGGAGGTCAACCAGCAGCCGGTGGCGGCGGCCGGACACGGACGTGTGGTGGAGATGCTCAAAGAGTGCCCCATCGGAACTGAAGCTACGTTGCTCATTCAGAGAGCAGCGACAGGTAAGACGCATACTTGCTAACTATTATATACAGCGGTGACATACGGTGAGGAACATGGCTGGTGAGGCACTGACCTTAGCGTCAGTAGGCATTTAGTGGCCTATTTGCAATTAAATTAGTAGCATGACAAATCTGGCAAACAGACATTTTGCTGACGTGATATTTGAAGCAAATCTTGAAACACCGGAGTTGGTTTTCCTTTATTGATTAGATACCATTTCAATTGGTAGTCCAATTTTTAGATTTTTTTTTTTTTTTTAAGGTCAGATAAATTATCTTCCACATTGATTTTTATTTGGGGTAGAAATTTGGACAGCAGCTACAAATTTGAATTATAGTCCTAAATCAAGTCTGCACATGCATATTAAGATGTGACAGTCCATACATAGCATGAGAAGAGAGTCAGAGGGACGAGGGGGGGGCAGTTTCTAGACAAATGCATTACCCCCTGGTGCCTGAATTTACATAACGGTATCATAGAAACTCACACATCACATTTTTCTTTAAATCAAAGGATATTTTAATGAATTTTTCTTATGAGACATTTGAGTGACTTGTTCTCATTTTGTTATTTGCGTTTTTGACTCAATGACATTACGGTACTTTAATTGCTGTGGGGGGTTTTTTCCCCACCTGCTTTACCTGAATAACAGCTTATCTGACGCTCCCACGGAGTACCCACGTTATGGCTAGCAACACACAAAAAAAGGATAACTCAAAAAAACTTGCATTGGGGTAGTTGCAAGTCAAGCTACGGACTGCATAGTGTGAAGTCTGTTCAAAAGTGCTGCTGAAGTGAAAGTCCAGAAAGAAAAAGGTCATCCTAAAACCTGAGGGTCTGCAGTAAAAACAATCTTTGGTCTTCACCCGTTAGACACATAAGTGACCTCTGACTGAGGACTCTTGCACCTGCAGGCTTGTGTGGTATTAAAAGGACAAAGACGATGGAGCTATGAGGCCACAAGAAGCCTTGAAATGCATTTTACTGCATGTTGTGACTTGGCAGGAAAATTATCACTTGTATAAAAAGGATACAAAAAGTAATTTGGACTTACATCTTTGCTGGGTCGAGCTCTGATGATCAATACAATTTTTAAACCGTTAGACGTTTCAAGAAGAAATATGAGGCTTTATTTGCCCTTTAATTAGTGTATGTAACTTAACTGAAATGCATTGTCCGTGACATGTTCCCTTTAATGGCATCGTTGGCTTGGATGACATACTCATAGTACATGAAGAAAGAACAGCTACACAGTTGCCTGGTCATTCTGTATAAACGGGGTCTCTATTGATAGGCCAGACTTGAGAGAGTATAATTCTCTGTCTCGGTGCTGAAACAAATTGTATTCAAACAAAGACGAAATGTTTTTCTATTATCCTCATCCAAATTGTTTCTAAATTACACAACGGAAAACCCATTTAAAAAAAAAAAATCAATTTTTGCAAAACAATGCACCTGAGTGCATTCAGCAAACCCTTGACTACAACCGAACCAAAGCAGAGGAGAATATAAAATAGGACATCAATGTTGCAAAAGTTTGATTAAGTTTATTGAATAGAAGCAGATCTTCCCTTTTTTTTCACTTGAAAACAAGCAATGTGACATTGAAAAAGAAAAACTTTAACAGAAATTTTAGACTAAAACATTGCAGATTCCCACACATTTTTTACATTAAAGAGAATCTTTGGCCATGACATATTGCTGTTGCATTCCGACAATCTTCTACCTTGAGTTTAATTTGTTCTATTACTGAGCACATAACTTGATTTTAAAAATGCAATGGTGCCTTGAGGTGTGAGATAAATTTTGCCCCGCTTGGAGATCAAAACAGTTGTATCTCAAATCCTCTTTCCCCATTGAAATGAATGTAAAGTCCATTAATACGTTCAAGATCCCCTCCGCCCCAAAATGTTTTGAATGTGTTTTGCGATTACAGTTTATGATCTACTCTAACTATAGAAAATGAGCGATGATATGACCTTTTTAACTCCAAACCCAATATTTTTATGACGACTTCTGTCATCAACGAGTGTCAAAGGAAGTAAACATCCATGAATCAAATGACGACTACTGAGCCAGATAACAAATTAATGTGCGTCGTTGTTCCTGATGAGTCCTGCTGACAATACACATTCCCCAATGCACCCACTTGACACTTAAAGGCAGGTTTTGTTCTTCATTGTTGCAAGAGATTTCAGATGATGGTGTCGTTGCTTGTCACCTGTCACTTGAATTATAATGAGCTGCTCTTGGGTGCGTTTGATTTCCTGCATATGTAGGGCATTGTTACCATGGCTGTGAAGCCAAAGACTATGCAGGAATGAGTCCTGAAATAGCAGAAGAGAGATTGAGTGAGGCTGTTTTCCTGTAAGAGTGCCCACCTGTGAGCATACCGAGCACTTGAGGGAAGCCCTGTGAGCATTACTTCTATATCCCTCAGGTCCATGTACACACTAGTAAGCTTTTTGTCCTCACTGCTAAGAAAATTCCACACACGAGTACAACGACTGCCTCGTAACGTCCACCCCCCCCACTACTAGTGTCATTTTTGGCCAACTTCGTAAGACATCGGCCTTAAACTGCAGATCAAGAGTATTGAAAGAATACACGAACAACTTTAAGCACAGCATTTTCTCTTGATGTTTGAGAGAGATTATTTCAGGTGTGAATGAGACCATTTTAGTAGGTTGTGCTATAATGTTTTAGTTGCGTGCGGGCGTGCGGGCGTGCGTGTGTGTGTGTAAAAGCGTTTCAGTAGTTACTGTGGGAACATTTATGTGTGTGAAAGTGTTTCATTAGGTTGTGTGAGGGTTTCCATCCAATGTGTGAGAAAGATGTGAGAACGTTTTGAATGTGAGAGTGTTTCATTAGTGTAAGAACAATTCAATAGGTTGTGTGAGAGCTTCTCATGAGTGTCAGTAGTGTATAAGAGAGTATTTCAATTGTGTGTGTGTGTGTGTGTGTGTGTGTGTGTGTGTGTGTGTGTGTGTGTGTGTGTGTGTGTGTGTGTGTGTGTGTGTGTGTGTGTGTGTGTGTGTGAGTGAGGACTTTTAGTTTGTGTGAGTGAGAAAGTGTCAGTAGTGAGTGAGAGATTGTTTCTATTGGGTGCATTAGTGTTTAAGTCACCCAAGTGAGAATGTATCAGTAGTACGTTTGAGAGTGATTCCGAACTGTTCTGAGCGAGTTTCAATATTGCGTTGAGAGAGTTTCAGTACTGTTTGTGAGCCTTTTGGAAGGGTGTGAGAGCTTTTCATTTGAGTGATGTGAGAGGTAAAACTGAATTTTGTGCCTGGCGGCCTCTCACAGAATCAGGCCATAACTCACACAGTCACGTGTGTGGTCTTTTACCATTCCTCCGTTTATGTTCTCCAGCTCATTCCTAGCGTTTTGAAGCTGTTGTTTTTGCCCGTGACAAAGCGCCAGTTAATTTGCATTGTATTCGAGATGATTGCGCAACAATAAGGACGTTTGTGTTTGTATTTAATTAGCAGTGAAGGCAACCTCTCTCTCTCTCTCTCTCTCTCACTTGCTCTCTTCCTCTCTCTTGTGCAAATTTAATGAAGTGAATTAAGTGTAAAATGAATCTGAATTGCACAAATGACAAAAGCCAACACAGTGCGGAGCTGACAGGCAGGCAGCCTGGAGCATGCATGGCATGATTATTGAGCGGCATATTGGACTGATGTCAGCAAACTGTTGCCAAATGTAACTGAAGTGATCATGCCGACGTTGTGTGGTGAGTGTTGGCGCTGGAGTGTGTACCACGGAGTCAAATGTGTGTGAGAGTGTCAGAGGGTTGAGCAGTCGAGGTGAACATGCACGACTCGCCAGCTGCCACCTGGTGGTAAGGCACTGCCACTGCTGCCGGCTCAAACGAACCCCCCCCAAACTCCACACAGGAAGGCCAGAGCCCAGGAATCGAACCCCCAACCTCACAACTGTGAGGCAGACATGTTAAACTCCCAACGCATCCATGCAGCCAGTTTTGTTAATAATGCCAGCCTTATTTTGTTGTCGTTTGACCAATGAGAAGAACTGGAGCTTTAAAATAGATGATCAGTATGGTTGTGATCCAGAGTAGGAGTGTTTTCTTTTTGATTAAGGTCTGTGTTCTATTGAGTGACATTCTTGCTCAGTGTATTTGAATGCATGAAAAACAACACGCGCATGCCCCCCCCCCCTTCCCCTCCACTCCCAACCATTTCCTCCTCTGGCCTTACCAATGTTTTGCCGCTATCAAACAAGTGAGGAGGACAAGCCCACGGGGACTATCAGCCTGACACACCAGGAAGTGTTGTGACTCGACGCTACGTGTGTCTCTCTGCTCTATTCGAGATGAAAAGGAGGACAAGGTCTTTGAAAGCAGGGGTGTCAAACTCATTTTCATGGCTTGCTTCATCATAGTTCGGATTGGCCTCGCGGCGCAGGGAGGGTGGGTAATAACGGTGAAACCACATCAGTGTAAAACAGCAAAAATCATGGCTGGCTCCGTATGTTTCTTGGTTTTAAGTTCACAGTTTGTCTACTGTAAGGGAACAGACTGCAAAACAAACAGCATTCATGACCTTTAAATCTTCAATCTTTACTTTTTGGAAAACCGCAACATGGTTTGTCTTTCCTATCAGGAAACAAAGGTGGAGATTTAGTGAATGAATACGAAAGAAATAATGAAAATGAGGTGATTTTGTGAACCTAAATTGAAAGGAAATGGCAATTTAATCATTAATTAACTTGTCAAAATAAATAAATTTGCCAAGTTTTTGGATGAAATATATTTACAAAGAGGGAAACAAAATACGTTTTGGATGTTGAGATTGACTTATTGTGACCATTTTGAAACATCGTTTATCAAAGTAATCTGACACTAAATTGAATGAATGCAACTATAAGTACGTTTTTTTTCCCCCACAAAAATAAAAACGACTAAAAACTGCGAACCAGCTCAAGAATTAATTTAAAGTAACTGAATTTGAAAATCAAAAAGTCAAAATCAACTTGCCAGTTGATTTAACCCCCGGGATAGCAACATATAGCATGTGGCGCAATTATAATGGCCCTCTGAGGTATACCAAAACAACCAAAAGGCGTTTGGCATCCACAATGTAGAATATTTCAGGTGAGAGCACTGGTCATTAGTGGAACACAGACGAGGTGTCAGACCTGCGCCGCATGCGTTTGTCGGGAAAGGCTTTGGCTTCCTCGTGGCGGGCGCTCTTCCAGACTTCTGCTGAGCTCCGTCCCCTGACATTCCGGCTTGAAGCCGATCCAACCGCAAGCGAGAGACAGACACGGGCGCCAAACGAGGGCGAGGATCGTGGCGGGCGGAAACCAAGCCGCACGGGCCAAAGCGGTCGGGGAAGCCAGCGCCGTCCAGAAGTCAGCGGGTTGGGTTTGACGCGTCAAAAGCTCTCCACCAGGCGCTCATCTGCAATTCAGCCGCACGCCCGTGAGAGCGCCGCATATCCGGCGCATATGCTGATGAATTTGATTAGCATTTAAATGAGGCCTAAATGCCACGCGCGAGGATGACATTCCGTTTTAATATGAGTGGACAATTGCCGCGGAGAGCCGGCTAATTTCCTTCCTTGTCACATTAAGGAATTTTTCCCTACGAATGAGCTATTACAGTTCCTTTGAGGCTTCCTCTTGGTCCCGTATTCCCTCAAGAAGACGGTGCTTAGTGCACAGAAGCCTCCACTCGCCACTTCCTCTCAGTCAGCTCTCTTCACATTACACATGTAGCGAGAAGCCAAAACCTTTTCAGTGGGGTGGCTGGAGTGACACGACGACTCACTCAGGGGGTGGCCGTAAGACGACACATTTGCACACACATGCATTTACCCGCCTGTAACCTCACAACTCAATGGTTGCCAGGTTCGCCTTGGCTATACAGAACACTTTGTCATATCATCCACAGTTTGGGTTTTATGATCACATGTATGGAAAGCTGGCCTAACATATTCATAATGCAGGATAACGTCAAACTGGTGTTGGGCAAAAAAATGATGTCACATTCATCTGTCCGATTTCAACAAAACTGGGCCAATAACAAGCGGCACCCCGGTATTTTTATTTTATTCCAAGCCGACGCTACGTTGCAGACTCGTGTTTAGCAGAACTCTGCCCTCGGCGCTACATGCTTGTTCTTTGATAGACAACAATGCAGTTTTACCACAGACATATGGACGTCAGACTTTAGTCCAGTGACTATGCTTAGCGTGACCGCGCAATGGCTGGAAGAGGGCTACAGTGTATGAAAGACGACAATGCTTTCACAAAAGTTGTCGGGTCCACACACATCATCGGCGCTCCACGAGGCTTTCCAAACAATGTTTCGACAGCTGAACATTAACAAAAATATGGTATGTTGCCCCGAGGGACAATGCGTGCAATGAACTCGAGTCTATGAATGAATTTGGATGCGCTAGCCTGGGCTGTATAATGCATACGCTTCAGCTAACTGTTAGCGAAGCAAAGGAGCATAGTGATTTTTTCAACCCCCCCCCTGTATTTCTTTTTGTCTTTTTGCCCAAATTGTTATTTCATTCTTGTTGGCCTTTCTATCAGGAAAACAAAATTCCATGAACAGGTCCATCCTTCATGTTATGGGATTGGCATATCTGATTGCGCAGTTCGAGTTCACAAACATGTTTGATACTAGAGCGACATTGCATGTAGCACATCTCCCATGTGTGTGCAATGTATGTATTGGGGTCTCAGCCTTACTGCTCGTCTCCTTTGATTGTACGCTGTCGCAGGGGAGGTGCGCTGATGAGAACTGGAGTGCTCCCCTCTTCCTGCAGCCACGTGAAATGCAGTCTAACTCGCACAGATAACTGGCTTTGTGTGCGTGTGCGCGTGTGCGTGTGTGTTATGTGCGCAGTGGGGGCGTTGAGGGTTCTGTGCCTTCGCCCGCAGCTAATGATGTAATTATGTTGAGAACAAATGCAACAACGGCGCACATTAGGGAGCCTTTCACAAACAAAGTCAAAACAGAGGAATGGAAAATCCAACTTTGCTCAACATATTAGGACAGCCACGCCAAGACGCGTTTGATTTTACACTCCTGTGCATAAAAAATAAAAATGCTGTTGTCAGAAAACCTTTCTTGTAAGATTGTAACTTTAATCGCTCAAAATTTAGATTTATTGTCACTTGCATGTATTTTCCTTGGGGAATTACATCTATAATTTCATTAAATATATTTGTTTCTCATTAATGTTAGGACTGGGAAAATTACAACTATTGTTTTTCTTTTTTAAATAAAATGTGTGTTGTTTTTTTACCCAAATCAATAATTCTCTTGTGACATTGCAACTTAATGCACATAAAATAAAATGAAAATCTCAGATTGCAATGTTCCTCATTAAATTATTATATCTCATAAACGGACTTCTTTTTTTCCTGCTGGTTTTATGACTTAACTATATCATTTAAAATAGGTATTTTCGTTATTCAATTTTTTTTTTTTTGGCTCCATGTTGTGACTTTTTGCCTGTGAAATTCCACATTTATTCTCACAATTCTTGATTTGGTTTTTATACTATGCCGAGTAAAATTCGAAACAACTCTTTGTGCTCCGAAGAAAAATGGCCGCCAAACGCAAAGATCAAACCTTTATACACAATATACACAAAAGGCCTGTTCCTCTCAAATATTTTATTGTGACCACCTTGATATGTCACACATGGAGGGTGGAGGGAGTATCTCGGCAAAGGAGAAGCGCTCACTAGCGCAGATTGTGAGATATTTTTCAGCAGTACTTGAAAGAAATGCTGAAAGAAAGACACCTTTTTGAATGTAGTTCATCTTGCTTCATTTCTGTCTCAATGACAACCCGAACTGTCTTCACTTTTCTGTGTTCTAATATGTGTGTCTCTCTTCCGCCCTTAGGCCACATCTCTCCTTGGAAGGCCTCCAAACAGGTACGACGCGTGTTTACGTGATATTTGTATGTGGCATCTTGCATTAGTGCCTCCGAGTTGTTTGAGGTTTCTCTCTGTTATGAAAGGAGGAGGCATCTTCAATTTGCACGACACCCTTCAGATTTCATACTGCACCAGCCTCTGCAATCACCCCTCATTCAGAGCACTAACGCCGAATATCCCGCCGTGATGAATCTCTTCTTTGTGGGTATTGAGTCGATTCATTATCGTATCCTTCGCCCAGCCAAGCGGCTGTTTGTCTTTGCGGCATAATCGAGTGAGTGAAGCTAAATATAAAACACGTACTTTAAGGGTGACATGATTCCTTGAGTGGCAATCATCTATCATCCAGACGAGCTGTCTGGACTTGGCTTCTTTGCTTTCTTTTCTTCACATTCTTGGCTTCGAACTTGACTTGAACTTATTTGACTCGCCAGGTGCAGACAGATCATTTATCATCGCTAAAGTCCTTGTTTGTCCTCGTGTGGACTTCAGGATTGTATCAGTGTGTTTGTCACCACGTGAAGAAAACTTCATAAAGTCACCTGCAACCTTATGAGGTGGCTGCAGGTTCCTACACACTTGAATGACAGTCGGCTGTTTTGTAAACGAACAAGCTGTGAAATTCACTCAAAATGGCTGCTTTTAACCAAAAACGGTCCACTCACGGTTCATTTTTTGGCATGGGTCCTTTTATTGATCGATGAACCTGATGTTGGGGACTTTTTTTTTTTTTCAGGGGCCGAAAATGAATGTTAGACTTTAATGCTTTGCTCCGCCTCCTTTAAAAGTCATAGGGAAAAAAAAAGAGGTTGGCAATCACCCACCCATGGTAAATACTGTAGCTGCTTCTGATCGGTGCTAATTAAAATTGACCAATATGGCGTCCGTCAAAGTACGAGTTGACCCAAAATAGCTGACTCCCTGTTCATTTTCAGCCACGGGTACTCGCGACTTGTCCGTGTGTCCGGCCGGTTATGATAGATTTGGCCACCCAATGCTGTCAGGTGCCCCCCCCCCCCACACACACAAAAACAAATACACTCAGATGGTGTCAATCAAAACTAAGCATTTTTATTTTTCTACCAGCATTTGACGACTACCGATTAATTATGCTGTAAACAATTGTTATTGTATTGGATGTTATTGGAAAGTGCGGGTGTAACTAATAAAATGGCCACAAAAGCTATTAATGCTGATTGTACGAAAAAACCCTCGAAGCAAGCACTGTGCCAAACACGGGTTATGACTCATTAAATTATTGAGATCATCATCACGGTTGTAATGCAAAATTGATTGGGGGTAAATTGGTTGATCGTAAACATGATAACCAGCAAATTGCAAAATATTCATCTGTAATTCTTCCTAAATCCCTCAAGGGAAGTTTATGTGCTGAAGTACAGATAATGAAAGTTTTTATGTATTGAATTCATCGTTTTCTTTGCCTGTGATTGACTGGCAAACCAATTCAGGCTGTGTGACAGCTGCGATAGGTATCAGCTCGCCCGTGACCGTCGTGAGAATAAGCGGTTGGGGCAATGAATGGTCGGATGTCTTCTTTGCAGTTACCGGACCAGTGGGACCCTCACGGCAGCCCCCAGGCCAACCTGTCAGGTCCCGTCCTGCCTCCAGGCACGCCCTTCCCCAACCAGCCCCAACACCGCACATCTGTACCAGACTCCACCGAAGGCTACGACCTCAACAAGCCCGACCCCTACGACCTTTATGAGAAGTCCAGGGCAATCTACGAGAGCCGACGTGAGTTTGTTTGCATCAAGGCGGCCAGTCAAGCACAAAGCTGAGTCATTTCAGAATACCGTATATGTTTTCCGCGTTTTGTAAGATCCTGCACAGGTAAATTTAAAAAGTTACATTTGATTTGAATCCTGATGTAATTTGAGTACTATTACTTTAGCTACAGAGTTACAGTTACAGGGTTGTAAAACACTGCTCGTTTGCGTTATTGCTCGAGACTACATGGCAGCTGCTATTCTAACTGTTCAAGAGCAATCTATACAATAAAAAATAGGGGAAAAAATGATATCAGTATGTTTGGGCGGTACGTCCGCCTCACAGTGCAGAGGTCGTGGGTTCGATCCACGCTCTGGCCTTCCTGAATGGAGTTTGCATGTTCTCCCTGTGCCTGCGTCGGGTTCTCCGTTTTCCTCCCACATTCCAAAAACAAGCTGATTGAACCCTGTAAATTGTCTCTAGGTGTGATTGTGAGCGCGAATGGTTGTTCGTTTGCGTGTGCCCTGCAATTGGCTGGCAACCGCTTCAGGGTGTCCCCCGCCTACTGCCCGAAGACAGCTGGGACAGGCTCCAGCACGCCGTGCGACCCTTGTGAGCATAAAGCGGTTCAGGAAATGGATGAATGGATTATTCTGTTATTTTCTGGTTATATTCCAGAAGGTCAAAGCAATTAACTTGATGCCATTTCTTGTGAGTTATGTAGCTCAATTATTTTCTTTATCTCTTGATGGCATTTTTTGTTATCATTATACTATAGTTATTTTAATTTAGTTTTATAAATATACATTGTACTTTCAGTTTTTTTTCAATTTTACTTTTAGTTATTTCCTTAGTTTTTGTGATCTAATTGTTACAAGAAGGACATATCAACAACATAATACTGAAAAATCACCGATTCAAAAACACATCTGTTATATTTGACAAATAAGTGGGTGGGACAAGAAAAAAGACACTTCAGGGGGTGCTCAAGTGCTATTGGGGGTTTTAAATGATGTAGTAATTACTTTCACAACAGCTACAGTTACATGTTATGTCAAGACCACCATAACTTACAGAACAACTGCACGTTTCTGTATATTCTGCATAGGTTCTTTGAAATTGGATGCGAAAATGTCTTCTAGTTCTTAAATGACTGACCTGGCAAAAGAAAGAACTCTTAACGCTGACATGTTTGCATCAGGTCCCGAATACGAAGAGGTGGAGGTGCACCTGCTGAGGGAGAAGACCGGCTTCGGCTTCCGCATCCTGGGGGGAGACGAGGCCGTGCAGGCTGTGAGTCCGGACGCCCGTGACAAGGCTCGTATGGGACGGGCTGGACCTCACGCTTACTTAAACTTCACCCAGCGTCTTAAAGTCTCCCTCATGTCACGCTACGTGTGCACTCACTGGCCACTTCAGCAATTTCCAGTTGACCTTTACACAAACAAGGATGCCAGCTGGCGAACAGTCCAGGGTGCACTCAGCCTTTTGCCCAACTGGGAGAGGTTCCAGGTCACCCGTCACCCAAAATGTATTTCATTGTAGATCAGCGAAATGACTTCACCAGAGAAAATCCTGCGGCAAATGAAAAAGTATAAATGGATGTCAAGTGCGGATACAGAATTCTTATTCTTGCTGTTGTTTTTTCAAACACAGTCAGATCCCCCCACCCCCACCCATCCCCCGCATTCTCCTTCAAGACCCTGTAAAGTGTTTCTGAATACATTATACATGATTGAAGATAAGTGCATAAAACATGCAAAATAAATCAGACTTCATAAACGTGTGAACTGGCGCTTCAGGCGGGCGTGGCCGCTTTAGAGCGCCTCGTTGTTGGCCATTAGTGCGCACTTCTCTTGGAGACAGAAGAGCCAGGAAAATAATCACTCTAATGTGACAATCGATGTGTAGAACGGCACTTTGGGCTAGCATGGCCGCTTTAGAGCGACTCATTGTTGTAACATGGAAAAATCCTGCGACAACCTCGGAGGCTGTACGCGGGTATGTTTTCGTAGTCATGTGTAGGCATAATAAAAATGCAAGACAAAGGAGCATCTATTTTTCCAGCACTAGTAGTGGTATTTGAGTGACATTTGACAGTTGAGCAAGACCACACTGGCCAAGAACTTTTTTTTCTTCAGCCCATTTTTATTTGCTCGGTGATCATTATGATCATGAAATTTGGCAGGGTTCTCTGAGGTATGTAAAATTGACTCGACAAATGAATTTTCCTTCATACGAACTTTAATATTGCGTCGATCAAAGTACAAGCCCTGGAATATCTCTCTCTGACAACGCTCTCGATGGAAAGGCAGAATTTTTGATTATTGCGTGCCTAATAAAGTGGCCAGTGAGTATGTTTATAGTCCCTTTATCGAACCAAACACGTGCACACAAAAAAAAAGAATAATAACAACATAACAGCAGGATTCACATCAAACTTACCATCAAAGTTTTCAAGGTCACATTTCGCTTCTGTGCCTTTCTGTCACTCCTCCAGTCTGTCTACATCTCAGTTGTAGCCTGCTGATGACAGGATGGTATGAGAGAAAAGAGGTCACAGAAAGGCACAGAAGCCCAATATATCTAACTTTTTGGAGGAGTGAACTTGTTTTCAAACGTTAGGAGTAAAATATATACTTAAGTACGGATACCTGAAAAATCTACTTTAGCTAAGCTTGTTCCTTCCCACCGCTGACCTTCACTAATTGCCTCCCATACTAAACAATGCCTTGCTAACATGTGGAGTCGCATTGCAATGCAATCCACAGACACGCTCAGCCTGCCGCTTTGCTGCGGCCGATCACACTAATGTCACCTTTGTCCCCAAAACAGATTGTGATCGGCGCCATTATCGAGAACACCCCCGCCGAGCGCGACGGCCGACTCCGTCCGGGGGACGAGCTCATCTCGGTGGATAAAAACGTGGTCGCCGGGAAGCCGCACAAGTTTGTCATCGACTTGATGCACGCCGCCGCTCGCAACGGCCAAGTCAGCTTGACTGTGAGGAGGAGACTGCACATGCCCGGTGAGGAGGGGGGCAGACATTTCAGGGCTTTTAAGAACATCGAGTATGTTTGATTGCTGATAGGATTGTGAAAAAAGGTTTCCCTCTATCCAAAAAGTGTGAGAAGCTCTCTTCTTTCAAGCTGCACAAGAGCTTATTCAATTGTCTCCCTCCAGGTGAAAACTGCCCCGTAAACGGCCGCAGCCCCAGCCTAGTGTCCACTCAGCACAGCTCACCCCGCAATGACGGCGTGCCTCCGGGCCCCGCCGCAGTGGCCGTGGCCACGGAGGGCTCGGCCCTGCACACCAGTGACGTGCTCATTCACCGCAAGGAGAACGAAGGCTTTGGCTTCGTCATCATCAGCTCCCTCAACAGGCCGGAGAATGCTGCCGTCATCAGTAAATTGATTTCCGCACCAACCTATCAATCCAACCGATCTTTCTATCTGTCGAACCGACCCAACCTACAGTATATACCTAAGTACTTGCCTATCCAAACTGCCTACTGTATCTACCCAAACTACCTGCCTAACCTCAAGCCTTACGGAGAGGAATGTCAGGACGAGCGCAACACGAGTTGGCATTCGTTAACATTTACAACTTAATAAAATGTGTCTGTTTCACAGTTCACAGTCACACACACAGGGACATTGCCAACATCCATCCATCAATCCATCCACTTGCTAGTCTGCTTATCCACACGAGGGTCGTGGGCGTGCTGGAGTCTATCCCAGCTGTCTTCGGGCAACAGGCTGAACTGGGTGCCAGCCAATTGCAGGGCACACACAGACGAACAACCATTTGCGCTCACAATCACACCTCAGGACAATTTAGAGTGTTCCATTAGCCTGCCATGCATGTTTTTGGAATGTGGGAGAAAACCGGAATACCCAGAGAAAACCCACGCAGGCACGGGGAGAACATGTGACCTCCACACAGGAAAGCCGGAGCCGGAATCGAACCCTGCACCTCTGCACTGTGAGGCAGACCAGTCGTCCACCGTTCCACACATTGCCAACATTTTAGCTATATTTTCTTTTAATTGAAATTACATTGAACAAGCGCAAAAGTGATGCCTTCACATCTCTACATTATTGAGTAAGAACAACCACACCAAGTCATAAAAGTAGAGTAAGCTCGTAACTAATGTTGGTAAATTTAGCCGAAATATTTCAGAGGAACGAAGAGACGTAAAACTTTAAAAAATGGTAATTCCAGCAGACGGTGAATGAACTTTGATAACTAGCAGTTGAAATGCATCATAATTATACAATAGATACAAACAAAACACCGTTACTCATCAACAGTGTCGAGTACTATTTATCATGCTCATCTAAAAAGAGCTATACCCATATTTCAAATATTTGTATTTTATTTACAATATTTTTATTCATGTGTCAATGTGATACACTCTGTGAATAAATAGTTTACTACTCCAACAGACAACAGGGCATTGTTTTCTTTTTCGCACTGCGTCGTTGTTTCTCATTGCTCTTGCTTCATGTTCTTCCAGCTGTGCCCCATAAAATTGGACGAATAATCGAGGGCAGCCCCGCAGACCGATGTGGCAAACTAAAAGTGGGCGACCGGATCTTGGCGGTGAACGGCCAATCCATCATCAGCATGCCGCATGCCGACATCGTCAAACTCATCAAAGACGCCGGCCTCACGGTCACGCTGCACATCATACCAGAAGAAGGCAAGCGCGCGGCTTGTGTGTTGCAGTGTTCCAAAACTATTTTTCATTTGAATGATAAGTGGACTTTTTAGTCTGTTCTATCCAAAGAGCGAATGAATAAATGATTCCCAGCGCAGCTCTTCACCTCAGGTGATTTTATGCTTCCACTCACAGGCTCTCAATCTGGGCCCGGCTCAGAAAAGCAGAGCCCCATGACCCAGAAACATGGCGCCCAGCCCAACCCCGCAGCCCTGACCAGTCAAAGCGGCGCCCAGCTGCCCGGTCAGCCGCCTCCTCAGCCGGGTCAAATGGCCCTTCAGACGGGACAAGCGTCCATCCAGCCTGCTCAGACACCAGCCCAGACCAGCCAAATCCTCATTTGTCCTCCGGCAACAGCAGCATCACACTCGGCAACGGCTGGAACGCAGCAGAGCCCTGTCAGCCATCCTTCTGGGCCCCCGCCGCAGCTCTACCTACACGACGGAAGGTAGGACACTGTCGGAGGAGCAGGAAGAATGTAAATGTTAGGATGGCTGCAGAATAGATGGAGAGTAGGGTGATCGCTAGATTGGATGGTTGGGTGGGTGGATGGATTCAGGGCAAGTTAAGATGGATCGGATGATATGGCAGATGGGTTCATGGACGGAGGTTGGATTGATGTTGGTATAGATGTGGTGATGGATCTATGACAGTGAGATGGACAGATATTGTTTGATGTTAGGTAACACTGCGATTGGCTGGCAACCAGTTCAGGGTGTACCCCACCTACTGCCCGAAGTCAGCTGGGATAGACTCCAGCCCACCTGCGACCCTTTTTGGTGCGGTGGATGTATGTTAGAGAGTAGGGTGGTTGGATGGATGGATGGTAGTGTGGATATATGGTAGGAAGATGAATTCAGGATGGATGGGCAGTCCTACCAGTAAGGACAAAGAGCGTACGAGTATATCAACCTTAAGCTGCATGTTGAATGACTGCTCAAATGGCTTTCCATAGCGAAGGGCTTCTAATTGTGACAAATCAAGTCTTTACTGTCGAGGCCTCGTCTTGATTGTGCCACTATGGTCTTGCTGTACAGTAAGTTCCCGACTTTTTCAACTTTGCTGAGTTTCACCACTCGGCTCATCCAGTCGGTGACACTGAATAATTCACTTTGAGGTGTCCTTTGTATAATGCACGAATCCAAGCTATCAGTGAGTTGTGTGTGTGCATGCGCACTCGACGTGCGTACGCACTCTGGAGTAGCACTCCAACCCAGCTGTGGCTTTCTACTCATTTTACAAGTGAGAGCATGATGAAAATTTCAAAAGCTTTTTTTAGTGACCCGTGCTTTGCACACACACACACACACACACACACACACACACACACACACACACACACACACACACACACAAGCCACAATAACAACTCAGCCTACAGGTCACCAAGTAGCACTGAGTAGCACGGTTCCTCCTCCTCCTCCTTTTTTTTTTTTTAAATGAAAATATTTAAAACATATCCGTAAATAGAATTGTGTGTGTGTGTGTGTGTGTGTGTGTGTGTGTGTGTGTGTGTGAGAGAGAGAGAGAGAGAGACTTTGAGCAAAGAGATACACAAAGCAATACCGGTTTAGCAGGTCATATTTCTACCTATGTCATCAATTAAAAGTTTGATTTTCATGTAATAAACACTGTGAAGTGTTTAAAAATTGCATTATGTAAAAGGTCCTATTCATATCTGCGGTCATGATGTAACAAGTCAGAATGATGGAATGAGTCGTGGAGCGTCATGGTTGATTTGTCATTTGAATCTGAGCTCATTCTCCTTTTGATTTTGCCCAAACCACATTTCTGAAATATGTCTCGCGGTGACTCATACTGCTGTGAAAGGTCACGTACATTCTTTCCAAGTTAGGTTGTCTTGTCAGTAGTTTATCGTATGAGATAAAAATGATCATTTGACTCAAAAATATACCTATAAATACAATATTGAAGAAACATGTAGTTTTGTAGTAGGCTTAGTAGTAATTTAGTAATAAGAAAAATTCCATGGTTATAAGTTTAGATGGGACTATTTTTCACTTCATCCATCCAGTGTGACTGAGGAGCGCTGTACATACTACGTACACATTGTCCTCCAAACAAAACTCTCTCAGATTGTGTTGCTTTTTCCCTCCTCACAGGTCAGAGGTTAAAGCCAGACAGGATGTGAAACCTGACTTCCGCCATCCTCCGTTCACTGATTACAGGCAACCACCCGTAGACTACCGGCACCCCCCGGTGACCGATTACCGCCAGCCCCCGACGCTGGACTACCGGCACCCGCCCGGCCTGTTGGACTTCAGACAGCACACGGCAGCTGCTCAGTTCCCGCTGGGGATCGCTGCAGAGTTTCGACCACAGGTATCATAATCCCTACCATGGATATAAAAAGTCTACACACCCATGATGGTGTTTAAAAAAAAGACACCATGATAAATCATTCTGTTTTTCTGGCATTAATGTGACCTGGAACCTGTACAACACAATTGAAAAAAATAACTTTCATAGAGGTCAAGTAAAAATAAACAAGTGAAATAATGTGGTTGTATAAGTGTGCACACCCTCCTGTAACTGGGGAGTGGCTGTGTCCAAAATGAGCCAATCACTTTTAAACTCATGTTTTATGGGAGTCAACACACACCTGCCACTATTTAAAGTTCCTCTGATTGTTTTTAAAGTGTTTTCTATCTGTGCCATTTTATAAATCACAATAATAGAGGTGGGTCGACTTTTTACATCCTCTACACTTGTGTGCTGCTTTCACTGCATAGTGTATTTTCACAATAGGTCCCTCCTGCTGCGCTTTTATAATAACTTTTTTTTCTTTTTTTCTTTTAGATTCCCCCTCTGCAGGACTTTGATTACTTTACAGTGGAGCTCGAGAAAAGCTCCAAAGGTTTCGGTTTCAGTATCCGGGGGGGCAGAGAGTACAAGATGGACCTGTTTGTGTTGCGCCTCGCAGAGGACGGTCCCGCCATACGGAACGGGAGGATGAGGGTGAGCATGCAGATGCAAAGAGGTTTCCCCTCGAATATGTCATGTTACCCAATTATCGTGACAATATGACATCATTTGTAATACAGAAATATGAAATGATGGAGCCCTGCATGTTCACAGTTCAGCACTCCCAAATTTGCCGATTGTTTTCTGGAACCTCTGTGGTTGGTCTAAACCCCCACTCACTGCTTGTCTTTACCCAATGATCCTGCGTGCCGCCACCCCCTCGATTAGCACTGATGTAAAGTTGTGCCCCCCTCCACCACCCGGCATTTAAAGTTGTCCATCCCTGAGCTATAGCCTTTGAATAATTTTCATGATTTGCTATTTGATCAGCTATTAAAAATATGCAGATGTTCCCACTGAAGTGTCTGATGTTCATTCTTCATGACAATGTAAAAAAAAAAAAGAGCGAGAGAAATTGTATTGTTGGATGTCAACAGCGGCCAATGCTTGTGTATTATTTCATGTTTAAATGAAGTCGCTGCAAATAAAGTGACACCTTGCCATGTGTGTGTATAGAATGACCAATCTTATCTCCGTCTGTGTGTGTATGTGTTGTCCTCAGGTGGGGGATCAAATCATAGAGATTAACGGGGACAGCACTCGCGACATGACTCACGCTCGGGCCATCGAACTTATCAAGGCGGGGGGCCGGAGGGTCCGACTGCTGCTGAAGAGAGGCACAGGGCAGGTGCCGGAATACGGTGGGTCATGTTTCAAATCGTCCCTTTCTGTCTTACTCATGAGGCTTACTCACTTATAGACTACTCGCAAGAGGTTTGGGATGTCGGCTCTTTTGGCAATTTCATCAAGAACCTAAAATGCACTCGAACTTTTACAGGTGACTCGAGTTTGACCTTATCAAAGCGTTTGACATGGTTCACTGTTTCAGTACATTTGCACAACCGCTCTTCTCTAACCAGGATCTCAATGGCAAATATCATCTGTTTAATCCGCAAATCGACCAGTGCGCTACTTTTATGACTTTCTGTGACTCCACCAGTCTCTCTCTTCCAATTGCAACCTGCTGACGACATACTAACCTCAGTGGCCATTTCCCTTTGAGAAACCCCTGTTTGAAGCCTTGCGGCATCTTACATTTAATCGGTAAAATGTTCAACCAAACCATATTTCATCGAATGAAAGTCTGGTAGCTAAATGCTGACATACACGTGAAACACGATAGAGCTGCTAACCGAAGGGTTAGCATCAATTAAAACTGTTAACCTTGGCACAAGCGCTGCTTATTTAACACATGGAGCACCAACACGTATAGAACATCCTTTGACGCCTCGCACCAGGATTGCCATCAGCAAGTTACATTGGAGATAGAGACTGGCAGAGTCACAGAAAGGCTTAGATTGGAACCGTTTGTGGATTGAAACACCTGCTGTGAATTTTGCCAGTCAGCTCCTTGATAGGGAAAAACTGTACAAGTGCATGCAAAAGTTTGCGCAAGGTCAAAGGAAGTGCACTGAAAAATGGCCATCCCTAACCTTGTGAGTAGTGTATATCCAAAGGGGCTTTTTAGTCCGGAGCACATTAACAAGCATATTAACCATATGTTACTCTTCATGTGTATAGCTCTGTGGCCTTCTACTGTCAGTCATTAATTGTGTCTCTCTGTAACATGTTTACGCTTGAAGTCAAACGATTGGCCTATAGGCTTTTACTTGCCTTCCCTCAGGAATGGTACCTTCCAACCTGTCCATGTGCATGAAAGGTGACACACTAAGCTCCCCTTATTTCTTCCTAATGGGCCACTCTAAAGACACGGTTTGTGCAAAACTGCATGTCTTCTCTTTTCTTCTCTTCTTGTCGCCATGTTGAATCATGTGATGATGCTGTGTGTGTGTGTGTGTGTGTGTGTGTGTGTGTGTGTGTGTGTGTGTGTGTGTGTGTGTGTGTGTGTGTGTGTGTGTGTGTGTGTGTGTGTGTGTGTGTGTGTGTGTGTGTGCGTGTGTGTGTTGGCATGATCATGTGGTAATGCATGGACAATGACGTGCGCTCTAATCGGTGAAAAACTGCAATATAGGGAGAGCGTAATAGTTTTACCCCGCCCACACACTTTAAAATTAAAACCTATTAAAATGGACTTTTTTAAGTATCCCTTCGTGCCAATTCCCACTTGCTGGCACAATTCTTCAATTAAGGGGCGCATGTGTTGAGCTGTTTATTTTTTTTTACTCCCAGATCAAGTTTATGGTAACACTGACACTGCAAAAGAGAATGAACCACATGTTTAAACACCAAAAGGTTAAACCAAACCATATAATTTTGGCTAATGATTATAATTATGTCTACTGGCTTAATTCTAACAGTAAGATAGATATGACCATAATATGAAACTTTAACACAACTGCTCCTTACAAATGGAGTTTAATATTATTACTTACTACAGGACCTTTTCTGCCTGTTTTCCTTGCTTGTTTGTTTCACTGCTAGCCACTTTCAAAGCAGAGTTCCCAATTTTTCTAGGAGTTGAGAGCATGTTGGCTGATCGATCATTCAGACCCGCAGAATATTTCTGCCAGGAAAAAAAATAGTTTGTGTCTACTTTTGTCAATTCTTTATGACTCTAGTAGTTGAACATAGGTTGGTTTCATCAAAAACACCAGCTTCTGACCAAAAAGCGGAGAAAATAAGATTTTTATTACCGTAAAAGAAACATGTCAAGTTAACTCTAGAATGTTTAGCTGTTGTTACACATCAAACTGTCGCACACACAAAAAAGACTGAGAAAGGGCTTTCTATGGCAAAATAATAGAACTAATAGAAATAATAGAACTAAGAAACGCACCATGAGCAATGATGATGTCAGTTGTTTTTACATGCCATTTGTCATTCACTCCATGAAATAAACACCTTTTCTCACGATCATGAAACACGTTTACTACCACATATGGCGACGCATACTCAGTTTGAGAATCAGGTCCTAATCTTTCTACAGTACAGTATTCTTCTTCATCAGCTGTTCTGATCTCAAATCCAAAGTGATGCAACAGCACCACTTACAGGCGTCTCTTGGTCATTACAGTAGTTTACAAGCCTGAACCATTTCCCCTCCTACTTGATGAAAAATCTATTGAATAAATGTATACGTCAGCGCCAGTAACAAGATGCTTTCCAGTTCACAAATATAAACGTCCATAGCAGGGAATGATTTAATTCTGCTGCATGTTGTCCAATAAGTCTCAGTGCTGACCAGCATGTCGCGTGGCACGACAGTGAAGGTGTGCAACTCTAAATTCCGACATGCCTGTATATTGGAAAAAAAAAAGGATCGCAATGTACAGCGTTGCGGTATCCATCTCTGTGACTGTCCCACCAATACTTCCTCGTCTTCAACAGACTGTGTCGGCCCCTGGGATCCCCTTTCTACAATCCACTCTACCCTGCCGGAAGTGACCCTCGAAGCCCACCAGAGTCCATTGCCTCCATCCCATCCGGCCGCATCCCTGGATTCCCCTCATCAGCTCCCTCTAGAGGCCGCAACGTGCATGGCGGCGGACAAAGCCCCACCGGTGACGGACCACGGCTCCTCGGCTCGAGGGGCCGCAGGTGGCAGGTCCACCCAGCAGAAGTGCATGATCAGAGGGCAAGGAGGAGAGGCCGAGTGTGGGCCGGGCACCGGGCAGCCTCGAGTTTTGCCTACTAAAGCCGTCCTGGGGAGGCAGAGGGACGCTTGCTCCCCCTGCTGTGACCGAAAGGGGGCGGGCGCTCTCTGGCCGTGGGACCCTTACGTGAGCGTCACTCCCAATGGGGCCTCTCTGGCCGGCAGAGACACCCACGTCAGCCTCCAGGAGAGGCTGCTCTCCAGAGGCGTTTACCCCAGAGAGGAGGAGCGCTCCGGGGGCCACGCTAAGAGGGCCGAGGAGCCTGTCGCCAGGAGAGTCGCCGCCAACTCCCCGGGACCCTGGAACATCCCCGGGCCGGATAAACTGCCCGGCACCCTGAGGTCCTGGACCTCCACTGTCAGCAGGTAGACGAGATCGGCTTTCTGTCAGCCCCCAACCCACTGCCGTTTGTCCCCTTTCATCCACTCCACAAATCATAATCAGATGTTGCTTTACCGGACGATTATTACACCCGCCACCTTAAAAGGCTGATCAACTCTCACACATGTTGTAACATAGAGTGAAGAGCCCGATGATGTGCACCAAAAGACTTCATTTTGTTCTCGTTGAAGACAGAGAAACTTCTAGAGCAGTGGTTCCCATCCTCCGTTGACAATATGCATGAAACAGGGACAGAGCTCTGCTGCAAAGAGGAACTGACTCCCCATCAAAAAATTTTTGCCTGCATCAAAAGTTCCAACTGTAACTATACGACACACCTGGATCCCAAAACACTTAAATATTTAAACTCATCTTTTTCTGGAAAACAAAAACAAAAAAATCACCAAAAGCATACGTAGGCTAATTTTGCATCCGCTGCAATCTAGTGGAAGAGCATTTCATTGTTCTACTTGTCACTGTGCAGTACTGTGCATGGACAGAAGAATAAAGAAAGATACAGTAATATTTTTGTCACTACAAGAATAGCAAAAAGCTACTTAAACTGCCCCAAAAATATTCAGAATCACCCGCAGGTGCCACTAGATGATGGTAAAGCACCACCTTTTTTATGTACAATGGGAGCTCTTGCTCTCACCGTAACATAGTTCCTTGGCACCAACATGACACCCAATGGTGCCAAACCATTTTTTTTACATTAGTCCAGCACAAAACAGCAAATTTTAGTTTTCGATGTGTGACCTCAAGAAATCAAGGCTAATTGGTGAATATGCAGGCAACATTTTAATTTTGGACCAATTAGATGAAGTTTCATTGTTACGGTGGTCGGGAATCACTGTTCTAGAAGTCCTTCCAGTGTTACTCCTCACATGCCTAACAAATATACTGTAAATGTAAAGATGTCAATGTGTACATTTCTTGTTGTAAAGAAGCAAAAGAAGAAGAAGAAGAAAAAGACAAAACACCAGGACGGAATTATTTATCATCCTATCCTGGGCCTCAGTTATGACTACATATCAAAGACACGTCAGCAAAATGGCAACCTGCGCATGGGACTCCCGAACCGTGAACGAGGACCACTTTGATCTCCATTTTTTTGTTGTTGGTTGTGTTTTTTTTTACATTTGTGACAGCAGGCTTGGTAAGAAGTCACACGAGTACACTGAGTTTTGTACACAAGCATATGTTAACCATTGTGCAGAGCTTTGTCATACTCATGGAACATCCATTGGGAAAATCCAAATCCTTTGATTCTTTTTTTTCTTGGTACCATATCTTTCATATACAGCCTAATGTCCATATACTACTATGCTCTTTGTCTTTGCTCATAAGGTAAGGCAAGTAAGAGTGTTGTGTCTTGCGAGTACCGGTAATGCCCCCCCCCCCCCCCCGCTACTAGTGTCAATTTTGGCCTACAGGCACCCAATTAAATCTCACTAATAACACTACCAGGGAAGACTATAAGTATTTGGCATGCGTCATGCTCTCGTCGTCTCCCTGTCAAGGATATTGAATAAGTAATGGTTTTAAAGTCATCCTTTAAAGCCATAAAGAGCACTTACTCAATGTCCTTAATTTGCAGTTTAAGGTCCATGTACTAGTTCGATCTTAATCCTCATTTGTAAAACAGTTCAGCTCATTACGAGGACGCCAGTGTCTTGTACAATATGTATGAGCTTTCCGGACACTAGTATGACAACTTTGGCCGACTAGTAGGACAGCAACATGTTGCTAGGAAGACAACTGTGCACAGTTGACATCTGTGCACGATGAGCGAAGCACAAGATGTGAACTGGTACATTTTGTAATACTGTAGTCGTGTGTAATTGAATATTAGTAGCATATTGTTTGAGCATTTTGATCAATACCCTAGTTATCCTTAATGCTTGAGGTCATACAAAAGTGTCACATGTAGTGGAAAAACACAGTATTTCTACAAGTGTATGACCCCGGTTCTACTCGTTCTCAGAATTGTTTTACACATGAGGACAAAGAGTGTGCTTGTACGCTGACCTTAACGTGGATATCAACAATATGAAATAAGTGCTCCAACCACTTTTCCTCCGTCCTGATTTCTAAAAGCTTTTGAACCGTGCTACGTGTACCACAGCCTTACTCAAAACCCACGCAGAGCAATTGGGGACGAGCGGCACGGCTCGAGTGTGCACGCACACATATCGGCCTGGTGATGACATTGCTGCTGATCGTAATCAGAGAGCTGGAGATGCAAAAGTAGGTCAATAGTTTTTACTTGGGGGGGGGACAACAACAGTTTTATGATGTCACAATTATAACATACAAATTATGACCAGAGGTGGCAAAAGTACTCAGTCTCTGCAGTTCAGTAGAAGTACACACACACAAAAAAAGGAAAGGTAAAAGTAGAAGTGCTGAGTCAACTCCTGAAAAGTAAGCGTAAAAAGTACAAATGAACTCCCATTATACTTGATCCTATACCAAGTGTGATAACTTGGCACAATGCTTGGAAATAAATATGACAAACTGCATTCGAGATAGAACTCGAACAATATACAAACATTGGTATGGTTATCTGAAAAGAAATATTTTTTCAAAATACTTTTGCACCCCATGTATGATACAAAACCGTTCTACACAAGAACCTTCAAGGTGGGACATGTCAGCGAGTCAAAGGATTAACCATTGGTGTCGGTTTTGTTTTTTTTCTTGCTTTTTTTTTGCTTGTCTCTTTGTTTTTGGAACATATCAGCGACAAGAAAACGCAGCAGGGAATTTGAAAATGAAAAACTGCACTTAAATAAGGAGTCAGTTCAAATGCAATGCACATAAAAGTTCAATAAAAACAAACCTGGATTGAGTTAACAATCACAAATTCTTAAAGATAAAATGCAGATGTGTTGTACAAAAAAGTCAAACACAAACCCAATTCCGATGAAGGTGCGATGTTGTGTTGAAGATAAATAAAAACAGAAGACAATGCAAATCATGTTCAACCTATATTTAATTGAATACATTACAAAAACGAGACATATAATGTTCAAACTGCTCAACTTTATAGTTTTTAGCAAATAAGCAATTACCTTTGAATTTTATAGCTGCAATACTTACCGAAAAAGCCGCTTACCACTGTGTTACATCACCCTTTCTTTTAACACCATTCAAGAAACGTTTGAACTGAGGACACTAATTGTTCACATGTTGGAATTCTTTCCCATTCTTGCTTGATGTACAGTTTCAGCTGTTCAACCGTCCAGGGTCTCCGTTGTTTGTATTTTATGCTTCATAAAGCACTACACATTTTCAATGGGATGCAGGTCTGGACTGCAGGCAGGCCACTAGAGTACCTGCACTCTTCTGCTCCGAAGTGACGCTGTTGTGACATGTGCAGAATGTGATTTGGCATTGTCATGCTGAAATAAGCAGCGGCGGCCATGGAAAAGACAGTGGCAGCAGCATGTTTCTCAAACTCTGTATGTACCTTTCAACATGAATGGTGTCTTCAGAGACCTGTAAATTACCCGTACGAACACAGCCTGAGACCATCACAGATGCTGGCTTTTAAAAATTGTGTCCATAACAGTGTGCATGGTATTTTTCCTCTTTGGCCTGGAGGGCAAGATGACCTAACCCCAAAATGTGGACTCGTCAGATCGCAGAACACTTTTCCACGTTGCCCCAGTCCGTCTTAGATGAGCTCTGACCCACAGAAGCCAGTGGTGTTTCTGGGTGTTATTGATAAATGGCTTTTGCTTTGCATAATAGAATTTTAAGTTGCACTTACAGATGTAGCGCCAAATTTACACATTACGGCCATAAAATTCTTAAGTTGTTGATTATTTGCTCAAAACATTAAAAGGTTGTCAATTTGAACAATAAATCTTTATAGTGTATTCAGTTCAATATAAGTTAAACATGATTTGCAAATCATCGTATTCTGTTTTTAATTTGTGTTTAACACAACAGCCCAACTTGGAATTGGGTTTGAACAACTAAGGTGTTCTAGGGCAGTAATTTATTCTCATTTGGTCAAAAAGGTACTGTAATTGGAAATGCCAACCACATCTAATTGTGTTGGACCGAGGAGGTTCCACTGAATTTTTCTTCACCTTTGTTCTTCCTCATGCTTTAGTGTGCGGCAGCATTTTGTAGCAGCTAAAAAGCAGAGAAATCCAGTTTGTAGTCTTGTCCCCTCCTTCAAATGGTGTCCGTTCACATGTGGAGCTTTGATGGCGAGAAAACTTCATGGCATTCAAATGCTCTTTTGACAAAGGGTAAAAGTAACCATTAGGACACCAGGTAGCATTAGCAATGGGGAAACCGATGCAGGAATCGATGAAGGCTCCGCTGCCAATTTGTGTCATTTATAAAACCATAATATTTAACTGTAATCTGGTTCCCTATCCTAAAGTTATTTAACCTGGTCAAGGAAATTTAGGATCAGTCTACGGTATGTTCCTACATCATCGCTGTCGGGCGGAACGTCTAAACGATTTTTCAGGCGACATTAAAAAAAAAAAGCATCCATCATTTTTGTTACTAACATTTTATAGTTAAAGAAAGCAAATTATTATTAATGCTTTAGATCCATTAATACAGTGGTGCCTTGAGATACAAGTTTTGTTGTGTGACCAAGATCGTAACTCAAACTCCTACCCCAAATCATTATGACCCACTGACATGAATGGAAATGCCATTTATCTGTTCCAGCCTTCCCCCAAAATTGAAAATTTATATCATGTGTTTTAATAATGAAAATAGTATTAGGAACTAGGGACTCGTATAGGAACCACCACTTGGCCACCAGGGTTCATCACAATGCAGTCATGCAGACACAACCCAACACAACTTTAAGATGACTCAGTAAGCTGCAGTAACATAAGCCAATCTTAAAGGGTGAAGAAAATATGCGCATTGAGTATTGTAATATTTTCTTTCTAAGTGTTGCTGGACTGTTTGCGTTCAAATATTGGTTGTTAAAAGCATTACAACACTGAAAAAAAAGATGCTATGTGTTACTCTGTCTATGGCATTTTGCATTGTGTTAGCATTAAGCTAGTGGAAGTTAAATTCACGTGTCTTTAATGCACAGATTGACGGATAACTAACTTTTTGATGAATCTTTAACTGTGATGCTTGTAATTTGAGATGAATTCACTGCTACAATACGCTGCATCTCAATTTTTTGTCCTCACAAATAAAAACCAGTTAAAAAAATAGTTCATACAGTTCACACCTCAAGGCACAACTGTTTTTGCTTGACTAAAAATAGTGTCAATTTGTGGCTCCCACCCAACAGCGATGACCCTGTATGTCAGTTGGAGTCGTGTAACATGCAAGTGAATGTCACACACTGACTACATGCATTGTCCAAGACTTTCAACATCCAGCCTGATTGTCACTCGTCTTATTTGAAGCAAAGTTGGATGAGTGTTGTGGAGTAAAAGGTCGAATATGTCCTCCATTTCCGCTGGCACTCGCCCACCCTGTATATTGTGAGTCATTTTGTATACAGCAAATGAAGAAAAAAAAGAGCCACCTCTCTATGTGAAGAACAATGGCACGTTCATGATCCCATCAAGTATACCTGTGTAGTGTTAACCGAGTACTTATTCACCTTGTACAGCTGTATTCCTACAAATATGGTTTACTGTATCATTGATACTGTAGTTTTAAAGACGTGAACAACTATTTTTATGAAAATGCGACCGTATGGATACATTACATTTTGCTAAGAAAAAAAACACATGAATAAAACTTGTTTACCGAAAGATATTCTGAAATACTGTCAAATAAACTCTTGACATGGTCTAAAAGAGACGCTTGGACGTGATCCTATACAGAAGAGAGGACGAATCGAGTGGAGAGATTTTATTTAATAAACATTTACACAAATGCACCTTTTTGTTTGCAGGGTTCCCACTCTTCCACTTGCTTTTTATTTATGGACCTACCTTTTAATGACTTTTGAGGACCAATTTAGCCATTTTTAAGGACTTTTTCTCCATTCAGCGGGGGATTTACGGTGGCTTTAATGCCCGCTCAGCAATACATGGGCTGAACAGAAAGCCACATATCACTGAGCTGGTGTTCAAATCATTGCTACCAAAGGAAGGGCACATCTTTATTTTTAGGGGCAATCACTTTATTTGACATACTGTATGTCAAAGTTTCCCTTTGCTACCTGTATCACAGGTAGGAAAATGAAAAATTAATTCTCAAATAAAACACACAAAGAAAAATTTTAATTGAGAAAATATAAAACTTCAATTTATTTTCGAATAAACACAACACTAAGAACAGAGATAATGGTCATATGAGTCATCTGGACAGGGTTTAGAAAAATCTGGTTTCACTAACAGTCATACTGATTGCCCATCTTAGCAGTATCCAGTACTGTAATACCTGAACAGCTGAAATGTCAGAAGTCTAAATCCCCAAATGGTCCAACCCTATTATTTTCCCTCATATCACCTTCAATGATGTTTTATAATGACAAATATGAAACTGATATGACAATTAGGGAATAGCAGACAATGACTTAGTTTTCGCCCCAATCTCTTTTTGCAAGTTCTTGGCGATCAATTTTCTTCTTTTTTTTTTTTCTTTGCACACTCGGCAGTAGGCCGACGTATAATCGCCAGAAATGTTTCCGACCCAAACACGGAACTCCAGCTTCTCCAGCCACGCCACTTGAAAATAGCGTTGTCCGGGAACATTTGTAGCGACGCCACTCGAGCGAAGCGCGCCTCAGCAGTCGAAGGTCCGCTGCTCTCTGCTGCGTGTGCGTCCGCGCGAACATGTGCGCACGCGCACGTCTTTTCGTTTCAAACAAGCAACCGACGTCACAAACCAAATACGCTTTGAACTACAACAAAAAGCTAGCCTAGCCGAGACAAACAGCTAAGCTTAGCTGACGCACACACAGCAGAGAGCAGCGGACTATCGACTGCTGAGGCGCGCTAGCTCGAGTGGCGTCGCTACATATTTGTCTGTCACTTGTTGAGATCGATAAATTCGATGAATAGATTTTTCCAGAAAATACACAAAACATCCATTCACTGCCCCAGGACGGCGTCAATCTATTGTAGTGATGCCGGTACAAAGAGCCGTCACCCTCCCTCGAGAGCCGGCTCTGTCATTTTCCTTCTTTCTCGACTCTCTCTCTCTCTCTCTCTCTCTCTCTCTCTCTCTCTCTCTCTCTCTCTCTCTCTCTCTCTCTCTCTCTCTCTCTCTCTCTCTCTCTCTCTCTCTCTCTCTTTCCACATGTCTGAAGCGAGGTTTGGCAGTGGCTCAGTTGCGGTGCTCAGAGAGGTAGATTAGAAGAGTAAGGGGAGGGGCGAGGGACTTGGAAGGGACTGCTCGGAGTGCACGCTGAGCACTAGTGATGAGATTTTCGGCTCTTTTCGGTGGTCCGGTTCATTTGGATAGGCTCAGTGAAAAGAGCCGGCTGTTTTTGGCTCTCAAACGGCTCCTTTAACTTTAGCTTTTCTTTTAAATATTTTTGACAAATTTAGCATACATTTTGATAAATGACTTGGTGAAGTAAATATTGCACTCTACTGACTGCAAATAGCAACAATTATCAAGCAAAGAAATGGCTTTTTACTTATTTTTATTGAACATTAAAAACTCTCCTAAGGCGGAGAAAAATAAGTAGTGTGTTTCCGGTAACATGAAATTTCAGCATAGGGTCGGTAGGTCGGACAAAGTTTTTTTTTTTTTAATCTTTTTTTCTCCCTCCCTCCTCCATCAAAAACGTAAACAAAATAACCATAAAACATAAAACAAGGAGACATTGAAACCAGTGCCGGATGCTCGTCTGTCAAAGAGGGGAAGCTCAATTTTGGTCGACATCATAAAATGTGTCCGTTTATTTATACGCGAATTCTACTCTAGCTCCGTTCCTTTTCAAGAAAATGATCTGTGACCCTTCCTGTTTTACCAACGAGGCGTCTTTTCCCGGTACTTAATTAGTGTCCTACAACTATAGGAACTACAATAAAACCCACCAGAAATAAAAGATTAATTTGTCGCTAGTTGTTTGTTTACAACAAAGATTGTCGCTAAAATGATTAGGAGAAGTCTCCAGCTCAATTCGGAACAGAAAGCGAGTTGAAAAATTGCTCGCGACGGATGTCTACACTAAAAACTCGGTGACTGGCTCATTTCAATGTCAATCACTAAAAGCTCGGTGATTGGCTCATTTCAATGTCAATCGAGCTGGCACGCAGACTCAGACAGATCATCCAATCGGATGCAGAAAAGCCTGGCGTCCGGTACCCCCACTGCCATCCAGTCCCAGAGACGCCGAACTCCGTGGGCGGGACAAAAACCAATTTGTATCCAATGACTCGTCTCCGTTCAACGCATTGGGACAACCTACCCTGAACTCACTACCGTTTAAAGCACAGCGAAGCTGCGGCATGAATGAGAAGGGAGTCTTGTCGTAGCCAGTAAGAAGAAGCTGATTCGGAACAAAAGTTGAGCACGTTGTAGCGCATATTTAGTCAATGACATGTACACACAATGAAATTTACATTCATATATTTCATCACTTATTCTTTGACATTTTAGGGGAAGCCGAGCTTCCCTTGCAGTCCGAGAGCAATCGCCACTGGTTTTATTGTTCTTGTTTTGATTGTAAAGCGTCCTTGAGTGTTTTGAAAGGCGCTTATAAATGAAATGTACTATTATTATTATTACACAAAAATGTAGAAGGTTTGAAAAAAAATGTTTTTCTTCCAGGTAGAAATTCTCGGTCTGTCGGGTTACCGGAAACACACTACTTTTTTTTCTACGCCTAACAATAAACAATCAAACACGCTGCATCATAACAAAAATAGTGAGTATTAACCGCAACAGCAGCAGTGAACAAAACAAACATAAGCTACTGCTTGCTTTATTTAAACAAACATAAGCTACTCCTGGCTTAATTTTAAATTTGCACTCAACAAAACGAAACACTTCAACTTGGAATATTTCAATGTGTCCAGTCTTTGAGAACACCCTCTTGTTAGGGGGAGTGAAACCCCCCTCTTTCAGAATGGTTTGCCCCAGCAGCACAGGGGAAGTGCGTGTGTTTGTTGTACGGCTGGCAGTTTTCAATACAGAGGCACATAACGAACACTCTGGTGTCCGGTGTCTCATTATTATGCAATAATCATACAGAAACACCTCTCTGACGGGACAGATGATGCTACAATGCTCAATCTACTCTCCATTACTTTGATCAAACAGGGGTAGACGGAAGCTCGGTATTTCCACCAGCTCAGTGGAGCAGCTGCCCTTGAAATCTGTGGTTCTTCAAGATATACCCTAATTTAGTGTTTTGTGTTTTTGCACGCTTGGCTAATACTGTAGGTTCAGATTGCTTGCCAAACGCCTTTGTGGTTTCCCGGACAGTAGGGGGCGATATGGACTAAAGACATCCATTTCACCAAGAAGTACAGGCACAAGAACGGTACCACATCCGTTTCAATGAGCAAGTCTTTCCGCTGTCCACAAGCCCTTTTCTCACTGAGTAATTTTAACATTTTAGCCGAAAAAAACGACCATGTATAGTAAGGCGTTTTTAGCCGAAAAAAACGACCATGTATAGTAAGGCGTTTTTAGCCGAAAAAAACGACCATGGTGGTTTTTTTCGGCTAAAAACGCCTTACTGTACATGCTGTTTTTTTTCGTCTAAAAATGCCTTACTATACATGGTCGTTTTTTCGCTAAAAACGCCTTACTATACATGGTCGTTTTTCGGGTTAAAATGCCTTACTATACATGGTTGTTTTTTCGCTAAAAACGCCTTACTATACATGGTCGTTTTTAGGCTAAAAACGCCTTACTATACATGGTCGTTTTTTCGCTAAAAACGCCTTACTATACATGGTCGTTTTTCGCTAAAACGCCTTACTATACATGGTCGTTTTTTCGCTAAAACGCCTTACTATACATGGTCGTTTTTTCGCTAAAACGCCTTACTATACATGGTCGTTTTTCGGCTAAAAGCGCCTTACTATACATGGTCGTTTTTATTTAAAACGCCTTACTATACATGGTCGTTTTTTCGCTAAAACGCCTTACTATACATGGTCGTTTTTTCGCTAAAACGCCTTACTATACATGGTCGTTTTTTCGCTAAAAACGCCTTACTATACATGGTCGTTTTTTCGCTAAAAACGCCTTACTATACATGGTCGTTTTTTCGCTAAAACGCCTTACTATACATGGTCTTTTTTCGCTAAAACGCCTTACTATACATGGTCGTTTTTTCGCTAAAACGCCTTACTATACATGGTCGTTTTTAGGCTAAAAACGCCTTACTATACATGGTCGTTTTTTCGGCTAAAAACGCCTTACTATACATGGTCGTTTTTCGCTAAAACGCCTTACTATACATGGTCGTTTTTTCGCCAAAACGCCTTATCATACATGGTCGTTTTTCGCTAAAAACGCCTTACTATACATGGTCTTTTTTCGCTAAAACGCCTTACTATACATGGTCGTTTTTTCGCTAAAACGCCTTACTATACATGGTCGTTTTTTCGCTAAAACGCCTTACTATACATGGTCGTTTTTTCGCTAAAACGCCTTACTATACATGGTCGTTTTTTCGCTAAAACGCCTTACTATACATGGTCGTTTTTCGCTAAAAACGCCTTACTATACATGGTCTTTTTTCGCTAAAAACGCCTTACTATACATGGTCTTTTTTCGCTAAAAACGCCTTACTATACATGGTCGTTTTTCGCTAAAAACGCCTTACTATACATGGTCGTTTTTTCGCTAAAACGCCTTACTATACATGGTCGTTTTTTCGCTAAAACGCCTTACTATACATGGTCGTTTTTTCGCTAAAAACGCCTTACTATACATGGTCGTTTTTCGCTAAAACGCCTTACTATACATGGTCGTTTTTTCGCTAAAACGCCTTACTATACATGGTCGTTTTTTCGCTAAAACGCCTTACTATACATGGTCTTTTTTCGCTAAAACGCCTTACTATACATGGTCGTTTTTTCGCTAAAACGCCTTACTATACATGGTCTTTTTTCGCTAAAACGCCTTACTATACATGGTCTTTTTTCGCTAAAACGCCTTACTATACATGGTCTTTTTTCGCTAAAACGCCTTACTATACATGGTCTTTTTTTCGCTAAAACGCCTTACTATACATGGTCGTTTTTTCGCTAAAACGCCTTACTATACATGGTCGTTTTTTCGGTTAAAACGCCTTACTATACATGGTCGTTTTTTCGCTAAAAACGCCTTACTATACATGGTCGTTTTTTTCGCTAAAACGCCTTACTATACATGGTCGTTTTTTCGCTAAAAACGCCTTACTATACATGGTCGTTTTTTCGCTAAAACGCCTTACTATACATGGTCGTTTTTTCGCTAAAACGCCTTACTATACATGGTCGTTTTTTCGCTAAAACGCCTTACTATACATGGTCGTTTTTTCGCTAAAACGCCTTACTATACATGGTCTTTTTTCGCTAAAACGCCTTACTATACATGGTCTTTTTTCGCTAAAACGCCTTACTATACATGGTCGTTTTTTCGCCTAAAACGCCTTACTATACATGGTCGTTTTTTCGCTAAAACGCCTTACTATACATGGTCGTTTTTTCGCTAAAACGCCTTACTATACATGGTCGTTTTTTCGCTAAAACGCCTTACTATACATGGTCGTTTTTTTCGCTAAAACGCCTTACTATACATGGTCGTTTTTTTCGCTAAAACGCCTTACTATACATGGTCGTTTTTTCGCCTAAAACGCCTTACTATACATGGTCGTTTTTTCGCTAAAATCGCCTTACTATACATGGTCGTTTTTTCGCTAAAAACGCCTTACTATACATGGTCGTTTTTTCGCTAAAACGCCTTACTATACATGGTCGTTTTTTCGCTAAAACGCCTTACTATACATGGTCGTTTTTTCGCTAAAACGCCTTACTATACATGGTCGTTTTTGGCTAAAAACGCCTTACTATACATGGTCGTTTTTTCGCTAAAACGCCTTACTATACATGGTCGTTTTTTCGCTAAAACGCCTTACTATACATGGTCGTTTTTTCGCTAAAAACGCCTTACTATACATGGTCGTTTTTTCGCTAAAAACGCCTTACTATACATGGTCGTTTTTTCGCTAAAAACGCCTTACTATACATGGTCGTTTTTTCGCCTAAAACGCCTTACTATACATGGTCGTTTTTTCGCTAAAAACGCCTTACTATACATGGTCGTTTTTTCGGCTAAAACGCCTTACTATACATGGTCGTTTTTTTCGCTAAAAACGCCTTACTATACATGGTCGTTTTTTTCGCTAAAACGCCTTACTATACATGGTCGTTTTTTTCGCTAAAACGCCTTACTATACATGGTCGTTTTTTCGCTAAAACGCCTTACTATACATGGTCGTTTTTCGCTAAAAACGCCTTACTATACATGGTCTTTTTTCGCTAAAAACGCCTTACTATACATGGTCTTTTTTCGCTAAAACGCCTTACTATACATGGTCTTTTTTCGCTAAAAACGCCTTACTATACATGGTCTTTTTTCGCTAAAAACGCCTTACTATACATGGTCTTTTTTCGCTAAAACGCCTTACTATACATGGTCTTTTTTCGCTAAAAACGCCTTACTATACATGGTCGTTTTTTCGCCTAAAACGCCTTACTATACATGGTCGTTTTTTCGCTAAAAACGCCTTACTATACATGGTCGTTTTTTCGCTAAAACGCCTTACTATACATGGTCGTTTTTTCGCTAAAACGCCTTATCATACATGGTCGTTTTTTCGCTAAAACGCCTTATCATACATGGTCCTTTTTTCGCTAAAAACGCCTTACTATACATGGTCGTTTTTTCGCCTAAAACGCCTTACTATACATGGTCGTTTTTTCGCTAAAATCGCCTTACTATACATGTCGCTAAAATGATTAGGAGAAGTCTCCGGCTCAACTCGGAACAGAATGCGAGTTGAAAAAAATGCTCGCACGGATGCCTACACTAACAGCTCGGTGATTGGCTCATTTCAATGTCAATCACTAAAAGCTCGGTGATTGGCTCATTTCAATGTCAATCGAGCTGGCACGCAGACTCAGACAGATCATCCAATCGGATGCAGAAAAGCCTGGCGTCCGGTAAAACGCCTGCCATCCAGTCCCAGAGACGCCAACTCCGTGGCGGGACAAAACCAATTTGTATCCAATGACTCGCCTCCGCTCAACGCATTGGGACAACCTACCCTGAACTCACTATCGCTTAAAGCACAGCGCTGCGGGCATGAATGAGAAGGTCGTCTTGTCGTAGCCAGTAAGAAGAAGCTGATTCGAACAAAAGTTGAGCACGGTAGCACGTTTTTAGCGCTAAAAGCGCCTTCGTTATACATGGTCGTTTTTTTTCGTCTAAAACGCCTTACTATACATGGTCGTTTTTCGGCTAAAACGCCTTACTATACATGGTCGTTTTTTCGCTAAAACGCCTTACTATACATGGTCGTTTTTTTCGCTAAAAACGCCTTACTATATATGGTCTTTTTTCGCTAAAAACGCCTTACTATACATGGTTGTTTTTTCGCTAAAACGCCTTACTATACATGGTCTTTTTTTCGCCTAAAACGCCTTACTATACATGGTCGTTTTTTTTCTAAAACGCCTTACTATACATGGTCGTTTTTTTCGCCTAAAACGCCTTACTATACATGGTCGTTTTTTTTCATCTAAAACGCCTTACTATACATGGTCGTTTTTTCGCTAAAACGCCTTACTATACATGGTCATTTTTTCGCTAAAAACGCCTTACTATACATGGTCGTTTTTTCGCTAAAAACGCCTTACTATACATGGTCGCTTTTTTCGCTAAAACGCCTTACTATACATGGTCGCTTTTTTCGCTAAAAACGCCTTACTATACATGGTCTTTTTTCGCTAAAAACGCCTTACTATACATGGTCTTTTTTCGCTAAAAACGCCTTACTATACATGGTCTTTTTTCGCTAAAAACGCCTTACTATACATGGTCTTTTTTCGCTAAAACGCCTTACTATACATGGTCGTTTTTTCGCTAAAACGCCTTACTATACATGGTCGTTTTTTCGCTAAAAACGCCTTACTATACATGGTCTTTTTTCGCTAAAAACGCCTTACTATACATGGTCGTTTTTTTGGCTAAAACGCCTTACTATACATGGTCGTTTTTTCTTCTAAAACGCCTTACTATACATGGTCGTTTTTTCATCTAAAACGCCTTACTATACATGGTCGTTTTTTTCGCTAAAACGCCTTACTATACATGGTCATTTTTTCGCTAAAACGCCTTACTATACATGGTCGTTTTTCGCTAAAAACGCCTTACTATACATGGTCTTTTTTTCGCTAAAACGCCTTACTATACATGGTCGTTTTTTGGCTAAAACGCCTTACTATACATGGTCTTTTTTCGGCTTAAAACGCCTTACTATACATGGTCGTTTTTTCGCCTAAAACGCCTTACTATACATGGTCGTTTTTTCGCTAAAACGCCTTACTATACATGGTCTTTTTTTCGCTAAAACGCCTTACTATACATGGTCTTTTTTTGGCTAAAAACACCTTACTATACATGGTCTTTTTTTTCGGGTTAAAATGCCTTACTATCCATGGTCGTTTTTTTCGGCTAAAACATCTTACTATACATGGTCGTTTTTTTTGGCTAAAAACGCCTTACTATACATGGTCGTTTTTTCGCTAAAACGCCTTACTATACATGGTCGTTTTTTCGCTAAAAACGCCTTACTATACATGGTCTTTTTTCGCTAAAACGCCTTACTATACATGGTCGTTTTTTTCGTCTAAAAACGCCTTACTATACATGGTCTTTTTTTTCGCTAAAAACGCCTTACTATACATGGTCGTTTTTTCGGCTAAAAATGCCTTACTATACATGGTCTTTTTTCGCTAAAACGCCTTACTATACATGGTCGTTTTTTCGCTAAAACGCCTTACTATACATGGTCGTTTTTTCGCTAAAAACGCCTTACTATACATGGTCTTTTTTCGCTAAAAACGCCTTACTATACATGGTCGTTTTTTCGCTAAAAACGCCTTACTATACATGGTCGTTTTTTCGCTTAAAACGCCTTACTATACATGGTCGTTTTTCGCTAAAAACGCCTTACTATACATGGTCGTTTTTTCGCTAAAACGCCTTACTATACATGGTCGTTTTTCGCTAAAACGCCTTACTATACATGGTCGTTTTTTCGCTAAAAACGCCTTACTATACATGGTCGTTTTTCGCTAAAAACGCCTTACTATACATGGTCGCTTTTTTCGCCTAAAACGCCTTACTATACATGGTCGCTTTTTTCGCTAAAACGCCTTACTATACATGGTCGCTTTTTTCGCTAAAACGCCTTACTATACATGGTCGCTTTTTTCGCTAAAACGCCTTACTATACATGGTCTTTTTTCGCTAAAAACGCCTTACTATACATGGTCGTTTTTTCGCTAAAAACGCCTTACTATACATGGTCTTTTTTCGCCTAAAACGCCTTACTATACATGGTCGCTTTTTTCGCCTAAAACGCTTACTATACATGGTCGTTTTTTCGCCTAAAACGCCTTACTATACATGGTCGCTTTTTTCGCCTAAAACGCCTTACTATACATGGTCGTTTTTTCATCTAAAACGCCTTACTATACATGGTCGTTTTTTTTCATCTAAAACGCCTTACTATACATGGTCGTTTTTTCGCTAAAAACGCCTTACTATACATGGTCATTTTTTCGCTAAAACGCCTTACTATACATGGTCGTTTTTTCGCTAAAACGCCTTACTATACATGGTCGCTTTTTCGCTAAAACGCCTTATCATACATGGTCGTTTTTTCGCTAAAACGCCTTACTATACATGGTCTTTTTTCGCTAAAAACGCCTTACTATACATGGTCTTTTTTCGCTAAAAACGCCTTACTATACATGGTCTTTTTTCGCTAAAAACGCCTTACTATACATGGTCTTTTTTCGCTAAAAACGCCTTACTATACATGGTCGTTTTTTCGCTAAAACGCCTTACTATACATGGTCGTTTTTTCGCTAAAAACGCCTTACTATACATGGTCTTTTTTTCGCTAAAACGCCTTACTATACATGGTCTTTTTTCGCTAAAAACGCCTTACTATACATGGTCGTTTTTTCTTCTAAAACGCCTTACTATACATGGTCGTTTTTTCATCTAAAACGCCTTACTATACATGGTCGTTTTTTCGCTAAAAACGCCTTATTATACATGGTCATTTTTTCGCTAAAAACGCCTTACTATACATGGTCGTTTTTTCGCTAAAACGCCTTACTATACATGGTCGTTTTTTCGCTAAAACGCCTTATCATACATGGTCGTTTTTTCGCTAAAAACGCCTTACTATACATGGTCTTTTTTCGCTAAAAACGCCTTACTATACATGGTCTTTTTTCGCTAAAACGCCTTACTATACATGGTCTTTTTTCGCTAAAACGCCTTACTATACATGGTCTTTTTTCGCTAAAAACGCCTTACTATACATGGTCTTTTTTCGCTAAAAACGCCTTACTATACATGGTCGTTTTTCGCTAAAACGCCTTACTATACATGGTCGTTTTTTCGCTAAAAACGCCTTACTATACATGGTCGTTTTTTCGCTAAAAACGCCTTACTATACATGGTCGTTTTTTTGGCTAAAAACGCCTTACTATACATGGTCGTTTTTTCGCTAAAAACGCCTTACTATACATGGTCGTTTTTTCGCTAAAACGCCTTACTATACATGGTCGTTTTTTCGCTAAAAACGCCTTACTATACATGGTCTTTTTTCGCTAAAACGCCTTACTATACATGGTCGGTTTTTTCGCTAAAAACGCCTTACTATACATGGTCGTTTTTTCGCTAAAAACGCCTTACTATACATGGTCGTTTTTCGCTAAAAACGCCTTACTATACATGGTCGTTTTTTTCGCTAAAACGCCTTACTATACATGGTCGTTTTTCGCTAAAACGCCTTACTATACATGGTCGCTTTTTTCGTTAAAACGCCTTACTATACATGGTCTTTTTTCGCTAAAAACGCCTTACTATATACATGGTCAAATTTTTCGGTTAAAACGCCTTACTATACATGGTCGTTTTTTTCGCTAAAACGCCTTATCATACATGGTCGCTTTTTCGCTAAAACGCCTTACTATACATGGTCTTTTTTCGCTAAAACGCCTTACTATACATGGTCTTTTTTTCGCTAAAACGCCTTACTATACATGGTCGTTTTTTCGCTAAAACGCCTTACTATACATGGTCGCTTTTTTCGCTAAAATCGCCTTACTATACATGGTCGTTTTTTCGCTAAAAACGCCTTACTATACATGGTCATTTTTTCGCTAAAAACGCCTTACTATACATGGTCGTTTTTTCGCTAAAAACGCCTTACTATACATGGTCGTTTTTTCGCTAAAACGCCTTATCATACATGGTCGCTTTTTTCGCTAAAAACGCCTTACTATATACATGGTCAAATTTTTCGGTTAAAACGCCTTACTATACATGGTCGTTTTTTCGCTAAAACGCCTTATCATACATGGTCGTTTTTTCGCTAAAACGCCTTACTATACATGGTCGTTTTTTCGCCTAAAACGCCTTACTATACATGGTCGTTTTTTCGCCTAAAACGCCTTACTATACATGGTCGTTTTTTCGCTAAAAACGCCTTACTATACATGGTCGTTTTTTCGCTAAAACGCCTTACTATACATGGTCTTTTTTTCGCTAAAACGCCTTACTATACATGGTCGTTTTTTCATCTAAAACGCCTTACTATACATGGTCGTTTTTTCGCTAAAACGCCTTACTATACATGGTCATTTTTTCGCTAAAACGCCTTACTATACATGGTCGTTTTTTCGCTAAAAACGCCTTACTATACATGGTCGTTTTTTCGCTAAAACGCCTTATCTATACATGGTCGCTTTTTTCGCTAAAACGCCTTACTATACATGGTCTTTTTTCGCTAAAAACGCCTTACTATACATGGTCTTTTTTCGCTAAAAACGCCTTACTATACATGGTCTTTTTTCGCTAAAAACGCCTTACTATACATGGTCGTTTTTTCGCTAAAACGCCTTACTATACATGGTCGCTTTTTTCGCTAAAAACGCCTTACTATACATGGTCGCTTTTTTCGCTAAAAACGCCTTACTATACATGGTCGTTTTTTTCGCTAAAAACGCCTTACTATACATGGTATTTTTTTCGCTAAAAACGCCTTACTATACATGGTCGTTTTTTCGCTAAAACGCCTTACTATACATGGTCGCTTTTTCGCTAAAAACGCCTTACTATACATGGTCTTTTTCGCTAAAAACGCCTTACTATACATGGTCGTTTTTTCGCTAAAAACGCCTTACTATACATGGTCGCTTTTTTCGCTAAAAACGCCTTACTATACATGGTCGTTTTTTCGCTAAAACGCCTTACTATACATGGTCGCTTTTTTCGCTAAAACGCCTTACTATACATGGTCGTTTTTTTCGCTAAAACGCCTTACTATACATGGTCGTTTTTTCGCTAAAAACGCCTTACTATACATGGTCTTTTTTCGCTAAAAACGCCTTACTATATACATGGTCAAATTTTTCGGTTAAAACGCCTTACTATACATGGTCGCTTTTTTCGCTAAAACGCCTTATCATACATGGTCGTTTTTTCGCTAAAACGCCTTACTATACATGGTCTTTTTTCGCTAAAAACGCCTTACTATACATGGTCTTTTTTTCGCTAAAACGCCTTACTATACATGGTCGTTTTTTCGCCTAAAACGCCTTACTATACATGGTCGTTTTTTCGCTAAAACGCCTTACTATACATGGTCGTTTTTTCGCTAAAAACGCCTTATTATACATGGTCATTTTTTCGCTAAAACGCCTTACTTTACATGGTCGTTTTTTCGCTAAAAACGCCTTACTATATATGGTCATTTTTTTCGCTAAAACGCCTTATCATACATGGTCGCTTTTTCGCTAAAACGCCTTACTATACATGGTCTTTTTTCGCTAAAAACGCCTTACTATACATGGTCTTTTTTTCGCTAAAACGCCTTACTATACATGGTCGTTTTTTCGCTAAAACGCCTTACTATACATGGTCGTTTTTTCGCTAAAACGCCTTACTATACATGGTCTTTTTTTCGCTAAAATGCCTTACTATACATGGTCTTTTTTGGCTAAAAACGCCTTACTATACATGGTCGCTTTTTCGGTTAAAATGCCTTACTATACATGGTCGCTTTTTTCGCTAAAAACATCTTACTATACATGGTCGTTTTTTCGCTAAAAACGCCTTACTATACATGGTCGCTTTTTCGCTAAAACGCCTTATCATACATGGTCGTTTTTTCGCTAAAAACGCCTTACTATACATGGTCTTTTTTCGCTAAAAACGCCTTATCATACATGGTCGCTTTTTCGCTAAAACGCCTTACTATACATGGTCCGCTAAAAACGCCTTACTATACATGGTCGCTTTTTTCGCTAAAACGCCTTATCATACATGGTCGCTTTTTTCGCTAAAAACGCCTTACTATACATGGTCGTTTTTTCGCTAAAACGCCTTACTATACATGGTCGTTTTTTCGCTAAAACGCCTTACTATACATGGTCGTTTTTTCATCGCCTAAAACGCCTTACTATACATGGTCGTTTTTTCGCTAAAACGCCTTACTATACATGGTCGCTTTTTTCGCTAAAACGCCTTACTATACATGGTCGTTTTTTCGCCTAAAACGCCTTACTATACATGGTCGCTTTTTTCGCTAAAACGCCTTACTATACATGGTCGCTTTTTTCGCTAAAAACGCCTTACTATACATGGTCTTTTTTCGCTAAAAACGCCTTACTATACATGGTCGTTTTTTCGCTAAAACGCCTTACTATACATGGTCGTTTTTTCGCTAAAACGCCTTACTATACATGGTCGGTTTTTTCGCTAAAAACGCCTTACTATACATGGTCGTTTTTTCGCTAAAACGCCTTACTATACATGGTCGTTTTTTCGCTAAAAACGCCTTACTATACATGGTCGTTTTTTCGCTAAAAACGCCTTACTATACATGGTCGTTTTTTCGCTAAAAACGCCTTACTATACATGGTCGTTTTTTTCGCTAAAAACGCCTTACTATACATGGTCGCTTTTTTCGCTAAAAACGCCTTACTATACATGGTCGCTTTTTTCGCTAAAAACGCCTTACTATACATGGTCGTTTTTTCGCTAAAACGCCTTACTATACATGGTCGTTTTTTCGCTAAAAACGCCTTACTATACATGGTCGTTTTTTCGCTAAAAACGCCTTACTATACATGGTCGTTTTTTCGCTAAAAACGCCTTACTATACATGGTCGCTTTTTTCGCTAAAACGCCTTACTATACATGGTCGTTTTTTCGCTAAAAACGCCTTACTATACATGGTCGCTTTTTTCGCTAAAAACGCCTTACTATACATGGTCGCTTTTTTCGCTAAAAACGCCTTACTATACATGGTCGCTTTTTTCGCTAAAAACGCCTTACTATACATGGTCTTTTTTCGCTAAAAACGCCTTACTATACATGGTCTTTTTTCGCTAAAAACGCCTTACTATACATGGTCGTTTTTTTCGCTAAAAACGCCTTACTATACATGGTCGTTTTTTCGCTAAAAACGCCTTACTATACATGGTCGTTTTTTTAAAAACGCGCTAAAAACGCCTTACTATACATGGTCGCTTTTTTCGCTAAAAACGCCTTACTATACATGGTCGTTTTTTCGCTAAAAACGCCTTACTATACATGGTCGCTTTTTTCGCTAAAACGCCTTACTATACATGGTCGCTTTTTTCGCTAAAACGCCTTACTATACATGGTCGCTTTTTCGCTAAAAACGCCTTACTATACATGGTCGCTTTTTTCGCTAAAAACGCCTTACTATACATGGTCGCTTTTTTCGCTAAAAACGCCTTACTATACATGGTCGCTTTTTTCGCTAAAAACGCCTTACTATACATGGTCGCTTTTTCGCTAAAACGCCTTACTATACATGGTCGCTTTTTTCGCTAAAAACGCCTTACTATACATGGTCGCTTTTTCGCTAAAAACGCCTTACTATACATGGTCGCTTTTTTCGCTAAAACGCCTTACTATACATGGTCGCTTTTTTCGCTAAAACGCCTTACTATACATGGTCGCTTTTTTCGCTAAAACGCCTTACTATACATGGTCGCTTTTTTCGCTAAAAACGCCTTACTATACATGGTCGTTTTTTCGCTAAAAACGCCTTACTATACATGGTCGCTTTTTTCGCTAAAAACGCCTTACTATACATGGTCGCTTTTTTCGCTAAAACGCCTTACTATACATGGTCGTTTTTTCGCTAAAAACGCCTTACTATACATGGTCGTTTTTTTCGCTAAAAACGCCTTACTATACATGGTCGCTTTTTTCGCTAAAACGCCTTACTATACATGGTCGTTTTTTCGCTAAAACGCCTTACTATACATGGTCGCTTTTTTCGCTAAAACGCCTTACTATACATGGTCGTTTTTTTCGCTAAAACGCCTTACTATACATGGTCGTTTTTTCGCTAAAACGCCTTACTATACATGGTCGCTTTTTTCGCTAAAACGCCTTACTATACATGGTCGCTTTTTTCGCTAAAACGCCTTACTATACATGGTCGCTTTTTTCGCTAAAACGCCTTACTATACATGGTCGCTTTTTTCGCTAAAAACGCCTTACTATACATGGTCGCTTTTTTCGCTAAAAACGCCTTACTATACATGGTCGCTTTTTTCGCTAAAAACGCCTTACTATACATGGTCGTTTTTTCGCTAAAACGCCTTACTATACATGGTCGTTTTTTCGCTAAAACGCCTTACTATACATGGTCGTTTTTTCGCTAAAAACGCCTTACTATACATGGTCGCTTTTTTCGCTAAAAACGCCTTACTATACATGGTCGCTTTTTTCGCTAAAAACGCCTTACTATACATGGTCGCTTTTTCGCTAAAACGCCTTACTATACATGGTCGCTTTTTTCGCTAAAACGCCTTACTATACATGGTCGTTTTTTCGCTAAAACGCCTTACTATACATGGTCGCTTTTTTCGCTAAAAACGCCTTACTATACATGGTCGTTTTTTCGCTAAAAACGCCTTACTATACATGGTCGCTTTTTTCGCTAAAAACGCCTTACTATACATGGTCGCTTTTTTCGCTAAAAACGCCTTACTATACATGGTCGTTTTTTCGCTAAAAACGCCTTACTATACATGGTCGCTTTTTTCGCTAAAACGCCTTACTATACATGGTCGCTTTTTTCGCTAAAACGCCTTACTATACATGGTCGTTTTTTCGCTAAAACGCCTTACTATACATGGTCGTTTTTTTTCGCTAAAACGCCTTACTATACATGGTCGTTTTTTTCGCTAAAAACGCCTTACTATACATGGTCGTTTTTTCGCTAAAAACGCCTTACTATACATGGTCGTTTTTTCGCTTAAAACGCCTTACTATACATGGTCGCTTTTTTCGCTAAAACGCCTTACTATACATGGTCGCTTTTTTCGCTAAAAACGCCTTACTATACATGGTCGCTTTTTTCGCTAAAAACGCCTTACTATACATGGTCGCTTTTTTCGCTAAAAACGCCTTACTATACATGGTCGCTTTTTTCGCTAAAACGCCTTACTATACATGGTCGCTTTTTCGCTAAAACGCCTTACTATACATGGTCGCTTTTTTCGCTAAAAACGCCTTACTATACATGGTCGTTTTTTCGCTAAAAACGCCTTACTATACATGGTCGCTTTTTTCGCTAAAACGCCTTACTATACATGGTCGTTTTTTCGCTAAAACGCCTTACTATACATGGTCTTTTTTTCGCTAAAACGCCTTACTATACATGGTCGCTTTTTTCGCTAAAAACGCCTTACTATACATGGTCGTTTATTTCGGTTAAAACGCCTTACTATACATGGTCGCTTTTTCGCTAAAAACGCCTTACTATACATGGTCGCTTTTTTCGCTTAAAACGCCTTACTATACATGGTCGCTTTTTTCGCTAAAACGCCTTACTATACATGGTCGCTTTTTTCGCTAAAAACGCCTTACTATACATGGTCGCTTTTTTCGCTAAAACGCCTTACTATACATGGTCGCTTTTTTTTCGCTAAAAACGCCTTACTATACATGGTCTTTTTTTCGCTAAAAACGCCTTACTATACATGGTCTTTTTTTCGCTAAAACGCCTTACTATACATGGTCGCTTTTTTCGCCTAAAACGCCTTACTATACATGGTCGCTTTTTTCGCTAAAAACGCCTTACTATACATGGTCGTTTTTTCGCTAAAACGCCTTACTATACATGGTCGCTTTTTTCGCTAAAACGCCTTACTATACATGGTCGCTTTTTCGCTAAAAACGCCTTACTATACATGGTCTTTTTTCGCTAAAAACGCCTTACTATACATGGTCTTTTTTCGCTAAAAACGCCTTACTATACATGGTCGTTTTTTTCGCTAAAACGCCTTACTATACATGGTCGTTTTTTCGCTAAAAACGCCTTACTATACATGGTCGCTTTTTTCGCTAAAACGCCTTACTATACATGGTCGCTTTTTTCGCTAAAATCGCCTTACTATACATGGTCGCTTTTTTCGCTAAAAACGCCTTACTATACATGGTCGCTTTTTTCGCTAAAAACGCCTTACTATACATGGTCGCTTTTTTCGCTAAAAACGCCTTACTATACATGGTCGCTTTTTCGCTAAAAACGCCTTACTATACATGGTCGCTTTTTTCGCTAAAACGCCTTACTATACATGGTCGCTTTTTCGCTAAAACGCCTTACTATACATGGTCGCTTTTTTCGCTAAAAACGCCTTACTATACATGGTCGCTTTTTTCGCTAAAAACGCCTTACTATACATGGTCTTTTTTCGCTAAAAACGCCTTACTATACATGGTCGCTTTTTTAAAACGCCTTAAAACGCCTTACTATACATGGTCGCTTTTTTCGCTAAAATCGCCTTACTATACATGGTCGCTTTTTTAAAACGCCTTACTATACATGGTCTTTTTTCGCTAAAACGCCTTACTATACATGGTCGCGCTAAAACGCCTTACTATACATGGTCGTTTTTTCGCTAAAACGCCTTACTATACATGGTCGCTTTTTTCGCTAAAAACTATACATGGTCTTTTTTCATCTAAAACGCCTTACTATACATGGTCGTTTTTTCAAAAACGCCTTACTATACATGGTCTAAAAACGCCTTACTATACATGGTCGCTTTTTTCGCTAAAACGCCTTACTATACATGGTCGCTTTTTCGCTAAAAACGCCTTACTATACATGGTCGTTTTTTCGCTAAAAACGCCTTACTATACATGGTCGCTTTTTTCGCTAAAAACGCCTTACTATACATGGTCGCTTTTTTCGCTAAAACGCCTTACTATACATGGTCGTTTTTTCGCTAAAACGCCTTACTATACATGGTCGCTTTTTTCGCTAAAAACGCCTTACTATACATGGTCGTTTTTTCGCTAAAAACGCCTTACTATACATGGTCGCTTTTTTCGCTAAAAACGCCTTACTATACATGGTCGCTTTTTTTTCGCTAAAAACGCCTTACTATACATGGTCTTTTTTCGCTAAAAACGCCTTACTATACATGGTCGTTTTTTCATCTAAAACGCCTTACTATACATGGTCGTTTTTTCGCTAAAACGCCTTACTATACATGGTCTTTTTTTTCGCTAAAACGCCTTACTATACATGGTCGCTTTTTTCGCTAAAACGCCTTACTATACATGGTCTTTTTTCGCTAAAACGCCTTACTATACATGGTCGTTTTTTCGCTAAAACGCCTTACTATACATGGTCGCTTTTTTCGCTAAAACGCCTTACTATACATGGTCTTTTTTCGCTAAAAACGCCTTACTATACATGGTCGCTTTTTTCGGGTTAAAACGCCTTACTATACATGGTCGTTTTTTTCGGCTAAAAACGCCTTACTATACATGGTCGCTTTTTCGGTAAAAACGCCTTACTATACATGGTCGCTTTTTTCGCTAAAACGCCTTACTATACATGGTCGCTTTTTCGCTAAAACGCCTTACTATACATGGTCTTTTTTCGCTAAAAACGCCTTACTATACATGGTCTTTTTTCGCTAAAAACGCCTTACTATACATGGTCGCTTTTTTCGCTAAAAACGCCTTACTATACATGGTCTTTTTTCGCTAAAAACGCCTTACTATACATGGTCGCTTTTTTCGCTAAAAACGCCTTACTATACATGGTCGCTTTTTTCGGCTAAAACGCCTTACTATACATGGTCGTTTTTTCGCTAAAAACGCCTTACTATACATGGTCGCTTTTTTCGCTAAAAACGCCTTACTATACATGGTCGCTTTTTTCGCTAAAAACACCTTACTATACATGGTCGCTTTTTTCGGTTAAAACGCCTTAATACATGGTCGTTTTTTTCGCTAAAACGCCTTACTATACATGGTCGCTTTTTTCGCTAAAAACGCCTTACTATACATGGTCTTTTTTTCGCTAAAACGCCTTACTATACATGGTCTTTTTTTCGCTAAAAACGCCTTACTATACATGGTCGCTTTTTTCGCTAAAACGCCTTACTATACATGGTCGTTTTTTCGCTAAAACGCCTTACTATACATGGTCTTTTTTCGCTAAAAACGCCTTACTATACATGGTCTTTTTTCGCTAAAACGCCTTACTATACATGGTCGTTTTTTCGCTAAAACGCCTTACTATACATGGTCTTTTTTTCGGCTAAAACGCCTTACTATACATGGTCTTTTTTTCGGCTAAAAACGCCTTACTATACATGGTCGTTTTTTTCGGCTAAAAAAGCCTTACTATACATGGTCGTTTTTTCGGCTAAAAACGCCTTACTATACATGGTCGTTTTTTTCGCTAAAACGCCTTACTATACATGGTCGTTTTTTTCGGCTAAAATCGCCTTACTATACATGGTCGTTTTTTTCGGCTAAAAACGCCTTACTATACATGGTCGTTTTATTCGGTTAAAAACGCCTTACTATACATGGTCTTTTTTTCGGCTAAAAACACCTTACTATATACATGGTCAAATATTTCGGGTTAAAACGCCTTACTATACATGGTCGTTTTTTTCGGCTAAAACGCCTTATCATAGATGGTCGTTTTTTTCGGCTAAAAACGCCTTACTATACATGGTCTTTTTTCGCTAAAAACGCCTTACTATACATGGTCGTTTTTTTCGCTAAAAACGCCTTACTATACATGGTCTTTTTTTCGGCTAAAAACGCCTTACTATACATGGTCGTTTTTTTCGTCTAAAACGCCTTACTATACATGGTCGTTATTTTCGGCTAAAATCGCCTTACTATACATGGTCGTTTTTTTCGGCTAAAAACGCCTTACTATACATGGTCTTTTTTTCGGCTAAAAACGCCTTACTATACATGGTCTTTTTTCGCTAAAAACACCTTACTATATACATGGTCAAATATTTCGGGTTAAAACGCCTTACTATACATGGTCGCTTTTTTCGCTAAAACGCCTTACTATACATGGTCGCTTTTTCGCTAAAAACGCCTTACTATACATGGTCTTTTTTCGCTAAAAACGCCTTACTATACATGGTCTTTTTTTCGCTAAAAACGCCTTACTATACATGGTCGCTTTTTCGCTAAAAACGCCTTACTATACATGGTCGTTTTTCGCTAAAAACGCCTTACTATACATGGTCGTTTTTCGCTAAAACGCCTTACTATACATGGTCGCTTTTTTCGCTAAAAACGCCTTACTATACATGGTCGTTTTTTCGCTAAAAACGCCTTACTATACATGGTCGCTTTTTCGCTAAAAACGCCTTACTATACATGGTCTTTTTTTCGCTAAAAACACCTTACTATACATGGTCGCTTTTTTCGCTAAAAACGCCTTACTATACATGGTCGCTTTTTTCGCTAAAAACGCCTTACTATACATGGTCGCTTTTTCGCTAAAACGCCTTACTATACATGGTCGTTTTTTCCGCTAAAAACGCCTTACTATACATGGTCGTTTTTTTCGGCTAAAAACGCCTTACTATACATGGGCGTTTTTTTCGGCTAAAAACGCCTGACTATACATGGTCGTTTTTTTCGGCTAAAATCGCCTTACTATACATGGTCGTTTTTTTCGGCTAAAAACGCCTTACTATACATGGTCGTTTTTTCGCTAAAACGCCTTACTATACATGGTCGTTTTATTCGGTTAAAAACGCCTTACTATACATGGTCTTTTTTTCGGCTAAAAACACCTTACTATATACATGGTCAAATATTTCGGGTTAAAACGCCTTACTATACATGGTCGTTTTTTTCGGCTAAAACGCCTTATCATAGATGGTCGTTTTTTTCGGCTAAAAACGCCTTACTATACATGGTCTTTTTTTCGGCTAAAAACGCCTTACTATACATGGTCGTTTTTTTCGGGTAAAAACGCCTTACTATACATGGTCTTTTTTTCGCTAAAACGCCTTACTATACATGGTCGTTTTTTTCGTCTAAAACGCCTTACTATACATGGTCGCTTTTTTCGCTAAAACGCCTTATCATAGATGGTCGCTTTTTTCGCTAAAAACGCCTTACTATACATGGTCGCTTTATTCGCTAAAAACGCCTTACTATACATGGTCTTTTTTTCGGCTAAAAACACCTTACTATATACATGGTCAAATATTTCGGGTTAAAACGCCTTACTATACATGGTCGTTTTTTTCGGCTAAAACGCCTTATCATACATGGTCGTTTTTTTCGGCTAAAAACGCCTTACTATACATGGTCTTTTTTTCGGCTAAAAACGCCTTACTATACATGGTCTTTTTTTCGGCTAAAAACGCCTTACTATACATGGTCTTTTTTTCGGCTAAAAACGCCTTACTATACATGGTCTTTTTTTCGGCTAAAAACACCTTACCATGGTCGTTTTTTTCGGCTAAAAACGCCTTACTATACATGGTCTTTTTTCGGCAAAAAACGCCTTACTATACATGGTCGTTTTTTTCGTCTAAAACGCCTTACTATACATGGTCGTTTTTTTCGGCTAAAAACGCCTTACTATACATGGTCTTTTTTTCGGCTAAAAACGCCTTACTATACTATACTTTGTCGGATTTTTTTTGTGTTACGCCTTACTATACATGGTGATTTTTTTCGGCTAAAAACGCCTTACGATACATGGTCATTTTTTTCAGCTAAAAATGCCTTACTATGCATCAGGGGTGTATAACATACGGCTGGAACCGGCCTGCAAGGAGGTTTGATTAGGCCCGCAGGTTAATTTAAAAGTGAAAAAATGCACAAAAGACACGGAATGAATATTTTTAATAAGATGCACACACTGTTTTTATCAGAGGAAAAGACAAAATTGTTTTGATCAGAGAAGAAAACAACAGCAGCCTCAGTCTGTCACTGAGACAGACCCAACACAGCAGACGCTATCAAGGACATGTGAATACTTTATTCTTTACACATATTATAGCACTCTTAGTTTGTAAGATGTAGGCAGGGATTACATTTAGATTTTATATGCTCGTGTAAATGGTTTAAAAATTCCTTTCTTCATAAATCTGGTTTAATCTTAAAAGTGCATTACTATATTTTTCAAGACCAATTACTTGTTAAGGTTTTGTGCCTTTGTACAGTCAGTGGGATCAGTTGCAATGCATATATGTGAATGATAAAAGTATATTGCACATTTGTCTAAGGAAAGGAAATGTTTTGTAAAAGATATGTTCATTAAATTTCAACATTTTCCTTGTGTTCTTGTGCATCTTTCGACCAAAACAAAGGAAAGACATATTATTTTGGTTATTTATAGCAGAGTGTGGAATAATTTTTAATGGTCCGGCCCAATTGACATCTACCGAGGGCGTATATGGCCCACAATGTGAAATGAGTTTGACACCCCTGGCCAAGAAAGCAAAATGACAAAACGACACGATCTCTTTGTGCAACCTGTATTCAATCGAAAACGAAGTTGGCCTTGCAAACTATCTCCTGATCTCAGGATGGCATTCTGAAGGCAGGCAGTAGGAAATACTGGCTTGGTCGATGGGTTATGGGTGAGGTTGGAGTGCCGTCACATCGCCCACGAGAGACGCCAACCGTCTCACCAATTATGTTCTTTTTTGAACCTTCAAAACCTCGTATGGTCGGCTGCCTTTGACTACATATAACATTTTCGCAACAGAATGGCCGAATGGTAAAAGACCTCGCATGGTGATCAGGCGAACCGAGCTGGTAAGAAGTCTCTTTTCAACAAGCCTCATTTCATTATTCAGAGTTGAAGGAAGATTGTTCTTGGGTCCTCCGTGCCACAAGAGGGAGTAACCTGCTCACCGCCAGAGTCCACCTACGAGCACAGACCTGCAGGCAATACTTTTTGCTCTTCTTCGTGTTATTCGCTAGGTGCTGAAGTCAAACTTTGGGGCAGCCTGAAAGAGTAGGAGACATTTACACTCGTTCAATGCACCATCATGACTACTTTTTTTTTTTTCTCCCCCAGGCAGCAGTCAACATGATCGGCTTTCTGCTCTCAAAAGACCCAACACAGAGTCTATCTCCCTGGTAAGTTTCACGCCCAACACATCTTTGTCTGCACAAGAAATTGACTTGCGTGTAACTCACGGATGCCTTTCCTCTCAGGTCAACACACCTGTCCCACGTTCTTCTCAAGACCACTTCGCCGCCCAACTACAAGCAGACTGCCATCCATCTTGCAACTTTTTCCTCTGCTTTTGTGATTGTCTACTCTGCAAAAGAAATAAAGCTTGATTACAAAGAACACTTCAACTCAACTTCATTTTTAAACACATCACCACAATCTAACTTAAAAAAAAATTAAATCAGATTTTTTCTAAACTTTTTCCAAATTTTTTTCCAATTTTTTTTTCCCAGGCAGAAAAATCCAGGAAAGTGTGTGTGGCCTGGCTGGAATGATGGCTGATGATTCGCTGATAGCTGTGAAAATGGGTGGAGCATGATGATAACATTCTGTGATTGGTGGAAAGGGCAGTGGTTATGCAAATTAGGCGTTCTCTGAATGTGTGCTCTTTGGGCATGGTTATGCAAATCTCAAGCAATCTGATTGGCCTGAACTTGGAGGTGGGCATTATTATGCAAATTAGGGTCAGGGTTCTGCAAATGAGGAGCCTCACCGCGATTGGTGGATGTCAGATTGGGTGTGGTTTGGGGCGGGCATTGCAGCACTTTTTCAAAAGTCCCACTTGAGTCTTGAGCTCAGACTTGCACTTGGGTCACATCAGTCAGTCTTATCACTGTTCCCGTCGGTTTCACATGACCCAAAAGCTCGATTCCTGGAGTTTCGAGTCATGTGGAGACCAACGGGAACAGTGAAAAGACTGTCTGATGTGACTGAAGCGCAAGTCTGAGCTCAAGACTTCAGTCTTTAAAAAGGCTTCGAGTGAGTTGAGGATGGATTTGGTCATGATAGGCAAAGACTCGAAATCAAGTAGAACAGTTTAGGCGTAGAAAAATAAGTAGTGTGTTTCCGGTAACATGAAATTTCAGCATAGGGTCGGTAGGTCGGACAAAGTTTTTTTTCCTTTTTTTTTCTCCCTCCCTCCCCCATCAAAAACGTAAACAAAATAACCATAAAACATAAAACAAGGAGACATTGAAACCAGTTCCGGATGCTCGTCTGTCAAAGAGGGGAAGCTCAATTTTGGTCAACATCATAAAATGTGTCCGTTTATTTATACGCGAATTCTACTCTAGCTCCGTTCCTTTTCAAGAAAATGATCTGTGACCCTGTCATACCAACAAGGCGTCTTTTCCCGGTACTTAATTAGTGTCCTACAACTATAGGAACTACAATAAAACCCACCAGAAATAAAAGATTAATTTGTCGCTAGTTGTTTGTTTACAACAAAGAGTGTCGCTAAAATGATTAAAAGTCTCCAGCCCAACACGGAACAGAATGCGAGTTGAAAAAATGCTCGCGACAGATGTCTACACTAAAAGCTCGGTGATTGGCTCATTTCAATGTCAATCGAACTGGCACGCAGACTCAGACAGATCATCCAATCGGATGCAGAAAAGCCTGGCGTCCGGTACCCTCCCACTGCCATCCAGTCCCAGAGACGACGAGCGTACGTGGGCGGGACAAAAACCAGCTTGTATCCAATGACTCGTCTCCGTTCAACGCATTGGGACAACCTACCCTGAACTCACTACCATTTAAAGCAGAGCAAAGCTGCGGGATGAATGAGAAGGAAATCGCGTCATAACCAGTAATAAGAAGCTGATACGGAACAAAAGTTGAGCACGTTGTAGCGCATATTTAGTCAATGACATGTACACACAATGAAATTTACATTCATATATTTGATCACTTATTCTTTGACATTTTAGGGGAAGCCGAGCTTCCCTTGCAGTCCGAGAGCAATCGCCGCTGATTGGGGTGTTACAGCCATCTCGTTACCTCTGCGTCCCGCGTCCTAGACGGCCCGTGGTGTTCGTCAAATAGTTCGCTGAATCTTTTTGATACAGCAGTGGATGCTATTTTCTTAATATTATGGTGCGAGCATGCGACTGCAACACACAAAACGCGGTTTAAACTGTTGTCGGAGATCGTGGCCGCTGCCAGGATTCAATGTTGTTGACAGACGACAGGGCAAACAACGGCGCACGCTCAACGTGAATATCGCGAGAGTTTGCACCAATGTAAACGCTCTAAATTCATCTTTCCTTTTATTTACAATTTTGTCTGTGGTTTTATTGTTCTTGTTTTGATTGTAAAGCGTCCTTGAGTGTTTTGAAAGGCGCTTATAAATGAAATGTACTATTATTATTGTTATTATTACACAAAAATCTAGAAGGTTTGAAAACAATGCCGACCGTAACGTTTTTTTCCGAGGTAGAAATTCTCAGTCGGTCGGGTTACCGGAAACACACTACTTTTTTTTCTACGCCTTATTGGACAGAAAAGCGAACATGACAATGTAAAAGCATTTGACCAGTCAATCTTGTGATGTGAGCATGTGCTTGACCAGCTCATGCGTATATATATATGCATACATAGACACATTTTTAAACTAACTTGGTCCACTTCAAGGTTTAAAAACATAATCCAGAAGTGCTTGATGATGCTCGGGTTGTCTATGTGGAATTGACACTGTTGTGCAGTACACGAAGCAGAAGTTTAAGCTGAGTGAGAGACAGACAGGCGGGCACACTCAGCTCAAAGTCACGGGTGCATTTGTGGGAATAGTTTTTAAACAAATCGCCCCCCATGTGAAGCCATCACACTTCCACTGCTGAAAGCAGCTTTGGTGTTGAAAACACAGAATAGTATTCAAGTCAAACGCTGTTCGCGATTGCTTTTTGATTGACAGCTGAGGTCTACTTGTCGGCGGTGTGCTCGCTCACTCACTGCCCCTTTTGCTGACGTTGTTTTTTACGTTGAGTCACAACAAAATTAAAGGAGCAACGTGTCGTAATAACTCTACCCAATTGTCTATATCTAGTATACACTCACAGATAAACTGCAAAGTCAGTTTCAAATGTTAAAATTACTCACTGAGAACAGGACATGTGGACAGCGGAAAAACTTGCTCATTGAACCGGATGTGGTACCGTTCTTGTGCTTGTACTTGTTCTTCTTGGTGAATTGGATGTCTTTAGAGTTCATATTGCCCCCTACTGTCCGGGAAAACACAAAGGCATTTGGCAAACAACCTGAATCTAATTTACAGTATTAGCCAAGCGTGCAAAAACACAAAACACTAAATTAGGGTATACTGTATCGTGAAGAACCGCAGATTTCAAGGGCAGCTGATGGAAATACCGAGCTTCCGTCTACCCCCGTTTGATCAAAGTAATGGAGAGTAGATTGTGCATGTCCCGTCAGAAAGGGTGTTCTCAAAGACTGGACAAATTGAAGTATTCCAAGTTGAAATATTTAGTTTTGTTGACTTAGCTTATGTTTGTTTTGTTCACTGCTGCTGTTGCAGTTAATACTCACTATTTTTGTTATGATGCAGCATGTTTGATTGTTGTTGGTTGAAGTTTAATTTTGTTGCTTGTTTATTGTTTGGTGCCTTTTTAATGTTAAATAAAATAAGTAAAAAGCTATTTCTTTGCTTGATAATTGTTGCTATTTGCAGTCAGTAGAGTGCAATATTTAGTTCACCAAGTAATTTATCAAAATGTATGCTAAATTTGTCATAAATATCTAAAGGAAAAGCTAAAGTTAAAAGAGTCGTTTGAGAGCCAAAAAGAGCCGGCATTTTCACTGAGCCGATCCAAATGAACCGGATCACCGAAAAGAGCCGAAAATCCCATCACTAATCTATTGTTGTTTCCCGGAATGACCCGTAGTGATCACATAATCATCGTCGGAACTAATCGGAGACGGCGGGAAAAGCAGAACAGGTACCAGGTACCTGCATTTTCCGACAAAACTATAAATTGAAAGGGTGGGGAAAATGACATACACAAATGAAATGAACACCGCAGGTTAATTTTTATGGATTTTAGAAGATTTCCCAGAAAATTATGGACAATTAAGAACATAATTTTACAACTTATTTTTTTATTGATTTTTATTAACTTTAAGGACCCGTACGAACCCTGGTTTTTGTGTGTGTGTGTGTTTTTGTCTCATTACAGTTTCAAGTTTAGTTTGAAGAATTCAGATTCAGATTCAGATTCAGAAAACTTTATTTATCCCCGTGGGGCAATTAGAGTTGTGCTAGAGCGGCTTCTTATAGAGACAGTCAGAACAAAGGAAAAACATAGGATGAGAGAATGTTATTGCAGTAGCTGGCACATGAAGTAATTTAAAATGTTTGTCTTTACTTTCTTTTGGATAAAAGGGACAGTTATGGAAAGCCTTCCGTTTCAGGCCCATGTACAAGTTCGCTCTTTGGCCTCACTTGTAGGATAACTCAGTGTACTAGTGAGAAACGGCTGAAAAACTGCTAGAGCATTTATTTCATACCCGACTAGTAGGCAGAATTGGGAATGAAAATGATCAATGGCTTTCCATTCACAAACTGGCCCAAAGTTATCTCAGCTAATTGGCTGAGTCAAATGGGTGTGAGCAGGGGGCGCCGCGTGCTCATTTGTTTGTTGCATTTTCACAGGATCCTCCTGGAATGACAAAAACAATTGAAAAATAAAGCTAAAATGAAAAAGAAAAAATTACTTCTATATTGCGATTGAGATGATCACCTTGAGAGGTTTGTAGATTCCCATTTGGAAGCGACAGCAGACCACATCCACAAAGAAGCCCATCATGTTATGAAGCATGCCTGTCGCACATGTACAGAAATAGTGAACAATTTCCATGTCATTAGGTCCTTTCATTAAATGTGGCTGTCAAAAGCAAGTTTCAGCACAAAACAACATGCGTGAAAAGGACCTTTAATGTCCATCCATCAATCCATCCGTTTTCCGATCTGCTTTATCCTCACAGGGTTGCGGGGGGTGCTGGAACCTAACCCAGCCGTCATCGGGCAGTAGGTGGGGGACATCCTGAACCGGTTGGGTTGTCAGCCAATCGCAGGGCACACAGAGACAAACAACCATCCACACTCACACCTCGGGACAATTTTGAATGTTCAATCAGCCTGCCATGCATGTTTTTGGAATGTGGGAGGAAACCAGAGTACCCAGAGAAAGCCCACGGGGAGAACATGCAAACTCCACACAGGAAGGCCATAGTTGGAATTGAACCCTGCACCTCTGCACTTTGAGGTCGATGCGCTAACCACTTGACCAACGAGCCACTGGATCATTAATGTTTTTATCAAATTGGACTCAACAGTGTTACTATTTAAAATGTTTAGATTTTCTTCCCACAAAAGGTCATTTTAACCCATTTTTTACATTAAACAGAAATTGTTTTTGAAAATGTACAGCATTTGTTAATTTTAAAAAGGTTTGACAAAATGTTTAAAATGTTTACAGTGGAACCTCGAGTTACGAATGACCCCTTTAACGAACTTTTCGGGTTAAATACAACATTTTTGTCTAAAATATGGCTCTGGTTAAATTCGTTTCATTTTGTGAGCCGTCTTAGTATGGATGAGTGGACTCATCTGGATTGCGCTTCTCATGCTATTTAACCATCGCTGACTCTGTGCCTCAATCATGGACATAGTTTTGCTTTTTTTTTTTCTTTAATCTTAATTACACCACAGAAGGATTCAAAGGTTATTGTCGGCTGTAAACACCCCTCAAAAGAAAAAATAAAACTTTGTGTTTCCTCTGCGGCACCAGACAGAAAGGCCGTTAGGTGTGCAGCTGGAAGTTCTGCTTGCACACATGCTTCTTCCAATCACAATTCTAACAGCAAATGCCTAGATTTCTGATTGAGGTTTGAAATGTAGTCATTTCAAATGACTTATTACATACATTATATCGAAAATGTTTCGAAAAATATTTGTATATGGAACCGAGTGGTACTCGCTCACATCTTGCCACCTGAGGCAGTACTGTACTGTAATCATCACAAAAAAACATCATACCATCTACAAGGAAGTGTAGCGACACAAAATAGCCGTCCCATTCCACGCATGCCAGCGAGCGAGCGAGCGGCGTACCTGTGGTGGAGAAGATGCCTCCGACGATGCCGCACAGACGCACCAGAAACTTCCAGAGCGGCATGTGCTGCTCGCTCACTTTGACCATCAGAGAGCTGATGTCGTACTTCATGAAGATCCCCGAGATGCCGTGGCTGCCCGCCGCGTGGTTGATGGCACGTTCCTGCGCGCAACACACACATGCACAGGAACACCCACACAATGAGAGAACTCACATACGCACACAAGAATCAACACATGCACAGCAGCAAACATCCACAACGAGAACGTGCACACGGGAAACCAAACATGAGCACAAAACCACAGGAGTGAACACACGGAAGAGCACAACGCAGATCCAAGACAACACACGCAAAAGAACAAACAAAGAAAACAAACAGCAATAAATGCACAAACAAGAACACCGAAAAGAACTCAAACAGAAACCAACATGAAAATGAACACATGAGAACACATTCAGATGGGAACATACACACACAAACACACACGTAAAGCAAAAGCATATGCCAAAAGAACACAATACACCTTTGACAGGACAAAAACATGCACAAGAGAACACACCCATCCACACAAGAGACAGCACACACGCAGACGCTGGTCATGAGATGCTGCGCTTGTGGCGCCTTCCAACAAAGCGGAGGCCACGTACCCTCTCGGTGACCGAGTACTGATGTGTGTCTGCCGCAACCTTGTACGTGTTGAGTTTGGTGGGCACGATGGTGATGAAGTACTGGAACATGTGATTGGCTGACGGCATCACCAACGGCAACAACACACGCACGCCGCACACACACACACACACACACACACACACACACACACACACACACACACACACACACACACACACACACACACACACACACACACACACACACACACACGTGAAGTTAGAGTTGACAATTAAAGCAGTCGTGAAGGCAACGGTGTTGACAGTCTTTTACATTCAGTGGTAACTTTCTCCGTGCCGTCAAGGGTGCTGATGACACCCGGGATGTCCTCCCCGAAAGACAAATGGTCGATGCGGTGGGAAAAGTTGAAACCTGCAACACAACAACACGTCTCTGAGCCATGGGGTGAAAGGAGACTTTCATTCTCTCCTCTTCCATCTATAGCTGATTCAAACGACAAGTCGTGTGTGTGCTGATTCAAACGACAAGTTGTTACGAGTGTATTATTGTCCATGATTTATGTGATGCGTTCTGTTGTATTATTTTTGTTATTTGATATGAAATGTTCAGTCCAAGTGCTTTGTTACAGCTGCAGCCGATGACAACGGCAACAGAAGTTGGTGGACGACATAATGGAGGAGAAAACCAACTCACTGTCATGGCTGACGAGCGCCGCAAGGTGGGCATGGCCTCGTGGATGAGGGATGGACCTGCACACACACACAAAAATAAATACATTCGTCAATATTTCATACGCACACAGCACAGTGGCACCGTGACTTCATTCCGTGACCAAACTTGAAACTCAGTTGATCAGAGCAATTCCCCCCATTGAAATGAAGGACTGGGTATACCATTCATCAGTTTCCCCCCCCACCCCTACTTTCAAAAAAATAAAAATAAAAACCCAAATACTTTCCTTTTTACCACATTTCACAAAAGAAAAAAATATGTCAGGTGGATTAAAAAAAATAAAAAATAAAAAACAAGATGATATAGAAATTAGGGCCTGAGTTGATATGGATCCCAATGCGTCTGGTGCAATGTGATTGCAAGAATTTAGAAAGGTAACAATTCGATAAATCAAAAACGATTTTGCAATTCAAAATGTTTTTTGTTTCACTCCTACTGGTTGGTTATTCTAGTGTGAGTGTGTGTGTGTGTGTGTGTGTGTGTGTGTGTGTGTGTGTGTGTGTGTGTGTGTGCGCGCAGTGAATGTACAGTACGTGTGTGTTATGTCCCTGGTGTGTACGAATACTGTACATACTTTCCAACAGTGATGTGGAAGTTTCCGGCCACCTTGTTGACATACAGATGTCCGTGAATCCGGCAGGCGTTCAGAGATGTGCTGCTGTCCATGCTGTAGAACAACACACATACACGCACAATCACACCTTTAACTGCCCTGCTTTCCTTTCTTTCCAATATATATTTCACTGTAATGCAGAGCAAACACTTCCTGATAACATTTGAGGTTGTGTACAATTAAAAGATTGATTGATTGATGTCCAATCAGGATATAATTTAAAATTAAAATTGTATGTATTTTGTATAGGGATGTCAATTGTTAACAAACAAAAAATCCCTTTTTTTAGATTTGAATTGTGTAGATAAGACATTCCAGGATGTCTCACAGCTGTTTTAGAGGAATCACAATGCCTGGTGTATTTTTTCAATGGGCTACGGAGCAGTTGGGCTTTCGCCCCATCAACTCTGTCTGCTAACTCGTATGTGACGCAAGCATTTGGGGTTGCCACTGCTTCTTTGGCTGGATAGTTAAAAAAATATTTAGGTTTATTTATTCATGTATTTTTTTTCTAATAGGGTGGGAGAATGTGTGCATCTTCATCTTTGGCTTAATCTGACTAAGTTTGCACTACACTTCCTGGAATGAACATGACATTTTTGGGGGCTGGATTCTGCACCTTCTGGACTGAGCAGGTGGAGATCCCTTCATGGCAGTCTTGAAGATCAAGTCCTGTAGTGAATGCTCCACTCGCAGGCGCTCCTGGATATGAAGAAGAGTCCTGTAAATGGCATTTTTAAAAGTTAGTTCTGACTAAACATTTTGGTTATGTTTATTCTGTGACCAAGCTTTTCGTATACCAAATAAAATGTTCCACATTGAAATTATTTGAAAAAATTTTTTTCAGCACAAAATAAAATACAAACAAGAAAAATCAACCAAACGAATGCGTGTAACTCCAAAACTAAAGAAAAAAAAAATGAGTCAAGCACCAGTTAAGTCAAAGAACCACAAAACTACTAAATCAAGTGGCCTATGAAAAGCTGTCATCCATCTTTATGCTACCTGTAGGATACTGAATGATGTCATCGTCTCAACTTACATGTGCCATATCTTTTGCTGGGGCGACAGCTCAAAGTTGACCTTAAAATGTAAGGTGGGGGTGGGGGGGGGGTGACATAAAAGAACACACATCGATAACTTTTAAAAGGATGAGACATGAATTTGAGCACAAAATTGCACAAAATTGCACTTTCAATTGATCACATTGATGTACCGGTAGTTGGGATTTGAGATATCGGGTCGTTTCTGCATCTGACTACTTAAAGCACTTTTAAAGCACACAACATTAACATTGAAGCATTTTCAAGTTTCCACTGCAGATCCAAGTGTTGAATGCCTGTACCCCATTGCTTTGACCCTTATTATTCACGGAGGAAAGGGACACCCCCCCCCCCAAAAAAAATCTAGAATGTTCCAAATAATCGATGTACCGGTATACTGTACATCCATTTTGACACAAACAAGCCACTTTCTCATGAAGCGCACCAATAGCATCACTTGAACATAAACAACATAAATCCAGCAGTGAGACTGACCGGCTCGTACTTAAGGCCATCAGAAGCAACCATGGTCTCAGCCAGATCCAGAACATCTGCGCCAATGTCTGCAACATTTAAACACATGAACGATTCCGAACTTGACTCTCACAAAATGTACAAAAACATACACCGTATTTGGACAGATCATGAGTTACACCTGACATCACATCTGCTTCCGGTTGACAAGTCAGCAAACGTTTCTGTGTCATTTGACCATGGCATAGCAATTGAGAAAAGAGGGGAAATGACTTGAATGACAGTGTTCGGCTTCTTCTAATCAGTCATATTCCAACAAATGACAAATCAAAACAACAACAAAAAAAGCAAATTAGTAACTAAAGTCAGTTTTGCCTGAAAGGGAGAGGAAAGAAGAAAATTGACTTAGTCCCACCCTCATCTCCCATTCAAATTTCACATTAGCTAGTCTGCCACTCCAACCTTAAGACTCAAGCGATGAATATTTAATTTCCCAAAAACTAAGGGCTTGGAAGCTATACCATAGGAAACACAAAAATACAAAATGGGAGGTTAACAATACCAGTAATGGTAAAGGCAGAAGATACCAACAATGGTAAAGAACACACAAGCAAACATTTATATTTGTCAGACAGCACTGATGTCATTTTAAGACCCCAAGTTAACCAATAATATTTCATTAAATGCTTTAGATAAAATTAGCCGAAATGTGAACAATTTAGATTGAATAAATAAATTATCAGTGTATTCCAAAAGAAAAACCTTAGGGAGCTCCGCACTGCATATTTCTGCAGGGTGCTCTATGGGTTTGGTGCATTAGTTCTGGAGAATGTTTCCCCAAACTTCAACACAATATGTAAAGTATGGTAGAAGGCAGGTGCAGTATAAAGTTCGGAGTGCATCCTCATCAAGATATGGTTTTAGTTTATTTAAAATTAAGAGGCTTTTAGATTTTTGTTGCCATGTGTCTGGTGTGAAATTTCAAAGACAATCTGATATCAATTATAATTCGCCCCCAAATTGTTTTCATTTACACTTTTGACTTGAACAAAGTAATGGGTATTGATTGAGAAAGCTAAAACAACCATTCTAGGTACTAAGCCTGTTTTCTCAAATTATTCGGTCAAATGATTTGTAAGGGTAAATTACTAGTGGTGCAACCGGAAACCGCTTGAGCTTCTGCGACTCAAAAGTTTGATTCAAGTGGTGATGAAAAGGTCACTTTAATTATGTTCATTTATTGATTGGCAGCGAATACTACTTACACTGGCATCTCATGGCTACCGTGATGTCAATGTTTATTCTCAGTTTGCTGCAACAGAAAGAGCAGTAGCTGAAGTACATTAAACAATATTTCAATAAATATACGAGTCCCTGGTGTCGGTACCTGCTAAAGTCTTTGTCTACCTCGTACTCGTATTTCATCCATGTGTCCCTGTAGACAAAAAACTCCAAGAAAGAGAGCACAGCCATGGCACTGAACGCAATCAGAGACACTGGAAGGAACGACGAGGACAAAACGATGTTTCCATAAAACAAGTCAACATGTTAGATGTAGGATGATGTGTGTCCGCCTTACCTGTTCCCCCGCTGGCTGACGACTCCACGTAGCTCTCGGGGACTTTGGGGAAGGCGTCCAGCTCTCTGACCAGCGTCAAAGCTTTCTTTTTGCTCAGTCTCCTCATTTTGGCGTCACTTCGGCCGTGAAAGAATGTAGCTGGACCAGTCTTGTTTTTTTGGGGGGGGGCTGTCAATTTGACGTGCTGACGTTTGGCAGCATGACAGCCGCTAGCTTGAGAGCTTGCTGGGATTGGTGAGAAAGCTAGGCTAGCCGGTTATGTAGAACTAGTGATGTGCTCCGCGGGTCGAATCTCTGAAGCGTGTGCCGCGTTATCTAGATGAGTGGTTCATGAATGGGGAGCCGAAGCGCGTGTTGATGACGTCAGTGGTGACGTTTGAAGCTCTACGAAGGGGGTGTACCACGTGACTGATTCAGGAAATGATGCGATCGGTTCGACTGTGGTTCGAAATAAAAGCGGCATAGAAACGCTATGGATTCCCCTTCAAACCAACTTGCTATCACATATCTATGCACCCCTGCTTCATCAGTACCATGTGAAAGAGTTTTTTTCAAAAGCAGGTGAAATTCTCTGCAAAAAAAGAAACCGCCTGAGTCCAAGAACTTTGGATAAAATATTGTTTTTGAATAAAAACGAATACAGACACTCCCCGAGTTACGAACATCCGAGTTATGAACAAACGGTACATACGAACATTTTCACGGGTCTGTCGAAAAAAAAAAAAAAAAAAGTTACATTTTGTATTGCGCGCCTTTTTCCGAGTGCCGAACGGGGCGGAGGAGGACGGCGGAGGTGACGTTCGAAGGCGGCCGCGGGGAGAGGCGTGGGGGGTGGGCGTGTGACGGTGGAACGGGCGGGGAGGTCCGGCGCGCCGGTCGACGACCGGTCGTCTACTCTCCCCCGCTGAAGCCGCTGCTAGTTTAGCGGGCAGCTAACCCTCGAGCCCTGAAGAACGTGACGAAAAGCTCTCTCCCCCGTTATATGGATGTCAATATAAGCCTTAAACATACATTCCAGACAAAATATAGCACTGAAGCAACTTACGAACGAATTCACCTTATGAACAATCGTCCGGAACGTAACTCGTTCGTAACCTGGGGAGCGTCTGTACGCACTTTATTTTACCTCCTTATTTCACATTTTCACTTGTTGCATAGGCACAAACATAGACATAGTAAAACAGAACACTCCTCAAATACATATTATTATGTGTTCAGAGCATGGTTTACACCCCACCATTTTATTGCATGCACCAAGCATGTTATACATTTTCCTGTCCACATGATGGCGTAGTCGAGGAAATGATTCATCTTGAAGCCCCGAATCGTGTGTGAAGCATTTCCCTGCAGGGCTTCATTGCTTCATGGGGCTTCATTTTGCCATCACTATGTAGAACACCCATGCTCTCATTTGGCTAATGGATAAACGTTCAATTCAAACTCGATCATTAAAACCCCGGAAAGGAAGGTACTGTACTGTAGTTGCGACTCAGCTTGTATGACTCGTTGTTTTGAGACGAAAACCGCGAACGTTTTAACGTAGCGCCCTCCGGTGGATCCTAAAAGAACTACAATTAAATACGACGTTTCGAGGTTCCGAACACCGCGCGTCGTAAGAATACGTCGCCATGTAAGCAAACTCAGTTCCTTTAGGAAATGTTTAGTTTTATATGTTTGGTATAGAAGGGTTTGAATTACAAATATTTACGGTAATTTGATTGCCTTTGGAGTTCAGGGGCATATTTAGTCATTTGGCAAGCCAAGATAAACCATGTCCTGACTGTTCCACATCCAGTAGATTTTGAATTTTACCATCAACTTCTCGTTTCTGCTTCCTTGGGATAGATTTTCTTCATTTTTTGTTAGTTGTACCCTCCCTGGATCAAGTCTGCACAAAACACAGAAGGAAGATGGAATAATTTATTGCAAGAGAAGGAAATGAAAGCATTTATAATGATCATGATAGATTAAGCATTTTGGTGTGTTTTTAAGTGCATTAAGACTAACACAGTAAGGATATCTTAAAATCAAAGAAAAAGTCATGTTGTGAGATGTTTTGGGGCCCTTAGGCCCCTGTCACACCTTGACGATTTAGCCAGCGTATGCCGACGTAGGAAAAATTTGGCAAATACGCTGGCGTACGTCGAATAAGTTATGGGTAAGTTTTGTATACGTAACAGCACGCTGAAGCACGTTGGTATACGTCGAAGTACGTCGAGGTCGTCGATAATTCAGCGTATGCTAGTAGGTATTCTCGACGTATTTGGACTTATGAGTAACCTACACTTAACGTGTTTGAACGTGTGCAACGATCGCATAACTTACCTATTACTTATGGCCTGCGTATACGGGACGTATAGCCATACGCTGACATACGACGAGAAATGTTAAGCATGCTTAAAATTTCTCGACGACCTCGACGATGCCGGCGATACCAACGTGCTTCAGCGTGCTGTTACGTATACAAAACTTACCCATAACTTAATTCGGCGTGACGCCAGCCGTATTTGCCAAATTTTTCCTACGCCGGCATACGCTGGCTAAATCGTCAAGGTGTGACAGGGGCTTGAAACGTCGAGCGCCAGCCTTTTTTATAGACTACGCCACGTGATCGTCGACAATACGCTGCTGCACGCTATGCATAAATTAGACTATCGTTGGGCATAAATTGTGTACGCCGGCAACACGCTAGGCATTCGTTGGAATAAGTTATCTATAAGTTATCGAAACGTTCTATATAATTTACTGATACGTTATGTATACGTCCAGCCCGTTATGAATGCGCTATGTATACGCCCAAAATTGAAAAAAAAAAATCGATAATTCAGCGTATGCCAGCGTTTTAGGGAAAATCTGAACGTCGGCATACGCTGGTTGAATCGTCAAGGTGTGACAGGGCCTTTAGACAGCTCAGGGCCCAAGCCAATGGCGTTTGCCTAATACCAAGTCCTGTCCTGTCCTGTGTAAAGCCCCTGTCACACCTTGACGATTTAGCCAGCGTATGCCGACGTAGGAAAAATTTGGCAAATACGCTGGCGTACGTCGAATAAGTTATGGGTAAGTTTTGTATACGTAACAGCACGCTGAAGCACGTTGGTATACGTCGAAGTACGTCGAAGTCGTCGAGAAATTTTAAGCATGCTTAAAATTTCTCGACGTATGTCAGCGTATGGCTATACGTCCCGTATACGCAGGCCATAAGTAATAGGTAAGTTATGCGATCGTTGCACACGTTCAAACACGTTAAGTGTAGGTTACTCATAAATCCAAATACGTCGAGAATACCTACTAGCTGTTCTCCAACATCCGTGCCTTTCGGAACTTGCGCTTGGACATGCTGACCAGGCTGTCACGCACGTAGTTGGCGAAGGCTGCAGTGGCTGTGATGGGCTGAGGCTGTGCGAGACCTTTGATGAGCTCCCCAGACTTTTCTTTGGCATGACGCTGATGTTGTTTGGTTTATTAATGACACAAGTCATAATGGCGTTTGATTGCTGCTTTAATAGCGTGAATAGCAACTCACAGTAACGATGGCAAGCCGCACCTTGCCTCTTGGGTTATACCATTTAACTAGACGGGGGGGGGGGGGGGGGTAGTCCCCAAACAGATGTTGGTACTGCAATGTCTAGTGCAGTTATGATTTGAAACGTCGAGCGCCAGCCTTTTTATAGACTACGTCACGTGATCGTCGGCAATACGCTGCTGCACGCTATGCATAAATTAGACTATCGTTGGGCATAAGTTGTGTACGCGGGCAACACGCTAGGCATTCGTTGGAATAAGTTATCTATAAGTTATCGAAACGTTCTATATAATTTACTGATACGTTATGTATACGTCCAACCCGTTATGAATGCGCTATGTATACGCCCAAAATTGAAAAAAAAAATCGATAATTCAGCGTATGCCAGCGTTTTAGGGAAATTCTGATACGTCGGCATACGCTGGCTGAATCGTCAAGGTGTGACAGGGCCTTTAGGTTAGTGATCGACTAAATATCACATACAAAGTCCGACTTCGCCAGCACCGTAGTTACATTTTTCCGTTACTAACCAAGGACCCCCTATAGCACAGGTGTCAAAGTCAAGGCGGGGGGCCAGATCTAACGGCCCTCCAAGGGAAACCTTAACTACAATGTGGCCCACAACAAATGAGTTTGACACCCCTGCCCTATAATTTCAAGTTTAAAACATTGAAAAATAGAGATCGCTGAAATATTTTACTTACTATAAACATCACAGTTGTACCAAAATACATGTTTGAAAACGTTTTCAATATTTCATGCAATAGTATTGAACTTAAGTTATATATGACTGAACTGTACTTTGGAAGTTATTCTTTCTCATACCACTTGAGGGAACCCGTGCACCACTAGTGCTTTTACTGTACAGCGTATCACAGAGTCATGTGACTCTTGACAGACTCTTAAGACAGGGGGGAAAAAGGACTCACTTCATGTGTATAAAGTGGACCATTTAGTGAAGACACAATTGCACATGCATAGCATATTGGCGTACTTGTCATCGCCAATGATGATTTATAATAACAACAATGGTTTTGACACTGAAAGCTTGACTTGTAAATAGTACCTAATAAATTTCAAATAAAGAGAACTAAGAATGGTGTGCGACTAGTGAGCGTGTCTAACGCGCAGTGCCAAGGTTCTGGATTCAAATGCCAGTTCCGGCCTTCCGGTTTGGAGTTTGACTGTTGTCATTATGGCCTCCCAAGCTACAAATTTGCAAATGCTGAACAACAAACATGATGCGTGTCTCTAGAGGGTGTGGCCAAGTGAGTGACATCAGGAGCTGGAGTTGGTTAATTTTAGCCTGCGTGCAAGCTACTGGGTCTCAGCTGTGACCTTCTGCAGCCCCTTCGAGTGTTCTCATTTTCGATTTGTGTGTTTGACCATGTATCCCCTAAACTGCTTAAAGTGCATCTGCGACTGTCGCTCTCCTTGCCCACATGCAAGGGCATTACAGTACTCTAACTGCTCCATTTTTTTCCCCACTTCATTCAAGCGACTCATAACTCGAAAAAGTTTTAAGTCAACTTACCACTGTATTTAAAAAAAAAAAAACAAACATTGAAGTTGAGTCCATCTACAGTACGTGTAACGTGAAACTACTCAGCCGAAACAGAGTCTGGGCCCTCATCCTGCAGTCCAGCCGTCCGATGAGTGTCCGAAACGGGTGTGTCGGACGCTTCTTGGGAGAGCTCTTCAGAACATCTGCTGGCAGCGGGCGAAACAACATCGGGAGTGGAATCGCAGGAATCTGAGCTCTGGCCTGAGGTTGCCGTGGTGATGGTGGTGGCTCCACTTGGTGGCGCCGGGTCCAAGTCATCATCGTCGTCGTCCTCCGGGATGGGTGACTCATGGATGTCTGGCCAAAGAAGAGTAGTTCAGGCTTCTTTATCAGGGAAATTAAATAAAATATAGAGAAACAGCTAGATGCCCCAGAGGCAATGTTGCCATGATGTTGACCCCCATTTTCGGAAAATACACCTCTTATTGGGAACTGTTTTGACCGTGTTCACGAAGCAAATTCAACTCATATCTTAAAGCCTCATTCTGTCTATTTGTATTATTTCCTATGTAAAAAATGTTTTTAAAGGGGAAGTCAAGTTGAATAAGTTCTTGACAAGACTATGTTCTATGCACCCCCACGAGTCTAAACAAAGCAGTCGGGTGAATATTGCATTTGTGCAGAAAGACTCACCCATATTTAGCCATATCTTATTTTGGCACTTGCTGTTGACTGGAATTGACATTACAGTACCTAAGGGCTCAGGTAACAACCAATCACAGCTTGCCTGTTTTCTGGCTTTGGTCATGTGACATTCACAAGCTGAGCACTGAGCAACTATGATGTCATTTTCAGTTGACAGCAAGTGGCAAAATAGCAGCCTTCTGAGATGGATAAAACAGGTGGCTTTTTTCATCAGAATTTTGTATCTAGACTAATGGGATGGCATTGAAGGCATTATCGGTGAATTGTTTTGTTTTTTTACTTGACTTTTTACCTGACAGTCATGCTTTGTTTTATATTTTTGGCTTGCAAAGGTTATTCCATACACATATTTTAGTACGGTAATCCTGACTTCACTACTGCTTGTGTTTGGGGTTTTGTGACTGTCATGGAAATGAAAATCTGTCATAGAGGGTAAGGGTTAACCCTTTAGCGCCTTGAAATTGTTTATGACATGGATACACAAACGGTAACTTACTACTGAAAGCCTCTGGGTACTGCTTGCCAATCTTCCCCTTGAGCGTCCTGAAAAGTTTTTAAAAAATGCTGTTTAAATCAGCAATGTCCAAAATGTTTCCATTGAAGGCCACATACAGAAAAAATGGAAGAGCAAAATGTATTGCACATTACAGTTCAAAACAACAACAAGGACAAAAACTGAACAGTACTTAAAAATGAAAAGCAACATGTTATTTTTATTCATAATCTTTTTTTCAAGCCCTGTTTAATGTTATCATTGGAATAAGTGACAATGGCAATAACCCAAGGGCCGGATGTTGGACTCCACTCTTTTAAATGACCCAACCTGATCCGTCGGAAGATGCTGTCCAAATCTTTCTTCATCTCGACGAGGGTGCGCGTGTGGAGCAAGAAGCGCTCATTCATCTGCTGCAGTCGCACGTTGGACAGCCCGTTGAAGTTGATCAGCATTTCGTTGGTCTTCTCAAAGCGATCCAGCCTGATAGGGAAAAAATACTTAAATATGTGTGTGTTTATATATGTATGTATGCATGTGTGTTTCTCCCGGGCCTGCGTGGGTTTTCCCCGCGTACTCCAATTTCCTCCCACATTTCAAAAATATGTATGGCAGGCTGATTGAACACTCTAAATTGTGCCTAAGTGTGAGTGTAAGCGCGGATGGTTGTTCATCTCTGTGCGCCCTGCGATTGGCTGGCAACTGGTTCACGGTGTCCCCCAGCTGCTCGAAGACGGCTGGGATGGGCTCCAGCACCCCCCGCGACCCTTGTGAGGATAAAGCGGATCGGAAAATGAATGGATGGATGGATGGATGGATGGATGGATATGTGTGTGTGTGTGTGTGTGTGTGTGTGTGTGTGTGTGTGCACGACCGACAGACAGACAGACAGACAGACAGACAGACAGACAGACAGACAGACAGACAGACAGACAGACAGACAGACAGACAGACAGGCAGACAGACAGACAGACAGACAGGCAGACAGACAGGCAGACAGATAAGAGTTTTTGTGTGCATATTCATGATTGCTAAATGCTTAGATTGCATTATGAGTGTGTTGCTAACAAAACGTATGTTTATTTGCTCACTCAACCTGGGTAATATGACTAAGCATTAGAATACCTCCAACATATACTTTAACACATTTACCTGCTGTCATCGGATGAGAATAAAAAAAATGTTATTCAGAATAAAGGAATGTGGTTATTGTCCAGTGCATTAATAAGGAATGTTTTTCCTTATGAATGCAGCACAGGCAACATAGCCAGTTTACTGTACTTACCTGTGTACATTATACAAAGTGTGATGCGATACCAGTTGCATACATGTTTGTGCTTTTATATATTTGTAATTTGTAATTTGGTGTGTTAGTTTCACAAAGTCCCAAAACAATTTCCTGCTTAAACTGGATTGAGTGAACTCAAGTAAGTAACTCAACTGCTGGTGAGAACAGAACAATCACAGGGAGAGAAAGAAAGAAAGGTCTTTGTTAACATTAAGTTCTCATGGTGTTAATTGAAATTTGATGTAACAAATGTACTAGAGTTATCAGTACACAGTATTGGTGAAGGCTCCAGAGGGGTGCCACTCACATTTCAATGTGGATAAGTGATTAAACTGAGTTATGATAAGTGAACTCTTAGGACAAGGTACAATTGCACTTCAATGTTAACTTGGCACTGAATGAAAGCACAGAGGAGTTGTAATAAAACAGACTGAAGCTAGTAACAAAAGACAGTTTTGATTGTGAATGTGACATACATGTGTCGCTGAGCCTGAATGATGGCGTTGACGTCCTCGGAATTGACCATGCTCAGCATCCGGCTGCAGAACACGCCGGAGGCAGTGGGCTCCACCATGATGAAGCTCTAGATAGAGAACACTACGAAATAGCAGTCAGAGTAAATAGATAACCTTCAATCCTTTGAAAGAAAGCAAATATATATATTTATTTATTTTTAATAGTAAAGCCCTACTACAGCAGCTGAACCTTATTTGGGGTTATATAAGAAGCACTGCAAATGGTAACAGGTATCAGTATGTGCTCATTTAACCCGAGTTTGAATGATTGGTGACTTTTTAACAACGCCACATCAGGTATGGGAGTGTATGAGAGCATTTATATGTACCCTGTCGAAAATATTTTTCCCCAATATTCCGTTGAGTTGTACAAGTTGTTTTGTTTGGTTGTTGTGTTTCATAAAAAGTACAAAACCGGGCAACTGAAAAGAGTGTAGACTACAGAAGAAAACGCAGTGCTATTACAAGGTCATGTTAGTCATATCTATTCTGTCAGCCTAAATTGAGTTACGGTTGAACGACTCGAAGTATGATTCTTAATTTAGCTATCATGTTATTTGACCGCAGTACTTCTGCTAAACTAAAGGAAGGCTAACTTAATTAAGGACGCAAAAATAACAATCAACGCACAAAAATGGGAATATCTACCTCGGTTTCCTCAGAAAATGTTTGTATTGATGAATGCCCGTATTTGGGAACCTTAAACGTTACACAGGTAGCTGCTGGCGAAATCAAAACAAAGTCGTTCCATGTTTTTTGTCCACTTCCGGTCACGAGTGGTACATGTCCGGTGGTGTCTCCTTTTATATAGTTCCCCTTCTTTATTGGACGCTACATTCAAGAGAGAAGATAATGAAAAACAATCTACACAAAACATAACGCGAATTTGTACGTAAATCCGTCACCTACCTACATCAACGGAGTTCTACAGCCACACTTACTGTGTAACATATTTTCATGAAAAGCACTTCTAGGCCATTATTTAAAAATATCAAATTTTAAAACCTTCAGTATGGCGGTAAATGAAATGAATACAACGATATTCCATATGCATTTCTTTAATTATGATCATTATTGTATTTCTCTAAATTTACCTCCGCGTAAAAACGTAGAGTGGCACGCTACGAGGACACTACACACACGACAGAGGGCGCCATCAGTGGTTTGAAATTCCCTGCCAAGTTTGTAAATTTGTTCACTTAAAAAGAAATTAAGTCTCAATTTGTTGTGTTCGTTTATTGATTATGGTAACAGAATATCAGCCAAAAATAAATTTAAAAAACACGAATCTCAGGTCTTTTTCGGTTGAATTAGTCTTTCACCTGAGGCGGCACAGTTATCGACTGTTCGTGTGTCCACCTCACATGCAGAAGTGCATTGTTCCGTTCGTGTTCCGGCCTTCCTGTGTGGAGTTTGCATGTTCTCCCCCGTGCCTGCGTGGGTACTCTGTTTTTCTGTCACATCCCCAAAACGTGCATTGCAGGTTAATGGAACAGTCTCGTGAGTGTGAGCGGGAATGGTTGTCCGACTATGTGTGCCCTGCGATTGGCTGGCCACCAGGTCAAGGGGTATCCCGCCTATTGCCCGATGACAGCCGGCATACGCTCCACCACGACCGCGACCCTGCTGAGGATAAACGTACAGTATTAGAAAATGGATGGATGGATAGTCTTTCACCTTTTCTGTGAATTCTTATTTTTGTTTTTCTGCATGACTTTAAACTAACCTCTAAGTTCTTGTCACGTAGAGCCAAAACATACATGTTGATCTAAGTTGAATAGTACTGATATTAAAAAGTTCAAGTTGTCTCCACCGTTGGAAAGTTTAGTTTTATTGCATTTGCTAAAATGGTTCAAAAAAGGGAAGTGAGGTAAATGCAGAAGGCCAGAATAAAGCCCAGAGGATATTGCAGTGTGCCTTGTCTACTGTTGTGATTTTCACAAAGCGCGCATCACATTTTACAACAAATTAGTCCAAAAATTGGATTTACAGCATACTCTTTTTGCAACCAGTGGTGATCCTAACAAAGTCAACACAATATGTATTAGGCATGGCACTCCCAGGCAACTGGCTACCAAAACTGAGCTAACTGTAGTCGCCCCCCCTGACCCCCAACTCAAAGAAATTTGAACAATGATGAACTTCCTTTACATCAATAACCTCTCAATGTATACAGCAACATTCTTGAAACACCTATGTCTTCACATGGGGATGGGGAGGAGGGGCAAGCTCCCAATAGTAACGATTCTGTACTTTTCATGATGCCAATAGAAAACCACCACTGTATGCAACTGTGTATACGTGTTCTAAAGACAAATTCACATGAAACATTCCCGTAAAACTCACAAAATTACTTTTATTAAGGAACAAGTAAAAAAAGTACATGATGTATAAAAAAATACAAAAGCGCTTAATCTAACGTGTAAGCGAAATAAATGCATAGCAAACAATACATGCAAAGTCTAGCGCGGCGGATCCTAGTGATCGTTCTCTAAAGCTCAAAACAGAGGGAGTGGAATACAGTTTGGTTGCAATCTAATAGCTGCTCAGTCTACGTTGACACACATCTAAAAGTGATGACGGCAGATAATAAGTTAGGTTGTACACGAGTCAAATGACAAGGAAATAAATATTTAACACTTCACAAGTATGGACAACCTAGTCATTTGATGTGATGCAAATGTCACGAGAGAATTTGCGCTAATGAACCTCAGGATGCGGACGCTCAAGCTGGAAAGAATTCAAAGCAAGTATTCGAACTTGAGAAGCAGGGATGCAACGAGAGAAAATAAATATGAAATAAATAAATAACCAAACCCTATCAGGGCCCACCCAGCCTTGTAATATATACATAACCTACCCGCTGCTTCCCGACTACAATGTGAAATTTCATATTAGTGTTATTTTTTCTTTTCTCCTTTTTTTTAAGAATGACAAACATACATACAAATGACCTGGAACAAGCACAAGTGTCCATAAAAAAACCTGCATTGCCTTCGACATTGTTGGGGGGGATTTTTAATGTGCTTTGGCTTCCGCTTGATGAATAAAGTCATCTTATACGCTCACTTGTCAAATTAAATAAACACAGATTTATTATAAAAAATTTAAAAAGACATTTCATTTGAAGAAATCTGTCAGTTTGCAAGCTGCTCGGCGGTGTTCCTAATATCTAGGTACGCAAAATAATAAAGATTTATTAATACCGGTAGACAAGTGAGCAATGTCAAAAGGGTGAGAAATAAAATACATCCAAAAAACAAAAATCCACCTCTATCAAAGAGATTTTACAAAATAGATGCTTTCTGGAGGTACCTCATAAACAAACGAGTATCACAACACATTTGTGGTACATAAGAGCATTGGCATAGAATTTCAGCTTGTGTAAAAAGTCACTTGAGCATGTATCATTTGTTATCATTGATATCCAGGTTAAGGTCCATGTACTAGTACACTCTGTCTTTACTAGTAAGACCATTCAGGCCACTGGTGGAACACCTGTGTCTTACTAGGAACATTTTTTTGCCACTACTCGTGCCAGTTTTGGACTACATGGACCATAGTACATGGACAGAACAAAGATATCAAGGATAGTGAATAAATGTTGGACGGCTCTTCATAAGCTTGTATAAAGTTACTTTTATATCATATACTGACCGGGGAATGACAGAAAAGAGTGATATTGATATTGCTATCTTTAAGTTGATTCTCTGTTTTCGCTGCCATGTTGTGTTATTGTGACACAAAGACAATTCTATTTTTTTCCACGTTTCTAGTTTTTTTTTCTGTTTTACATACAAAAATAATCTCATCAGAGAAATTGATCCAAAATAAAAACAATAATAAAAAAAAAAACGATTTACACTCTATGTAAGGCCGTGCAATTTCGTCGACTCACGCATCAGATCGTGGGGGTCTTTTGGATGAGTGGGCGTTGCTGGTCATGCAAAAAAAAAAAAAAAAAAAAAAGCACTCCGTGTTGCTGAGGCCACAATAAATAACCGCGACTGTCCCTTTTTTTTCCCTTCGGTATCTCGCTCTTGTTCCTCGAAACTGATTTGGAATGAACACTACATGCGGTGTGTGTGTGTGTGTGTGTGAGACGCACGCGTGAGTAAGGCTGGTGCATTTGCTGTTGAAGCTGTGAATAGGCCTGCTTTCAAACTGGAGCGCAGCCCAGTGTTTGCACACACGTTTAACTAATCCGGTCCACAAACACCAACTCTTTGACGGGAGTGGGCGCCACTTAACTTACTCTGGGAGCAGGGAGAGGCCATCGTTGGAGCACTTTTTCCGACATCCGTTTAAGTCCAGTTTAAGATCTTGTACAAGTATATACTTTGTCCTCACTTGTTGCGCAACTTTGGCAAACTAGTAGGGCAACTGCATGATACTAGTGAGGCAAAACTGTGCACTAGATGACAACTGCGAGCAACTAGTGACAAAAGCAAACTAGTCAACACTTCAGTCACGAGTAACATAGTCCTACAGGTGTGCCAAAGTTGTCCTAGTGGTGTTGAGGACTGTCATATATCTTAGAGTAGCGAAAAACAACTTCACTAGTCATTTTACTCATGTGCTGAACTGTCATACTAGGGAGGACAAAGCATGTACTAGTACGTGGACCTTATATTGGATGTCAAATAAATGCTCAATCAGCGTTTACATTGAGGAACGGAGTGGGGAAAAAAACTTCTCCGAACTGTCAGTCATTCTGGATTACAGCGAGATAGAATGTGAACACATGGAAAAAAATGATTCCCAAGGTCTCTTGATTTTTTTTCTACATGTGAAGAGGGCTGTCTTCATCGTCTAAATGCACTGTGAATGTTCATTCTTTTGAGGTTTACATCCTAAGAGTTGGTTGATGAACCTCAAAGTAGCACCGAGGTCTTGCGGAAGAAACGGGGATCGACTGTATTGCATTGTGAAATCTAAACATACCCGCAAACTAAAAATCCAGCATGAGTCTAAAAACAAAAAAACAAAAACACGAGAGGTGATGGGCCATTTGTCAGGAAGGCGAGACTATTAAATAGGACAAGATGAAAGACATGAAAGTTCATACGTTAACTGCCTAATACAGTGACTCCCAACCAATAATGCCGTGGCGGTCGGGTTGAAAACCGACAAAACGAAATTGATGATTGGCTCCGAACAGGGAATTTTAACTTGAAGTTTGACTCACAAATACATTTGTGAATACGTCGTGTTGTGATGCATGCTTATGACAAAACAAAACACATATATTCATGCTAGAATATGCAAACTTTCCTCTAACTTATCCTCATCTCGCAGTTACAGTGGTGCCTTTAAGTACAAGTGATGCGACTTTGGAGTTTTGAGATACAAGCCATCATCTGGCAGTTTTTTGTTTGTTTGGTTGTTTGACTTGCATGCAAAAATGTGAGAATGAGATCTGGTGGCAATGACTGCAACTCAACTCTTTGCACAACTAGCTAGGGAAATATTCACGTTTACCGCCACCTCCGGTTGAAGTTAGTGTCAAACTTATCATAAAACAAGGAGCTTTACACATGGTGTACTTAGACCATTGATGGGTTAACAACTAGCTTTGGCGGTGTTAAAAGGGTTTTGCAGCGGATATTTGAACACAAACTGCGCAGCAACACATGTAGACAGAGAATATAACTTTACACACGGGCACGTGTTCTTTATCCTCCACAAATAAATGACTAATATTAGTGCCGCCCGAGTCAGGCGCAGTCATCAGAAAAACCTTCGTTTGTGTCTGCATGACTGCATTATAACTGCTCTCAGTGGCCAAGTTGTCCAGAAGGAGTCACAATTAATTATGAGCACAAACGACTGAATTCTTTATATTCTAATGATGTTATTAATATACTGTATGTTATTTCTAAAGTACAATATTACAGATTGCTATCTTCCACTAAGTAAAAAACATATGACAAGCATTTCTGATGGGAAGAGGCAGGACGGATTAATGGCATTTCAATTCATTTCAATGGGGAAAGAGTTGATTTGAGAGAGGTACGAGCATGGTCATGACACAAATTCAAATTGTATCGCAAGGCACCACTGTAATTTGGACAGAAACTTTCCAAACTGCAAGATTTCTGAAATTTCCCAGTTAAACTACTCCTGGAGATTTACCGGAAACTTTGGGGAAATTTACTGGAAAATGTACACCCCCTTTGCAACCCTTAATATCATTCGGTGTGTCACAGTAAATGATCCAATTTCACTTCATTGACCTGAAAATTCATATTAATTCACCAAAAGTAATATATCTACGTTTATCTATCTATGCCAATGACATATGGCAACAGGCAGAACAATGAAAGAAGGTATATAATTAACCCGTGTATTTCATTTGTTGACATTTTTTGTTTGGTAGTGAACTGTTTGATTGATTGATTGATTTATTTAATATTGTAAACTATATGCCTTGGCTCAATAAAGGTTGGGAAACACTGCTCTAATACAGAAAATAAATCTCCAGCATTGTGACGGAGAAGACCAGAAGATTTTCAGCTGCTTTAAATCACCGAAGGCGTTGTGAGGCGCCTTGCAAGTGCTCGAGGAGGACGGTGGAGACGTGTGCCGGAGACCTTTGCGACTTTACCAGCCTTCTTCTGATGTCGTCACCACGGTGACATGTAGCTGATCTGCCGCCACCGCCGCTGTCTCCTTCACCTGCTGCTCCTCCTCGGACGGGGATGTCACCCGGCTGACGGGCACACCTCCCTCCAGGCCCCCTCGACTTCCACCTCTTCCTCCTCCGCGTCGTCGTCATCATCCTCTTCCTCTTCTTCATCCTCCTCCTCCTGCCGCTGCTGCTGTTGCTGCTGCTTCTTGCGACAGCACGGCTTGAACAGGTGGGGGTCGATCAGAACCTCACCAAAGCGACCCTTGTAGATGATTCCGCAGCACACCTTTTGTCTGGATAAAACAAGGAGACAGTCGCCAATTCGTTATTTGTTATTATAACATGAATACATGGTGATGTTTTACGATCCTCGCCGTTTCAATTGCCTTGCCACCATGTTGTGGTATTTACAGGTACCGGTAATCGCAAATCCCTTTTGGTGCAGCTATGCGGCAGATGATGAAAATTCAAGTAGGCACTGTAAAATTTGGGGCTCTATACTCACAGTAAATTGCAGGCTACCATTTGCATTTCTTTCACAATAATTTTAATGTAAATATTTCACAGTCAATTATGGGAAGACTAAAATGTTTATTTTCACATCAGCCATGCCATTTCATTACTGTAACACAGCAGTACATGGAATTGACAGGGTGTTACTGTAAATAAATGACAGTATTCTGAGACTATGCTATGTCACTGTGAAAGTAATACAAGTAAGAAGAGAGTAGTTTACATTTTAAATAATGCTTCAAATTTGACTTGTCAACTGTGATTTCACCAAATATACACCAACATACTTTGAATTTGCTCAGTAAAATGTACAAAACTAAGATAAATACATTTACCATCTTAACTTTTTCATTAAAAATCAATGCAAAGGGTCTTTCACATCAGATCACCAGACTTTTTTTTTAACTAAGAGTACAGTGGCCCCTAACCTGAAATTTTAAGGGCACAAAGTATATAATTTAGGGGGCATATACTTTCAGTTTTCAGTTGACTTGCAAAGTAAAGTTTTCACGACATTGCTGATAAATGGGATCAAGTGTGGCAACAAATACTCAGAGTAATTAAAAAAGAGGGGAAAAATCTGCAAATTGCACAGGTGCAAGTTGATGAAAATTTTGCTTGCATTCAAATTTTAAGAACAAAATATAGTGCATTATTAACAGGGCATCAAAAAAGAAAATTCTGCCATTTCACAACCAATTAGCACCAAAAAACCCTACGATTACTCACACTTAAAAAAATCAGTTACCGCTTAAGCAGTTGAAAGTACTGTACCTCTTCCAGTAGGTGAGGTCCAGGAAGGAGAAGACAGGCGAGCGGCCAGACCCGTGTCGGCTCAGCTCGGTGTCGGAGCCGTCGTCGGACAAGTTGCTGTAGCTGGGAGACTGAGCCGGGGAAGCGCTGGATGTGGTGCTGTGGGCGTCGGAATCTAAGATGGGTGACACATTGATGAGCCAATGCTTTAGAGATAACAACCATCTATTCAAAAACTCACAGGAGGGTCAAATTAAATTCACAAATTTGGAGGTTCATACAGAAATTTCACACCAATGTCACTTTGTAAAGAAACAATATACACTGCGTTTGAAGTTTAAACACAGAAACCAAAAAGGCATAATTAACTGTTTCTTTTGAGCTCTTTCTGCAGCCTGTTGATCTGGCTTGGACGGGCTTTCTTGGTAATGGACTTGATCTTCTTGGGCCTGGAGGTCAACTTTAGACTAGGACCACCTCGAGCATCGACCACCTGCAGAGACGAGAAGTCATTCAAACTCATGAAAGAACAGCGTTGACTTGCTATGTCACAGATTTGTAGTTGATCTTTTTATTCTATGGGTTTTTTACAACATACAGGCAAGGTGGAATTTAGAGTTTGGTGCCTTCTGTGTCATTCCATGTAGAGCCACAACATTCTGTAACGTCTCTATCATCACATAATTTCACCTAATATCGCAGGTGAGCCTAGAGGTACCGAGAACTAAGCGGAGGCTCAGAGGGGATCAAGCCTTTTCCGAGTTGAGTTGTGAACGCTTCCCACCGATATACTGGAGTGATAGATTATCACTTCTCCCCGAGTGTACTCACATGATTCCAGTTCTTCTTGGTTCCCACCGGTAGCTTTTTCCATCGCTTCACCAGAAGCACACAAGCGTTGCAGATCTCTCCAGATCGCATTTCGCTCAATCTGCAAGGTACAGTATCTCGTTAGGGGATGACAAAGTGCCATGCGTCTTTCACGCTTCTCCCTGCGGTCTACACTTACCCGAAACAGCTCCTGAAATCTTTCTCGTAACGCTTGCTGTCCGTGAAGCGAGAGCTGGACGACTTTGCGCGGCAGATGCAGCAGCCGTCCAAACTCCTGTACATTTTTGGCTTGTGGAAGCCAAACATCTGCGAGCAAAGAAAAACACAATCAAAAGAATACAGCCCGTCAATGACGTCATTGAAATACATACACCAATTGGTGACAAATACACACTCACATTTGCCCAGACAACACAAATATACACCTTTGAAAACCCCCACTGTAGATATAGTATAGCGGAAGTACAGACAGTGCATCTTTCGAAGAAAAGTTCCGTCATTTCAATAATGCTAATCTTTACGAATATTTCTTATGCCAGGGATATGGCTGAATCCCTGCATCTCAAAAGCGCAAAAAGAAAACAAAAAAAAATGTGGCATGTTGGTTCAGTGGTTGGCATTACATGGTGAAAGAGAGCATGTTTCTTTTCAATGTATTAGATTGACAAGTCATTTGCAAAAATAACAGACCCATGAGGCGCATGACTAACAGTATCGGTTTGTGAAAATGACAAAAATTGGATGCCGGAATTTTATAATTTTATGTAATTTTCAAATCCTTGACATGAATGGTTGGCTTTTGTCAGCAATTTTAGTGTAACCTACAGTAATGACCACAACATCCATGACCCTTCCCAATAGTCCGCTCATGGCATTTTGCAATACGCGTTAGCATTAATGTAGCAGACTTTAGTCAGATGAAACATCAACACTATGTGGGTTAAGTTAGCATTGCTGAATTCTCTTTCTGTTTTATTTGTCATTTTTACAGCAGGCACACTTGAGCTCTTATTTGAAAAACTGTGCAAGCTGTGTCATCTTTTTATTTCTTCAAAGTGATACTAATTCAACACTGTCTCTTTTTTAACAGCAAAAATGAGAACAATCGCTGAACACTTTAAAAAGTGCCTGTTGATATTTTTCAATTAGTTTGAAGTGTATGGAATAGATAAAATCCTTTGAAATGGAACGTTAATTCGACATTAAATTGAAATTGGGCACTTAGGGAAAATCCAAGGCAAGTCATAACCAGCACACTGTTTTTATTGCATTTACTTCACATGTCAATTAATCCCAAAATGGGATGCTTAGTCACGAACGGAGCCCTAAATACATTTTTTTGCATCCCTTGCTGTGACCCACATGGGCTGCATGGTGTTGTTGGATGTGTGTGTGGGGAAGTAGGTCAACAGTCAGACAGCGTGTCAGACAGATCATGTCACCATGCTGCGTTCTCGGCATGCATGCTTTGGTTTTGGCCAGTCCCAAATATTATACGGCACGCACGCCCAAGCTGCAGGGGGAGGTTGACGTGGACCAAAAAGTCCAACAATGAGTATGAATGCAATGAGCACGCCCACTGTAGAGGGATGCCGCTATGTTGCTAGGCAAAACTGGAGTCTCCACTGCACATGGTGAGCACAACTGCGGCAAAACGTGCAAAGCCGCACCCCCTTAGACTGATGGTGTGTGTGTGTGTGTGTGTGTGTGTGTGTGTGTGTGTGTGTGTGTGTGTGTGTGTGTGTGTTGCCATCAATCCTAGGGGGTCTTTTGACAGTATGAAACCACAGAGATGCACAAGGCAGAGACAGCACACTCTGATGTGTATTTCTGACACCGGTTAAAGTCAAGAATACAGTACGCATAGAGGCGAATAATACACAGATGCTTGTAATAAACGACATTAGATTAGACCACACTTCACAGGGAACATTTTCATTATTCACCCCAACCCCCAAACTTTGGTTCACAGGTTATTTTATAATATATCCATGTTCATCTATCAATGCCGACTTTGTATAGTGACAGGCAGAGCAATGAAATGCTCTTCCACTAAATAGCAGAAGGTACATACCGTAAATTCCGGACTATAAGCCGCTACTTCTTTCCCAAACTTTCAACCCTGCGGCTTATACAGTGATGCGGCCAATTTATGTAATGTTTCTAACGGCCGCCAGGGCCGCTCGAGTAGAAAAGGTAAGATTAAGACTGCCGCGTCACAGGCAACGTTTGGGAAGAAAGTTATTATTATCATTGTTAAGTTATATTATTAAAACTTTGAAAACTCTCTGTGTACCGTCTTTCTTTGTAAATACGTTTACATGTTTTAATGTGGGCACATGTGGCTTATATACAGGTGCGGCTTGTGTATGTACAAAATTGGTTTTCCTCTAAAAATGTAGTGGGTGCGGCTTATAATCAGGTGCACTCTATAGTGCGGAAATTACGGTAATTTACCTGTGTGCCCACTTTCTTCAGACATTTTTGTTTGGTGGTGTGTTACAAGATTTATTTCTAACTTGAAATATTTGCCTTGGCTCAAGAGGCTACTGTAGGGTTTTGCTACAGGGAATGCCTTTATTTGGACCGTGTAAAACTCTATATGAATCGGTTTTCTCACAAAACAATGACACTTAAAATTATATACGTACATTATTCTTTACTATGACGCATTGGTAAAACAAAATAATTTAAAAAATTAATATCCCTAATGGGAACAGATGTCTGAGATGTGCTGTTTATTTTTGGCCGGGTCAGCATTGCAAATTACAATATGTTCTGCCCATGGATCGATAAAGTTGAAATAACTAAATTCTGCGACTGGAAAGAGTATCTAGCATTGATCAAAGTAAGGTGTTTACTAGATTTGGCTTTGTTGGCAAAAATGCAATTTTTCTAATTTTATATTTGTCCTGTCACACACTTAAATGAGATGATAAACATGATTCTTTTCTGCAATACAATTGTTAGAAAATATCTTAAATTAAAAGTAATTACTGCCTTCCTCAATCATTAAAGGGTAGCAAAAAGAAGTGTCTTTTTGTAGAGTGGTGTTTCTTTACTCTACTCGGAGATTTAAAAAAAACGGAATACTGTACTGACTTCTCATCAACTGGTTTGACACATTTAGACAACAAAGTGGCATTTTTTTATAAATGGTAAATCTGACGAGTACGTGTTTTTTTTTAAATAACGAAAGCCCCGAATTCCTCGGGGCTATGCAGTCAAATTGAATCTTGAAGGTCAAAATGTTTGTGAGGAAACACATTTTAACATCCAGTGATAAAGTGAAGGTCAAGTGCAAATGCAGTAAAACTTTGGACAGCCGTGACCTTCACTGCTTTATTGTTGTGACAATACGAGTGGCAACATTGGTTTAAAGAGTCCAAATAATAACTATCACTGTTGTTGCAATCACATGACATAAGGTGACTGTTGTTTCTGTCCACTGTGCTGATAAAAATAAAACGCTTTAGGACTTAGTACACATGCATGATACCATAATTAATAGTATGCATATTAAAATAACTTACATACAGTATACGCGTTTATTCTGAATGTTGAAGCCAGATAGCAAGGCACATAGGCAGAGGGATTCCGATGAGGCAAAATACAATAAATAAAATTTAGTGGTTTCATCATCTACAGTCCAGAATGATATTACGGACTGTAGATGATATAAGAAAAGGTTCAGAGAATCTGAAGAAATCACTGGATGTCAGTGTTAAAGCCAAAAACCAACACTGAATGCCCGTGATCGTCAATGCCTTAGGTGACAGTGTATCAAAAATCGACATCAGTGTGTAAAGGATATCACTCCACGGGCTCAGGCACACTTTAGAAAACCAAAGTCAGGGAAGACAGTTCGTCGCTACATCCGTAAGTGTGAATTAAAACTATGCAAAGCAAAAGCCATTTTTCAACAACAGCCAGAAACACTGCTGGCTTCTCTTGGCCAAAGGTCATCTAAGATGGACTGATGCAAAGTACAAAAGTGTTGTGTGGTTTGACGAGTGCACATCTGAAATTGTTTTTTGAAATTGTGGCTGTCGTGTCCTACGGGCGGGTACTAGACTCCGGAGCCCAGACCTGTATCCCATTGAAAATGTGTGGTGCATTATGAGGCGCAAAATACGACAACGGAGACATCGATCTGTTGAAATTGTACATCAGGCAAGAATGGAAAAGAATTCCACCTACAAAAACTCCAACAATTAGTGTCCTCAGCACCCAAACGTTTATTGAATATTGAATAATTTTAAAAGAAAAGGTGATGTAACAGTGTTTATAAAAAAAAAGAGCCTCCGTCCTAGGTGTTACCGCCCTGAAATTAATGATTATGTGCTAAAAACAATAGTTTATCTGTTTGAACATTACATATCTTGCCTTTTTAATGTATTCAATTAAATATAGGCTGAACATGATTTTCAAATCATTGTATTCTGTTTTTATTTATTTTAACACAACGTCCCGACATAATTGGAATCAGACTTAAAAGCCTAAGTTCACCGTGGTACTCAACGCACAAGGTCGAGCTGCAAAATTGTCTGCGGAGTGGAGCATCCTCGTAGACGCGCGCGATCTGCGCAGCAACTATTCCTGTGACGTAACTTCAACATGGCAACGAACACGCACCACAGACACGAAAGGCGGCGGAAGGAGCGCGTGGCGGAAGGAGATGTTATGCGAACTAACGAAAATATAATTGTAATATCCCTCACATGCCTTTTTAAAAGTCCCACAAATCACCACCAAAACTATCGCGCCCACATCCTTATCGCTACCACGACTTGTTTTCCTTGAGAGGAAAAGTGTTAAGTCGTCATTTTGTTTTCCACCGCCCACTCTTGGGCCGAGGCAGCATGGCGAGCCACACGACATGGCTCGTGCGCACCCATCTTTAAAAAAAAAAACACGCTTCGTGATCTCGACGTTTGCCTCGTTTTACAACACCAAGTAATTAGATAGGCATAAATCTAAAACGTTTTCACGCTCTGCAAAAAAGGCAATGGTGTAATTTGATTTTAAGTCTTTTACAGCGTCCACTTCAATGTTTCTCGACTTCAAAGCACCGTCAAATATGCTGAGCCGTCGGTTTAAAAAATGTTAAACAGCATTAAGGGAGCTTTTAAAGTGTAGAATTTGGCGGGCACGTTGGTGTGTCTGTTAGCTTGTTTTGTTGACAGCCTGGTTCCGCGTGCTCCCGCACACGGGTGGGCGTGAGAGCTCCTCCAACTTGGTTGGGACACACGCCCCACCAGCGCTACAATGTGCACCTAATCACGTCTACAAACACATTGATACAACTATTCGTCACCAAGAACCGACTGCAATCGACATTTTGGAGTGGTTCCTTTACCCAGCTCGCACCAACACCATCCCCGCCCCCCGGCCCCGGTCGCCAGCTGCATCGACCCACGAACAACAGCCATTGCGTGCGTGCAAAATGCAGTTCGTTCAGTTTCTTCTTCAAAAACATTTTAGACGTTTTTCTACACTTAAAATCCAACTTCAACCCCATGAACGGCGAGTCATGCGTTAAACGGTTGTTGAAGCGCAGATAAAGCACACAACTTAAGAAGAGTTTAATGTCAAATTATACGATTTAAGAGTCCGAGGACTCCAAACGCGCCGGTTTATGTTTCACAAACACTTAATAAAATGAAGTAAAAAGACAACATCCCGCTTACCGTGCAAAGTTGTGAAAAGTTGGCGAAAACAAAAGTAGTATTCCGTACAAGGTTTGTGTTTTCAAACAGGACTATAGCGTCTCTTGTTGATGTCTGCGCTTGTGGGCTGGACTGGAGAGTTGTGGACGCGAGTGCGCATGCGCCGCCGTTACACGCCTCCATTTTGGAGGCCGCGGTGTGATTCTTCAATCGTCCCAATTTGCATAAGCGACACCCTGACGTTGGCGTACGTCTGCATTCTGCTGCCCATATAAGGATGGGAACGTTACGCGGGAACCGGGGGCTCGGCCCCGGTTGCTAGGGCACATTGGAGAATGTCGGCAAAGGGGCGGGACAACCTGCTTTTCTCCAGATCCACCAGATGGCACGAGTCGGACAGCTCCACTGTTGGAGGTGCGATAGCTGAGCTATCTCAGTTCGAATTATTTTGCATAAAAATAAAAACCCTTAAGCCCTAACTTTAATTTTTAAACAATTACATTTCCAGCAAATACTTTTATGCATCCATTGACTTATTTTGAAATGAATTCCGATTTTTAAAAATACTGTAGATGTTTGAAATCATTCAGTGGAAAAAAAGGCTAAAGAAATCATCTCGGTGTAAATCAATTGTTTTATACAGTATCGCAAAACAGTCACAGTATGAATAAAAAGTAGAACCATTCAATATCACAGTGGGTTTTCTTAATTATGAAAATCAAAAAGGTTGAAATACATTGAGTGTAGAAAAAAACATTTTGTTTGAAAATAAAATTGCTATAAAAACTGCTAAATCTGACCAAAATCAGGGTAAAACAATTAAACATTGCAAGGGAGTTTTTATGTCGCAAAAGAGTTTTAGCATAAAAATTGAAAAATGTCCAAATAAAATTTAGAGTAAATAAACGGCTTTCAAAACATTCCACCTCTCAAAAACAATCAGTGAAATATTAAGTTCTGAATTGAAAAAAATGAATTGATTAAGCAATTGTTGAATCGTTAAGGGCGGCCCGGTAGTCCAGTGGTTAGCACGTCGGCTTCACAGTTCAGAGGTACCGGGTTCGATTCCAGCTCCGGCCTCCCCGTGTGGAATTTGCATGGTTTGGTTGTTCGTCTCTGTGTGCCCTGCGATTGGCTGGCAACCGATTCACGTTGTCCCCTGCCTACTGCCCGGAGACAGCTGGGATAGGCTCCAGCACCCCCCCCCCCCGTGACCCTAGTGAGGATCAAGTACTCTTTAACATGGTTTAAGAACTCATTTGTTGTTAGATTGTTTTATACTGATATATAAAGATGTGAATTTTTTGCATGTCCAATTGTTAAAAACTTTCCAGTTTGCTGTCGTAATGGCAGTTTTCTCAACTCCAAAACTAAATAGTTGTTTGTTTTTACTGTACTAATTATTTTTTTAACATATTGTTTAATCTCTGGAGAGAAATGAAATGCATAATTTCTATTTTAAAAATATGTGTATATATTTTGAGACCTTTGTTTTGTCTGTAAAACAGAGTATTTATTTGTAATAATTACCAGTAGACTAATATTTTAACTTAAATTTGGAATACCGAGAGGTAACTTTATTTGCAAGATGATTACATGTATTTTTAAAAAGAGAGAGAGTGACAGGTATGAGTCTAAAACAAAGCACGCTTTTTTTATTCATCAGACAAATTTTAATCTGATTTTATTTTTAATCCCTGGAAGGAAATAACTTAAATAAAAATGCATCTATAAAAACAGCATTACTGCAAAACAAAGCATTTATGAAAATGTTTGATCTAATTTTCAATCCCCGGAAGGAGAAACAATTTATATTGTAAATAGACAAATAAATCGCAATCATACTTACCAGAGGTATTTTCTCTGTTTCACATTGGGGTAATAAACTTAGAAACTCTGTAACCCCCAAAATATTTAAAATGCTATTATCAATAGATTTTAAAATTGAAGTTGTTTTTTTTTTTCTTTACGGGCAGCATGGAGGACCACTGGTTAACATGTCTGCCCCATATTGTAGAAATCTGGGGTTCAATTCCGGAGTAGAATGCCTGTGTGATTTTTCTCCGGGTAATCCGGTTTCTTCCCACTTTCCACAAACATACATGGCAGGTGAATGGAACACTCTAAATTGTTCTTAAGTGTGATTGTGATCGCGACTGGTTGTTTGTCTGTGTGCCTTGTGACCCGTTCAGGGTGTTCCCCGCCTACTGCTCGAAGACAGCTGGGATAGGCTCGAGCACACCTGCGACTCTTGTGAGGCTAAACAGATTAGAAAACACACACACACACACACACACACACACACACACACACACACACACACACACACACACACACACACACACACACACACACACACACACACACACACACACACACACACACACACACACACACACACATCGTCAAAATCCCCTGGGACTGGATTTAAAGATTTAAAGGTGAGAAAAGGTAGAGGAAGAAGAATACCAATGCATTCAACTTGTTTTATTAGTAACTTTAATCTGAGATGTCACATTTTCATAAATAACCTTCATTTATTGCTCTCGCTAATCTGTATTTAAATGACAATAGAGGCTGGGTTACATAGTGCTTGCGTGGTAGTGCAGGAGAAAGATGGTGTTTCTTCACTAGTACTGTAAATGAAACGCAATACAGTGAACCCTCGCTGTATCTTAGACTTTTAAGCGATCGTTTGTTTTAACGGGATGTGGGGGGCTTACAGTATACAGGCAAATCCGCATTCAGACTTGCGTTGCTTCAGTGTAATACCACATCTATTCTTGTGCAAAGGTTGTACGAGGCAAGTGAACTCTTATTGTTTTCTGAACATGTTGAAAAATGACCCGGGCAACTTAATTATGTTCTTAGGCTAACGATGGACCTGTTTGTTGTGTTGCTGCTCCATGTGTGAAAGGAGTTGTTTGAAAGGTTATAATGACTGGAACATTATATGTGACGTGATGAAATGATATGGGTTGGCTATCCATTTCAAATGTCCAATGTTTTTTTTTTTTTTTGCTTTATGTCAATTTTACAATAAATGTCAACTGGGAGTGATGAGGAAACAACTTGAAGCAAGCACACAATTTCTTATCTGGAGAGCTGCGCCAGTGAGTGAGTATTCTCCTTTCCGTTTCTTCTTCTAAGTGATGTTACATGGTCGTCTTCCATTTCTTGACAGCAAGCATGTGAGAACAGGCGCTAAGGAGTACTTTTAAAAGTGTGTTTAATAAGTTTATGATAATCAGATGGTCATTGTTTAATACTGTTGTATTTTGTTTGGGTTTTTTTACGAGCTGGTGCTCTCTATTTAACACTTTCATGTCAGACAAACAGCAGTACCACCATCCACAGGATCAGAATCTATAGTTTGGACACAAACCTGATGCCTTTGAACTGGAAAACATGTCACAACATTGAGAGATTATGCGATGAGACTAACATATTTACAACAAGAAGAGAAGTGGAGAGCGGACTTGAACTGAGTCTGATCAACACAATTAAAGTGAAGTTACCAGAGCAGATATAATAAGAACAAGAGCATCATAGCATACCACAACACAGAGGGAACAAAGCGTCCCTTTGGCGTGGGAATAAGCAAATAAGGCCCAAGACCCGATAGTTGGGATCACAACACACTAGAGACAAAACAAACAGACTGGCCATGCATGTGTTTCATTTTAAAGTTAAGAGCGTGAGAGCAATAGCAGTAGGAGTAGAGTTAACACTTTCAAGATTAAGTACACGCTTGAGGAAAAATAGCACATTATTGGTGTACAGGTGCATTTCATTACATTAGAGCAGGGGTGTCAAACTCATTTTTTGTCTCGGGCCACTTCGGAGTCACCGCTTCCCTCGGAGGGCCAGTGCAAAATCTCAATGTTATTTATTACCCATGAGAGTTTGACATTTCGGTACAGATTTCAGCAAGGATCATGAAAGTTGACACATGTGATTTGCTTCCGCCGGCCACATAAAATGACGTGGCGGGCCGGATCAGGCCCCTCGGGCCTTGACTTTGACACCTGTGCATTAGAGTATGGTTTTAAAAAAGTCCACTTGTTTCATTAGTTCAAATTGAAAAGTGAAACTCATATTCAACCAGAGGTTGTCAAACATTTTAAACAAAAAGTACCCCCGAAAAATATGTCCTCAAAAACGAGACTTTACTCCTAAAGGTACAATTAATAATGTGCTCATGTCTGAACATAAACACGGGGCTTAAAAAAAGACCACTGATCTGATTAAATTGTATTACACTTTGAAATTGAATAAAAATGGTACCTAAATAATGAAATACATGTTTAAAAGAAACAGTTGTTATATAATAAATGCAAATGTATTGAATTTAAAAATTAAACACAACTGAACTGTACTCAGGCAGTGATTCTATTGTGCAACACACTGAGAATCACTCAGAACAGACTCGCACAGGAGCTGCTGTCAGCCAGAGCTCATAAGTGGTCACTCACATGCAGACGCAACAGGCCACCACACCGGGCGACGCATCCTCACAGCACTTAAACGATACTATGTACAGAATGATCTGTACGTTTATGCTCTTTTCAAATTTGTTTGCAATACAGTAAAAAAGTGTCTTTTCATCAGTTAACGTGTGCTTTAAATAATTCTGCATTTGTTTATGATGTCTCTATATTTCAGCTTTTTGCGGCTGGGTCTAGAATATCCACCCTGCAATAACCAGGGAAAGCTTCACTGTATTCCTACATTCAAAATCCTTTTGATTCCAGTTCCTATGTAATAGTGTAATTTCCTGAGATGGTTAATGTGGGGTTTTCAATTGCCAAAATGTAATTTTAAAAATTCCTCATGAAATATAGATCTATACGAGTTTCACTTCTTGAATTGAACCAGTGAAATAAATGAAGTTTTCTATCTCATTGTAATTGTAATTGTAACAATTGTGTGCTGTATTGTTTGACTCTGGGGTGTTACCCAGTTCATGCTTTTGTCCCCTTGACACTCGGCTATTATTTTGGACATGCCTTTAATTTTTCTGCTGGGGTTCGACAGTTATGCCTGTGAATTAGTTCTGTACACCGCAGCCTACCTTTTGCTGCAGCGCTTGCTTTTTGCCCTCGGTTTTCTCTTGTATAAAAAGTAAATACAGAATCGTAATACCCCCTCCATCGTGGGTTCCGACAAGAAAGGTTATATGTAAAGTGCTTTGTTATAGTTGCAGCTGTTGTGAAATGCTACATCAATAAAGTTGTATTGTGTTGTATTTAGATCAATCAATACACAGAAAGTTGTCCGCCTTTAGAAAACCAGTTTATTTCTTTAATTTATTTATTATACTTTTGTTGTGGGTTTTTTTATTTATTGGCATTTTATGTACCGCTATGGCTTGATGTGGTAAGAGTAACGGTATGTCCTGAAATTGTAAAAGTGAAGTGTCAAGGGTCCAAGAGCAGTATTTTTAAGGGTAGCGGCCATATGACAAGCCCCACAAAGATACGACAATGTACTTTTTTTTTCTGAGCATGCACACGATATGAAGAAAACAAACAGTCTGTCCATGTGAACTTGTGGATGACGACTTCTGTCCAAAGTTTGTTTTGTGTTTTTTTTTTTTTTTTTTTCTTTTCACAGTGTAATCACACAAAGGAGAATCTGACTACTTCCCGAAGCAGATACAGTGTATAAAGACATTTACAAGGCAAAAGGTTTGGAGCTCACGTGGCATCATTCACATCCACTGGCCTTTTTTTAACAGCAAACAAGGAGTTCAGAAGCCTCCGTGGCAACATCCTCTATGATGTGTCAGAGGGCCACGCCCTTGACCAGAGACGTCTCCAGCGTGACGGCGAACTCGTTGAGTGTGTGCAAGATGCGAGAGAGTGAGCACACGGCCGCGCGGTCGCGCATCAGGGCGCCGTCCTCGTAGGTACGTGACGTTAGGGGACACTCAGCTAGAAGGGGAAGCCACTGGGAGAGGAGACGATCCCTAACAAGAGGATAGGCCAGCTGGTTAGTCATTGAAGACAGATTGATTTTGCTATGCTAATTTCTTTATGCTCATCTATGGCATTTCCTAGTATATATTAGCCGAAAGCTAGTCGATTTATGTTTGATAAAATTACATGGTTTGGTTAAATATTTTGGTGTTTGAGTTTACAATGTTTGATTGTCTTTTATTTTGCATCAGGTGTGCAGTAAACTTCGGCTGGGAGTGACAAACTTGAAGCATGCATGTTTTTCGTCGAATTAGGAAAACTGAATTGCAACCATGAGTACATTTGCAAAGGAATACTTTGCAAACCAGTCTTGCATGTACACAAAACGTCTGACGTTATCCTTCCCATGTGAATGGTAATCACAATTATTCTACAGCTAACATTCTCTGGGATGAAAGATTTCAAAATGTAAAAAATCCTACATTCGTGTTGTAACCAAAGCAGAAAAATTAGATAATTATAATGAGATATAAGAGCAATTTTAAAAAAGACTTTATATTATTTAATATACTGTATAAACAGTAGATAAGCTCTGAGCCACACACAGCAATAACACCAGAAATAAAAAATATATATATTATATATATACCTATATACCTATATATATATATATATATATATATATATATATATATATATATATATATATATATATATATATATATATACATATATATATTCATTTTTATTTTTATTTTTTCCTCAGGATGGCGCCCGAGTAGGCAGCCGTCAGCAAGTGCTCTTCAAGAGCCTTGCTTTTTTTTGTTATTTTTTGTTGTTTTTGTCACGTTTGTTGTTTCGTCGTGTGGACCTGATGTGGACTGTTTTCAGTGTTTTTTGGCCACGACATTCGTCAAAGGAGAAGAATCTGTGCTTGGTGGTTGCGCCTTCTCGGCAGCACGCCTGTACCAGCACAGATTTTGATTGGGAGGAATGTCGGCGCCATTGACTGTCGGTGCTGGACAGCCCGGGCGCTTGTGTTTTTTGCGCCTGTAATGGGCAGCATTTTTCACAGCCCCGTTTTGTTCAGTGGAGATGTCGGCGCTGTTGGACAGTCTGCGTTGGTGCGGCTGAATGGATGGCTGCTGAAGTTGAGGATGAAGAGAGAGGAGCGTCGGCGCAGAGCGCCGATGTGTATTTGGAACTGAGAGTCACCACTTGGAATTGGAATGGATTTGCATGGGACAGGAGAAGTGAACCAATCTCTTTTTTCGTCAATGGATGCTACAGCTTCTTGTTGACTTTGAAACTTAGCTTGTAGCCGACGTGTGCACATTTTGAGCATGACGTCTCTGATCCACTGGTGAAAGGACACTTTGATTCTCTCCTCTTTCATCTCAAACTGCTTTGACAACAAAGCGTATGAGGGGAAAAGTGGTTAGGACTGCACGACTGTCCGTGTTTTATGTTATGTGTTGGGTTTATTATTTTAATTTATGTCAACTGTTTTGTTAAGCGCTTTGTTACAGCTGCCGCTGTTGTGAAAGCGCTATATAAATCAGCATGTATTGTATATATATATATATATATATATATATATATATATATATATATATATATATATATATATATATATATATATATATATATATATATATATATATATATATATATATATATATATATATATTTAATAGTATATTAACATATATTTTATTGATATATTTTTGTTAACGAAGACCGCATATAGCAATATTTCCAAGTTTTGGGGATCTGAAATCTGGGAAAAAACCCCGAATAATTTTAGTCTACTAATTCCATAATTCAGGTTTTGCAGCAGTAAATTGGACAGTAGCTCCACACACAATTATACAAATAATTGTATTATAGGGGGAAAGAAATCTATATACTGTACATATTTACAATATTAGGCAATGAGACTCAGCAGAAACACATTTCAGTAGACACAGGTTGAATTTGTATACAAACCTTGTACAAAAGTGCAAATGTACAAAAGAAAGACATTTTAAATATTTTCATTTTTGTGTTTTGAGTAACTTCAGGAAAAGTTACCAAGGTTTAGGGTGAAAATTTGACATTAACTCGATTTTATTGCTGCCAAATTGTCAAATTAAGTCAGATTTCACCCAGAACATATGTAAGGAAGCACTCTCTGTAAATGTGCATACTTCCCCTAATTGAAACGCGGGTGATTGGGTAAGTGTGCATATTGTGGAGCCACTCACCTGACTCCGAGGCAAACCAACAGCTGGAACTTGCCCTCTTTCCCAATATTTCGCGGTGAGGCGCTAATGGAGTTGACGTAGTGGCAGAGCAAGTCGCAAGGCGGCTCCTTTATCAACATGGAGCCTGGCGGGTGGCCCAGCTGGTCAGCCGTCTCCATGGAAACCACAGCCTTCTCTATTCCAAAGAGACATATATATACATAGAATTTTAGGATCAATATACACTGCAGTTCCAAGTGCCTAATTCCCATTTAATGCCTTGATCCCATAGTTCAACACACATGTACATTTGAAATGACACATATCCCATTTGTATAAGTTGCCAAAACAAAAAAAAATATTTACCTCTCACATTCACCAAATAACACCTCCGATATTCACCAAGAAATTCTGTCATTCATGAAAAGAACCTCACACTAACAAAAACTCTCTTACACAAAAAAATACTCATTCCGACCAAAAAAAACGCACGAAAAATGCACCTGTGCACCAAAAACCACTTACATGCTCCCAAAACTTCTCAACCACAAAAAAATAGTCTCTCTCTCACACACACACACACACACACACACACACACACACACACACACACACACACACACACACACACAAAAACCCTCTGATGTGCACCAAAAATCTTTCACATGCACAAAAACACACTAAATTACCCTTTCACTCTTATCCCAAAAACTCTCACACAGTCAAAACCTCCTACTGAGACTATCCATCCATCCATCCATTTTCCGAACCGCTTGATCCTTACTAGGGTCGCGGGGGGTGCTGGAGCCTATCCCAGCTGTCTTCGGGCAGTAGGCGGGGGACACCCTGAATCGGTTGCCAGCCAATCGCAGGGCACACAGAGACGAAAAACCAACCACGCTCACAGTCACACCTAGGGATAATTTAGAGTGTTCAATCAGCCTGCCATGCATGTTTTTGGAATGTGGGAGGAAACCGGAGTGCCCGGAGAAAACCCACGCAGGCCCGGGGAGAACATGCAAACTCCACACAGGGAGGCCGGAGCTGGAATTGAACCCGGCACCTCTGCACTGTGAAGTCGACGTGCTAACCACTGGACTACCGGGCCGCCCCCCTACTGAGACTAAAAAAACTAATTCACACAAGAACCTCTTACATGCACCACAGAGATTCTTATATACATCAAAAATCTCACACTCTCACCTCAAAAAATAAATAACAAATCTCACTTTGATCAAAGAATCTCTAGGTTACACCCCAAAACTCGCACAATCCTCCCAAAAACGTCTCACGCTCTCTCACACAAAAACACACACCCCAAAAAAAAAAATATAATAATCCCACTCTGTCCATAAATCCTAATTGTATCACGGGGACCATGCCATTTAAATCCAGCCTTAGTTTTGGTGTAAAGTGAAAGAGGAACGGAACAGAAATGCCGGTAGAGCGAGACAGCTAGAAAGTATACCTGTATGTTACACGGAAGAACACAGCACTCACCCACAAAGTCCCAAACAAACACATTTCTCTGGAAAAGACGGCTAGACTTGAAGCCATGGAGGAGGAACTTCTCCAAAGAGGGAACCAGTCCTCCCTCGCCACATAGCAACATGGTCAGGTTGCCTCTCTGCCAGAATGGAAAAGGGACAAGGAGAGACCAGAGTCCATTTCACTGGCATGTCTTCACACAAAAGACAACCGGCAATATTTTATAGTATTTGGACTACCATATTTATTATAATACATGACAATATACTGTATCATTGAAGGTGTTGATCCAAATAAGAGATGTTTGGCCTTGATGGAGGTCTGCTACTCTAGAGATGTTTGGAAATCCATTAGCTAGTTAGTGGGGGTGTACCTATTCAAGTGTCCAGTCAGCGTGTCAGTTCTGGAGCTCCATTACATTCAAATTCAGAAATGTATTCCAAGCCTGGTTAGCAAAACAACATGTGAACGGATTTGCGCACATTAAATGATCAGCATCTCTGGTGAGTATGATGTATTTTATTTAAATGTTGTGGGCTTTGTCCTGTTATTAGATATATACAGATTCTGAACTGCTCCACATGATGCCTACGGTACAGTTCTGTGCTGTTATATTGTGTTTGAGTGGCGTATTGACGCTTTCTATAAGTGTGACATAATAACGGTGGTATTAAGAAGTGGATTAAGCAAGGAAACTCCTCATTTAAGGCCCAAGTACGATACTGTGTGAAACTGATATGTGTTAAATTACATTCACATACCTCTTGTTCAGGTTTGTGAAAGTGCTTGACAAGGTTATTGGCTGCCTCCCGCATGTCTTCATGGACTTCAACAGACAACACTCCTGTCAAACAAAAACACATCTACAGAGTAAGAAACATAAGAAGGCAGGAAGACAAGTACAAGAAGCGCCATTTATCACAAGAAATACTTTCCAGACAGTAATACTGTAAAGAATTTAAAGAGTATTTTTCAGTACGTACTCGCCCGGTTTCCAAGGGATCCCAACACAGCTCGTACACCTTGGGAGGGTGAGGCCAACTCTGGCGGGGTCCCAGTCCATCTTCCGGAATCCTCCTCTCCACCAGGTGATACCAAGTGACCAATGAGGACTCGTTCCAGGCTGCCGTCGCCCACGCCTTTCCCCAACCATCGACCACAAGGGAACCTGGCAGGGAAGACCATGCACATTTAAAAAACAGAACGGGCAGGGGAAACAGAGTTATTTTTCCTTTTTTTTCAGTACATCTGCACAACTAAACACGGTGCAAAATTAGAACTGTTTCTAAAAATGGAAGCTGGGCTTGTATTTCATTTTATTATCTTGAGCAGGGGGACCTAATTTTGTGTCTGGTGGGGGTACCTAAACAAGAAGTCTAAAGCTGTCTGACTCACAATAACAGTTGAGTTGATGCTGACACAGTACACAGAGTAAAGATTAGGACATCTGTCATATTCAGCGTAAATGAGAAGCATGTAGCATTCAAAGCATACAAAATTCTTACTTGTATGTGTGGCCCGTGATCTCATTGTAGACCATCACACAGTCAATGAGACACTTGGCCAGCAGGCCCGAGTTCTCCTGTCCCAGCTGCAAAGTGCTCAGTCGGCCCAGGTTCTTGCACTGGATCAAACACAACAAATTGTGAGGCTCGAGCTGGTAAGCAACTGCTTACGAAAACTCAAAAATTGGGGGCATTTGTAAGCCAAGGCACTAACTTACTCCGAGAGGGCCTGCTATAATTTCATTCAACTTTGTTTCAAATGAAATCATGGTGAAAAAAAATGCTGTTGTTTTATTCTTTTCATTTTTAACAAATGAGTTCTTAACTAAGTATGTGTTGACGCAAACCTCAAAAAAGATCTCTTGGGTATTCTTGGGGATCTGTCTCACTCCCGAATCTCCCATTTCTCCAGACACGCACACCCATGGGTTGACAGTCGCCATGGCGATGCTCAGCTTCTTCATGGGGATGATGGCGACACGATAGGGAATGTCTGCAGAGAGGCGGGTTGTTTATGGGTAGAAATATTATTTGTCTATCTACACACTGACACACACACACACACACACACACACACACACACACACACACACGCACATAATGTTTTATGTTTTTATTTATCCCACTTTTATTTTGATTTTCAACATTATTCCTGTTTTGAATTCCTTCCACGCACACTGGATTGTTTGAATGGTGCTGCACAAATAAACTTGCCCGTCTTGCTGATGGGTCACATAAATTAACAAATGGGAGTTCTATTTGTATTGACTCACTGATAGAAGCGAAGGCGCGCGTGAAGCAGAGGTAGTCCATCGTGTTGAGAGAGAGAAGATGGAATAGAAACTGTTCCCTTTCTTCCTCGCACAGAAGGAAAGCGTGAGGCTTGTATAACTGTCTGTGTGGACAAACAAGAACAAACAAGGTCAAATAAGGCACCAGACAAAGACAGGAATTACATTCTTTGTTTACCTAAGCAACTCCTGGTTTGTAAGCAGCTCTTTGAGGTTCTGTGAGAGCATCTTCTTCTCCAGGGCCAAGCTGATCCAGGCCCGGGCTTGTCCCACCTCAGACAGACCCTCACTCATCGTTTGGATAAACCTGAAAGAAAATGGTATGCACACGTCAAGAATGTTAAATAGTAATTTATCATTAATTGTTAAGTATTGTTCAGAGTAACATTTTCTTTTTATAAATGTGTCAGAACCCTTGCATAATTAAAAAAAAAAATATGTTTTTTTAATCAATATTGTCTACTTTGACTTACAGTCACTTATAGCATTAGCCAAGGGTGCACAAAAAAATCAAAATAAACAGACGAATGAATATATAAATAAATCCCCGTCTTATCTAATTTAAACCCCTAATAGTTCTGTTTTTGTTTCAGATTTTTCCTTAACTATTATACCACATTTCACACCCCTTGTTTTCCTGTGTGTCCAAAATATACAGGGGTTAGCACACGTACCATCATTTAAAGTGTCCCTCATTAAGCGCCACACATAAAAATAAAGTTCAGATTTTCTACTCCACTCAACTTTCTTTATGGAACGCTTTCACACTAGTAGGCCTATCCTGACATTTTTGTAGTCACATCTTACAGCACAAGCCATGGTCCGCAAAGTGCTTCCAAAGCCTCAGAGGGATCTTCTTGTTCAAAAGTATCAGTCAGGAGACGGGTTCAAAATTATGAATCATACATTGTATATTTTCCATCTCTTTTCCAATGGAAAATGTCTGATTATGAGCAACAAACTTTCTTCCCTTAAACTCTATTTTTACACACCTCATATCTTGTACTAAGGATCCTCTTAGAAGGACAGCGCCATCGTCATATGTTCTTTGCTCTGCGCCTGAAGATATTTGACAGGAATCAGAAACTGCATCTCATTTAAAGTCGGAATGAACTTTAAACAGCACAGGATGATGTCGAGTTCATCACAGCATGTCATCCCTATCCCTGCTACCTGGAGACTCAGCAGGCACCTCTGTCTTCTCCAAGGTCGCCTGGAAATGAAGCAGGTGCGACCACAGAGCTGATTTGCCCTGTTTAAACACACCAACAGTCATATTTACCATGATGCCTCTGTGAGTGTGCTGACCACATTTTCCTTTGGCTGACATGAGGTTGCGTGATCACGTCTGACCTGTTTCATCTGCAGACCGTGGCCCCAGGTTCTCTCCAGTAGGTCGCACAGACCGTGAATTAGCGTGTTCTCCTGCAGGCCAGTGATGTTGGCTTCCCCCTGACCCACTTCCACACTCTCCTTCCCCATCCTCTCCATCAACATACGTTTGGTCTTGAGACACAGAACAAATTGAAAAGCAATAGAACAATTCAGGGTGTTTGTAAACAACACTGTAGACCACTGGTGTCAAAGTCAAGGCCAGATCTGGCCCGTCACATCATTTTATGTGGCCCGCAAAAGCAAATACAGCATGTCAACTTCCATAATGCTTGCGAAAGTCTGAACCAAAATTTTAAATTGTCATATGTAATCCATAAATGTGTATATGTGTATGTAATATGTGGAGGCAGTTAAACATGTGTATGATTTCACAATCATCATCGGTCATAATGACCCTCCAAGGGAAACCATAACTGCATTGAGGCCCACGACAAAAATGAGTTTGACACCCCTGCTGTTGACCATTTCACCATGATGCACTTAAGGTAGAAAAACTTCAAGCATTCTGAGAGAAAACAAACCCTTACATGTCATCTGACCAATGCAGAGCGATTGAGCACAAAAGGGAAATGGCTTGAACGGTGATTTTAGGCTTCTCCTCTACCGTCGCAATTTGAATATGTCAAGTGTCAGTTGAAAAGATGTGATTATAGATGAGGTACATTTCTACCAAAGAGACTGCAGTCACTGGCCACAATTTACATTTCCACAAGCAAGCAAGGACGTCCAGCTATAGTTAACATGCTCATTGACGGACCGGCTAATTAGTTGAATTTTGGTTGCTTGGATGAATGGCACAAATAAGCTCTATGGACGCTGAAATGGATGGCGCATCGTCCTCTTCAAGCATGCGAGCCATTATGTTTTGCTAAGTTACTCAAAGACAACCCAACCAAACATTTTTCCGAGAAAATGCGTCCCACAAACCCGGTCATTTCAAGTGTCTAACTTTGACAGCAGGCAGTCTGGTCATTTTCAGTAAATGTTTATGACATCCACTCGATTCATCCTCCTCACCAATGGATTTCGTCGGTTAATTTCAGGGATGCAATTTATTTTAGACTGAAGTACAACTACATTTGAGCACTCGCCCATAACAAGGAGCAATTATTGATGCAAATAAGGCTTAAAATTGTGATGAAAAAGTTAAAAAATATTATTCAAAAGCACAAACGTTTCTTGAACATTTTATACATTTCATTCACTTTTGACAGAATTTAGCAGGCTGGTGAAGTGGCATCGGTGTCATAGATTCTGAGCATTTTTATGAGTCAAGAGTACAAGCACAGATATACAGTATCTGTATCAATGCATGCATTCCTAATTAATTAGTTATTCATTAATTTAATATTAAAGAACATTAAGTATTAATAATCAAAGGAAAAAACCTAAACATTTTAAGGAATATCTGGTGGTGCAACCTCAGACAGTTGTTGTCATCATTTTACATTAGTGGTGGTCATTTGTACCCCAGCATCTGATGTTTGCAAAACATTATAGAAAGGTCTATTGCACAACTGGACAGCACGACAAAATGGCAATCTCACTACAGCGCAATAAAAAATAGCCGCCTGGCGGAGTTAATAATGACTTTTGTAGACCATCAAGAGCTCTCACCTTCAATCGACACTCACTCAGCAGCCCTTGAACAAACTCCCTGTGGGTCTGAGCAATGACTTGAGGTGACAGGTCCAGAAACTTCAGCTGGTTAAGATGCTTCCTTGCAAATGAGTGCTTCTGTGGAGGAAACCGAAACCAACAGACATAAGGAAATCGCAATTTTGGACGGGATTGTTTCTGAATGCCAGACAAAGCACCTGTCTTTGTTCACCATCTGGTGCAGAGAGCTCTCCTGCTGCTGACATCCTCCTGGGATCGGATATGCGGGATGCTGTGACACGACTGGACCGCCTCCTCGGACGTAAAACAATCAGACACTCAGCAGTGAAGAAATTACAAGCACAACATGTACTTCTGTCTCAAATTCAGGTTTTGATCTAAAACCCAAAACAAAGACAAAGTAAGGGACTTTGCCGTTTCTATACTTTTGGAAGGGACTGTAATTCTCTTTGCTTCATCTTTAATTTGATTGTCAACCTGAACTGGGAGGGGCAATAAACAACTTGAAGCAACAAATTATCTTTTGCTCGCAAGTCAAAGCAAAATATCATCCGAGCAACATCTGGTCTCTTGAGAAAACCTTAAGTCATGTCACTCACAAGTCGAGCTACCACTGTATTTTTACTGACTATCCATGTATCCTTTGTGACAATAAATTCTCATGTGACAATACGAGTAGCTTGACTCAGGTCGAAAAAAAAGCTGGTGAGCTTGCAAACGAAAGGCTTCATGTTCGATTCCATCCTGGTTTAGTGCACTTTGAGGACACCACGAAGCTCCTGCTGTGTGCTAATGAGTCGTTGACTTTACGCCATCACTATTAATCATGGTGTGCCAATCGCGGATGAAAGACTCACTTATTGATGCTTTGCGAGTGTATGAGAACATCGGCCTGCAGCTTGGGAAAGTAGCCCGGCTGGTGGCGACCCTGGCCGATCCTCATGTCCAGGAGGTGCGGGTGTATGGCGGTGTGGTCGGCCTTCAGCAGCCGGCGCTCAATGGCCTGAGCTGCACGGGTGCACACACAATGAAAATGTAATGAAAACACAATGGTGCTTGTCACTAGCGTGAGCAACAAAGGCCTGTTCAGACAAGATAGATCATCGGCAGCATTCAAATAATAAATCAACTTCATATTGAATTAAAATTATTAAACAGCATATACAATGGGTATACAGTGAACCCTCATTAATCACGGGGGTTATGCTAAAAAAAACCCGTGATGGGCGAAATCCGAGAAGTAGTCAGCTTTATTTTTGACAGTTATTAGACAATACTGAACTATGTATACAATGCAGAGGTGATTGCTCTAAGACTGCAAGGGAAGCTCAGCTTCCCCTAAAATGTCAAAAAGTAAGTGATCAAATATATGTGTGTACGTATAATTGTGTGGACATGTCATTGACTAAATATGCGCTACAACGCGCTCAACTTTTGTTTCGAATCAGCTTCTTATTACTGGTTACGACGCGACTCTCTTCTCATCCATTCCCACAGCTTCACTGTGCTTTAAACTGTGTGGACGCTGAGCGTCGACCGCGTGGACGCTGGGCGTCGAGAGAGTTCACAGTATGTTGTCCCAATGCATTGAAACGAGACGAGTCATTGGATGAATGCTGGTTTTGTCCCGCCCATCGGACGCTCAGCGTCTCTGGGAGTCTACGGACAGTGGGCGTTGTAGGCTGGCCCTGAAGCTAAGCTTTTCTGCATGATGATTGAGTGATCTGTCTGAGGCTGAATCTCTTTTTGATTGACAGCGAAATGAGCCAATCACCGATCTTATGGTGAAGGCATCCTTTTCATTTTCTTGAAAAGGAACAGAGAGTATCAAGTATCAAGTACAACTTTATTGTCATAATTCACGTATAAATAAATGGACACATTTTATGATGTAGGCCGAAATTGAGCTTCCCCTCCTTGACAGAATACATATAATTTTGCAGAATATATCAGTGATTTGTTTTTGTTTTTTTAATATATTTTTGTCTGATTTGAAATAAATTGTGAAATACTTGTTTGTTAATTATAATAAAATGGATTTCTTAGCAATCCTTTGTTTTTAAAAAAAGCTAGTTTTTAAACTTGTTTAAAAAACTAAGACAGCTAATCTTGTTTTCAAAATAAGTAATTTGTAAAAAAAAAAAAAAAAAAACTTAGCTGTGTTAACTTTATTGTGATGACAAGTTGTCCTAAGTATGCACTTCGGTGGACCATTTGTTTGAGGACCAGAAGCACTGTGGTGGCAGCAACATACGTTCATATACATCATATTTCTTCACGATTAAAAAAAAAAGATGCTCACTTTTCAACAGAATTGCACAAATTGAAATTATTCCTAGTAGTTCCATTTATTTTCATAATACAATATCGGCTACCTAAAAGGGAGTGTTGATTTTTTACATCAAGTGGAATGAATAAAAATGGCTGAATGAGGATCAGATTGGAGGAAGAGACACAAAAACAGCTCATCCCCCACCACATTCTTTAGCACACCCCCATCTTTAATGCCCTTCCATCCGCACCCAGCCCCCTCTAAGCAGCCTTAATCCCACACTCGTTTTGCCTTTTGTCCTAATTGACTTTGATGTTCATATGAGCAATATTTTATTCAGTTTGATGTGCTCATGCACAATAAATCAACAGAATCATCATAGGAACACAAACCAGCTACGTAACTGTGATAAAATCTGATTGTTTTGGTTTCCTTTTCCCAATAATTTTCTTGAATGGTCTTCAGTAAATAATTGATGTACAGTATCTTGAGAGCAAATTTTGTGCGTGAGTGCATGAGCGTAAGCTGTAGCCGCCAGCATCTTCTGCGTGACAGTGCTCATTGTGTTTGTGTTTCACTGAATCCTTGAAAAGTGGATCGCTGTGTACGATGAACAGCAATATAGCAATAACTGTTTGCTACTTTAAGGTGCGGGATGACAACCTATAGCAAAAATGAGAGCGATTGAAGCTTGATGTTATCATTATGTATTTCCAGTGTACCTGATTCAAAAAGGGTGGAGCATTTCCTGGAATGACTGCCGGGAGAGTCGACCTGGTCCGTGTCGTAGAGTCGCTCCCTTTCCAGGCGGCTGTCAAAGAGCTGTTGCAGTGGCTCGCGGTCAGCCCAGCGAGAGATCACCTTGCCGTCGGCAAAAGATGAAAACATGGACGTCTCCAGGAAACGGGACAGGAAGTGCAAGTGGGTCACAGGTTGAGCTGAGAGGAAGGCACCCTGGAATAAGAGAAGTCCACAAAAAAATAATGTAGTTAAAAGAGATGCTACATTTGAAGCGCAAGATCCTAACATATTGACACAATCTGGCCCTATGTGAGCATTTTCACACCCTTGGGATCAATGTTGGATTAGTATTTACCAACCTTTATTGAGCAAAGGTACATCATCGAATAAAACTCTGGCATAAAGTACAATATTGCACGTTATCGGCAAAACATGCGATCAGGGTGTTGAATATAGCGATATTCAATATGTACCCAAATAAAATAAATTTCATTATCTAATGCAAGAAGAACTTTTCTTTTTTTAATGGGGCAAAATAAGGAACCACAATATATTCTTTGTTAATTAATTGTAATGTCCCTTGATAATGTTCACCTATTGGATGGTGATGCAGATTTAAGGTTGCAATGGACTGGTCAGATTCACATAGAAGAATACAATTTTAAATTAAACTTATCGCAAGTCTTTGCGATATGCATATTGGACGGGCCTTTGTGGCAATTATGATATTTTTTCATTTTATTGTGCAGTCCTACTCTGTACACAGTGCATTTTTCAGTATTGGCCAAATCACTTATTCATAGATATTTTTGGGAAAATCCACCAACTCATGATTTTCGAGAACGTGGCAAAAACAAAAGTCTGAATTTTTCAATTCTTTTAGTGGCCAAATCTCAACTTCTTGAGTGTCACGGCTCAATATTTTGGATGGGAAATCCTCAAGTGTGCAGTCAACATCATGCAGCTTCCCCGGTCAATCTTGAGAAGTGACTCAAAATTGTCGTTGGAGATGTCCTTAAGTGTGTGGTCTGTTCGGTTGGTCATCTCTAGTACTTACACTAAAAGAGCAGTAAGCGCACACATTCTTTTCCTTTCCCATGAGGGGACTCTCACATTTAAAAATAAGCATGTGCTTACCCTTTATTTGCCCTGTAGGTGAATGTAATGAGTGTTTAATAAGTGCTGTGCTACCTTTCTGAGCTCTGCAGGCTGGTGCACTTCATGACCTGCAGCCAATTAATCCAATTAGATGCACATAAGGGTGAGCTGCACTGCCCTCAACTCGGAGGACACTGCCAAACCTTAAGAGTTATTCATGTACTAAACAGTTATTTTTGTCAGTAATACAAAGCTCTCTGATAACCTGGCAAGTTCGCTTGCATTCTGAACTTTAATGTGGAATAGGAGCTGCTATTTGTGCTTTATTCCAGAGTATAAAAGAACACCTTTTGTTTCCCCCATTCCCTGTGGGGCGAATGTGTCCAAAAACAATGGCTCCAACTGGTACAATGTTTCCCTACTATATCGCAGTTCACCATTTGTGCCACTGTAGATTTTTAATACGGCTGACAAACATTCACTTTTTTTCCAAATTTTGACATTTGCACACTTCCATGTTGCTTCAGTGCAGTACCCTGTTGTGCCGGGCAGCAGACCCATCCCTAGATCGCAGCCTTAAGAGGGGCAGTTGAAAATGCATGACGTTCGACCAATTAATTGTCCAGCTAATTAAATTGGCCAAATGGCCGATATTTGTTGATTGTTATTACTAGTTTGATTACTTACATAAACTTTGAAACTAAATTTTATCTATGTATAAAATGAAATTTGTCTTAATTTTCACAAGCAATTGAAGTTGCGCAAGGAATAGACCTGGGTGTCGCTATTTTACACACAACTTTGAAGTCGCAGTTTATTTGAATAACAATATTAATAATAATATAACATATAATAATAAGCAGCACAGTGGTCGATTGATTAGCACGTCTGCCTCACAGTGTGACGTTGTGGTTTCGAATACGGCCCTGGAGTTTGCATGTTCCCCCCGTGCCTGCTTGGATTTTCTCCGGGTACTCCGGTTTCCTCCCGCATTCCAAAAACATGCGAGGCAGGTTGATGGAACACTCTAAATTGTCCCTAGGTGTGATTGTGAGCGCAAATGGTTATTTGTCTAGGTGTGCCCTGCGAGTGGCTGGCAACCAGTTCAGGGTTTAATACACTTGCTGGCCGAAGACAGCTAGCATAGGCTCCAGCACACCACCCGCAACCCTCATGAGGATAAGTAGACATTCTATACATTGTATAAATCTATACAAGACATTTAAAAATGATCATTTAAATGGTTGTCTAGCGCTTTTCTACCTTAGATACTCAAAGTGCTTGACACAATCTAATCATTCACCTGCTGATGACGCAGGATCAGGAGCAACTGGGGGTTCAGTATCTTGCTCAAGGACACTTGAACATGCTCACGTTGGTTGGGCACTGAATGCACAACCTCTCGGTTGGAAGAGTACCACTCTACCACTGAACCATGCCGCCCCTTTGTCTTCACTTCTACAACATCCCTGGGAAATTTGAATATCCCATCGCTGGCTCACTGGGAACTCGGGAGATATTTTTAGAATAGGCCTACGGGGTACTGATCAAGCCCTTAGCCTTGGTACGTCATTGTTGTTGTGGATTTATTCAATAAGTTTAAATGTGTCCAGTGTGCGGAGGAGGAAAACTTAAAATTTGTACATAAAAAAAGGAATATGTTGTTGTGACGGTGGGTAGTTCTTGAATGCATTCCCCCCACCTGCCCATGAAAAGGGAGCTTCACTGTACCTTGTCAAAGTTGAACGTTCCCTCTCGGTTACTCATCCAGGAATCCAAATCAAGTGCACTGTGGATCACAAACTCCTCATAGCGGCTGAACAAGGTAGCGAAGCGTCCAGCAAACACCTCCCGAAGTTGAATGTTCATCTTCGCCTCACTCATAGCCTCCTCTTCCTCCTTCCACGCGCGTTCCAGCGTCTTCCCTTCACCCGACATCTTGTCTCCTCCGCACCTGCAAGCCAGAGCCTGTAGCCTCTCCAGCGCCTCCAGTTCTTCGCCTCCGAGGTTTCCGTTCCTTCTGTCTTCCATCAGATCCTCCAGGACCAGGCTACTCAGATGAGGAGAGGCCGGGGTGGGCTTTGTAAGGGCTCCTCCCTGCAGGGGGACTCCGAAATGCTGCAGGATGTCACTCAGTTCCTGCACCAGCTCGGCTTGGTCCGGAAAGGCAGGGAGACCCTCCGGAGAATCCATGCAGTGGTTGTCAATGTCAACAAAGCAAAGGTTGGCCTGTGTATGAAGAAGACAAAAAATATGGTTAAAAAAATGTAAACCAGCTTTTCATCAGATAAAAAGATGACTATGAAAGTATGCAGTATTTTGTATTTAGTTCATACTGGAAGTGTTGGAAACATCCAATTAAGGGCCCAGATCAAGATTTCCATTCACTTAATAGATTCTTGCCAATTTCCATGAGAAAATGTCATTGATTTAGTAGATTTTTAGGTATCAAAAGTACTAGTGGTATCAGTTACTTGGCATTGGTGAGTACTCAAATGTTGAGGACCTGTACTAGTATCGGTCTGAAAAAAAGTGGTATTAAACATCTCTACTTCTTATTTATACAACTGTTGTTGGGGTGTAACAAAAACTACTTTGAATCAGAAAATGGGTTTTGATTTAAAACATGCAAGAGTATCGAACCGAAAGGAATCAAATCGTTCCACTTCAAAATATATCAAGCTATGTATCAAAATGTATTTTATTAGCGGGACGTGTCTTTGAAGGCAATGCCACATTTACAGTACTGGGTTCAATCATATGTATGTAAAATCACAAGAAACTCATACCCTCTCAAACTGAGCCGTACCATATCAAGTGGAATCTTAATCCCATTAGATCAGATCAAATCAAATAATTTCACTTCAAAATAGAACCATTCTTATGTCATATTGCAACCCTTGTATTGAGATACGTACAAATTATCTTTAATTGGAAAATAATACAATTATGAATAATAATTAAAAACCCCTGAGATAATAAGACTCTGCGGCAGAGTGGTCGACTGCTTAACACGTCCGTCTCACTTTGCAGAGGTGCAGGGTTCGATTCCTGAGGATCAGCGGAATACAAAATGGACGGATGGATAATTAGGCTCTGTTTTGCTTAGGGCTGTCACAAATTAATAGATCATTTCAAATCAATTACCCTATTGATTATTTCATTGATTAATTTGCAAAAGGCGAATGTTTGATTTGAAATGATTGTGCAGAAACACCGAAGAAAGTGTCACAGTCTAAGTAGCACAGTTCAGTCAGCTCACTCAACCTTGAGCACCGACCTCTGACAGATTAAAGCCCCAGGGGGGAAGGTTGGAAGATGCACGCTAACACAGCCTGACTCAGCCTCATACAGCATACTACTCTATTCACTTCCTGGTTTGTTTTGAAGGTTGTTTCCCACCCCGTGTCATCAAATTGCACCAGAAAAAAAAATGAGATGATTAATTCACATGAATTATTCAGTATCTCTCATGCTCATGCACTGCTGCTTTCATCCGTGCCCCCAAGTGACTCGGCTGCCTTCTTTCTAAGGCAACTTTAAAAGAGGCTCGAGCGATTGATTGGAGTCGTGATCGTGGTGGGGCAGCAGAATGCACAAAGATCGGGTTCAAGAAGAAATAGCACGCAAGAATTGTGGCATAAAATGTAAAACGGACTTTTTAATGACTTGTTTACAAATCAAATGGAAACTTTAGCGACCGTGTAAATCTTTTGTTGCCTGCCTATTTTTGAAAATGTGTCTATGAGTGTGTGCTTTTGCACATCGCTTACATAACACCCATCCATCCATTTTCTAATCTGTTTATCCTCACGAGGGTCGTGGGATTGCTGGAGCCTATCCCAGGAGTCTTGGGGCAAATGGTGGGGTACACAATGAACTGGTTGCCAGCCAATTGCAGGGCACACATAGAAGAACAACCATTAACACACACAATCACACCTGGGGACAATTTAGAGTGTTCCATTAACCTACCATGCATGTTTTTGTAATGTGAGCGGAAACCAGAGTACCCGGAGAAAACCCACGCAGGCATGGGGAGAACATGCGAACTCCACACAGAAAGGCCGGAGCCAGAATCGAACACTGCACCCTGCACTGTGAGGCAGACGTGCTAACCAGTCGTCCACCGGGCCGCCAGTTACATAACAGTGGCGCAAATGTACATAATAACCGCCTAAACACCGAGTTTCATCAGCCATGACTTCGGCTGTACAAAGATCTAGAGCCACTTTCAAGCTATGGCAAGAACCCAGTGGTGCCTTGACCCAAAATAAGACCTTGACCAAAAATAAGACCTTTTTCGAGTTACGAGCTTTTGCTTGGTCGTTTTTGTGAGACAACATTTTGAGAGTTATGAGTGAGCTTCAGATCCACTGTCACTTTAGTGAAGTGAAAAAAAATAATAAATTGAGTGAGTCAGGTAGTAACTGTGATGCTATTTTGTGAAGGCAAGGAGAGCCACTGTCACTGATGCATTTTAACTGTTTTGTCAAACACACAAATGAGAACACTTGCAAAGAGTCGATGTTCACACTGAAATAACCAGACTCCAATGTCACTCACTAGGCCATTACCCCTTACAAGCACATATTCAACATGCCAATACTACAGTATGAACAGTACAGTAGTTCAGTCGTTAAGTCAACTGGAATGTATTTTGAGATGTAGGGGAGGGAAGAAATTAAAAATTGTCTCAACATCCCGCAACCCAGAAATGAACTCCTAACCTCGTGCGGCAGGTGGAGGGAGGCTCGCTGAACACCATCCCTGCGCTGGATGCCCATTAGGAAGGGTACAGGAGCATCCAGCAGGTGGTGTAAAGGTGTGGAAATGATGGGAAGGTAGATGTGCTGCCACTGGAATGGGAACAACAATGTGGTGATGCCCTCAGCCACTGTCATCAAGCGCTGGTAGTCTAAGGAGGAAGAGGAGCAGTAAAGATAAGCGATACTCTAAACTGAGTGGCTTAACTTTTTACATCAAGTACCATGTCAAAAAATACTTGTCTTAACAAGTACCACCATAATTAGGGCCTGGCCGACAAATCAGCCTCCAAAAGTAATCTGCAAAGCGCTTCACTTTTTTCCACATTTTGTTATGTCACAGCCTCATTTCCAGTGGTATACTTTCATTTTTTCCTTCAAAATTCAACACACAACCCATTACATGTAAAACGTTTTAGTTTTTTACTAATGTGCAGATGATGTTTTACTTTTTTATTTTTCTAAATTGGCAAAAACTTCAAACACTGAACATTTTCACATTGTCATCATGGAAATGTGAAAACGGGTGGGAAAATCTGAAGAACAAATTTTATGTATTCCATTATGGGATGAGGCTGTAACACAAGATGTGGAAAAAGTGACACACTGAATATTTTTTGGATGCGCTGTATATTGTCAAAGAACACAGTATTCTGTGGGTCTGAAAAGATCGGTCCCAAATGCTCTAAAACGTCAGGCCAGCATGGGGAACTCGCATTTGAAAACGACAGGCTTTGCATGACTCAACAACATCCCATCAGAACCTATTCTATTTTCACAGACGATTGGCCAACTGTACCTGATTAAAATGTTAATACAATTGCTAAAGACATCTTCATACCTTGAGAGTAGAGCAGTATTTGCGTCTCCAGGAGTGAGCAAGTAACCAGCTGCACCATGTTGTCCACACCGAGCAGGGAGAAGGCTTCTCCCAGAGGATACTCTGCGAGCGGAAGCTCACAGGGGCCAGGCCGTTGGCACAAGATGGGGCCCTGCACGCCGTGAAACCTTAGCGAGCGGCCGGGCGGTGGCAGGGGAACCTCATAGAGGATGTTGTGGATGTAGCTTTCCAGCGGTAGCGGTGGGGCCGTTTGGGAGGCGACGGCTTGGTGCAGCTGAGACAGGAAGTGTTGAGACGCCCCGAGGAAGGGGAGCGGCGTAAGGAGGCAGAGGGCTTTGGACACATACAGCGTGTCATGAGACGGGTCGAAGGAGCCGGTGCAACCCAGACAGGTGGCGGCGGCGTTGCTGGTGGCTGGAGACTCGCCGTCCGACTCATCCAGGCTGCTCACCAGCGAGTCCATGCTGGAGGTGGAGGGCGAGGATGCGGACGAGGAGGCGGACGAAGAGGAAGCGGAGTGGTGCTCCACGTGGTGCATCCTGTGAAGGGTCTGCATGGCTGTGATGATCTGCGCACCCGTCACCTGCTCGTAGAAGGTGTGGACAAAGCCGTAGGAGCGCGAACCATCCTCAAAGCCAACGGTGAACGAGTGGAAGTGAGACTCCAGGCGGTCGGCCTGAGTGCGGAAAGACAGACCCCTCGGCATGCAGAGCTGATGATGCAGGGGGAGAAAGACAACAATGACAAATTATTATCGGATAGTGAAATGTTTCCAACCTTTACTGAGCCAAAGCACATACAGAGGTGCCTTGACTTATGAGTTTAATTCATTCCATGACAACTATGACAACTCAAAAATCATATGGCGAATCATCTTTCCCCATTGAAATGAAAGGAAATACCAATAATACCTTAAGAAAACACTACCTTAAAATGTTTTTTACAAAGAAAAGAAACAGCACCCTAGAGTATTTTACTTTTTAAGAAAATACAGTAAAAATATATTTAAAGAGAATTGAAAGAAATAAAATGTTTGTATATACCCTCATGATCTACCATTGAACATTTAAGGGGATGAGTCAAGGTCGCAACCTGCTCAACGCCGATGCATTGACAGTCAGCTTTACGAGACGAGACTACTCGTGTGAGTTTAATGTTGATGTTGCATCTTACTACACAGTTGATAGATGAAACATTTGAGCGCCATAAATCACTTCTAAATTGCAAATAAATCTCATGTATTAGATGAAAACATTTTGGGGCGGCACAGTGGTCAACTGGTTAGCACGTCGGCCTCACAGTGCAGACGTACAGGGTTCGATTCTGACTCCGGCCTTCCTGTGTGGAGTTTGCATGTTCTCCACGTGCCTGTGTGGATTTTCTCTGGGTACTCCTCCCACATTCCAGTAAACACGCATGGCAGGTTAATGGAACACTCAAATGTGTCCCTATGCGTGAATGTGAGCGCGAATGGGTGTGCCCAACAATTGGTTGTCAAAAAGTTCAGGGTGTATCCCGCCTACTGTCCAAAGACAGCTGAGATAGGCTCCAGCACACCCGTGACCCTTATGAGGATAGGGGGTTTGGAAAAATGGAAAACATTTTGGACCAATTAACTGAAATTCTATCTCACTTCAAGTTGAACAAACAGAGACAGGAGATGAAGAAGATCTTTTAGCTGTTATTATAAAACAATGAACACATTCGGAAAGGAAGTCAAAGATTGTTTTGTTGTCGCAGCATAGCATTATCTCCAGACAAATATGTATGTGACTAACGTGTGATTCCTTTCTTATTTGCAGTAATGTGCACTAATTCTAATCACTATTATTCATTTCCAAACAGTAAAGTTTTCCTTACAAGTTGAACAAAATCGAAATTCTCACCATATTGACTGCATCCTTATTGAATGGGTTCCTGTCTGTGCTCTTGGGGTAGTGGACCAGAAGCCTCGATTTGAAGGAGCGGTGGATTGGACTCTGCTCAAAGCTCTCTCCTGAAAATCAGTCATGAGAAAAATGGATTCAACTGATGCGAAATAGATGGAAAGAGGACATCATAAATTGACAATCTCTACGAGGATTTACAATAACGAGCCACACATAATCCGACCATCAAGGAACAGACTTAAAAGGTAACTCAAGTTGAAAAATGTCATCGCAATATGTTGTATGTTGTCCAACTACACACTCACAAAAAAAAGTCTACTGGAGAGGTTTATTTTGATCAGCCAAGGTCCAATCTTTTTGCTATGTGCCCTGTAAGTTTCAAATAAGTACAATTAAGCATTGTGTATGATTAGAAAAGGTATACAAATGGTCCAACTGGGCAAAGGAACCATTTCGGTACCTGAATGTTTGCTTATAACGAAACGAACAAGTGCTAGGCCTACATGAATGCGGCCGAATAATGCAGCCAAAAACACGGCCTTCGGAGAACGTAGCCTATGAATTTGCATGCAGCCATTGTGATCGTCCTTGTTCTTATTCTGATGGCATCTGGCAAAGTAGCTTGATTGTGTTTTACCAGGACTAGCGGTCTTTGTCCGTCCTCTACAAGGAAAGCACTGATTTTAGTTGGTATCTCAAGACACTGAATAATGTTTAATTTGTTTCTGTTTAATGTGTGAGTTATTTAATTCAAGTGGGAGTGACAAATAGCTTCAGTCAAGCCCTCTTATTTGGAAATATGCCTGAGTGAGAGTGAGACCAAGTGTTAAGGATTTTTTTTTAACTGTTGTTTTAAATAAATCTAAATGTATGATGATGTAGTGGTGCATTCGCTGGGCAGACAGTGTCGGTTCGGTTGCCATTCCGTGAAATGTCCGTCTCTACATGTGCACTGCAACGGACTAGTGAACAGTCCAGAGTGTAGTCCACCTTTCACCCAAAGTCAGATGGGATAGGCTACAGCACCCCACAACTCACAAGTTATGTGGCCTTGAAAATTGATGGATGGATGGATTGTGTTTACGTAAAACTATGCATAGAAAATATATAAGGTCTCTCTAAATAGCAGATTTTCACCTATTGCAGCTGAGTCCCATTGAATAAATGGGGGTTCACAGTTGTAGTTTTTCCTGAGTGGGTAACTCATTCCATTTTTAAGCACCAGACTGGAAGCTTGGTGGGTGCGTATTAATCAGTGAGACAAATTAGTGTCGTGCCAAGAGGTAGAATGAAACCTTGGAAAAGGTTGCCACGTCGCCATAGCAGCCATTTCCACCATGGCTTTAAGGGCAGGCATCAAGATGACGCTCACTTCAGCCAATACATCACACCTGACACACGCAGCTTGCATGGCGGCGTGCAGACAAGAGAGACGTGTGTTTAAAGAGGGGGTGGATTGAGGGTGGCAGAGCGAGAGAGGGGGAGAGAGAGGGACAGAGAGACACAAGAGGTGGAGTGGAGAGGAGGTTTGTTTCAGCATTCTAATGAAAGCTTAATTAAATGGTTGCTGTTGATGTTAAGGCGGAATTAGGGTGTTTCCTCATCTTAACAAGCAGCTCAATATACACTGATCTCATCCTCCTGGTATACCCAAACGCACATCTTTATCAGAATCACTATTGTTATTCTTTAAGAAACACAGACTCTGCTCTCAAATTATAAGAACGTATCCAAGAATTTTTTCACAATTGTTCCATGAGTTAAGCGCAGGGCTTTTTGCTAAAGTGGTCTTATTATTGAGGGTAGCGTATTACAAGCCACTTGTACATTATGTAAATAGCAAATATGTTAAATTTATCACAAAAAAAAGAAACAACGGTTTGGTGGAATTATGAACAGTTTGAAATATAAGTCTGTGTTAAAACCTTCAAGCTGCTACTAGAAAGCAAAAAAAAAAAGTCACGAAAAGCCTCTTAGAACATCAGAAAAATATTTCTGGTTAATCAAAACCACTTTAAATGGTGGCAAGTGTGTACTTATTCCAATTTACAGTAACATAAGTTTTCTTTGTTTGTTTGTTTTTTTATTACCACAGCCACATTCCTGTTAAATGGGGGTGTGCACCCCCTTTATCTCAATTGGCTATTTTTACTTGCCCTTTTAAAAAAAGATGTAATCACCAATTGAGCTATATAAGTTCAAGATCACATTCATAGAGTGAAAAGTTTTCAAAGATTTTTCGTAGTCTTGTTTTTTTAAAAACCACAAAACCTGGCATTTGAACCGGGGTGTGTAGACTTTTTATATCCACCGTATACTGAAAGAATGATGATGTCTTCTCACTTGTCACTCATCACAGAGACCTCATATAATAAAAGTTTCTGACCAAACAAGTGAAATTAGATATTTTCCAACACCACACATGGTGATCTCTCATGGCATCCATTGGAGGAGCTGCAGCACAGTGGTTGGTAATCATTGGAATAGAGAATATAGACATCTATCAGAGAGATTTACTTGTGCTTTAAGTGTCTCGTCTGGTTTGACTGAACAGCAGCTGCACAAGAAAGACTCGCCCATGCATCAACACTTGAGTAGATGAGGACACACATATCAAGTGAAGGAGATGAAAATAGCAGCCAGTATCAGCTGCTTCTAAGGCTTCTTATAGGCCATAGAGGGAAGTACTGTACTTAGAGAGATTCTTCAGGTATCGACACTTTATTTGAGTATTTATTTTTCTGATCATTTTTTACTTTGAACTATTTTGTGGTTTATTTTGGGTAGGTAGTTATAGGGAAAATGGCGAAAATTGCTCTGCATCCACAAACTGATTTGTTTTATGCAGTGACAAAGCATGTGGTCACTTGCCTTCAGTGGCATGTACGTCGGAGTGTCAGCTGCATAGTGGTAGGACATTTAAAGCTGCATACTGGCTGACTAAATTGAAGCATCTACAGGTTGAACAACAGCGATTTCAGAATTGACCCCTGGAGAACCTCACAGGTCAAAGTCATTTGATCCGATGTAGTGACCAATTTCAACAATAACTGATAGTAGAGATTTATGTGTACATTTTCAGTTTGGTGCACTTCAGAAACTGTGTTGCTGTTTTGTTTTGTTTTTTAATTTAAGTAAAATAGTTGAATAAGTACTTGTACCTTGACCAGTCTTTTTACACAAGTATCTATACTTCTACTTAAGTAGAGAGTGAAGTACTTTGATGGGATGTGTCATGATTTTACAACACAATCACGTCCTCTCACAAAAGGATAAAATCGATGAACCTTGGATTTTTGCAAAAGTGACAAGTTTATTCATTCATTCATCTTCCGAACCACTTGATCCTCATTAGGGTCGCAGGGGGCGCTGGAGCCTATCCCAGCTGTCTCCGGGCAGTAGGCGGGGGACAGCCAATCGCAGGGCACACAGAGACGAACAAACATCCACGCTCACGCTCACACCTAGGGACAATTTAGAGTGATCAATCAGCCTGCCATGCATGTCTTTGGAATGTGGGAGGAAACCGGAGCACCCGGAGAAAACCCATGCAAGCCCGGGGAGAACATGCAAACTCCACACAGGAGGCTGGAATCGAACCCGGTACCTCTGCACTGTGAAACCGACGTGCTAACCACTGGACTACCGGGCTGCCCAAGTTTATCCATCTTAGACTTATTAAAGTAATGCAAAGCCCAAATGTGCGGTCAGAGAGTCCTCATTGTCTGCTGATTTCATTCTCCTTTAAGCACCCCCATGACCGTTATCTGGCGTGAATGGGTCAAAGCTGAAGCCTCAGCCAGCCGGCATTCCAACGGGCAGCGTCATGTGAAATTTGATTAGGCTGCACAACACACTGCATTGCATTGAGAAACCAACAACAGCAGATTGTTCCTGGGTGCTTGGAAAGTCTCTAATGACTCACATTAGAGTGCAACACATCTCATCACATATAATTATATGAGAAGTGTTGTTTGTGTTGAATAATTTCAGTTTAGGATTCCCATCAATGAAATGATAATGACAAAGCAAATGTTAAATAATCCAAATCATATCAAGAACAAAATTGAACTGCAATTAGATGGGTGCTGAATAGTTTTGATTGGTCATTTACAAATTCTAATAAAGATTAAAAAGATTTAAAACATGTCTTGGGGGACAGTTTAGTTGAAATCCAGTTCATCAGGGATTACATACCACACCCACCTAGAAAAGAATCTGATACAGAAAGACCACAATGCAAACTCAATGCCAGTAGACCGCAGTGCTGTCCAGCATATTGTGGGACAATATAGTAGTACATTGAAGATGTGAAACGTGAAATTTGGACTTCCAAAAGTATTACAAATAAAAGTAGTTTGTGATAAATGTTAGGTGTAGGAAGGTGGCCTACTTAACAAGCAAAACAACAATGGCATGGCTTGTAGCTATTGTCCTTTGTCATTATATTAGGACTGTCACTATACAATATTTTAGAATCGATTATTCTATCCACAAGTCCATTGATTAATCGAATAACATTTTATTTTGCATTGCAGTGTATTACAAAAGCGTTTTCACCCCATTACTGTTTTTAACCAATTAGTATTGGTGTCTGTTCGGTGTTTTAACCTGATTAAAAATACAACTGAAAAACAATGAAGCAATATCACACAAGAGGGTTAATGTTGTGCCCACCAAACCTTTTGAAACTGATTCAGTTACTGGTTCGGTCATTGTTTTCGAAAGGAAAAACAGTTTGCAAATGTCTACTGTTGATCAAACACAAATGATTATCGGTCTCCTTTCATGAAGGAGTAAAGAAATCAAAGAATACAGTAATTGCTGTTGAGAGGCTGGAATCAGTGGATTTGGACGATTACAACTTAAACGATGGCACTAAACAATAACTCCCTGAAAATAGTTGACAATAAATTTGACAATCAATCAGTTGTTGATTATTCGAGTTATTTTCCATCTCATCAATTATATCACACTTTACGTGACAGGTCAGAACTGTGTGCATGTGTATCTATTAAATAACAGTTTTAGAAAATATATGCTTATACTGACTCGAGCAAACCTAGCTTAATTCAGATGCTTCTATTTAGCCTGTGTTAAAATTAACTGGCTGATCACATCAAGGATTTACTTCCTCTCTTTACAATGACGTGTGCCTTTCCAAAACATGTCCTGTCAATTCAATTTAACATTGTGGACTCCAATTAACATGGAAAAGCATCTCTAGAGTGAATAAGAGAAATAAAACGGGATGAGTCACATTTCAAATTTCACAGTTTTGTTTCATCCAAAACATGTACATTGGCCATTTGAAATGTATCGTATCCATTTAGTTAATTGAAAAGAATCATGAAACAATGTCAAAAGAATCCTCAATCGCGATCCTGCACATAAAGTAGATTTCTACTCTGATGGAATGAACCAACAAATTGAACAATGCAGTTCAGGCCGACTAATGTATAAGTAATGGTGTTTTATGGTGTACCAGTACCAAAAAGAGAACTGCACTACTTTGCCAGAAAAATCGATACTTTACCATGTTTTTAAAGTATAATTTTTTTTTGTGCACATGACGAAAAAACAGAGACAAGAAATGTCTAAAAACCTCCACGCTCCTGCGGAACTTCCAGACACACGTGGTGTCATCTGGAATTATTTTGTCTTGATGGATGACACACAACCCAAAGCCTGTCTACAAGGCATGTCATAAGGCCACTCGAAAGGGAACACAACCAACACGGCATTGTTGACTAATATCTCGAATTATGTCATGAATTCAAAGCGCAACAGGTTACCATGTCACACATTTAAAATATTTCCCATCAAGTCAAATAAGTGCATTTATTTTGTGACAAAGAATCTTGTTCTGATTGGTTGCATTTCACAGGGCAATTATTAAATAGTAGCGGAGTACTGCTGAGTCATTAGAAGTGAAATAAAGACACTTAATTAGACAATAACAGTGTCAGTGTATTATTTACTATGGAAAACAACAAATGAAGTCAAACATAAGAATACTGCGTGGCATGAGAAAGCTTGCAAAATAATTTCAACTTGTCAGCTATTATTGAACTGCTTTTACTGATATTTTAGATTTTTGCCATGGCATTATTTCACTACTTGTACGGAGGTCCTTTCTGTGGGTATAATATCCAAGTCCAAATTTTGATACCGTGTCAATACTAGTTCACTGTACTGCATGTAGTTATTTGAGGGGAAGAGAACAGCAGTCTTATATGTTAGGCTATTGCATAATAGAAGAAAGTGTCCTGAAATGCACTAAGCTGTTGCTCTTAAATATGAATACAAGTTTTTACATTTCTGTTGACATTTTATTAAATCTTTTTGCGGGTCAACACCAAAGAAATCTGACTTTGCTACAATGTAGTCAGTGTTCATCCAATATAACATTGTAAATTTACTACAAAACAACCCAACACAAGGCCGTTAATGCTAAAAACGATGCCAAGAAAGTACAGAAAAGAGCACCATCCCCTCCCTTTGGAAACTGGGCTGCAGGGCGGTACAGTATTCCAACATGATAGCAACCCCAAACCATTTCCAAGATGAGCAAAGCCTTCCTAAAGAATGTGAGTGTCTGTCTTCAGACCTAAATCCTATTGAGCATTTCTGGGGTATCATCACATGGAAGGTGGGGAAGCACAAGGTCTGTGGAAAATAAGTGTAGCAGGACAAAATATTGACACTATAGGCCCAATCACGTCTCACTTTTGTCGCCAGGTTTCAACATCAATGGTAAGTGTTGAGTTATTTTGATTTAAGTGTCAGTTTTCACAGTTGGGGTGTACACGCTTTTGTGAGATAATACTGTATGACATTAAGACTTTAACTCTCCTGCTTCGTTGCGGCTTAAGGCCCAACGTTCACATGCAGCCAGGAAATCCCTTGAAGGAGTATATCCTGCCGCCGCTTCTGCTGCAATGGCGAGGATATGGCCTGCTGTTACATAAGCAGATTGGCAGCGCTCGCAAACACCCGAGCCACAGAACGGTCACCCTTTCAGTAGGGAGTCAGCGATTAAAGGCCATGCCGGTTAGTTATATGACTAAAATCATTGGCAGCTTCAATCCCAGCAGCGCTATTTCTTCCATCCCCACCAGCATTATGATGCCTTTGGCTAGTGTCGCTTTTGATACCAGACAAAGAGAGGGCGATTGTTTTTCCCCCCATTTCTAACAAGAAAGTGACGCGAGATGTTCCAGACGTCACTTTTTCTTGCAGAATTTGTCTCTGTCTCAGTTGAGTATCAACGTCAGGGACAAAAACAATAGACATTTCCCATTCCTTTTTGCTTCACCTGAAAATAAAACCCCGCTGGTCCCCTCGTCAAGACAGGAGCATCTGCCTGCTCTATTGTTATTGCCATGGCAACCCCTCGAACATCTTACCAACATCAATCACACAAACACCTTTCCCTGTTCTCTGGATTCAGGTGAACAAAGTCGGGCGGGATTGTTTTCAGATGAGACGGCCAGACAGGTGATAAGACAAAAGAAAGGGCAAATGAACATTTGGGAGATTACGGCTTTTTTTATGATGGTGATGGAAAAATTCCAGCCAATAATAACACAAACCGAGTTGAGAAGGATATAGTCGATATTTTGTTTTAAATGGATGTTCCAAACACAGTGCCTTTACTGTGGCTTTTTCTGTTGGGGAGTTCTGCTAAAATATATTTGAAAACAGGGCTCTAATGTTTGATTTGATGTGCCTTCAAGTAGTGGATAGCATTTATCAAAAAATAATGGATGACAAAATGGGGGCTAAGAGGGTCGGAGGTGTATATCATACTGTAAACAACGACATTTTACACACTAAATTGGCCATATTCATCTCTGAAACACCCACACATTGTCATTTAAATGCTTTCATGTCGAGTATCGATGTTGCTACCTGCTCCATCATCCGGCTCCAGGCCTGTCTCCGGGTCCAGTCCACACACGACGAAGTAGTGGGCAAAGCGGCAAGAAGCCGATCCGGTGGCCGCCGCGGTGGTGCTCATCCTCGGTCAAGCGGAGAGAGAAAAGCTGAAATCAGTCTAAACGGTCCGCTGCTGGCCCAACATAGCCGGATCGAGTCGATAGCTTCGAAAGAACGTCGCCTCCCTCCCGGTCTACCGGCTGGGTGTTGTTCGCGCGGGGGTCCGGTTGGTGCTAAAGTGGTGGAGTAGCACCGGATGGTACGACCGTCATTTAGTGTGGGCTGTCCGGGGGAGGAGGCAGCGTGTCGGGCCTTGGGAGGAGGGAGGTGCGGGAGGGAGGAGAGCCCAGTGGGATGGGGTGGACTCTGGAGGAGGAGGAGGAGGAGGACGTGTCGTCACCATTATTGGATAAGCTGCATCTATGTTCTTATTATTAGTATTGGGCTGTTATGAATAAAATGTTCATGTGAAGACTAAAATAAAGGTGGCTAAAGCACAAAACACAAAGTATTTTTTTGGGGTGGGTTGTTTTATAGAACACAAATAAAGGTTGGAAGAGTGCAATCGAAGATTTGTAACAATTATATCGAGATTAAAGATTTTGACATTATCGGTAGACTGCACGCTAGTTCAAATGGCAAAGCACACACGTGAGATGCGATAAACAGAAGAATGTTATAATGCATGGAAAGAGAAAAAAACGTCTTCTTTTAGCTTATTTGCGACCTCGGTAGAGAAAAATGCGTTTAAATGTTTGACAGATGACAAGAGGATTCAGGAAATAAGGTAGAGGATGTTATTCCGGTATTTTTAACAAACAAGGCTGATAGTACAATATATTCAATAAAGAATTATTTTAAACAAGCAAAAGCCACTCGCCCATTGTGAATATGCTTATATTTATATTGCATAATTTATATTTACTTATATACTTTTTGTTCTTCTACTTCTCCCTTTCATACTTTTTCCTGCTGTAAATTGTGAATTTCTCCATTGTATTGTATTGCAGTGGTCCCTCGCTACTTTGTGAATCCGTTGTTGCGCATTTACTGTATTGCAGGTTTTAATTGTGACCATAGTTCTACTATTTACCTGGCTATTTTGGAGCGTTTTCTTGTAGAAAAAAACAAACATCTTGTGGCCGCAGTTATGCGCTGACAAATTTAACATGGGTTTGAATGTGATTGGTTAATTCTAAACATAGCCACATCGAAGTTGTAAGAGGCTGTGCACTTGTGCACCCACATTACCACACCTGTTTTTGTACTGTATTCTACCACTGATCACTTTAGCTCTGCTTGATACTTTGCACATTGTCTCACAGCTGTCATTGCGTGGTACCACAAAGGTACCCTTACATTATGAAATGTCCTTCAATACTTATCATGTCATGTCCTTGTTTATGATGATGATAGTGTACTACCGGAGACAAATTCCTTGTGTCTTCTAGATACTTGGCCAATAAAGATGATTCTGATTCCAATTATCTATTATTTACACCCCCCACCCCCATTGAAGGCAATACAGCTCATTTTAAAAAATGACACTTGTCCATAGGAAGGGCATTTATTGAAACGTTTAAGCAGAACAATATTTATTTCATTACAAAACTGCTGTCTCCTTAAATAAATATGATTTTAACTTAGGGGGGTGTTTCCAGACAAACCTGTTCCTGAGCGATAAGAAGTCAACGAAGTCAACATATACATTGACAATGTGCAGCATTTTATCACACCTGGACTGACTCGTGACATAAACAGGCTGTAGTCATGCAAAAAGATGGATGCACGGTCCACCCGCTAAACCGCGCGGACCTGTCACGTCACAGCCTGGCGCATTACACTAAGTACATAATGAGACTGGTAGTTAACATTCACTATCGGCTGTAATCCGCCAAATGTTACTGGAATCCTGTCAAAATCAGTCATCTGCGGACAAATGGCTACTCTTCTTTCATACTGCATTTCTGCACACGATATTCACTGCCCTCAAACATGATGTCTTTGGAACCCAGGTGGGGCTGGTAGAATTAACTAAAATATCCTGACCGGATGGCAGGAAAACAAGACTTTGGAGAGAAAAATGTAATGATCTGGAAGCAGACTATCAACAGGTGGGGAACATCATGAAAATAACAATAAATAATTTTAAAAATCTCAATCAGGCTTTCTTAACACTTCTATCCATCCATTTTCTGATCCACCTATCCCCACAAGGGTCACTGGCGTGCTGGAGCCTATCCCTGCTGTTTTAGGGCAGTAGGTGGGGTTCAGCCTGATCTAGTTGTCAGCCAGTCACAGGGCACACATAGACGAACAACCATTCATGCTCACACTCACACCTTGGGACAATTGAGAGTGGTCAATTAGCCTGCCATGCATGTTTTTGGAATGTGAGAGGAAACCAGAGTACCCAGAGAAAACCCACGCAGGCACGGGGAGAACATGCAGACACAATACACTAAGGCCGGACCCGGAATCAAACCCTGCACCTCTGCACTGTGAGGTGGACGTGCTAACCAGTCGACCACCATGCCGCCCTTCTTCACATTTCATGAGAACAAAATCATAGAATTATGATTTTTTTTGTCTTAAAAGCCAAAATATGAGAGCAGTTTTTGTACAAGAATGTCAATTTTTTTACGAGAATAAATACAAAATTTTATAAGGAAAAAAACATACTAAAACTATAATCTTGTCAGGAAAAAACTTGCAATTCGACAAGAATAAAACGGTAATATTAGGGTGAAAATATCATTTTAAAAGAATAAAGCTGCAATATCCTCCTGACTACCAGGAAAAAAAATGTTGTCCAATCACATTTATTTTGAAATTCCCCAATCTATGTGAAGTAATTGGTAATATGTGTGACGTCATGTGTGACGTCATGATGAAAATGTCTACAGTGCAGATTGTGCTGTAGGGTGAGGAGAACGGAAGTGGACTATGTCAATATATGGGCCACCTGCGCTTGAATCTCCTTGTCGGGGTGTGACAGGAGCTGGACCAGTCGGCCGTGGAGTTCAGACGACTCATCCAGCATGACCCGGAAGAGGCAATCGCGGTTGCGCCTCAACTCCTCTGCCACCTGTGCCGAAGGTCTCCAGGACTTCAGGTTGCCCGTGAATGTCAACAGCCTCACAAGCACCTCCAATGACGTTTGCGCAGCAAATAGCAGCATGACAGAAGCCGGAGCCTTGTGGGGGTGGCGGCGACAAGATACACATGAAGAACCTTTAGAAACATGTTACAGTGGGAACTTGACTTACAAGTTTAATTCCTTCTGTGCCCAAGCTTGTGACTCAGTTTACTCGTACAGTGAATTTATTTTCGTCATTGAAAAGACAAAAAAAAGTCTGATCATTTAATTGTATTTGCAATATCATCACGATTTTTGCTTCTCACAAAAGCTGCTGCTCACACAGAAGGCACACGGCAACGCTGTAATTAAGGTGCACGTACATTTTTCGGTCTCACGAGACCTTGAAGGGAGTATTCACTTGCAACATGTTTGACCTTTTTCGCCTTGTGACGTTGAAAAAAAAAAGGCTCGCTGTGTGTTGTGTACCTTGTGTTGTTCAGCTCCCGTTGTATGTCGGATCACTTGGCAGTGTGGGTAAGTGCGGAAGTGTCTGTGTTGATAGACCTGTCATGTATGAGCAACCAGGGTTGACTTTGATTTACGTGTCTCTGATGTTTGAGCACACACATGGACACGATGGTGTGCGCACTACTTGAGCGGTGATAAATGCAAACACATCCAGCGATCAAATTATTTGTAAATGGCAGCGCTCAACAAAGCTGTCAGTGATCATATATTCAGAGGATTAACTCTGCTGTATGTATCCAGATGTTCTGGCGTCCGATTTCATGAATGCAACGGAAGGAATTTGTTTGTATCGTAAACTGCACTTTAGTTTATCTGTGTTTTAACTGATTTACAGTATAGTATATACGGTACTTATGTTTACTTTGTAAATTCATACGAGTAACTGTAGATAAACTGTCTTTCACATTAATTCAAGTTTTATTTGCCTTCATCTTAGTACCCTTGAATGTATTATAGTTTTGATATTGTTTATTGTTGTCACAATTAATGAATTGCTTGTTTGCTGAAAAATACATTAACCTTGAGAAATAATTCCAGATAAAATCGCAATCGGAAACTTGGGAGGTCACTATTAAATTATTTTCCTAAATTTTTCAGCCCTACCCATAACACACTCATCAAACATTGAACAAGCGATCAAAAATACATTGTAGATATGTGAAATCAAAACATTATCCAGCGATGAGAAGAAAAAAAAACAAAAATGTATCCTTAATCCTTTTATCCAATGATGATTTAACTGTAGCATGGTTGCTCTTTCATTCTCCTGCCCTCTAGTGGAAATTAATGTACAGTATTAGGAGACGAGCTGTACAATCGTTGACAATTCCATAGCTCCGGATTTTTATACACTGAGCTATGGTTTACTTATTAGTCATATGGAAAATAGTTTTTGAACACTACTTGGGAACTGTGATTCTGAAAACAGTCTAAAAAAAAAATTTTAAACAAGAACTATTGCATAACTAACTTCCAACTGAAGCATAAGAGGTCTCGCTTTTCGCTTTTTAATTAAACTTCTTACCTGAGCCTGAACAATGTCGTCCATCATGTCTGGATTAGATGACATATTCACAAGAACTTTCAAGGTCTGAACCTGAAACAAATGCATGCGTTAACATGGTCAAACAACTGGTAAAAAGCTTTTACGAGTGGATACTAACCTGTAATGTCACGTCGCTCACCAACAGCAAATGGAGTAGAAGCGTCACCGCATCCTTGAGCAGGTGTTGATGTTTGTCGGTGACAGAAAGGTTGGTTAGCATCCTGAGAGCAGCTAGTTGAAGGTCAGAGTTCACTGGAGACATCTCGATCAACTGCAGCACTTGTGGCACGTAGACCTAAAAGAGAAGACATTGTTTTTAAAGACAGAAGTTCAAGAAATGACAATGTAAAATACAGTGAACCCCTGCTTTGTTGCAGTTGACTGATAGCACCGCTACGCTGTTGCAGCTTTTTAAACGACAGTTTTGATGGGTGTTTAGTATTTATAGTTTACAATCAAGTAAACACTTTGGAGTTGCTCACTTTCAGTCGACAGGAGATGCAGCATAATTAGAAGTCCCAAGCTGCATTTTTTTTCCATCTGTGATGTCTGCTTATCGGGTTTGCAAGATAATTTAGATTACCTTTTTAATGTAAAGCCTGATTTTCTATATTAATTGCATGCACCCTGGCTTCAAATCTTACCGCAAAGAAGAAAATTACTATATGGTTGGATGAGCAATGATGTCTGTGCAGACTAGATGTGAATTGGATCCCCTTTGCTCTGTTTTTATATGGTCTCTATATCAGATAGAGGAATCACTGATAAAGTAGTGGTACACTCGCCTGAGTTGTGTGCAAGCAGCGTGGGACCAGTTCCCACTCGGTGACGGTGTGAATGTGGGTGTGAATGGTTGCTTGTCATTATATGTGCCTGCGACTGACTAGCGACCACTTCATGGTGCAGTTGGCCTTCTGCTGGAAGTCAGCCAGGATAGGCTCCAACAACCCCCCGCGACCCTCTTCAGTGGTGTTGAAAATGGATGGATGGATATTTCATATAGTTTCACTAATCACAGGTGGGAGTGGAAAGTATCCCCTGCAACAAATGGGGCTTCGCTGTATACGGTTGTGTACCTTCAGCTGCTCCTGGTTTTGGAGGTTCATGCAGAGATTACTTAAAGCATTCAGAGTCTGCACTTTAACCTCTGGTGCAGGGTCAGAGAGGAAGCCCCCTATAATAGGAATTCCTTCATATTCACGTATAATATTCTGCAGGATAGAGGACACATAATGTTAGAATAAGTTGGTAAAACTTCACAAAAATGTCATGGATTTTTTTTTTTTTGAAGGCCAGTACCTGATTGACAGTAAAAGCAGCAGCATTTCCTAAAGTGAGCAATAGACGACACCTCTCTGATGTGCTATTGCTGGTCTTTAGACATGTCAGCAACATGTTTAGGTGCTGTGGCTCCAGGTTGCTCACAGAGTGGTGGATGATGTTACCTGTCAGGTGTGAAGCCAACAGCAGTCCACATTTATTTTCATAAGACTGAGCCATCAAATTTCAAATTCATCTTCACAAGGCCAGGGAGCTGGCCCTCAACTATGTCGGCACTTTTCTGTTCTCTAATTGGTTGGCCAGAGCAAAACTTTGAGGTTGCATAACATCTGTGATCAAAGTAATATAACGAGTACCTAAACGTACCGCCACAGACTACGTACAATAAGAGTATAAAAAATTACAATGATAAATAATGGTTAATTTTTAAGTATTGATTTTATAAATGTTTAATATTGCGGTTGTTTTTAACTACAGCTCCCATATTGGTTCTCGGGTACTCTGCGTTTCCATGCCAACGATTACAACGATCAAGATTTGGATGCAATAATAATGTAGTATGTAATATTTGTAGAATAACGCACATCGCCATTTAAATACATACCCGAAGCATCATCCGTTCTCTCATTTCGGGAAAACACAAGGTCCAATTCAGACACTTTGGCCAATAGGCTGTCCGGCCGAGATTTACCTTCACTGGTCTTTGAAGCAAGACCTTCAGTGCCCCCGCTTTTCTTGTACCTCCTAAAGCTTCCCCCACTTAAGAGTTTGTAAATTCCGTAAGAGGCCCCAACTCCGGCGACTATTCCAAGCAAAGTCTTCATGCTGCCAATTCTAGGCGTAATACTGCCACTGTCGCCCATTCTGATGATAATCTCAGCGACGAAGCTTTCAGCGGATGCTGTAAACACAAGACTGTGTTTACGAAATGGAAGAAGCCTAACACGGCTTTTTAGTTAACCCAAAACAAAGTGCACCAAACATAAGTAACTTGAAAGGACCCATCGCAGTTTGTTTTAATGTGTGTTGCATCAATTCCACACCGGGCAGAAAATAGTTGAAGTCGCAGTGACAATACAGGTAATACATCAACAAAAGCGTTTGAGTCCGGAATTTTTCATAGCCATGTTCTATCTAAGCCTCGTAACGTTTTTATGGTTCCACGCAAAAATAGTAGCAGTACTTCGATTTTTCCGGTGTAAAATGTGAACCAAAAAGTAATCCTACCCGGATGGTATTTAAGCGCTCACATGGAAGAGTTGTTTTCCCAGAAGGTCTTGCGTTTGGTCTAAAAACAACAACGACAGCTTTTTCGCGTTTAATTGCTTGTATGGAGGATGCTTGCTCAATTCAGTTGTTTTCATTTGTTGCTCATGTATTTATTCTACCACCCAGCCGCTGGAAAATATATTTCTTTGCCTGTTTGAATTGCACGATCTGTTCTCTCATCATCACACGTTACTGTCTGCGATTGTTTAAAATGCACTGCTGTCTTTTCAATGTTTCTACTGTTCAATGAGCCATTAAAAATATTGGCTTCAACGTTTGATTACTAAATAAATATAATTTATGAAAGCTCGGTTGTGTTCATGGAATGACCAAAATACAGCAAGTTACTATACTGTATTGGTAATATCTTTGTTTGGAAAAAAATGTATCCTTGTATTGCAAACTAATTTAGCAAACAACAGACATATCTTGTGATGGATATTATTCCGAAACAAAGATTAATCGGACACACGTCATTACGTGACGTTATCTTTTAAGTGACGTCACGTGACATTATACCGAGGAGTCAACGTTCTATTTCTAACAATTGTCTCTCCTCGACTCCTGCATGAGAAAACCAAGAATAGAAACAGATAAATTGGTTAGCGCCAATCCCACGAAATGAATGTTTCAAAATGTATCGTCGCGTTCGAAGAGGCACTGAATCAGTGACGATTAGCCATGACGTAGAAGCTGCTGCTTACTCTCAGGATTCAATCTTTTTCAAAGACTGAAGGTGACGCGCAAAGCGAGGGGTAAATAATGAAAAAATTGACATTTTCAATTTCACAAGTGCCAATCTGTCATGTTATTTGTGTATAAATATTTATTTCTTTAGTTACTGTTAGCCACGGGTGCCTTTTTATAGAATGACTAGCTTTGCAAATGACAGACAGCCAGTCAAAAATCGAAGTCAGTGCTCTGACAGAGTATGAGCTTCAGCAATTATACAAGGTAAAAACCAATCATGTCTATAAATATATTTTTATGAGTTAACATGGTGCGGAAGTACTTCGGGTGATTGTTTTGTTACTTCTCCTTGACAACAGGCTTTGCTGATCGCCTCGTGCCGGTTAGATCCAAGAGACCCCATACAGTTCCTGAAAAACACACTGATCACCTTTCAGGGACATGACAATCTGCAGGATGTGGACTGGTAAGTCCCACTGGGTTGTGACTTTTTTTTCATTGGAGTTACAATTTACTGGTACTCTACAGTTACACCAGAGCACTGTTTCCCGACCTGTGAGCCAAGGCTCATATTTTACTTTTTTTAAGAAAAAAAGAAGTGAATAAAAATCAATGTAAACCACCAAACAAAAATGTCAGAAAAAGTGGATACACAAGTCAAATATGCACCTTCTGCCATATATTGAAGAGCATTTAATTCTTCTGCATGTCACTGGCATAAATACATGAACAAAGATACATTGTAGCAAATTTTCAGGCCAACTCAGTAATTTGGATTATTTTCCATAGGAAACCCGATGATCTCGCAGGACACTAATGGGCCCACTGCATTAGACACAATTGCACAGTCTAATCAAATACTGTCTAAACTGTCATTTTTAGGTATTAATTCAACAAAGGGGTTGTTGATAGGGTCATAAAACTGCACTGCACCAGATACATATTTGGAATGTTTTGGTTCCCTTATTGTTATAAAACAGTATGGAATTGACAAATTATCAAAAACACCAATAGCACTGTGGATGAGTCGTCAACAGATTTGCCTCACAGCTTTTAAGTCTCAGTTTAAAATTAAACTCTGGTCTCCCCGTATAGTGTTTGCACATCGTCCCCATGATGTATGGATTTTCGCCAGGTTCTACGGCAGTCACATTTCCGCAAAACAGTATTTAAGTAAATGCTTTATATGTGCCAAGTGACCGTCTGGCCACGGGTCCAGACCCTACTCAATGGTGCTTTTTGTTTGTACTTTATTTCTAGTACAAAAGACTATACTTCATGTATGAATATTGTAATCATTTAATGATTAAATGATTACGGCAGCATGTACTGTACATTGCATGTGATTAAAGTGTCTCTGATGTGTATGTCAATATTAACATGACAATCCTGTGAGGGGAAAAAAAAGAGCAAAATACCATGAAAATATACTTATGTAAGCATTGATATTGTTATTCATTAATACCAGCGTTATTCTTTTTTTTTTTTTTTTTAAAGGGACAAGTTCCTCAGTGATAGCACGCAGCGGTCACTGCTGGCCTCCCTGCAACTGGATGACGGGGAATATCTTGACGCCGATGAACTCAAGGTGCAATCAAAAGTCCAGTCAGGTGCGATGTTGGGGTTTCTCCAATCAACATGTACTTTTCATTTTAATTAGGCCCTTTTCTGGAAATATGAGAAGGCCTACTCCTGTTACAGGAGGAAATTAACAAGCTCTTGTTTCAGGTAAGGGCGATTGTTTAGAATATTTACACTCCATGTATGAATTAACCTGTGATTGTTTTTCCACTTAAATGTGCAAAATTAAAGTTTTCTTTTGTTTTTTTTTTAACAGTATTGTTTTTCAATTCTTACCAACATGGACAGCAGGTCCTTATTTGCTGTGACAACATGACCCTAGAATAAAATAAAATAAAAATACAGTATGTAGCATATGAAAATACACAGGTATAGTGTACTATATTTTTTTAGTTGTCATTAGCAAATTTAGTTTGCCTTTTCACATTAGCAAAGCCATTGGAACACATTTTGATAAGGTACTGAGTATTTCTTTTTCTTCTCAGTAGGAGCAATTGCTGGTGTCTGGCCTAAAACTCCTTTGCCAAAATTTGGTAAATTATTTTTGCAAATTGATACTATTGGTGATTTCTCACGTGTGTATGTTATTTTTTTACAGTTATTGAGCAATCTAAAATGTCTTGCTCTTTGACGATGCAACGGAAAATGGTTGAGCAAACATTCCTTTTATTTTTTGGGTGGGGGTCCTTAAAAGTGAGGATTTTGGTGATGCAAGGTTTGCACGCAACGCCAGTGAATGTAAGTCACTAAAAGGGAATTATTGTGTGGGCATTTTTATTTAATTTTTAGTTATCCAAATGGGTACAAAGTATAATTGAGTGTAAAAATTTACTTTTGCACCTCAGTTCATTTCAGAGTTAATACTCTTCAAGACCCTGCAAGTGAATTCACTGATTTGTTTCTAAATACATGAAGACAATTGCTGAAAACATGCAAAGGCTGGAAAATATCTACGATAAGTACTCACTTGTGCGGATAAGGTTGGCTGTTTTTCCTCATTTCAGCTTGACTGATTTTTTTGCAGCATGGCTAAAACGGCATGTATAGTCGGCAGGCATGGTGGCTGGCAGCCTAAATCCATTCACGTCACAAAGAGAACACGTGAGAGCGAGGGCGGGGAACAATAAAAAAACTAAGTCCAATTTGACAGCCAGTGCGTCAATTGGGGCTGTGTGCTGTTGTGGCCACTTCAGAACATGTCGTCATAATGCCGTGGTAAAGCTCAAACGTGTTTATATGTAGGTTTAAGAAAGATACTCGAGTAAGTTGCACCCATTTTACCAGGTAGAAACAGAAAGAAAGAAACAGATTGTCACATAGAGAGGAAACGGGCTATGATAAAGTAGAGAGTATAGATCAGGGGTCTCAAACTCAATTCACCTGGGGGCCACTGGAGGCAGAATCTGGGTGAGGCCGGGCCACATCAGGATTTCCACAAGAAAAGCGCTGATAAATCATTCCGATGTTCTCAAATATCTTTATTTTTAACACAAAATAATGAATTAAATAAAATAATTTAAAAATGAATGTCTGATTTAACAGTTCAACTTTTAACTTTATGAAGATGAATGAAACATTAAACATGAACCGTTCTTAGCACAGGAACAGCCACCATGTCTGTCCTTCTCCATGAAGTATTTTACTTCTGCTCTCAACTCAAAAAATCTCTTCAATACGTTTCCCCTGCTGAGCCAACGTACCCCAGTGAAGTAGAGCACATCCCCATATTCTGATTTTATTTCCTCTAAAAAATGGGCAGGGCGTAATAGGGTCAATACCTCACCGTGATTGGTTCGTTCAGCTCCGCACACAAGAGTCATTCATATCAATCTTGCGGGCCGCACTAATATTAATCTTTCATATTGAGACGGGGGCCGCAAATTATCATCCGGGGGGCCGCAGTTGGCCCGCGGGCCGCACGTTTGAGACCCCTGGTATAGATATTTTGAGAGGCTGTTTGCAATGATCAATAAGCCCTGTTCACTGACCCATGCAATTAGGTGACGGCGACTCTCCCATGTTTTTGGGGTTGTTGTTTTTTTTGCCACAGGTACTGTACATAGGGAATACAAAACATGGGGGTTGTTTGTTTTTTTTGTTTTTGCAAAAGCGACATGCAATGATGTGGTTCATTGACGATTCACATTTTGAATTGAACTAAAACAAGTGACTGATAATTGCAGAAAAATAATTGGAACCACACACTGTACGACAGTTCACTCTTCTGTTTTGGCTGTGTTGTTTGTTGTGCGGTGGGGCTTTCATGCATGTTTTGGGAATGTAGGCGGAAGCTGGGGTACTCAGGAGAAAACACATGCACGCACACGGATAGAACATGGAAAATTCACACAGAAAAGCTGGAGCTGAAAATGTATCACAGAACCTCTCAACTGTAAAGTAGAAGTGCTCAACACTGCAACACAATGTGGCCCATTAATTTTCATTTTTGCAATCTGGTTTGATTTGAATTAGGGTTGCCATTAGCACTTCTGAAACATTATACAGAAAACAAAATATTAGTCACATTAAACATTTGAGAGTAATCAGACATTTAATAAAGTCGCTCTGTCTTGCTTTCTAAGACGAAAGCGCATTTTATTTTTTGAACCCAGATCGCCAGAACTGTGAGGCAGATGTGCGACGCACGTGTCCTCAGTGGTGCCCCCAAGATGAACTCAAAAATGCAAAATAGAAGAGGTCTTACCACTTTGAGAAGAAAGACACAAGCTGGCCAAGAACAGAAAGGAAACCCAGATAAGCCTTAAAAAAAAGATTATAAAGCGGACACATTGAATGCTTAATGTGCACTGCGCATGCATTTACCTAAACAGAGCAGCCATGCCAAGAAGTTCCACCCCAATTCCAACAGCGCATCAAAGTTTCCACGAAAAGTCGCAGCGCTTTTGCATGCGCTACAAAACCAACACAAGAAAAGAGCGGAGAGGACCAAAACGGTCCGACTCACATTCAGCTTCCACTGGCTGCAATTAGTTGATTGTAGGCAGCTGATGATGGTGCTGTGTGGGTCAGCCTCACGTAATGGCCACGAACAGAATCAGAGTGTTTACTCAAGAGAATGTGCAGAGCAATCACTTCAGTCAGTCATGTCACAATTTACCACTGGAAATAGTTCTGAAAAGGAAGACTCTACACCTGCATAGCAAATGTTATCTTTGTACTGACCTTAAATGCAATTTCCATAAGTTGGTAACGTTTTTTAAAACTTGAGTTAAATCCATCCATCCATCCATTTTGTGATCCGCTTTATCCTCACAAGGGTCGCGGGGCGTGCTGGAGCCTATCACAGCTATCTTCGGGTGGTGGGGGGACACACCCTGAACCGGTTGCTAGCCAATCGCGGGGCGCACAGAGACCAACAACCATCCGCGCTCATACTCACACCTCGGGACAATTTTGAGTTGTTCAATCAGCCTGCCATGCCTGTTTTTGGAATGTGGGAGGAAACCGGAGTACCCGGAGAAAACCCACGCAGGCACGGGGAGAACATGCATACTCCACACAGGAGCTGGAATCAAACCCACGACCTCTGCACTGTGAGGTCGACGTGCTAACCACGCGCCCAAAGGGGCGCTCAAAAGAAACAATCACTTCAAAATCTGCAATCTTGCACGGGTTTTGACAATGACGTGCGATATTACAGAGGTTTTTCAACTAAAAATAAAATGTCACGAAAATGAAAGAAATGCTTCTTTTTTTTCTTTTGAGTTGATGTCATAGCCTTTGGTGAATAAATTTGACTAAAACATTCATGAATATATGAGGTGAGAGGGGGTTTCGTTGGAGCAGAAATCTGATCCACCTGAAAAGAAAGTTCACTATTTTCAATTATTTATTGATGAGCTGTGTTTGTTTTCAATTATCGATTGATGAACAGGAGCTGGAAGGATTTCACCAACGCCAGTGTGACAGATGCCTCCGAACTGTCTCAAAAGACGGAAATTGCATTGCAGCATTATGACAGGCGAAAGCAGGAGGTGCCGTTCCTTGCATGGCTGCGCTGGGTCAAATGCAAGCAGGAGTCACGTGTAGGTACGTGGCTGCAAAGCATTTCTCACTCCATCGTCGGAAAAAATGTGTCCAAAACGCTCCGTTTTTCTTGACAATCTTCCCGACTGGGTGACTCATTCTGTCCATTGCTTGCTTATGTTTTCATCACCTCTTGTGTTTTGATCTCCCCAACTAGAGGCGGTGCGTAAATTGGTGGGAGTTTTGAAAGCCTGCGTCCTCAAACGCATCTTGACCGCATGGAAGAATGTTGTAAGGGACTCGCAGAGGACCAAGGATTACTTCAGGGTATCAGATCATTTGAAAATACAGTGAATCATTCTGCTATGTCAAGACAATACAAAAGTAAATTTTTAAATATCTACTTTTCCCCCTCCCCTGCTTAAAGAACATTTTAACTCATTCAAACACTTTTTACAGTATTCCTTAGCTTCTGTTTTCTACTCTATAACATCAAAAAGAAACAAAAAGAAGACTTGCACGTGCAGTTTTCCCAATAAGATGCAAGGTGTGCTTGCTTCAAGTTATTAATTAAACATTGTGTATATAAATGACAAATTGTTCAAACAAAAATCATCAATTTGTCCAACAAAAGTCCGCTAGCTTAAAGGGGAAGTCGGGTTTAAACATTTTTTTACAAAATTAATATTCTATGTGGCCCCACTAGTCTAAACCTGGCATTGTTATTAATATTGAAAAAAAAAAACGGAGACTCGACTTCCCCTTAATGCAGACAGACGAACCATTAAACATACAGTGTATAACAAAACAACAAAAGTCTGAATAAAACCAATTCGTGCAAGAACCAAAATATTTTTTCCCACTGGAAGTAATGTCAATCCTATTAGTGTTCCAGAAAAAATATTACCCATCCATCCCAAAATTATGGAAAATAGTGGAACATACAAAAAATAATGTGAAATAAATCTAAATGAATAATGAAATAAATAAATGACCATTAAAACCACTTTTAACATTTATTGTAAGCCACTGTACTGAGTCATGGTCCCTCGGACCATGTTATATTCTGTTAGCACCTGCTATTGGTGAAACGCTGGTACTGCAGCTAAGCAGTGAATTGTGTCGTTCGGTCTGTCGGCAGTTCACTCAAGTGCGGCATCCTGTAACACAGCAACGTCTGACCAGACTTAAATTTGACTGACAAAATATACAGAAGAAACAAAACCCTAAACTAAATCCAAACATTTACAAACAAAAAAAAACCACGGAAAATGTCACTAAATTGAAACAATTAACAAGTCAAGACAAAATTTTAAAAATTGAAAAATCCCCAAACGTGTGCGGTTTGATGTTGCAGAGACTTCAGAATGAACTGGAGATGGAGCGCCAGCAAAGCCAGGTCGGGGAGGGATGCGACTGGCTCTCAGCCTTGCCCAACCACATCTCACTTAAGGTCATTAATCCAAAGCTTCCGAGTTTTCTTATCGATCAAGTATGCATGCAAGCTACAAATTTCAGACAGGAATCAGCCACAGCTCACAGCCAGGCGTACTGAGGTCAAAGATCATCCTACCAGGCCCCGCCTCTTAAAAACAGATGCAGATACACAGACACGACACCACACGAAGTATTTTCTAAACATTTTATGCGTGCAATTTCTGATGTTCAAATGTTTACCCGCAGATATTCCAGTATATGGAATTACGAGACCTGCTGAGCTGTTCCGAAGTGTGCTGCAGTTGGAGAAGTCTCATCCATACGGGCACTCTGTGGAGTAAGGTTAGTACAATACCCGAATGCATAGAATTGTGCAGCAGTCACCCACGTGGTGCCCGGGCAGCCCCCGATAACCACATGAGGAACCTGCAGGTCTGTTCCAAAAATAGCTCACCACTGATGCAACATGGTGATTTTTTTTTGTACCGGTGATCATTTGAAAATCTTGACTTAAGTTGAAATATTGATTTAAGTTCCTTTCTATCCACTCAGATCAACGTCTCGGTGGATAAACGCTGGATAACAGACGACACCATGAAGGATGTCCTGCTTAATTTTCGTCCATTTGTGATCCACCTGAATCTGCGCGGCTGCACTTCGTTACACTGGTCTAGTTTGAAGCATATCGGTGAGTCGTCCACTCCTACAGCACTGCCATACCTGTATACTTATCGGAAGCCACCATTAATAGCTTAGCCTCATCTCTGCATCCAACACATTTAATTGCAGCTGTGCTTACTGGTAAGCTGTGCTTACCGGTTATTTTACTTTATGCAGTGATGCCTTGAGATTTAGCTATAAAGTCTTTTCTGCCACTCCCAGTTAAAGCTTACTGTCACATTAAACATCAAACAAAGACGTGCAGTGAATTTGAGTAGATGTGGCAAAACTTATTTACTTTCGATTTAGTTATGTCACTGCTGTCTGATTTATTATGTTTTTTAAAGAACAATATTACAGAGTGTTATTCTTCTGATTAAAAACAAATATTTTGGGTGGGGCAGAACGGATTAATGACATTTTTATTCATTACGGTGGGGAAAGACGATTTGAGATATGCATGTTTTTGAATTACACGTGTGTCACAAAATTAAACTCATATCTCAAGGCATCAGTGTTTGTACCCTTAAAAAAGTGTTATTACATTTTAACTACAGTTTCACCATACAATGTTAGCTCTCACAAGACTGTCATTCAAGTCAAAAGTTGACTTGGATGAACATTTTCTCAAATGCCAATTTAATGCCGGACCACATTAACAGCAAGGTAATCAACAGGGTTTCCCAAATAAGTCAAAAATGCTTTTTATTGCGACATTTGAGTGTATTAAGCAAAACACTTTTATGACATTTGTAATTATTATACACCACTGGAAATGAACAGATCCCCATTAAACCTGCAAATTGGGCTTGTAAATGTTTTTTTAAAGATTTGAGATCATTTCCATATTTTTTCGGGGGGTTTTACACACCACATAAGTAGATTCTTCATCTGATACAGACTATTTGACACAATTAAAAGGATGTGGCTAAAGTTGTACACTGAGCCCATTCAGAGCCGTTTGCCTCAAGACAGTCTGATAATCTGGTACTTCTGAGGCTGTCTCAAGTGGCTGGGCTCCACTTCCTCCTCCGGCTCGCCCTGGACCTCTTCCAGGGAGTTCCAGAGCAGCTCATCCGATTCGGTTTGGTCTCGCGGACTCTGCTGCCTGTCTTTGGGACAACCTCGGTTGTAGGAGCGCACGTACTCCTCCACGCTCTCGCCCGTGTATTCGGGAGGCGAGCGACACATCAGTCCCGAGGGCCTCACCACTGGGTGGAGTCGAAGCCAGTACATCATGTAGTGGATGCTGCAAAGTGGACTTCAGTTTTATTTGGGTTTTGATATTAACAGAGGAATATGAGACATCTGTGGTGTTCATGTTAGTTACACCCTCTCGTCTGTTTTTGCCAGCATTGACTCCTGGTGTCAGAGGCACTGTTGTACATTTACAACCATAATTCTTGTATTTATTCCATGGAATTGTATGTATTCATTCCCAACAGTCCTCATTTTGTCGTGCCTCTCTTGGCTGCACTGTTAGATTTTGTTTATTTTTCCAATTAGATTTCAGCCCCTATGTGTTGCCATGTCAATCTATGGGGCGAGCAGTGAGACTGCTTAACAATTTCAAATTCATCCTCACCAGGTGCTCGTGCTTGTCCCTGTTGATGTCAGCATTTTTCCATCCTGCAATTGGCTGGACAGAGCAAAACTTGGAAGAGCTCATTTTGACTAGCGAAGAAGTGGACCACGAGACGTTAACTACTGACGTTTTATAATGTCCCCTAGTCCTAGTAGCGCACAATTGTCAACAAGCGTGTGTTTTTTGGCAAACTAGTAACGTGTACTTTCTCTAATAGTAGGCAAAACTTTCCCTATTAGTGTAATATATGTAGATCAAAGCCTCTGTCTTTCTCAATCCAATTTGACGGCCTTTCAAATTGTTAGCGCTGGCTGGCTGTTACACCATAAAGCTGAGTTAGCCGGCCCACAATAACGTTGGCATGTTTCTGTCTTGCGGTTGGTAAGAGCAAGCCAAGTGCTTGTGTCAAATGCTTTTGTCATTTTATAAGAGAAATATTGATTCAAAATTACTCCAAAAATGATGTGCAAGTCGAGTGGCATGCTGTTCCGTTGCATTGTTGTCTAGATTTGCATGGGTTTTCTCAGGTACTCCCATTTCCTTCATCATTCCAAAAACATGCATGTCGGGTCCACTGAAGACTTTATATTGCTCACCCCTGACTGGATGGGCAGTAAGGGAAATAGATGAGGCGTAACACAGGTTAGCACAGGTTAGATTCTGGGTTTGAATCGTGGCTTGGAACTTTCTGTTTGGAGTTTGCATTTTTTCTTTCGACCCCTATTCCAGCTTTCACCCATATTCCCAAAACATGCCATGTACGTTATGTACCCGGAGACTCTAAATTAGCCATGAGTGTGAATGCCTGTTAGTCTTTATGTGCCCTGTGATTGGCTGGCTCCAACTCACCCACAACACTAAAAAGGATAAGGGCTATAGAAAATGGAGGGATTCCAATGTATTTGCTCTCTCTACAATTTATGATAAATTTTAGTTTTGCCTGTCAAGTCTACATTTACAGTAGCGAGAGATACTGTATAAGCAACATGAAAACCAAAGAGCTGTCATGGTGGAAAACCACGATAGAAAAAATACAAGCCCCACCTGTAATCGCACACCCAGGGGTTTCCCCCAAGCTTCAGCTTGGACAGGAAGTAGAGATCTTCAAGGACCCCATACTGGATGAAATGTAGACTGTTGTCTGACAGGTCCAGCTCGCGGAGGTGGAGGAGCCCGAACAACGAAGCTGCAGAAGTGCACAAGAGCAGGGTGTTTACCCGCCGCAACCAGTTCCCGTGACCAGTAAGCACCAGGTCAAGCAAACTGAGTCTGCTGAAGTGGAAGCTTGTGCACGTTGTTATGTAATCCAATTCAGCTCTCTCATAGTTGCACAGAAAGCTCATGGTCTTTAAATGGCAGAAAATTAAAACCAGAGGTTCCCACCAGATGTAACCCCCCCCCCCCCCCAACCATTGGCCGCTCCGGGAAAAACACACAAAAAAAGCCTTTTTCTGTCATCTTGGATCAAGGACATGCTGTGAAATTGGCTGCTTTACGCACTTTAAGCACGCACTTTAGTTCGGGCTAATCTGGTTTCGGGTAAAATTTCAGGATGGACTTGAGTTGCGCTGCACGTGAAACCATTTTGATTTTCTCTCAACTGTTGAATGCTCAGGTCCAACGGATCAAATTTTTTGGCCCCTTTTTGCTCAAGTTTCTGTTCTAACAAGTACCACGAATAGACCAAAAAATGTCTATGTTCAGTTAGAATTCCTATTCTTTTTAGGATACTATCACATTATCATTAGCAGGTGGCAACAGAGCTAAGACCGGAACAGTCGGGGAAATGTATAGACGTAAACGTCCTTAGAAATGTCCATGGAGAAGGCAAAACATGTTGCCATTCTGCTCCTTATTAGAGAACAACTTCCAACCCCCCCTCCCAAAAAAACTATACTTTATACCTGTGTCAATGCGCTCCATGTTGTTATGGCTGAGGTTCAGCGTTTTTAAACTCTTTGCTCCTTGGAAACTCTTGGCCTTGAGATGACGGATGGAATTGTGGGAGAGATCTATTTGGACGGCATCCTCGGGAATACCAGCAGGCACCTCGGTTAGACCTGTAGATCAAGACGAGTGGACACGTGTAAAAGAAGATGGTCTGATTCATCCATTCCAAATTTAATTTGTGCCATGTGCAGTGGAGCTTGTGTGTTTACAATGGATCCTTCCCATAGGAAGTGCAGTCGTCCCTCACCACATTGCACTTCAGATCTTGCTGCTTCATTCTACTGCAAATTTTTCTGTCATAAATATCTAGTTTTATATCTTTCTTTTTTTTGGGCTGTATCGTGGCATTTTGCAGTGATTATTTTTCCACACAGACTGCAGAGCGAAAAGCGTGAGCCAGTCGGAAAAGAGCGAATAAAAGACAGAGACTGCCCAAAGTATGGGATCACTTTCTTTTGCAAAGCACAACTGCTGTAAGTTAACATTGCAACAGTAAAAACTTTGTTAACTTACCGTATTTGTACTCTCTCTTACGCTCACGCCAGCAACCCTCAACAAGCCAGGCCCCCGCTTTTTAATGTCACAGTCACAGATTCATGACTGTAAAGGCTGAGGATGGCGAAACTAAGTGGAAAAAAAATATAACCTGCACCTCACACGCATATAGTATTGGAAATAAATATATGGCGGCTACCTAACAGATTTCATCTGTCACAAGGGTGATCTGGAACATGATTAACGAGGGGTTACTGTCATGGCAATCGAAAAAAACAACATTCAGGGTCTATAAATACACCAACTTCTGAATTATGAGCAATGGGGTGATTTTTTTTTCACATTGTTTTGTGAGCTGAAATAGATAAGAGTAGACACCTGTATAATTTAATTACTGAGATGGGCTGCGCAACCAGATCAAGGTGTACCCCGCCTATTGCCTGAAGATGGCTGGGATGGGCTCCAGCATGCCCGCGACACATGTGAGGCTCAGATAATAGGTGGCTGGCTCTCTGATTAAATTAAGTTATGGCCTCAGTCACGATATGAATTCATCCATCCATCCATCCATCCATTTTCTGATCCGCTTATCCTCACAAGGGTGGCGGGGCGTGCTGGAGCCTATCCCAGCTGTCTTCAGGCAGTAGGCGGGGAACACCCTGAACAGGTTGCCAGCCAATCACAGGGCACACATTGACGAACAAACATTTGCGTTCACGGGGAGAACATGCAAAATCCACACAGGAAGGCCAGAGCCAGAATCAAACCCTGCACCTCTTTACTGTGAGGCCGACGCACTAACCAGTCGACCACCGGGGCCGCCCACGATATGAATTAAACTCATAAATTAAAGTTCCTTTGTAATTTTTCCAGAATCAACTTGTTGCCATTGTGACATCTTTTGATTGTCTTGCATGGCTTAAAACTAAAGTAACCACTTATAACACAACTAAATAAAGCTACAATTAAAGCTGCAAGCAGTGATGCGTGTGCCCATGGAGCATCGTCAAACTTTGACACGCTGCCTAAATTAGATGGCAAAAGACAAAAGCCTTGGCTGTTTAGCATCTGCCTCAGCCAGTGATTCCCAACCAGTGTGCACATGGATGGATAGATGGATAGATAGATAGATAGATAGATAGATAGATAGATAGATAGATAGATAGATAGATAGATAGATAGATAGATAGATAGATAGATAGATAGATAGATAGATAGATAGATAGATAGATAGATAGATAGATAGATAGATAGATAGATAGATAGATAGATAGATAGATAGATAGATGGATGCTGGGAAAATGTTCTCAGGTAAAATATGTGCTTTGGCTCAATAAAGGTTTGCAAACGCGGCGTTACAGACATTCGCCCATCAAACCTTTGCCGATTTTGATCAGAAAGGAGGAAAAAATGCTCAAATTCAGTTTGATTCTCGGTATGTTTGGACTCTTTTGTTGAGGTTCTGCTATATAATTCACGTTCTCTGGAATCTCTGAGGAGTGTAATAATTCCAGTCATGCAACACCATCCAATTGGTGATAAATGCCTCAGGATTGCTTTTTCATTATTTAAGAAATGTGTGCACTGGGCAAGTTGCCTTTTCATTACGGTGATCGAAGGATTCCAATGGCGATAAAAGACTTGCCTCGGTGACTGCAGTCCACGCGTACATGAGGGAAGTAATAAGTGTGGCAGGATGTGATGGCATCTGGTTTGTTTTGAAAGGGACTTGGCTCCGCCGGATCTTTGGGATCAGTCTGGTCGCCCTGCGGCTTTTCATTTGGGTCCGACTTCTTGCAGAGCAGCTCGGGGTCGATCCGCTTCAACTTCTTGCCTTTAAGCCTGAGAGGCTCTGCGCACCTTTAAGGAGAAACACAACAAAAGTTACGTCTCGCTTGGGTCTTCTATCAGTCAATTACTTGATGTACTACAATAATCATGTTAAAAAATTAGTTTCCTCTTTCATTAATATTCAAAGGTCAACACACCTCTGTTCACATGCTATTGTTTTGTTGTTCATTTTCTCACGTGGAGATTTATTTTTAGTGTTAGTATGCATTTTTAAATTATTTATCTTGATGTCATTTGTTCCCACAAAAAAAAGTTGTCATGGTAACAAGGGTGTGTTGAATTTTTACATCCACTGGACCCCGTTTGTGTTTTGCCCACATTCGACAGAATTTTTGAAAGCCAGAACCTCGTGGTTTTTAGGCTGGCACAAAACACATCACATTCACCATAAATCATTCTTGTTGCCGACTACTTTTCTCTTGAATAAGGCCACGGATGGAGAATTACTTGGAGAATATTTGCTTCTCCGAATCTTGTGAGTCATCGCCGTTAATGTGTCCTGTTTGGCACTTTTCCATTTTGCTCCTCCTTGCTTTTTACGCTTTTGTAAGTCAACAAGGCTTTCAATCATTTCAACTCTCCCTATGTAAAAAAGTAGCAAGTGTATTTTGACCGAGGAATAGAAAGCATGGAAACTTTGTGTTTCCAAATATCGGGCGTAAAACTAAAAAGTGGTGAAAAAAATAACTACTCAAGTCAAATACAGATGATTCACCTACACTAGGGGTGTCGAACTCATTTTAGTCGCGGGCCAATTTGGAGTTACATCTTCCCTCGGAGGGCCGGTATGACAGTGAAACCACAAAATTATTACTTATACACAACAAATTAATAGATTACTCGTTTTGAAATAAATCGATTAAAAGGTTCAATTATTGTTCGAGTGAGGGTAAACAGGGTAACAAAATGATTGCAAAATTTCAACATGTGACAATTTGACATTTCGGTACAGATTTAGCAACACATGATTTGCTTTTGCGAGCCACTTAAAATGACCTGGCGGGCCGGATGTGGCCCGCGGGCCTCGAGTTTGACACGTGACCTACACAAAAGTACAGTAACAGAGTTTTTTACTCCCACCTCCCACCTCCACTTAACTCAGCTAATTTGGGGAGCCTCACCTTGCATGATTTCCCAGATTGCGGTTGCTTGGGACTTGAAGGGTTTGTACGAGGCTGTCCATGTCACAATGACAGTTCAGTGGATTGTCATAGAGACGCAGGTAGCGGAGGTTGGGCATGGGGATGAGAGCTTCCTCGCTCAGCGAGGTCAGGCGGTTGTGCTGGAGCAGCAGGGTTGTGAGTCGAGTCAAACCCTCAAAGGCCCCCTCCTCCACCAACGAGATGTGATTCTGCTGCAAGTCCAGGCTAGTTAGACTCTCGTAGCCGGCAAAGGCTTCATCGCGGAGAACCTTGATCCTATTACGTGCTAAGAGGAGGTACTTGGGTGCTCTGGACCAGGTCTGCGGCCTGGGAATGGAGGTGAGGCGACAGCCCTGACAGTCTGCAAAGACATGTCCGGACTCTATGGATTCTGAGCAGTTGCCTGGTCTTGAGGAGTCGGATCTGCCGTGACGGCCAGCGCCTCTCACCCTGAGGGTTTTGAATACAAAAGCAAGAAGCTGAGTGAAGGAAATGCGTTAAACAAGTTGTGAGCAGTGAGAATTTAGATCCCCATAAAAGTATTGTCATGATTCCTTTTGCAGACTAAAATCTTCTATATATTTTTTAAAATTGCATTGGAACCTTGACTTATAAGTGCCCCAACTTAGATGTTTTTCAGGTTCAAATCCATCGGCTGGTCAATTGTTTTTCCTTCTGAGTATTTTTTATTTTTTTGGGTGATTTGGGTCACCGCTCATGTGAAGTGAAAAAGAAAGGAGCAATTCACTAATGACTGCATGTAGGCAAGTAGAGCCGCAGTCACCGATGCAGTTTTAGACTTAGTTAACGGAACAAACAGTCAAATACGGAATGATAACACTTCCAAAGAGCTGCTGTCGGCCACAACTCACACCTAGACGCTCACATGCACAGACTAACTAGCTAATCCGACTCCAGCTGCTGACCTCACTCACTCGGTCCAGTCGCTTTAAGGCACATATCCAACACACGGACACTATAGCACCTAATAGGTAGATAAACCCGTGAGTTATTTGTTTGTGCTGATTTTTAACACAAAGTAAGATCAATCTAGTAATGCAGGCTCCAGAATGTGCGCGAAAGTCAGTAGCTGTTGTTTTTTTTGTGGAAAATATGATCCAAACAAATGAAAGGCAACCCTCCTTGACTGGTCGGTCGTTGACTGCAAACTGACCTCAACTGCATAAAAGTCAGCTGAAAGAACCACAACATGACCAACAGCCCCTCAGTTAGGAAACAGTGAAAAAAAAATCTGGCCTAATCTCACGAGAAACAATGTGTGAAATAAAGAAAATTTACGACAGGAAAAAAAAACTTTCTCAAATCAAGTCAAAATATGCTTGTTCTTTGTCTGCCAAGATATTTTTTCTTACCTGGCAGCTTTTGCGTGAAAGTATTTCACTTCAATTTCGCTTCAAGCATCGCACTCTACCCCCTTAAAAATCTTCATCTGGGATTTATAAATTGTTATTGAGATTTTATGACCGGTAATGACTACGTTTATCTTGTAATAAAAGAGATACCACGATTCCCTTGGTGAAGGTAGGATGAATACAATATTTTTCAGACATCAGTGTTGTTTTTGGCTAGCTACGTTTAGTTGTTTTAAGGAATTTTTGCCAAGTCGTAATTGTCATAACTGTTCCGTTGGCAGATAATTTTGCTGAAATTGTGTAATATATTCCGAATGTCATTCCTTTTCCCCCACCATTTTATTGAAGGCCATGTTTTGCAGTTTAAATGGGTTAAAAAGAACAACACAAATGAACTATTAGCACATACCTCAACCTCCGTGGACAAATTGCGTCATAAACTTCAAAATCCAGATGGGCTTACTTTGCACAGTAATATCCATACATATCCATTTTCTACAATACAATACTCTTAAGTGACCCTCATGAGGTCACTTAGGAGCAGGAGCCACTCCCAGCTGACTTTTGTGTCCGGTCAATCGGAGGACACAAAAAGCATTCACAATCTTATTCCCACTTAATGACAGTCCCCAATGAACATAGCATGCATTTTTTTGGAATTAGTGAGGATGCGTGCCAAGTAATATCCCCCCCAAAATTGATCGGGACCAATGTGTGCATGGCGCCCACCTGTCCCGCGCGAGCTTGTGTCTTGCTCCTTTGAGGCCTCTGCCTTTGCCCGCTCGTTTCATCTCGACCAACGGGAACAGTAGCAGAAGCGAGAGCAGGGAGATCACGACGAAAGAGGAGGTCACGCGCATGCTGGTAACTGTTGGTTTTCCTCTCAATAGCTCTCTCTGTCTCTTCTCTTGGGAGGGCTGTGGAGTCAAGCAGAGTTGTTTTGGATATAATGATGAGCATTTGAAATGGGTCAAAGCGGAGGACAACTCCTGTAACTGTTGATGGACTGCAGCTGTGGAAGGAGCGTGATGCAGGAGCGTGTTGCGTAAGACACGAGGAACATCCAAATGTGTATTTATAGCCTTACAATAATATTTCCACACTATCATGCTGTACAACTTTGACTGTTTGAGCCGCTCCACCGCAAGTTCAAAATCTGTGTGTACCTTGTATCTGTAGTGGGCCATGCATTTGGTGACTGGCCTTCCAATGGAGACTCTGTTCACCTCTTAACCATCAATACAGTCAATACATGTTTTTTTTTTACCCCCCAAGATAGCGCCTTTGTGGGCAGCCATCAGTAAGTGTTCTTCACGAGCCTTGCTTTTTTTGTTGTTTTTGAGTTTGTTTTCTCACATGGTGCTGTTATGTCGTGTGGTCCTGATGTGGATTGTTTTCAGTGTTTTTTGGCCACGACATTCGTCAAAGGAGAAGAATTTGTGCTTGGTGGTTGCGCCTTCTCGGCAGCAGGCATGTAGCAGCACTGATTTTGATTGGGAGGAATGTCGGCGCCATTTGACTGTCGGTGCTGGACAGCCCCGGGCCGCTTGTGTTTTTGCGCCTGTAATTGGCAGCATTTTTCACAGCCACGTTTTATTCAGCGGAAATGTCGGTGCTGTTGGACAGTCTGCGGCTGGATGGATGGATGGCTTATGGAGCTGACGATGAGAACAAAGGAGCGACATTGCAGAGCACAGAAGCGTATGTGGAACTGGGAGTTGCCGCTTGGAAATGAAGCGGATTTACATGGGACGAAAGATGTGAGCCAATCTCTTTTTCGTCAATGGACACTACAGCTTCTTGTTGACTTCAAACAACAAAGTATGCAGCGGCTCCTCTCTCCTGAGAGGAAAGAAATTTGGGGAAAGAAATTTCATCTTTGTTGTATGTTGCACATAAAGCACATTTGACAATAAAGTTGAATTGAACCTTGAATTGAACTGAACACAATATAACAACACATGTGTGCCACATACATCATTTGAAGCAGTTCACAGTCTATATTTATCGAATAACTTGATAAAAAAAAAAAAAACAACCTCTGAATAGATGCTGATTGTCAACCTTAATAATGTGTGCCGATCACTAAAGTTGCATTTTGTTAATGATCAATTTTGCTCTGACCAAGCAATCAGTGGGTGGAAAATGCTGAAGTTGTCTGTGAGGGTGAATTTAAAATCTGACTGGTTAACGAAACAGTCCCGTAGTTTAAGTTACATCAGCCAGGACTATAGATTCTGAAGGTCCTGGACAGATTGAACTGATGTGGCAACACATAGAGGCTGAACTCTTGAGTGGGGGGGGAAAAAAAATCAAATATCCACTTGGGCAGAGTAGCCAAGAGAAATGTTATGAAATGAAGACAATAAAAATTAGTGGAACAAATATTATCATTTACTAGAGTATTGGGATGTGCCCCAGATTGTTTTGTAACTTTCCTGCTGTTTCTATTCCAGGCGAATGCAGAAATCTCCAAGAGCTCAACGTGTCTGAGTGTTTTAACATCACGGTGAGAACAACATAGCCAATGTTGTGACGGTTATACTGAGTTCTGTATATTAGCGGTGTCAAACTTGTTTTCATCACGTTGTAGTTATGCTTGCCGTCAGGGTGCCACTTATAACTATGGTGTCAGGGGTCACAGACAAGTGCAACAGTCACTGTTTGTACCACGGGATTTATTATGCTGTACAATGCCGAATCGTGTCATTTGTTATTGCTTTGTCTCCATCTTAAGAGCCTGGGGGGAGGGGGGTAGCTCTTAAAGTGCCACTGGAAGTTTTTCACATTGTAACACATCGAAGTAAAACTAGAGCCGTTTACCCCATTTCGCGTACAGTCACGAATAAAATGATAAAACTCCAGAACTTAGAATAGACCAACTGGTCTAGTTTTGCCATCCACACAAATCTCAGTTCCATGCACAGCACTCAAGTTACAGACAATACATGTCGCTGTTTGCACTCTTGTCGTTTTCCAAAACTAAATACTTCTCAACTGCAGACATGTTTCCTCTCCCAGCTGCCTGCTTGACATTTACGCGATCCATTGTTGTGACAGTTGTTTTTATAAGGTGGTTCTCAATTCATCGTCGTCGTCCTACCGCATGTCGACTTTTTGTAATGTGTTTTAATGAGAAAAAATACCACTGTGTAATCTTATACTTTGCAAAATTATACAGGAATCATATAATTCAATAGAATGAAAAAGTCAAACTATTTCTCCTTCAACCGTTGTTGCTCATTCCGGTGTGCGGTTCTTGGCCAGCTGAGGGGCAGTTTAAGACAGCCACAAATATACTGTTCAGTGAGACTTCTCAACTCCTCTTAGCTCATCAGTACGACACTAACATTTGTTGCTCTTCACAAACAATTAAGAATATAGACTTGTGAATATGTGGTCTGATCATGGTAAATGGATTTTAGTTATATTGCGCTTTATCTACACCATGTGGTGTGCAAAATGCTTTACAAAGCCTCATATTCATAACTTATGCGGTCATGATATGGATTATACAATGTTTGGTTTCAGATATCCTTTGCTTAAAGGGCAACGACACATCGAATAAAGAGCTGCTAATTTTATGCTAGCATTCACGTAGCTGATGCTGTGTGGTTGTTTTAAATACCCAACATGTAATTCTCTTGTTTTTTTTTTTTATTTAGCTTGACAATAATCTGATGAGAGTGGCAAAACACATCTTCAAGCGGGGGTGGGGGGGATATTTACCAAACTTCCTCTTGTTGGGAAACGGTTGAGTCACCCTCCCCCAGACAGTGTTTAAGATCATAATTGAAAACAAAACACCGAGTCATGTCACTTGTATCGCAAGGCATAACTGTATTTAGAAACATGTTGTGAAATGGCAGACCTTCCCCACAGCACACCTGATGATTTCTAACAGCACAATGGCTGGGAATCGCTCTTAGATGGCATGCTCCATCTGGTCCATGGGGCCTTGAGTTTGACGCCTTTGCTTTGAGAGATTAAGCTCTCAAAAATGACAGAATGTACGGAAGCAGCCACAGCTGTCTGGCAGACTCACTGGAGTATAAAATATGTATGACGTGGTGGTGTGTGTGCTTTGACAGGACGCCATGATTGAGTCAATTGTGGAAGGCTGTAACTCCCTGCTCTACCTTAACCTCTCCAGCACGCTCTTGACAGACGCCACCCTCAGAGAGCTGGCAAGGTAAACAGTGCCACTTGTTAGCACGCTAATCCTTTTGTCGCTGGAGCCTTGCCTTCCACTTCCCCGAAGTAACCACTAATATGCATACTTTTTTTCCGACGTAGAGCCCAGCAGCACTATTTGCTTCGCCTTTCACGTGTTAGAACAGTTCACTTGCTGCCAGTCTGTAGACTGAGAAAGAGGAGCAGATGTGGCGCTTGCGACATGAAAAAAAAAAAAAACAAGAGGCATGATTGCCATTGTGGGTGAATTATGCGATGTGAAAATTCGAGTTGTAAATCAGTCAGGCAGGCTTAAAACAGGGGCTTTCCCAAACTTGTTCCCACAAAGTTGGACACGTAGAATTATCCAAAATGTCTCGAAAAGAGAATTATGGGTTTACGAGCCAGACACGTAAATTGATTGATTAATCCTGTGAGTGCCAACTGCTGTACTTTTCAACAGGTATCCAACATCACATAACTCATTCACTTGTTCACGTTTTCAAGTTTCCACCAAGCCTACCGAAGGAAAGACTAGACTCTTTTCTTTCACCAGAAAAAAAATGCTCCTAGCTATTTTCATTCTTTAGTAACCACCAATAGAACATTGTTTGGTATGAATAAAATGTTGCTTGGGGCCCCAATTTGGTCAGGATTGTCCTGGGTTGGTTCCATCAAAAACGCTAGTTTTGGATCAAAAACCAGCATTTTGTGAAAAGAGACATGTCAAGGAAGAAGTGTGGCTTTGATGCCGACATTTTTCCTTTTGTGACACCACAAACAATAAGAAAAGAAATCTGAAAACGGGATTTTGATGGCAAAACAACCATTTATTTACAGATATCCAACTATTAAACTCGCCGTGAGCGACACTCAACGCATGACTTAAATTGAATGTCGTTGGCTTTTTTTTACATGCCGTTATTCACTCACTCCTTAAAATTGCGTAATCTTTTCTCACGATAGCGACACACACTTTGTTGATACTATACATATACATACCCCGTGTGAGGTGCATAAACATGTCTGACTTCCAACAAGTTGGCATTTCTCTCCATCACAATCAACGTGACAACACGTGATTCACCCCCTAATCTTTATCTTCTTCAAAAAAGCTGTGCTGATCTCAAATCCTAAGAAATGCAACATTACCATCTGGGTTTTGTTTGCCTTTTCAGTTCTTTATTGAAATGCTTGATATTCAATTAGACAAACTGGTCATTTAAACTTAGTATTACAATACCTGTATGGTTAAAAAAAAAGAAATAAAATACCAATGTGTCTTGTTCTCCAAAAACATTGAAATTTGACTTAAGCAACTGTGCTATTGGGTTAGCTGCTGTTGGCTGTACTTCGCGCCAAGATACTCCCAGACGGACTTGATTATGTCACATTCCAACCCACCAGGCCCCACCCCTTAAAGGCACATGCAGTACATAGATTGATTGATTTTTTATGCTTCTGGGAGGGGGGGGGGGTTCAAATGTGTGTGCAACGTGTTTGAAAAGTGTTTTAGATGCGGAAAGATTTAGGATTTAAAAATGTAAAAATACAACTTACATGGTCTTTCTATGTCTCATATTTTCACACTTATTCGGGCTGTTGGTATGGAATCTTTGCCCTGCAATAAATGGGTGTTTTCCTTCTTGTTATTGTGTGGTGCACATACCTTCAAGTTGTTTCCAAGTTTGTGGGGGAAGAAAATACATTATTCTACAGCATAGAGACATTTTCAAAAACACTTTTTTTTCTGACAGTCAATAAATAGCAGATACTACAGTCTTTTAGTTGCTGATTTCACTGCCATGCTGTTTTGATTACACACCACCAAATCTTGTTCGTTCCCCTCATGATTTCAATTTGTTATTGGTTTTTCCCATTTTTTCCCCCAACAGCAACTGTGTCAACCTTCAGTACCTGAGCTTGGCCTACTGCCACAAAATGACAGATGAAGGTTTTCAGTACCTGAGTTTGGGAACAGGCTGCCACAATCTCCTCCACCTAGACCTGTCGGGCTGCTCCCAGGTCAGTCTTTCAGGCTCCGCGATATACTGTACTTAGTGAGATAATTCCAAAGGATTGGAAGAATCCAGTCGCCCCTCTCCTTGTTTGCACGTGTCCCCTCTTGTTCCTCACTTAGTATGAGCTAAGAGGGGAGGAAGGAAGGAGTGGAGAAAGGACGGGGTCGGGCTTGTTGAATAAGCCCACCCGCTCGCCATGTGCTTACTCGCATGCATGACAACACACTCAGTTATGCTCACTTCCAGATGTATGTTTTCATTTTATGGGGCCCGGAAAGTGTGAGGAGCGTGGATCAAGGGGATGATTCACATTCCAGTGAATACAGATTTGCTCTCTGTCTCTTTCGTAGGTGACGGCGACGGGCTTCAGTTACATCTCGGAAGCGTGCCCTTATCTCAAGGAGATTTTGCTCAATGACGTGTACGACCTGTCGGACAAGTGCATCTCTGTATGTTTGTTTCATTGATAGGACTCTGCAGACCAGGGGGTGGACAAACCGATAATGGTCTTACCTTGTAGTTTTGACACAAGTGCCACATCACGGCTTTCTCTTAAGCGTGATATGGCAAATAACAGTCAATTTAGGACTTTTCGGGATTAACGAGAGCATAGAATGACAATCTTTCAAGCAGTGTTTACTTGAGGATCATTAATGTGATATGTTGCCAAATTGGACCTTGACACAGAGCAGAAAGTGAAGCAAATCATTTTGTCTTCTGAATTGGACTCTCACTTTTCACAGGGGTCTTTGGAAGAGAAATGTAGTCCCTGTTTAATTGATAAATGATACCTTTACATTTCAAGATAAGCTCTACACACATTCATTTTGTTATCCTTAATTGTAGTAGACACAGTCCTTGACACCCCTGCTGCAGTCAGTTCAGACAAAAGTTTTGGGACACTCCGAGTACATAATAATTCAGTTCCTACCATCCATCCAATTTTGGACCTATTTTCCTCTTTTGTCTTACTTAAATTTGTTCTCACTCTTGCTCACACAGTTTTCAAAATAACAGGCTTCAAGATCTTCATTTCTCAATCCAAGTTAAAGTTTACCGTGAAACTGACGCATAAAACAGAATATAAAAAAAAAAAAATACTGTTTATTTTAACCCCAGAATGTTCCAGCAATTATTATTTTCTGTACTCTAAACGAAAGTCTGCTAGCATGATGCTAAAGTACAACGCATAATGCCATAGACAGGCTAACAGAAACTACCTTAGATGTTGTGGTAATTATAGACCTTCAAAAATCGGCCACTCTAACACATGCATCACATCAGCCTCAAACGCGTACATGTATAAACAGAGCAGACAGCAATACTCACAGTCCTATTCTCTCTGCTTGGTATAGAACTTGAATGGAGCCGTGACTCCAACTGCTTCAAACACTGCCGGGATGAACTGGAACTGAAAGTGTGGAATGGCAAGGTGTCCCAATACTTTTGTCTGAAGAACTCAACCAGAAGCATGTGTGCTATGTAGGTTTGCAAAATTCTGTAGAAAAAAAACATGACTGGAAATGTTCCACCTTTTCGCAAGCATTGCGCGATGTGTGCCACATAGGCCCTGATGGCCAACTGCCAGAATGTCTCCTCCATCTCTCTGCTGGAGGCGTGGCAACTGTCCGACGCCGGCATCAAAGCCATCGCCGAAGTCGCCAAACTGAAGAGTTTCAGCCTGGAGGGTGAAGTTCTCCGCCAAACTTCCTTGGACTATAGAAAGCTGTTTGAGCATTTCTTTGATATCCTTGAGATCCAGTGAAAGCTCAATGTACCGGCAGGCTCATTATCCTCACGAATAAAACAATTCAATTCACTACTAGAACGACCATCCTATTAGTAACCTTTTTTTTTTTTTGCACTGCTGTAAAACGCTTTTGCATACTTGGGCAAATACATATTAAAAGTGAGGCAAGATTACCATTAGGAATTTTGGTGCTACTGGTAGGATCCAGTGACCTTTTTTATCAAGGCACAGAACTGTGCCTAAAGTGTGCATACAAACATTCCCACACCAAATATGGGATTTAACAATTTGCACGAATACATTTTTTTTTGTGCTTGTACACGCTTTAGATTTCAATTGGAAGAAACAAATTTCGAACCTGTTCTACGCACTCTTTGATAAATGGGGACGCAGGAGACCAATAGTGCATGACACATGCCTACTAGTTGGGGCTCGTAACATTTCTATTCTAGCGCAGCAGTAGTTAATTGCATACTTTAAGCCAAACGGCGGCACGAGAAGTAAGAAAAAATATACAAGACAGACAGCCATTCTACTAGTGTGATGAATCATCTTACAAGCGAATAAAAAGAGTGTACTAGTGCAGATATATATATCAAGGATATCTAACAAATGCTCTAAGGGACTTTCCATATTGGACACATTTAAAAGCGATCTTCAATGTGTAAAAGTGTTATTCCTTGTGCAGGTAACAATCGCGTGAGCCACATGAGCTGGAAGGCACTGTGCTCCAGCTCACGAGGCCTCCGCAGGTTGCACATCGTTGAATGCCACAAGATGGGCGACACTTCCCTCAAGGCGGTGGCCACCCTCCGGAACTTGCAGTACCTGGACATCTCTCTTTGTGGCAAGTGGGTGTCGCCCTGCATGTCTTTTAATCGAGGCTTCTCAAACTTTTTGGGGTCCCAAGACTAGGATTTGGCTGATTACCTGTTGGGTGGTTTAACATGGTTTTGAAAAGCCAAGATTTCAATAACCGCTAGCATTGCCTGTAATGAGGTCTTCTTTTCCTTTTTGAAGGAATCTCTGAACGGGGCACAATATAATTGGCTGCTTATATAGTTTAGTCAACGAGCCACTGCTTTGAGGTCATTTTACCATAATGTAGAAATGCATATTATTTTAATATTACCAAGTACAACTTTATTGTTCAATGTGATGTATGCAGCACAGATGAAATGTCCTCCCTCTTAAACAAACAACAGACAACAATACCATGAACATATCACTACAATTACACTCAGCTTTATTTTTTCCAATTATTATGTATTTTGCAATACAATACTGTACGATAGAATGATACCAAAGATCAAAGCCTGTTTTTGTTGCAAATGTAAATTTGGCAAGCTGTACAGAGATGAGACACAGAGCCTGTTGATATTGGTCTACAGTGCCTTAGCCGATCAGGATGCAGAACACACACACACACACACACACACACACACACACACACACACACACACACACACACACACACACAAAATGCGCTAAAAGCATCCGTGAAACAGTGAAGCCGTGAAAGGTGTAGCAAGGGTTCACTTATTGTAAAGTGTCCTTGGGTGTCTTGAAAGGCGCTTATAAATAAAATGTATTATTATTATTATTATTATTATTACTGTGCTGCAATGTTTTTGCTCACAATGATTATACCGGCCCATATCTACCCAAGGCTCGTTACAGGGTTTTGCATCCAAGCAATTGATAGCAAATTATTTCGCAGCCCACAATTTGAAAACCACTGATAAAAATTATTAGTTGATGACACAAGTTCATGTCATGACTGTGTCTCATCGCAGAGTGACGGATAAGGGGCTCTTTACTCTGGCCGAAAGCCCCTCGGCCAGCAAACTGAGAGATCTGAATGTGAGTTACTGCAGTCAGATCACCGATGCAGCCATCAGCGTGATTGGTCACAGGTACAATTAAGTCATGCTGTCATTCACACTCTTACATTCATACACTCACCATTTACACACACTAACTCACACACACGTTCCAAAACTTCAAAAAAGCTCTCTCCCCCCTCCCCCTCCCCACAACAGACATACTCTCCCAACACTCGCTTACTCTGTCACACCTTCCAATCACATCTTCTCACTTTCTTCTCACACACTCATTCACTCACGTGCTCTCAATTTCCCACGCTATCGCACAATTTGTCTCACTCTTCTCGCACACACACTATAATCACACACACTCACTCTCAGTCTCTCTCACACTATCCAACGCACTCACTCTCACACATTCGCAACACGTTCAGTCTCACGATTTCTCTCTCTCTCGCTCAGGCACACGCCCACCCACCCACACTGCCTCACACTCACTCAACACACTCACTCAAACTATTGCATACTTTCTCCCAAAGTCACTCTCTCCACCTCTTTCACTTCCACCCTCTCTTACACACACTTACTCTTGCATGTCCTCTCTCAGGCTCTTAGATGCTTTCACTCATACATAATTTTACTCAATCATACAGTGGCTTCCACTCTTACACTGTGCACTCACACACACTCAGACATTCTTTCTCAAACAGTCAAAACACACACACACACACACACACACACACACACACACACACACACACACACACACACACACACACACGCACGCACAGTCAACTCTGCTTGTTTTGTCATGGCCTGATTAGGTTTACCAAGCTGTCCCATCTGAACTTGAGCTACTGCGAGCAGCTTACTGATGTCGCTCTGGAGTATTTAATGGGCAGTTCCATCAGCTCTCTGGACATCAGCGGCTGTAACATTCAAGACGACGTACAGTACTTGCATGCTGCTTATTCCCACAAATGTGTCGCAGACTTTGTATATATATTTACGTTGTTGTATTTTTAGGGGCTGGCTGCTCTCGAGGAGGTTCCCTTGAAAAGGTTGATTATTGCCGAATGTATCAACATCACAGACGTTGGTATGGAGGTACAAACTTTGAGTCCACCAACATGCTGTACATTTCTTCATATCTACCCACCTGTCAATCTATCCCTATGTGACTATAAAATGCTAAATATTTGATCACCTAGCAATTGCAACTATGTGTTGACCTACTTGCTACATTTTCCAGCAGAACATAAGAAATCAAAATTACAAATCTCAAATCATTCCTGTGGCTACAGACAGTGTTATGTTTGGATGAGTGTTTAATATCCCACAATTAATCATCTTCTCTATACGTTTTCTCTGGAGTAGAATTTGTGCAAGTACTTGACAGATCTGGAGTACGTCGACGTGTCTGGCTGCTTGGAACTGTCCGACCAGGCGGTCAAAGCCTTTTCATTTTACTGCAGAGGCCTGCTCACACTGCGGGTGGCAGGCTGTCTAAAGGTATACAATATACACGCTCACTAGTCATGTATGTACAATCTAATGAGAGCCACTACAAATTTGAATTGAGGGCAGCCATGAACAGGCCCACAAAAGAATCATACATTTTAAAATGAGATGCCCTTCCCACACAAAAGCTGCGTCACCCATCTGTCGAGGATATCTGGTCCCAATTAGTTGGAGTACGAGCCCTGGAATATGTCCAGAATGGCTGCTTTAAACCAAAATGGTCAACTTCCTGTTGAATTCCAGGCATGGGTCTAAGAGATTGTATTCATGTTTCCTATCATAATGACATTCAACCCTAATTTGGTCTCGATCGGTGAAAGTGGTGTTTGGAGTAGTTTTTTCCGACCTTCCCAGGAGACGCTGCTGAGCAAACATTGTATTCCCCCCCTCCCCCCCCAAAAAATGATGGGGTCTCAGTGTCACTACTATTGTTTGTTTTTCCACAGGTAACTGATATGGCAATGCAGTGCCTTTCACATGGAGCAGCCCAGTACCTGCGAGAGCTGGACGTGAGCGGCTGTACCCTAACTGATCGCGCCATCAGATACATCGAGAGGCTCTGCCCGCCACTCTCATCAATCACTATGCACGGCTGCAACCGCGTCTCAGAGTAAGAACTGCAGAAAAAAAAAATACTTCATCAATCTGCACTACTCACAAGAAATTCAAGCTGTTTTCTAAGGAACTGTGTGTCAAAATTTCACAAGTGTACACCACTTCTTGTGCGTACTGCATGTTTATGTGTGTGTGTGTGTGTGTGTGTGTGTGTGTGTGTGTGTGTGTGTTTTTCAGGGAGGCTGCCATGAGGCTACAACCTTATGTGCAGCACTGGGAGTACAGCAACGAACAAACCAAATTGTGGCTTCGATAAAGCAATCTGTGCGCACAAAGAATGGCATGGTATTGATAAGGCGTAGAAAAAAAAGTAGTGTGTTTCCGGTAACCCGACCGACCGAGAATTTCTACCTCGAAGAAGAACTTTACGGTCGGCATTTTTTTTCAAACCTTCTACATTTTTGTGTAATAATAATAATAATAATAGTAAATTTCATTTATAAGCGCCTTTCAAAACACTCAAGGACGCTTTACAATCAAAACAAGAACAATAAAACCACAGACAAAATTATAAATAATAAAAGGAAGATGAATTTAGAGCGTTTACATTGGTGCAAACTCTCGCGATATTCACGTTGCGTCGTTTGCCCTGTCATCTGTCAACAACATTGAATCATGGCGGCGGCCACGATCTCCGACAACAGTTTAAACTGCGTTTTGCGTGTTGCAGTCGCATGCTCGCACCATAATATTAAGAAAATAGCATCCACTGCTGTATCGAAAAGATTCAATGAACTATTTGACAAACACCACGGGCCGTCTAGGACGCGGGACGCAGAGGTAACAAGATGGCTGTAACAGCCAGCCGCTGGGTACCCAACTCTCTCGCCGCCTTTGGTTTTAATCAGTGGCGATTGCTCTCGGACTGCAAGGGAAGCTCGGCTTCCCCTAAAATGTCAAAGAATAAGTGATCAAATATATGAATGTAAATTTAGTTGTGTGTACATGTCATTGACTAAATATGCGCTACAACGTGCTCAACTTTTGCTCCGAATCAGCTTCTTCTTACTGGTTATGACGCAACTCCCTTCTCATTCATCCCGCAGCTTTGCTGTGCTTTAAACGGTAGTGAGTTCAGGGTAGGTTGTCCCAATGCGTTGAACGGAGACGAGTCATTGGATACAAGCTGGTTTTTGTCCCGCCCACGGACGCTCGTCATGGGACTGGATGGCAGTGGGAGGGTACCGGACGCCAGGCTTTTCTGCATCAGATTGGATGATCTGTCGGAGCCTGTGTGCCAGTTCGATTGACATTGAAATGAGCCAATCACCGAGCTTTTAGTGTAGGCATCCGTGCAAGCATTTTTTCAACTCGCATTCTGTTCCGAGTTGAGCTGGAGACTTCTCCTAATCATTTTAGCGACACTCTTTGTTGTAAACAAACAACTAGCGACAAATTAATCTTTTATTTCTGGTGGGTTTTATTGTAGTTCCTATAGTTGTAGGACACTAATTAAGTACCGGGAAAAGACGCCTTGTTGGTATGACAGGGTCACAGATCATTTTCTTGAAAAGGAACGGCTGCTAAAGTAGAATTCACGTATAAATAAACGGACACATTTTATGATGTCGACCAAAATTGAGCTTCCCCTCTTTGACAGACGAGCATCCGGCACTGGTTTCAATGTCTCCTTGTTTTATGTTTTATGGTTATTTTGTTTACGTTTTTGATGGGGGAGGGAGGGAGAAAAAAATATTTTTAAAAAATACTTTGTCCGACCTACCGACCCTATGCTGAAATTTCATGTTACCGGAAACACACTACTTATTTTTCTACGCCTAATCACACCAGTGAAGCCTACAAGGAACTCAGTAGAGTTCAGACCTCTGCCAAGGCCCAAACAACCCTAATTTGGCACTTTCACAGAAACCTGACTTTTTCTTTCATTAAGATCCACCCATCCATCCATCCATCCATTTTCTGGACTACTTTTCTATTGTAAAAATGCCCCTTTGAATGAATGAAAACATTGCTGTCCAATGAAGAATGGTTCGCATTTCCAAGTGTTACACATTTGATTGCCATCCTAATAACAAGAAAATGTTGGCCAGAAAGACAAATTGAAATTTCGTATGAAAATGATGAAAAATGTAGGGGAGCAGGAAAATTTGAGATTTATATTGAACAGTGAGGCAACAGGTCGGCGTCACAGAGCAGAGTTTTGGGGTTCGATTCCTGCTCCGGCCACCCTGTGTGGAGTTTGCATGTTCTCCCTGTGCCTGCGTGGGTACTCTGTTTTCCTCCCACGTTCCAAAAACACGCATGACACGTTAATTGAGCACTCGAAATTGTCCCTTGGTGTGAGTGTGATTTTCAATCGACAATGTAACATACAGGGGTGCCCAACCTTTTTTGACCGGAGATCGACTTTTCAAGCAAACGACCTCCCGCACGTGCACGCACACACACACACGCATGCCATGATGAGCAACAGAACACAAACGAAACCGAAAAAAATAAAGTCGATACAAGAGCTTGTGAGTTTGGAAAGAGGAATCAGTGCTTACCTAAGTCGAGACCTGACGCGGCAGCATGGGACGCACTTTGGCAGCGTCTTCAGTGCAACAACGTCACAACCGTAGCTCACTAACGTTTGAAAATGTTTCTCCTGGCATTTCAGATTCCCATTCTTTGCCAGTGCCATCGGTGAATTGTACGCGAAACAAACTTTGAATTAGAATAAAACAAATTAAAAAGATATACGGCTACGACTCTAATCGCAAGATGCAAGTGCAGCCAGCTGACCGCTAACAACTTCCGGTGAAGCAGGTCACGCGCCGCCGTAGGTTAATATTTTATTTTTAAATACTTTTTGTGAAAATGAAACTGAAAGGATGCTTAGGTTTCAGTGTGCATTAACACAAAAATATAGAATATTAATAATACGCACACCGACACACACTGAAATTTCCATTGGACGGTGTAACAGCAGGAATCGGGGCCAGATAAACATACAAAAGATTAAGTAACGCTCAACGTGGGGTCGAACCGACGACCCTGATAAAGTCAGGCTCTAAACTGCACTTGAACAGTGATTTCTATTGTACAGTGTAAGAATGAAAAGCAGTGGCGCATCAACCTTGAGTTTAAGAATTTCACTCTACTGACTGAGCTAGCTGGTCTCTGAAAAACAGTCAAACCAAGATTTTCATTGACCATTGCAGCAGAATTTAAAAAAACAATCAAATAACACCCAATGTTCCTTGAGACTAAGAGGCTCATGCTCTACCAACTGGGCAAATACTAAAATGCTCCAGAACTAATTTTCTTTCGATAGTGAGAGGGAGAATAACCTGATAATCCCCAATGGGATTTTCATTGGACCCTGATGAAAAATGAGGACTTTCTCAGGACGAACATAAAATATGTAAAAATATTTCCTTCATTTTATTGGACAGCAGTGAAACATTGAAAGAAAGTGGCGAGAAAGAAGAGTTTTACTTGATATTGATACTGTATTAAAGAAAAAATGATTTGTCATTGGACTATTGACCAAAGTGGAAAGGAAAATGTTAAAAATAGTGAGGAAAAATGTTGGAAATTACGCAGAGGTCCACAACAATAAATGGCTTCTAGAAAAGGAATATACTGAGGCCTAAACGCTACCTCCAGTAATTGTTCATGTTTACTAAGGCAGCAAACAAACAGGAACATAACCTTGGCAGAGGTCATTTTTGCTATATACTTTGGTGTCTGTGTGTTCATATGTACTTTAAATCATGTTATCTTACCTCAAAACCTCAAATTAAACACTTGAGACCCCATCGTTGGGGAATGTATGGCATCTTTAGATCATGCAGTTTTAACTATGCAAAGACTTATTCAGACTATTTCTTAGTGAGTGAAATCAATGTTACTGTAATGAATACCGTTTTGTTTTTTATTAAATAAAAATGTGATTGCACAGAGGTGTGATTATTTCAGTCTCTTCACAGTCACGATGGGTTATATTCATCTGTGAGTGACACTGCAGTGCCACACTGTAACTTTTCAGCGTCCCAGCTTCAAGGACTGCAACCAGCTTTGCGTCCTCAGGCTGACTGAGCCTCTTTCCGTGGTGACTTTGATCCGCTGCCTCACTGGACCATCGGTGTTCATGTAGCCTAGGAGAGATGGAGAACGAAAGAATGTCATGGTTGATTAACAAGGCAGTTTTGAACTACTGCCTCCATGAGTAAAGAATGTCTTGATTGTTTTTGTGTGTCTCTCTCTCTCCCGCTCTGTGAAGAAAAATATGCTCTGTAGTTCCTCACCAGTGACTCTGGTTTGGTTCTCAGTAGTGTTCTCTTGGACTTGGTGCAGAATAACATCATGGCTGACGTCAACCGTGACACCACATAACTCCACCTCTGCTTGTAACAAAGACGGCACGCGGACACAAACCTGTCCTACAGTAAGAAACGAGGGATTCAAAAGCCAGTGGTGGAAAGTAATCATGTACATATACTCTGTTGCTCTACTTGAGTAGATTTTTTAAGGTATCTAATATGTAGTCCTTATTTAGTTTTACTTCCTACATTTGAAAAACCTTTGTCCAAAGATGCTTGTTACTTTTCCAAAATCCCGCAAATTAAAATAACAATTAAAAAAGGCATAGGTAGAGATTTATAAAGTCAACAGCAATTGATATTTTGATTGATTGCGATCTTGGGGATTGAAAGGTGAAAAAAAACACAAATAGCAGTAACATGGCGGAATGTGAACCAGGGAACATTAACAAATAATATACCGCAACAGGTTCACAGAAGGGTTAGCTATTAAAATGTATCTCATTTGAAAAGATACATCCATGTGAGGTGTATTATATTCAGCTATTAACTAAATTATCATTTTTGGTCATCAATTCACATTGTTCGCAAAGCCACGGGAGCACATTGTTTTCATAGCATGTCCTAGTAATTTTATTTTCCTTCCTAGTTGGTGCACTATGCAAGTTAATGCAAGTTTTTGTAGTCATGCAGTATATTCTGAGACGAGAATGTTGTATGTTGTAAAAAAATAAAATAATTTTTCAGTCTGTACTTTTTTCTATGTTTATCAGTCCTTTTTTCTACAAGTATCTGTATTTTATTGTACTTTTCAAGAAATGTCACACAAAGGAAGTACCCTCATGACTCACGCCACGCATAAATAGTAAATGGGGAGTACTTGTACATGACTCCAGTCGTACAATAACTGTGTGTCACATACTATCATAGCAATGCCCCTCCCTACCATGCTGCTGACTTAATTCTGGTGGACAAAAGGATTTGAGGTCCCGTACTAGGGTACAGTAAGCAATGCATATGTTCTTTACTGCACAACCTGAAAAATGTGCATATTTCTACCTTCCCGACTGAGCACTTCCGAGCTGGCGCCGTCTCCCACATATACATCGATGTCTCCACTTTCAGAAGAAAGCTTCAAGAGGCCATTGGAGCCATCTGACAAAAACATCAAAACATTCGATCAACAATACAGAGCATTCCATTGTGTGCTGCTATCCGAAAATGTTTACCAATGAGTGTATGGCCTGATCTGTTCTTCACAGTGGCGTCACCTTGGGACAGAATAGAACACAAAGTCAGTGTGGCTTCGTGACAACAGTGCAAGTAAACAAGATAATTGTTTCCAACATGTGCCTCGCAGGAAGAGAGATTTAGATTCTGGACGGGTGACGCACTTCTTCTCTGCTCTGACGATTACATTCCTATCTTCCAACAAATATATTAGGAAATATAGTAGTATTATTTTGTCTTTTTTGGTTAACTTTTCTTTTGATGGCGGCGCGGACACCCGCAGCGGCTCCTCTTGTTTCATGTTGAGAGGGAAGAAATTTCATCTGTGCTGTATGTTACACATACAGTACATTTGACAATAAAGTTTATCCAAACGTTTTTATGTTGTTTTTTTTAGCGCACGCACACACAAAACTACCAAGCAATAGCTCATAAAAAAACTCATAAATTGAGGCACTCATAAACCAAGGTATCAGTGTACACGGTTTCACGGTCATCATGGCCCAATGTGGCAAAAATTGCCTTGGACACCCCTCAATAGACCCAATGGCATGCTAGCAAAATACATGTGCCTGTTCAGATCACCGTGTATTAGTCCCAGTTCCACCTTTCCCGTGTTGGAGGAGACGCAGCTGGATTCGGCGTAGACGGCCTTGACCGCTAGAGGGCCGTGTTCTGTGGAGACCTTCATCTCGGAGCCCTGCAGCTTCTTGACACGCACCGCCTGCACAACACAAGCACAGCGCAGTGAAGGGCACTCAAAGACTCTTCTCAGCTGTTTAGTGTGGATTGAAAGGTGCTGCTGCCCCCTAGCGTTCCTTTACTGCCACTGGCAGACCACAAGTTTGGGACCTGGGCCTTCAGTGGAAACCCAATCCACCTCTTCATCGCGCCACTATCACATCCCAGTTGTAGAAACTGACACTGTACAAAATAACACCGCCCAACTGTGTCATTTACATAATCTGGAGCAGTTTTTAATCAATATTTATGGCAAATGAATACATAAAAATGGAATAAAAATACATCATAATAACCAGAGATACGGATTATTTGATGTGCTAATGTGTACACCTGGCTACAGACATGTTTTCCTCATGGAACTTCGCTGTCACAAGTTTTGCTCTGAGCAACCAGAAAAATGCTGGTGTCATTTGCAAATATATGCCCTTTCTTTTTTATTGGTCTGGAAATTATTTAGTCTTTGTTCAACTATCTATGCCAATGACAAATAGTGACAGTCAGAACAATTAAATGTTATTTCACTAGATGGCAGAATGTGATGATTCTGTGTATCCACTTTTTGTGACATTTTTGTTTGGTCGTGTGCAAACAAATAAGTTTCTAGTCTCTTGTCAAATGTACGCCTAAGCTCAATAAAAGTTGGGAAACAAAGGTTTAAGTTACATGGGCCAGCGCTACAGGTTTCGTAATGCATTGAGGCCTAAATCTGCCTGGACAAAAAAAAAACATTTTTTAAATCACGCTATTTTTAGCCCGCGTTAAGTTCTTGTCGGCTTTGCTGAGTTGCAGCCAAAACATGTTCTACACTCAGCTGGCGTAAAATTCCGCGTGTCTGGCTGTATTGAGCCACGGTGTAGGAGGCATGGTCGCCGCGCAAGGCTATTAAAGCCAAGTAGACCCCTACCCCTACCCCACAATGATTTTTAATGTAAAAATAGAGGATTTGTGAAAATCATATTTTTCACAACAGAATCCGTGGAATTCCGCGAACCCGCGGAAATTTCAAAGCCATGCTAAAAGAACTGGGAGCAGTGCAATCAAGAGAAACTCTATGAAATTAAGCAAATAGACTGTTTCCTATCTAATCTAATGTGTGTGTTTTTCACGGAACAAATATTAGTTAAGAATTTATGTTGTAAAGGTAGCTGAGTATTTCTGATGGTGTTTATTCAAATGCATTAAAGTTGTGTTGTCCTTACACCCTTGCCAAAAGCGCTGATATCCACATTACCATGGATGGTGCCCTCGCCTGTGACATCTCCACCTGATCGCACCTCCACCAGATGGCCCTGAGGTGCACACACATAATCAGTGAGTGTGTGCATGTGCATGTCGTCACTAAAATCTACATTTGCTTTGTGCTTTAGCCTTACATAAACAAAAGTGGGGGGTTTTCCCCAGGGGGAAAAATACATTGATAACGCAATAATCGAGATTACAGTGTAGCATGGTTCATTTTTTTCATTGTTAGTATTGTATGTTCTGCTTATATGTTGCCACTCTATGTGTTAAGTAGCAGTTGTTTAAGGGTTTACAATTACTGTAACGTCTGCGCTAATTTTTTGTTGGCCTGTTAATAGTGTTTGGTTAAACATTTTGGTGTCTGAAAAAAAGAAGCCAAGGTACCACTTTTGATGATTTTCACAGTCATAACAGACGTCTGAGAGAAACCGTCCTCACTATATGGCCTATGACAAAAATGTGGTTGATACCCGTGATCTAATGGAATCAACAAGTCATCAAATATTCTCCCTTGACACGACCAAAAAAGGGATTGATTTAAGTAGATGTTTCTTATTGTGGTTGTTTGGAGGGGTGAGTAACTACATCACTGCATTATGATCGCTATTTCTATAGTTTAACTTGTATTGGATCTCATTGGTTTGTGTAGGTGCACCTAATAAAGTGTCCCCAGTGAGTGTGTTTGTTTGACTGACCTTGACTGAACCCAGTGAGCAGTCACCTTTCTCTGTGTGCACCTTGCAGATGTCACACTCCATGTTCTTCACCAGCACATTGCCTTCAGCTTGGGTGCGAATGAAGAGATCTGACACACACACACACACACACACACACACACACACACACACACACACACACACACACACACACACACTATTACATATTCCAAACGTGTCACAATCTATGACTAATCTACATGAATGTATGAATCATCATCTGCACTGATGTATTTATTTTCACTAAAGTTAATTCACAAGAGAATAATTTTATGTACAATAAATCATCCCGTTGCACTACTACACGCATATATATGTATTCTGTATAATCAAGCTTTTTTCTCAGTCAATAATTGTAATTTGCACTGTACATTGCATACACTGTAACGTTGTACAGTCCATCCATTCAATATCTGTGCCGCTTATTGCCACGAGGGTCCCGGGCATGCTGGAGCTGATCACAGCCGTCTTTGGCCAGTTGCACGAGTTAGTACATTGTGATAGCAATGGGCATATGACGCCTTCTGAACACTTGAAGCTTTCCTTACAGTTGATACACAAAAAGGTACAGCTGATGGGGCTTCATGTGAAAACAACTTGATATGTTTCGGTACAAATTATTTTTGTGATGTGCAAAACATTTTACTCGAACTATTATTTAAATAGGCGGCCTGGTGGTCCAGTGGTTAGCGCGTCGACCTCACAGTGTGGAGATGCAGGGTTTGATTCCGGCTTCGGTCTCCCTGTGTGAAGTTTGCATGTTCTCCCCGGGCCTGCGTGGGTTTTCTCCGGGTACTTCGGTTTCCTCTAAATTGTCCCATAGGTGTGTGTGAACGTGGATGGTTGTTCGTCTGTGTGTGCCCTGCGATTGGCTGGCAACCGGTTCAGGGTGTCCCCCGCCTACTGCCCAAAGACAGCTGGGATAGGCTCCGGCACCCCCTCGCGATCCTTGTGCGAATAAAGCAGATCGGAAAAATGAATAAATGAATGAATTATTTAGGTACCCCCACCCCACAATTAATCGCAGCATTAATGTTCAGTCCTTTCCAGTTCACTTGTTTTTAACTTTTCGCATACCGTATATTTCTTACTCTTCAGGTATAAATAAGGTTCATTTTTAATAGAGGTTTTAAGTGCACAGCATTTGCATTTAATATTAAGATTAAATGCAAAAAAAGCGGGGAAGTCTTAAGACAGTCTTACCCACTATTGTACTGTAATATTGTATTGTGTTGTACTGTACTGTGAACTCACTGCTCTTGATGGGTACAGACAAATGGACAGACAAATTGCTGTCAGCCATCTCGGCCGAGATGAACAGCTCCTTGCCATCGTCGTCGTAGTGGACACAGAAGTCCTTCACGTCCGTTCCCTGCTCCCCTCCGTGGACCGCGACGAAGGCTCGGTCCGCTTCGGGAAACGCGTGCGGGTCCAGGGGCCGGACAGAGATGCTGCAACTCAGGCGTGCCCGCAACGTGCTGAAGGGGCTGACCTTCAGGCTCCACTCCCTTAGCGGCGGCCGGTGGCTCGCCTCGCCCTCGTCGTACTCTCTGGCTAACTTGCCACCGGTAGTCGTGAAGAGAGACCGCTTTTGGTGTGTGCACCGCCGGGGAGTACGAAGACGATTGGCGGTCCGCCACCAGAAAAGTCCGACGACGCTCCGTAGAGCTGGCGAGCTCCAGAGCAGCATGGCAATGAATCAACATATTGACGACCGAACCACCGCACGCGTTGCTATAAGCGTATGCGAATTCATTTTTCAGAAGTTGCCACTGTCATGCCGCGACAAGTTACGTGTTAAAAATACGTACTGATGACGTAAAAGCAGACTTCCGCTTAGCGCTAGCCACATAGCTTGATAGGAATAGACTAAAATCATTAGTCATACAGTACTTATATATTCATGTAAAGTCAGCAATGGTAGGTTGCTAATTGGGTTGATAGCGAAGTAGGTGGCTCGATCGGTAGCACAATCTCGACTACTATTTGTTTACAAAGTTACGTAAAGTAGGAAGAGAGACGGAAGTACAGTATGAGTTTCCTGTCATGCCAGAGAGATCGAAACCATTAAAATAAATGTAAAAATATGATTCTGATTTTTGCTTGTTTTTTTTTGCCTACACCAAACAATTGACGAAAAGTGGATACCTATATGCATTGCCCTTTCGTGTTTAATGTGCCTATTATAGAGAACATACCACAAAATAAAATAATTCAGTTTATCAACGAATATAGTATTTATTCAAATAACCAAACCACACTTTTCACTTGTAAATCTCTGCTTTAATTTGAATTTGGTGATGGTGGGGTGTATAATGAAACACACAATCCCATCAACCTTTCAAACACTTTCAAGCATCAGTAATCAATATAAGAAAATAATCCATTACAAGAAATATCTCACCACGATGAATGGAAGGCCTGGTATCTGTAAAAGCTATGTACATCCTCAAATATCACATTACAGGAGTGCTCAGTTCACTCTCACTTAGTACTTACTGTTTTTTGTTGTTGTTTTTTTTTTGGTTTGTTTAGTTTTTGTTGTTTTGCTTGTTTGTGTGCGTGTGTTTATTGGATCATCTTCCGGCCAAGTTGTAAATTCGTCGTAAACCGAGGACCCCGTTTACATCAGCACACAGTTTACTGCAGAATTACAGTTTACCACTAGGGAGAAGCATTGCGCCAAAGAGGTCAGCAGATGTTTATTGAGTTATAATTTGTTTTGATTCTGTATAAATTTTGAAAGTTGATGTGACTGATACGAACATACATTCCTCACAGAACGTGAGAGCTATTGAGATGTGCCTAAAATGCACTCCTCTATAGTATTCATAAATGAACGTATTTTGACCTGTAAAAGTTTGAATGCCAGCCCAACTCTTTATTTTTTTCCCCTGGGATGCTTCATCCTTACATTTCACCCAGAACCCCAAATTTTTTTTTAGGAGTGTATGTTGTATATTAATCATATGTTCATGATTTTAAAAATTCCTTTGGTCGGATCATCATTCTGACATTTTTAAAAGACTGCCTTTCATTTGTGAAGTAGAACTCAGTGGAGATATTTTGCCAGGCCCCCCAGTATATACCATTACGTACCCCCTTGTACTTCCCCAAATAGTACCTTCCATTGAGGTTTGCAGCCATACATGCGTCAAACCACCAGCCAGAGCTGTAGTAAGCCCCACAGTTCCCAGCGGGGTAGCGGTCATTGTCTCGGTCCGGGGTGGTGAAGGCCTGGTTGTTGTGGTCATAGTGGGGGCTGAAGCGGAGCGCATTTCCCGCTGTTCCGGAATAACCCTCCACCGTCAACCTGTAGCGCATCCTTTCGCTTGCCACCCTAAAGTTCTCATACTCTGCGTACCCTGTCACCCCCGAGAAGTCCTGCAACTCCACCCTCAGTGTCATGTCTCTGTTCCGGGTCAAGAAGTGAATGTATTGGTTCCCCAACCAGAACTCCCCTCCATTCAGAAGTTCCCCGAAGCCTGATCGGTACTCGGCCCAGGTGCGGTTGAAACTGACGCTGCCGTCTTGCCGGAGTTGCAGGACGGTCCATCCCCCGCCCTGTACCTCCATGTCGCACAGTACCGGAAAACCGTTGCCGGGAGGAGATCTGGAGTCACTTGATAGATGCCACTCTTCATCACCCGCCCTTTGACTAGGTGGTCCGAGCAGTCTTTCTTCACCCCGGAAACTGCACCTGAGGAGCATTTGATGGTGCCACAAATCACAACCTTGTCTTTTATTGGCAGAGGGGTGTCCAAAGTCCAGTAACTAAAATCGTAAAGTTTCAGTTCACTTGTTGATGACATAAAATAGTACAGTTGAAGTCACAAAAATTGGCCTGATTTGTGAAACATTATACTAATGATCCTCAAGTCAACACCGCTTTAAAAATGGCAAAACTGCTGCAGACGGCGGCACAGTGTTCGACTGGTTACCACGTCTGCCTCCCAATGGAGAGGTGGAGGGTTCGATTCTGGCTCCGGCCTTCCTGTGTGGAGTTTGCATGTTCTCTCTGTGCCTGCGTAGGTTTTCTCCGGGTACTGGGGTTCCCTCCCACATTCCCAAACCATGCATGGCAAGTTAATGGAACACTCTAAATTGCCCATAGGTGCGAGTGAGAGCGCGAATGGTTGTTTGTCTATGTGTGCTATGCGATTGGCTGACAACTAGTTCCACGGTGTACCACGCCGACTGCCCGAAGGCAGGTGGGATAGGCTCCAGCACGCCCGGCCTTGGAGGAAAAAGTTGAATACCCTAGGTAGTTACGATCACCTTGCAGCCGAGATATAAAAACGAGTTGCAACACATCTACTTTTCAACAGTAAAAGAGGTCAACAAATTACCAGCCCAAGGGTGGACCTCCGTGCTTGATGTATTTGGTGTGAGTCATTTATTAGAAAATGGTTGCTTTTAACATTACGGTGTATAAACACTTTATTTTATGGTTTGGAATACACACTAATGTGGAGCTAAGCAGACTGTATGGCTTTTAAAAGTAGTTAACTCAAGAGGTTTGATTAGATTTGTGGTTAAAGTACAGGGGTTCTTCGGTTTTTGACTGTTCCAACATATGACTTTTCAAGGTTACAAGTACTGTAAGAATGCGTCGTAACATGGCACAAAACAACTTCACCAGAAGAAAATCAACATTCAGAACGGCTCAGTCCAGAGCTCCCATCATAAGATCTGAAAAATTGTGTCTCTTACCTCCAGATGGTATCTGCATCAGTGATCCACTGACTGGCCTGTTATCACCCTGGTGATCCTCTGGCAGATCTTTCAAACGCCTTCCCGGAGGCGATCTTCCATTCGGGCCCAGTTGGCTGCCGTTGAAAAACGTGGCAGCCAACTGTTTGATTTTCACACGCAGCTCGCGAGCACTTGATGTCGACAACTCGGCAGCTGGGTGGACCACAGGGTCAGTGGTGGTTGTTGAGCTCAAGTCAGAGCTGGAGGAGTTCTGAGCACGAGGAGAAAGGGGTTCAAGAGTCTTTTGGTGATTTGCTGCCTCATCTCTAGCGTGCAGATTTGGTTTTGTGAGGTCTGGATTAGTGCTCGGAATAACACTGCCGAGCAAGATCGCTTGTGTTGATTTTGGGATTGAGGAAGGTGAACTGGTTGTTTGTGGCATGGGTTCAAACACCACCCCGCTGTTTGGGCCCCCCAGGCGTGGGCTGCCGAAGGTCTTTTGAGGGACGGTTTTCCTCGTGCTGGGCTTGAACTCTGTGTCCATTCGGGAATGAGTCACCTCAGCCATCTGTACATCAGGAGTGGGCGTAGGTGGATGTTGATCATCGAAACTACCCATTGTCGTCCGATCAAAATGGCGAGGTTGGGGGGTTGTGGTCTTCTGGTTTGGTTCAGATGGTGGTCCTCCTGGCTTCAGCGTCGGTCTGGTTGGTGGTGTGTCGGTAGAGCGAGACCAGGATTCTGATTTTCTTTTCGAGTCCTCACCAGGATTTTGATTCGACACAGATTGGTGGTCAGGATCAGGAAGTACTTGACTGACTTTAGGCTTCATATTATCTTGAGTGTTTTGGTCTCTTGCAGGCTTGGGCTGCTTTTGGTTAAGTTTGGGCACCTGACCAGTTTTGGGCTTTGGGTTAATATTGGGAATTTTCTGGCTGGATTTCAGCCTGTGATTGGGATTAGCTGTAAATTTGTTTTGTGACTCAGAGTCCCCAGAAGAATCGGAATTCACCGGTTCTATCAGTTTTTGCCTTTTTTTGGAATCGGTCTGCAGATCAGGCAGGAAATGTAGTTTTGCTTCATTTCGATCCAGTTTTTCTTTTGTGTCAGTTTTTAACTTTTTCTCAGGTTTTTGCTTCTGGTCAGTCATACTGGTTTTAACAGGATGAACAGGTCTTTTGTTAGGTTTAGAGTTTTTCTTTAACATTAGGGTTTGGTCTGATTCGGGTACTTCGTCGGTTGCAGGTCTTGCTTGTTGGTTAGTTGCTACCTGCTGCAGATTAGTTGTCTTGTCGTGGCCATGTTTAGCTTTTGGGGGTTTGAGGTAAGGATCCGTTGTCCTGTTATCAGCTCTTTGAATGTGAAAACTTCTAGTGTCATTGCCACTTTTCAATTTCATCTCTGCTCTGATTTTCTGCTGAGCTGTTTTTTGCTTGGTTTTCATGTCCAGTTTACGGTCATGCTTGGAATCCATTGGCTTGATTGCATCAGGCTTCATTCCGGGTGTACGCTTTATCTCCGCCTTATCTTTCAGGCCTGGTTGGTGCTTCGAGCCGATGTCGGTGCTTGGCCACCTGCTGCGTTCCGTGGCTTTGGGGGGAATAGTTGTGCGGAGGCTGTGAGGAGGAATGATGGATGTTGAACTTGGGCTTGGGGAACTTGTTACATCCAACGGATACCTCATGGTGATTGATTCAGTCGAAACTGTTTGGGTTCTTCTTGGATTAATAACTGGCAAGTAAGTGGAAGTGGAACCGGAGAAGGGAGGCGATGGAAGAGATGACGTGATGCGCTCAGTCTTATCCAAGTCGACAAGCGCAGGCCTTTGAGCTGAGATAAATGTCAACACAGGAGTCGGGCTAATTGAAACAAAGTCTGTCCTTTGAGTCGCTTTGCTGGATGCTGATCCTCCATCACTGTCTCTCTGCACATTCTCGACTGCTTTTCCTCTTTCTGTTTTTACACTTCTCATTTCTCCATCCTCCTTCTCCACCACTTCCTCGACGTCTTTTTTTATTGACTCACTTTTGTCTGCGAGCCCTTTGTTTGCAGTCTGTTTTGGTTTCTCAATTATCTGCCCTGCTTTTACCCCCTTTTCCATTTCATTTTTCTTCTCCTCCCAAATCTTCCCTTGATCCTCCCTCCCACGGTCCTGCGGCATCTTTATTTGTGTCTTTTTCTCCATCACATTTGTTTCATCTGGCCACGCTTGATGCATTTGATTATTTCCAATTTGTTTTCCACTTTCCTCCTCGGGTCGTTCACTTTCTCCCTTTTCATCGTTTCCAGCTGCTTCCTTCAGGGAGACTTCTTTCTCACTTGTTTCTACAGCGCACATGGAGCGTGCCACTGTCTTTCCCTGCTCGTCTCCGTCTTCCAAATCTCCCTGCCCTAAGCATTGTGTCTCAGAGTGTCCCTCCTCACCGTACCTGCTCTCTTGGCGTCTTCCGCAGTCTCCGCACATCTTCCTCAGCTGGTCCACGTCATCCTTCAATGTCTGTAAATCCTTCATGAGCTTTTCCAGCTCCCCGAATTGCTCCGGCAGGTGCACAGTCATTGGCGGCAGGCTCAAGATATAGGGGCACCCAGCCCGCCCCGGTCCGCACGGCCCCCCGGCCCGCAGGGTGGCAGCACATTGCCCGAATCCCTCGTTGCCCTCCCAAGAGAGGCTGGGGCAGGCCAACAAAATCAAAAATGTGTACAGTGCTGTGAACTTCATCTCGAGTCACAAGAGTGAGAGGAGAGCTGAGAGGCTAAAATAGAACCCCCTCGGTCTGTCAGTGAGGAGGTGGCCAGGTGGGCGGGGGAGGATGAGTTAAGGAGGTGGAGTGATGGAGCTCTTGAGACGACTGGGAGAGAAACAAAGAGCCAAACATTTTTGGAGGGAAACAGTTGGGGGACACTCTGGGGACCGGGAGGCTTCAATATGTGTTCTCACTACTGTCATTATGACAGATTATGCCTAAAATGTTAAGAGAATGAATGAACAGTCCAATGAACCACCGCAGTATTTATTACGGGATTTACATTCCTGGTCCACCTGCAGTGGGGGAAAAAATCATAATCAGTTTTTAAAAAATAGTTTTACTCCTTCGCACACTTTTTTAAACATTATGTACAAATGTGTACACAAAAACAAGAAAAGTAGATCCTCTCTTTTTGTTATGTACACACATGAGATTTGACCGTGGCATTTGACCCATCGTAGCGAACACTGTTGAATGGGGGTCAGAACACACTTGCCCACATTTAAAGTGACTCCGATTCAGCCCAAATAAAGTTCTAGCACGCTTTTCCGGGCAGTATTAGCACAGAACCATCAGATTGCTTCTAGAAAGATGAAAAAAGGAGGGAAATGTCTACTAAGAACAGCTGAACTTTATTTGAGTTCAATCAGAGACACTTTCAATGGTGGCGGTTGTGTGCTGACTCCCATTCAACACAAGTTGGACTGTGATTAATTCTGAACACAGCCACATCCCCAGTTATAAGAGGGTGTGCACACCTGTGCAAATACATTTTCTCATTTGTTTGTTTAACTTCCCTTCTTGAGATTTTTTTTCATGTTCAGTTATGCAGGTTATATGTCACAATAACAATGGAAAAAGGTTTGAAATGATTTATATTGGTCTAATTTTTTTCAACATATAAAAAGCGTCGATAGTACGTGTCCTAATAACTACTAAAAGTCAAAATGACTGCTGTTAAGTATGATCAGAACCAAAAAAAAGGGCTGTTGGTGGCTTTTTCCACAGTACTGCATGTGCCAGTTTTCCGTATGTCAGTTCATCATCCTTTTTTTCACTTATCCTAATTAGGTTCACATTGTGTCATGGCGACCATTGGGACCACTCACAAAACATTCTTAATGCGTGACGTAATGTAAATGTGACAAGAGCCAAGGATATATGCATGTGTGTCACACTTACAGACGTGACACGTTAGACATATTTCATATTTAATGGGTGCTTCTTGGTTGTGTTTAATCTTTTTTTTTTGAGTGGATAAGGTGGTTTAGATTAAAAAAGATAATGTACGTCTTAAATCGAATGAACTGTTTAATGCATCTAACTCATGTAGAGAAAGACATGTTAGCTTCTTGTATGACTTGCAAAGTTCACTGTGTATTTCATATTTCACTTATCTATGTAATGTAGGCAAGTATCATCATTTGTGTTTTCATGTATTTATTCATTATCTTCTGTGGGTTGCATTGTCTATTTAATGTTTGATTTTACCTTTTATTATTACTTTTTTTATTTTATTGATTTAATTAATGTGGAGAATAGACGAGGTAGCCGCTGATGGGTTGCTAAACTCAATGTGTACGGCAGTTATTTAATTTCACTTTTCCAATTTCGATTAAAAAAAAAATTGTTCTATCTTATCAATGTATGACTAAGAAAATGTTAAGTCAGTACACTAGGTGGCACGATGAAAGTCTGGTTAGCACATCTGCTTCACAGTGCAGAGGTGAAGGGTTCCATTCCTGCTATCCTTCCTTTGTGGAGTTTGCATTTTCTCCTTGAGCCTGCGTGGGTTTTCTCTGGGTACTTTGCTTTCCTCCCAAATTCTAAAATCATGAATGGCAGGTTAATGGAACACTCTAAATTGCCCCTAGTTGTGATTGTCACCGTGAATGGTTGTTCGTCTGTATGCCCTGCGATTGGCTGGTTCAGGGTGTACCACACCTACTACCCGAAGTCAGCTGGGACAGGCTCCAGCATGCCTGCGACCCTTGTGCGGATTAGACAACGGATGGATGGATGGATGGATGGATGGATGGATTATTCAATACAATTCTATTTTCGGTTGTTTGATTTGATTTAATTTGGTTTAGTTGTGTTTATTTTATTTTTTTACATTTGAGTTGAATTCATTGTTTGATTTAATTAATGTATTTGAATTTGTTAGTGTATAAATATATGAATAAAAAATCATAAATGCAATTGAATTTTGTTTTGATTTATGATATTAATTAATGTAGCAAATAAGCGGCCTTTGTTGTGCAATATTTTAGTTTGTTTGAATTTATTTTCTTTTTTTAATGCATAATCAAAATTTATTCATTTGGTAAATTTTGTTTAATTTTGTTTGAATTCATGTTATTTTATTAATGTAAAGAGTATAGGCAGCCTCTCTTGTGGGTTGCCAAACTCACCGTGTCTTGTCAATTAGCTACATTTAATTTTTATTTTCATGTTGTTTTGTTTGAATGTATACGTTTTTAAATTGACTACAGTATTAGAATTTATTTTGTTGGAATTGTTTTCCTTACACATGTTAAACTCACGGCATTATGTTCAATTTAATATAATTTAGTGTGAATTCACTTTGTTTTTATTCATTGAGAGAATAGGCAGTTTCTCTTGTGGTTTGCTTAGATCAGTGTTCTTAATTAGATCTGATTTTGCTAGAAATTAATTTCTTTTCTTAGCGTAACAATGAGATGAGGGAGCCTCTCTTGTGGGTTGCTAAGCTCACTGTTGCTGTGCCAATGTTTGGTGAAGTGTTTTACTGTTCTCCTCCACCCAGCAACGTTATGTTTTTATCACTCACTTATTTATGTGTTTGTTAGGGGGATTTCATGAAAAAAAAAAAAAGCACAGGCCACTGCCACAAAAAGTAGCGAGGGAGTGACGTACAGGCCAAGAGGAACCCATAAAATTTTGGTGGGGATCCGGCTAATGGTGCAGATCCAGGGAATGTGTTTTTCCACTTGTGTTAACATTGCGACATCAGGTCTTGTTTTCATTCATTTCTACTTGTATCACACATGATCTTACGGACAAAATATGCAGGAGGTGGGTACTGGATCTGTGAAGACGAGCACTTGGCTAGGACTGATGATCCATGGCGGAGGTCTGCTCTCTGAGCACCACTCTAGCTTTAAGTGACCTTTTGAATTGTTGTTTTCTGCCTCCTGGCTGTCGGGTTGTTATGACGACATCGAGGCTGGGGACATTTTTCAGCTGTCTTTTTAATAATGACAAAGGAAACTGTTTGGCTTCAAGTGTGGGAAGCACACTTTCAAATGGAAGGTCAAATCAAAGAGATAAAGTGTGGAAGAGAGAAACTGTGAACACACAAGTGAAGTTGGTGACAGAAGCATCAATTGCGTTTTTCTTGAATAAAACATACTTTACAGTGAGTGGTACCTTGACTTACGAGGTACCTGATGCGTGAGTTTTTCGAGTTACGACACTGCGCTCTGACGATGATTTATTTATTTTTGCCCTGAAATTGTGATTAAGAATTGAAGTTAGCAATGAACTTCACAACAAGCAGCGGTTTGGAAGATAGTACAGTGGTGCACTGAACACAATTTTTGTGGCCGGCCACTGATCACCTGATCTTTAAAAAGCCTGACTTGTCAATGCAGATTTTTTTTCCACAACCAACAACAAACACCTTCAATGTTCTGATTTTGTTTTATTGTAAAACATTGAAGAATACCTGTGAAAGACTACACTTGGTTATCTAAAATGTACCAAGTAGTTTTCTCAAATAATAATGAAAACCCTGTTAGTCAGTTGACTTTTTCAGACCTCTGCAGAGGGAGATAAGATCGGTGGACAAGATCGGTTTTGTAGTTAGAGATCGGCTGATCACTAATCCCCCTAAATTAAGGAAAATGGTGCCAATACCGATCCCAGCCGATCGATCGGCGCACCCCTAGCAGATAAAAAACATAAAAAAGAGAATTACATGCTGTGTATTTGACTAAATGAACCACATAACTTAGTCTATGAAAGTCTGCTAACATAATGCTATTACACAAGACAGAGTGCTATCGGTGGACTAAGAAAAGTAGCATTGATGTTGGCAGTTGTGATTGTCCTCTTTGTGTCTTTATTATGTCAGTATTACACTGCCGCTTGGTGGCCAGGGCTTGGACAATGACCATTGAATTCAAGCATAAAATCCTGGTGCGCAAACTTTTTAAGGTTTTTACATTCCATCTCATGATGTGATTGGATTAGATTAGATTAGTTACGGATGGAACAGATCATTGGAATTACCATTCATTTCAGTGGAGAAAGATGATTTGAGTTCTGAGTGTTTTGCGTTACAATTGAGCAAGTATTAAACTCGTATGTCAAGGCACAGCTGTACTTAAAATAACATTCCAGACTTGTATACAGTCAGGTGCTTCTTTGACAACTGTTGGGAGGTAAAAACCAGAAACATATACACACCGCAGCACTTTAACACACAAAAAAAAAATGTGTGAGAGAAATGTTTACACTATTTGGAGATATCTGTCTGAATCAAAGGCACTGTACCATCTTCTAGCGCTTGTCCTGTCCTTGACTTTGGGTGAGAGACGGAGTATAATTTGGACTGGTCACCAGCCAAGCTTCCTGACCACGCTCGGAATTTAGAACTCTCATATATCAAGTCATCTTTCCCCATTGAAATGAATGGAAATACCATCAATGCGTTGCAGACTACGAAAAAAATATCAACAAAAAATGTTTTTCTTCCTAGGAAACAGAACTCTTTATTATTATGCTTTACTATAAAAGCAAAGAGTAATGACATATTATCCATCCATTTTCTAATCCGCTACTCCTCATGAGGGTCGCGGGCATGCTGGAGCCCATCCCAGCTCTCTTCAGGAAGTAGGCGGGGTACTCCCTGAACTGGTTGCCAGCCAGTCGCAGGGCACGCATACTGTAGACCAGTGTTTTTCAAACCCTCTGTGTGAGAGACATTGTCAGGTGTGCCGCGGTAAAATATGCCTGTGCGGTCTATCGCCCAGAAAGTAATCATGTAGTACCCTTTCATACCGCTAGGGAGCAGCAACAGCTAGCCAATTGCCTTTTGTATTGACCACTAGAGACAAGCGAATTTGTGCCGCATGAAAGCAGGACGACAGTGAAACAATAAATATGAAAGATTATAAAATACTTTTTTCTTTGTGTTCATTTGATTCCAATTCAAACTGTTATAACGTCATTCTTCAATGTTAAAAACGGTTATAGTAACAATATAAGACGTTAATTGTTCAAATAAGCGGGGGTTTTTCATATTTTCAGCTAGTGGTGTGCCACGAGAATTTTTCAATGAAAGAAGTGTGCCTTGGCTCAAAAAAGTTTGAAAAACACTGCTGTAGACGACCATCCACTTGCACCACCAATCACACCAACGGACAATTTAGAGTGTTCCATTATGGAAGGCGTGAGGAAACCGGAAAAAAACCCATGCAGGCACAGGGAGAACATGCAAACTCCATACAGGAAAGCTGGAGCCAGAATTGAACCCTGCACCTCCGCACTATGAGGCGGACGTGCATGGCATTTTATATTGAATCTAAAGATATCAAACACTTTTTGCCACATGATTTGCTTCAATTCAGAAAATGTGTAGCTCTTCCTGGTATGCACTTCTTGGCCATCTTGGGATACTATAATACAGACATACGGTTATAGAGTACATGAAGATAGTCTCAGCTTCTCAGTACATAAGTAAAATTTGTCATTCTTTGCAGAGGAGGAATATTCCTGTGTGTGTTGTTAGATTTGCCTATTTGCATGTGTTGCTCCACCGATTACAGTGAAACTCCTCTAGAACGAAACCTGCATGGGCGAAAATACCCTCTTATGTGAAAAAATCTTCATGCATTAGCACAATTCCCATTCTCCTGCCCCCCATACGACGAAACCCCCTGTTGCGTTAGACGAAATCATTTTCTCTGCTCCAGCCTCGCGAAGACATTCACTACAACAAAGTCTTATCCAACAGCGACCTCTACTGGTTCGTTCGGAAATGGCAACAGCAACCACCACACTGGTTTACATAGTGAACGATGTTTATTTCGGTCACAGCTGCGAGTTTCCTGGACTCAACATACTCATTGCTGCTCTGCCATTGGTTTACCGAGCATCATCCTGGCCTCCGATTGGCCAAAATTGTCTATGTGTGTACATACTGAAGCTAGATCCGTAGCATCCGATTAGCTACTCAGAGTAAATTGCTTATGGCTCAACGGACATTCAAATAAACAACGCTTCCTCGAATGCTTTACTTGTTATCATGCTAAAAACAGCCACGGGACGCTTCGTAGTCCTCGATGGCCTAGTTGGCTCTCGAAGGCTAAAAACCTTACACTAATTAGCGCTCCATTTAGCATAAGGTTTTTAGCCTTCGAGAGCTAACCAGGACGCTTCATAGTCCTCGATGGCCTAGTTAGCTCTCGAAGGCTAAAAACCTTACGTTAATTAGCGCTCCAGTTAGCGTAAGGTTTTTAGACTTCGAGAGCTAACTGTGGCCATCGAGAACTACGAAGTGTACCATGGCTGGCTTAAAAGATCATTGCATGACATCAGCTGAGCAATGCTGTCTTGGGTTTTAGGATTGGGTAGAGACAGTGAGATGGTGGAAAGAAAAGCCACCGGGTCCAGAAGTATTTGTTATTGTTAGATTCAGACGAGCGTGGACGTTATAATGCTAAAATGGCTACAAAATGGACCTTTGGATGTCAAGCGGCTAATACAAGAAGAGCTCTGATGCTGGAAGAGGGGGTAAAAGTGATCAAAATGAAAGACGGAGCAAGCAAAATAAAATATATTATCCAAGAAATTGATGTAAGTGAAAGTGAATGCTGATTGTAAATTTCGCAATTTCTTTCCCTTTTTTTCTTTCCACACTGACAATATAAGATAAGATAAGAAAACCTTTATTAGTATCGCAGTGGAGAAATTCCCAATTCACAGCAGCAAAGTTATGAAAGGAAGAAGTAGAACAACAAAATATAGGAGCTGCTCGAAAGGCAGCCACTCTCGCGGCGCCATTTTGAAGTCAAAATAACAATATGAAGTGTCAAATAAGTGTGTGCTCATACTTATGCACTATTGGAATAAGAATAGAGTACACATACGTTTGTGTGTGGATGTGTGTGTGCTTACATCTGAGACCAAATTTGCTACAGTGAAAAACCCCCTGTTGTGAAAAATGTATTGCTGCAAACACGATTTCGCTGTAGAGGAGTTTCACTGTACTTATGGATTGTGACGCCGTGACATACATACTATTGGTTAGTTGGTCTGACCCCCCCACCTCCCATTTTATGTTACCATTAATCTACTGAACCTTTGGGAAAAGTTATGTGGTACAATAGATGGATGGATGGAATACAATAGTGTATAAATATTGTGCAATAAAATGAAATGACTGCGATTGGCTGGCAACCAGTTCGGGGTGTCCCCTGCCTGCTGCCCGGGGACAGCTGGGATGGGCGCTGGCGCCCCCTGCAACCCTTGTGAGGATAAAGCGGATCAGAGAATGGATGGACGGATGGAAAATGAAATGGGTGCTTATAGCAGAGTGTCGCCGTGGATCATTCTCAGTAATAACTACTTCTCCGAGCTTTTATCCATTTATGGACAGCAGGTTGTCGTCCTCAAGGTGCCCTCTTTGTGAACAATGTTTTGAAGTCCCTCCAATGAGCCGCCTTGGCCCACTCTCTGTCCTGGCTAATGTAAACACTGTGCTCTTCTCCTCCCCGCCGATAAAACAAACATTTGACCATTCGTTCAGCTTCCTGGTAGCAAGGAGGCCAATTAATCTCCATCCAAGTGATATTGTTGAAAAATAGCCTGAGCCCTTCCTGGATTAATCACAGACTTGTATCTGTTTTCATCCCGCAGCTCATATAAGTATTGCAACTCATCTTTTGTCTTTTGTCACAGTCACACACTCATATCAACTGAATGCTTCATAAGGCGAGACATTCTTTCATCATGTGTCAGGATGACTTTTACTGGTCGCTTGAAAACACTAGGACATGTCCCTTCACATCTGGGATGGATTTGCTGTAGTGAGGCAGCACCAGATAAAACCTGGCCAGACCGTCAGTCAGTCAATACCCTAAATATCTGCACTCGTTTAGGACATAGGTGGGCATTTTCCAGAATTAGGAAATGAAGGGTAAGGATATGGCAGTGCTTCGAGGCCTGCTATGTCCTGATTAGCTAGGTTTAGTTTAATAGATGGCAATCATCCAGTCATCCGTTTTCTATAACGCAGCCCAGCAGTAGCCTATTCCATCTGATGTATAGACTAGAGAGTGGATACATCCTAGAATGGTCGACAGCCAATCGCAGGGCATATGTATACAGTCATTCACACTCACATTAACACCGACAGACACCCAACTCGGGAACAACCTCCAAGCGGTGTTGGGCGTGTCTTCGGGCTACGAACAGTTCCCAGTCAACAGCCGACAACTCGGTCTGCAGGTACCCGGGTCGCTGCGGCTTTAGGAGCCACTGTGAGATCCAGTTGGAGGTTGCCCAACAACAACAACAACAACACCGACAGACAATTTAGAATAACCAGTGAAATCCTACACAAGCATGGGGAAGAAAATGCAAACTCCACACAGGAAAACTGGAGCTGAGATTTGAACCCAGAACAGGAAGGCAGACATGCTAAACACAACAAAAAAAAATACAAATACAAATTAAAACTCACTGTCACTTGTCACTGCAGAGTGTGAATCGTGTGTAATCACATCTAGTAGGACTCTGAGTCGATGAGCAACAAATTCCTTTACTGCATGTAACTATACTGCCTCCTGGTGACCTTATGAGAAGTTGCAAGATTTGTAAACAACTCATACAGGCGCACCTGGTCATACGATGGATTGTGGCTCTAGAAAGTTTTCAAAGATTTCTGCAGCCTATCCCAGCTGTCTCCAGGCAATAGGCGGGGGACACCCTGAACTGGTTGCCAGCCAATTGCAGGGCACTCATAGACGAAGAACCATCCGCACTCACACCTAGGGATAATTGAGAGTTCCATCAACCTGCCACGCATGTTTTTGGAATGTGGGAGGAAACCGGAATACCCGGAGAAAACTCACGCAGGCACGGGGAGAAGATGCAGAGTCCACCGGGCCGCCCAATCAACGATGTCATGAGGAGAAAATAAATACATTAATAACTTAGTTCATAGTTGTTTACGTGTCGTATATTATTTTCAATATTTTTGTCTTAACTGTCATTATTACTATTTATATTGTCATAATAATTACTATTTAGACCCAGTATTATAATTATTATTAATTTGTTTTATGTTCAATTTTATTTATATATAACACTTTGATTCCAGTGCGTTTGCTTTTTAAATGCTCTATTAATAAAAAGTTAAGATAAGGTGAGTTTCAAAGAAAGAAAATGTATCTTTTTTCGTTCATAATAAACTGTTGCTTTTCAAATCGTTCTTTCGTACAACAGTATACTTCCGCGTTGCTTTTCCGCTTGTTGTACGTGCTTGCGGAGCATCTAAGCCCCGCCTTCTATTGGCTCTGACGCACCAGTTACGTCTGGCCGTAAAAAATAGAAACTTCCAAGATGGCCGAGTCCGTGGACTCCATGCATTTCGCAGCGAACAGCCAAACAAATTCCCCCCAAGCGCTGTTAGCTAAACGGCCGCCGGAGAGCCGACCGCAGTCTTCCAGCGACATTCACCCACCGCCCACAAAGAAGATCCGCGTGGAGGAGAAGCGGCCCAAGCACCGGAAAGTCAACGGAGAGGTGTGCACTGTGGAAAAACACAACGGGAAACCGAGTTGTGGAAGCCCAGCGAAATGGAGTTTCGGCCCGGCCAAGGCGAGCCACTCCGCCGCCCCCACCGCTACCGCGGTGGTGGTGCCAGGAGCAGCAACAGCTCCCGCACGGAAAATTTTCAAAATAAGCAACTTCCTCGCCTCGCCGTCCAAAGAGAAACGGGCGAAGGAGAAACGGCATCGGGAGAAAAGCGGCGAAGCGCAGCGCAGTTCCGCCGCGGCAGTGGAGAAAGTCAGCCCCGCTAGCTGCCATACAAAGACCGAAAACGGCGACGTGAAGACGCCACAGAGAGGTAAGACCGATCTACCCCTCGCTCAACACTCCTTCCACTAAAATACCGAACAAACTCCATGGTTGTAATTGAAACATCTGTTGAAATATTACATAACGGGGCTTGTGCCGCAGGCCACTGTGTGCGCGCATCAGGCCCCGAATGCAATGCATGTGGACCACTCACTCACACGTGGAAATGTTTGTCCTTTTATCACTTCAGCCCTGGATGTTATTAACAGGCGTCACTTTTGGTGCCTTTCCCCCCCTAGATCACAACAGCAAAGACAAGGAGCGGGACAGCAAGAAGGAAAGAAGCAGCAAAGAGTGGAAAAACCACAACCTGCCGCCAGAACGTGACATCTCAAAGGAAAACGGGGAACTGGTGTTCCCTCTTCAGAGAGGTAAGCAAAAGCACCCCAAATTATATCAAAGCCTGAGCTCACACCATACATCCAAGTACCCAATCCATATTTAAACATCAGAAGCCCCTTTTTTCACAAGGGGTACGTTGCCGAAGCTAGGGGAAAATATGGGTGAAAATCAGCAGCATCATGGGACCATAAAATATTTGAAATTTGGTTTTACCCCTCCCACACACCTTAAACACATTCAGATTACGTAAACATACTTTTAAAAGTATGTTTTTAAAGTATGTTTTGCCTTGCTTTTGCTGTCAAGAAATTGGACACTATCATATAACATCACTTGAGGAAAGGAAAACAATTCTCAGTTTTCCAAATAAGATGTCAGGTGTGCTTGTGAAAAGCTATTTTTAAAATGTGTCACTCCCAATTGAATCTTACAGTAAAACTGACAAAAAGGAATTAATCATTATATATTTAGACAGCAAAATGCCAAACTGAACTATATCATTTTTCCCAAGGCCGGACGGATACCAAGCCAAAACCCGCTGTCGCAGAATGTGCAGTGTTCTGCAACTAGTTCTCATGAGTGGTTTGCTGTTGTTTAATAGTTAGATTGGCGGTGAACACAAGAGTGTATAGAATACAGAGTGTAAAACGGTGTTTTACAGCAAAACATATTTACAATTTCTTTCGTACCATCTGTAGATGTGCGGTGCTGATTCGCTTGGTGTGCGGTGAAGAGTCAGCAACTGTAACCTTTTCCAAACTTGTCAACTTTAGTTTGTTTCGGTCGCTGCTGCCGTGTGGCGGGCCGAGTGAAAGTCCGCTCGCACAATGTTGACAAAACGCCATAGATGGCCTAACGTAAATTGTTTCAGTACTTATCGACTCAAATAACTGTGACATTAACACATAGAGCAGCAACACATACAAAGAGCATGCAACAACAGTCACAATTCGCTCTGGTCTGTGGGAACACGGACTTATTGTTGGGAACTCTTCCCTCCGCATTGATTCAAATGATGGTAACCACAAAAGGTCACAATGGACTAAAATGTATAAATACTAAATGCTAATCATGATATTCTGTCGTCACCTTAGTCACAGTCCGTAAAATAATATTTTCATTTATTGCTTGTTTAACCAGGTAAGGCATTTGAGAACCGTTTCTCGTTTACAGTGCATTTCAAAAGCTTATTTCACACTTACTATGGCAGATGATGTGCAGCATGTACCGTCCTCTGATTAGTTGATGCCTACATCACTCACCAGGCCAGACCTCGTCTTTCAAGGCCATACTCACTCAGTCGCGGATACGACAGTAGAACCTGTTGATGGCGATGCAAAATGGACAAAAATAATACCTTCACCCCACATGCACAATATTTAAAATTGAAAAATATATTTTTAAACCAATTACTCGATGAATCGTCAGGTAATCGGTAGACTCATCAATTCTAAACATTTTCGAATGGCTGCGGTCTTAATTTGTGTTGTCTGGTTGTCCATCTCAGAGCCCAAAGAGAAGCCCAAAGCCAGTTCCCAAGAAGACCTCTTGCTCAAGAAGCTGAAGAAGAAGAAGAAAAAGAAGCACAAAGATGGTGAGCGAGCCAAAGAGAGGCACGGACGCCCCAAAATGTACCACCGCTCGTGCCAGACTGTTTCTTCCGGAGTGTCTCTTGGATTGGCCGAGTTCCTCAGCCGAATTAACGGCAACAGCGGCGGTGGCGGTGGACTGCTTCACAGCACACAGCACCAGGACCCCGCACCCATACCCGCCGTGGTCAGAGAGAGACTGGGCTACATCTCACCGCTCCACTGCACGCCCACGCCGAGTCTGCCCGGGCTGGAGTTTGGCCACCTGATTCACGTGGAGATGCAGGCCAACGGGGGCGCGTCGGTGGTGCGCGCCTATGGCGAGCAGCTCTCGGCCCTGTCGCCGGCCGAGATGCAACGCTTCGCCCAGGAGTTTGTCACCTTGTCCTTCAGCGAGGACGGAGCCCAGGCGGCGTGTTTCGTCATGGGCATCATTCACGGAGCGGCGTCCTACCTCCCGGACTTTCTGGATTACTTCTCCTACAAGTTCCCCAACGCCCCGGTAAAGATGGAGGTTCTCGGGAAGAAGGACATCGAGACCACCACCATGGCCAACTTCCACACTCAGGTGAGATTTCACCTTTCCGTGTCCCAGGCAGGTCTGGAAACGTGTTTTTAATTTTTATTTTATTCATCATTTATACAAAATGTTTTGTTCGGCTTCACAAGTGTACATTATTTGATCTACACCGGGATGCCCATGTTGGGTCCTTGGCCACCCCTATCCACCCTGCTTTACATGTTTCCCTCTTCCAGAACACCTGATTCAAATGATCGGTTCATCAGCGAGCTTTGCAAAAGCCTAATAGAAATCCTGATCATTTGAATCAGGTGTGTTGGAGGAGAGAAACATGCACAAAAGGCTAGATTGGCGTTCCTGAGAACCGGATTTGGGTAGCCCTGATCCACACAAACTGCGGTATGATTTGGAGGAAAGTTTGGGTTTTTTTGCACTGCAAAGAAATATATTCTAACGAAATAGGTTTTGTATGTATTTTACAATGTGTTGCCATTTAGGCCTTAAGGCAAATATGTCAGGTTGTGTTACTTTGTGCGCTGCTATGTCCGAGTTCATAAACGCAACACTGTGCATGGTTGTGAGTGACTGTTTGGGAGCGCCGATTTGATGTCAGGCACGGGCATACAAAAACTGTGTTTTGGCTGTTAATAAATGTGAGTTTGCTGACTAATGCCTCTTTAATCCATAATAGGCACTACAATTTGTTAGCATAGCACAACGGGAAATTGCGTTACATCAAAGACATCCGGTAGCATGTGTGTGCTGTTTCGAGCTTCCAGACACGATTGTTCCTCTGTCAGAAATTAAATGCTTGATTGATGCTCACGTTTCACCGCCATTCTGCCGTGAAAGGGAGGTTTGAATCGTATTTGTGGTGAAATGCGTTTGAACTTTGGGACTCTGATGCTAACACGGGTTAGCCAAGACACTGCCTGACCCACAATGCTGCTGTTTACATGATGACCTGGATTACCTACTACTGTTACAGCCAGCGGGAAAAGCGGGTGACAAGGGTGTCATTCCATGCGAAATCCACGAGCAAATTGAAGCAAGCAGGTTTTGATTTTAATTAAACTTGTCATAGTTGTTGTTAGTGATGGCACAACATAAAATCTCAAATTTGAGGTCAATCAGTGCATGGATTTGAGCGCTATGATACGTCAAATTTTTGACATTTTCTGCAAGAAGAGGCATGCCCACTTTCCTTTGAACCCTTTTTATCTTAAGAACTACTGGGCCAATCTTCACAAAACAATATTGTTGGAAAGAGATCTCAACAAGGCTTCCTAATTCTGCAATAATTTAGCAGATTGGCAAATATTTGAGTAACTTGACCTTTTGACCTATAATTGACCTTGAACTGGACCTTGTGGATCATGTGACCTTAACCCTATGTTGCATTCGGGTTACTTACAGTAACCACAACTTTAACTCATATTGGTTATTCAAGTTACCAGTTTTAGTTTTTAAATCCACCGCGAGATGTCACTAGCGTGCGCAACAGCGGGAAGAAAAGGTGAAAGAGGGTCCACAAAATGTTGAATAATTTCTATCCGTGAGATGAAAAGGTCCAAATACCCTATTGTACTTGTGCAGAAGAGTATATAGAACATATAGAACACAATAAATAACAGTTTCTATGTGTTACCTATCAGTACTGCCATGCTTTTTGGCAAGGTAATTGTAGTGACCATTATGCACACAAGTACCCCCATTATGTATTTTTTCCCAAAATTGTGAATTTATTATGATATTTGGCCATAATCTACCCTAAATTTAAAAACAAACCACAATTGAATAACTCCTGCAGAAGCCATGCAACATAGGGTTAACAAAAGTTTTCATGAAATCTAATCTCTCACACGTTCTCTAAAACATTCAAGTTTCGTTGATGTAATTTTGTTGAATATTCAGTGAAAGTCACACAGCTCTCAAAAATTTCCACAGCTACATATGAAATTGTACTTATTGTTGTCAAACCAAACAATATGTGTACTGTATATCCAGTATGACTTGGCGGCAGATGGCTCTGTCTCATTCACTTAAAACCAGGAAAGGGGTGTGTGCGTTGGAGGTACTTGCCGCATCACTTAAACCGTTAAAGTTAGGAGGGCCCTCTGTCATCTGTCATAACAAATCGCTGATGCACGTCGTCAGCTGAGTACATGTGTGAACATGTTATACATCTTTTTAAAACTGAGTTTCTGGAGATTGGAATGGTACCCTACATGTTACAATTGTCGAATTTGAACCGGAAATTGGGAAGATCTCAAGCTTTGATCCTGTAGTGTTTCCAAATCCTAATCAATATTCTAAATCCATTTTCAAGGCAGATTTCGTGAAAAGAAATTAGACGAACTTAAGATTCGCCTTTTTCTTCTGTTTTCGAACATCCATAGTTCAGTGACAGGAGCACTTACACAGATTCTTACTGTGTGGGAGAAATATTCATAATGATAAAATTTTGAATATTTCACAAAGATGTCGATACTCCAAATGGTTCAAGAACAGCTACAAATTTACTTTGGGTGCACCTTTCCATACAATTTTTTTGGTAAAGTTGCCCTCGGTTTAATGCCTTCATCTGTCGCCATTCATTCAAAAGCTGTAATTAATTTTGCCATAATTTAACATTTTAAAGCTTTGGGGTTTTTTCCCCTCCATTTCCAACAGTCATTCTGCAAAAACGTAGACTTTTCTTGGACAGCGTGTGAAGGTTTGAAGAACCAAGAATGTAAATTACACATCAGCACTTTCTCGATATATACGTATTACGAAGCGTCTAATTATATCCACGGCGGACCGCTGCAGCGCGAGGCTCGATACGACTGCACTTAAATTATATTCCGGTTTAACAGCAGTCATAAAATGTGCCTCTCGTGCAGTTGCACGCTGAGAGGGGATCCATTTTGGTTGCGCTAACCTAAAATTATTCCATCCAGAGGCCCCACTCTACAAAGAACATTTACCAAGGTCGCCCTTGTTGAGCTTTGTAATCAGATTACTTCATAGCCTCTGTGCACCAACGCGACGGCTCTCTCCTGGCTCTTCATTATTAGCATATTTTCTTACTTGAGCTGATTTGTGATTCGTGTATGCCCCAAGGAGATCAATTTTTGGCAAAGTAGCTGTGGGTGAGCGATTATAAAAAATAAATAAAAATCTTTGGCTGCTCTCTTCACCAGCTGTCAGAGCACTGGAATAGACTTTGCCAAAAAGTCCAGGTCCAAATGCACTAATAAAAATCTAATACAAGAGTTGCATCTGAAGCTCTTATTCTTGTTGTATTCGAAAAAAAAACCTCACAGTGTGACTCAGTGCAAACTAAAAGCATGATTCTAATAAAAGTTGGATTTACCCAGCACACGTCAAGTCACACATTTGGAGTTTTTGCTGTCATGCGTCATGACGTCGTGTGTAGAAAAACATGCATCGAGTCCGATATTTCAGCTCTAATTAGGGCTTGAACGACTCAAGATTTTGTTTTTGTTTTCAATTCTAATGTGACAGAAGTCTAGTCCATGTCAGTTAATTGATGGCATAATTCTTCATCAGCACCGTACAGCGGTTCCCAACATTCTTTGCGCCACAGACAGGTGTCACGTTAAACCGTTTCGATGGACCGGCATAGAAACAAATGAAATTAAATAATTGAAGCAGCAGCTCAACATTACGCTGAATGTTGTTTTGATGCTACGCCATAATTCTCAACCCGCTCAACTTTGACGAAAACTTCACTCTCAAAATTCATCCTGCGGGTAAAATTGGACCCCCTACCTCGGAGTTATCAAACATTGGACTTGCAGCCCAGAACCAACCCGGTATGGGGTCCAACGTGGCGCCCGCAGGAGTTTTGAAATATTGTCAGATTTGGCCAGTGAAATGCCGTCAAGTCATTTCTTGTTATTTTCTATTGCAATTGATGAGACCACTGACATTACAGACGTTCAACTGGTCATATTTGTGGAGTTACGGTGATGAGACACTCAGCGTCCCTAAGGAGTTCCTTGTGTTGAGAAAGGAAAGGAGGCGGGAGGACGGATAGAAAGGAGGTCATAAAAAAGGAAGAAGGAAAGGATCTGGGAGCGATGAAAAGATAAAAAGAATGAAAAGAGGGAGTCAAAACAGATTGGTTCATTAGGACCCAGGAGGGTTAAATATTTGTTTATTTGGAGTTGCTTTTTCCCCCCATAATTTTATGTGACTCATTTTGCATTTGTACAAAACCGTGACAAAGATGTAAATGATAATCAGAAGCAAGTTGCTCATGTTTTTGTGAAGAAATCTGCCGCTGTTCATGATACGCTTTGAAAAAGGATTTATCATTAAATATAAAGATTTTCCTATTGTACCTATGTGCATAAAACCAAAAGGGAAAATGTGGACTTGTTAATTATAGCAAATTATGCTCTCATTTCACTGGTCTGGCCCACTTGACATCTAATTATGCAGCAAGCAGCCCCTGAACTATAATGAGTTTGACACCCCTGTTCGTGTTGCGGTGTTCCCCACTTATGCAGTTATCTGTGGTGGGGCGTAACAAATGAAGTTTGGACCCCACTTCTAGATTTTGGCGCTACCTGTCAGTTATAATTAACCAGTGTATTAACTGTCTTTTGCAGCGCTGCAATGTCACTCACCTCTTTGTCTGCACCTGCTAATCGATACCCAATTGATACGCAAATGACTGAAGCATCAAAAGTGTCATTTACGTGACTGTGTTGGGCCGCGTGAAGTTCACTTTTGTTGGCCTGACCGGGCTGCCACTCATTTCTTGGATCTGACCAATTGAGTGTATTTTAAACCGTCTCCATCAGTGAATCCAACAGCTTCACATCCTGTCACACCGCAGCACTCTTTTCACTCTTTCCCCTTCAACATGTGTCAGCACTTTCCCCTCCAGCCCGCTGATTAAACACTCCACCCAAGCTGTAAAAATGTTCGTCTGAAGGTCCCACAATATGAATATGCAGCGAGCCGAGGTTTCAGTTTGTTTGTTTTTCCCGTAAGTTAGCAGCTTCACCCCACATGAATAATTATTTAAATGTGATGTTGGCGCCACCTGTGCTGTAGGATCCAATTTCTTGAGAGCAAGAGAGTGACAACGGGCGCAAAGCAATACTTTGAAAAGCGTGTTTTAAGAAATGTATTGTTAATGTGTTCTAATTTGATCCAGTCTATTTCCTGTCATCTTCTGATGTGTAAATAATAGGGGGGCTCCAATCCCCAAACTAATCAGTAGTGGTGCTCTGATCCATTGGCACCACTGCTAAATAAAGTTAACGATGCCCTCCTGGCTGCTTCAACATCTGATGTGTCCCCCCACCCCCAGGTGAAGCGGACATACTCCCAGGGAACGTACCGGGCCGGGGCCATGCGGCAGGTCAGTCTGGTGGGTGCGGTTGATGAGGAGGTCGGGGATTACTTCCCCGAGTTCATCCGCATGTTGGAGGACTCTCCCTTTCTGGAGGTAGGCATTCTTTCATTCATTCATTCATTCCAGTAAATTTTCCACAGGTTGTTTGGTACATTTCCATGGGAAATTAACCTGTGGAGATTTGGAAAGAATAAGGATAAATGCCTTCAATTTAGTATATTATTGGTTTATTTCCAATCATTCTTATAAATCTCTGTGAGTTCCCATGAAAGGTTTCCAACTTTGAATATTCTTGGAATTTTGCTAGCCTGAAGTGGCTACAGAATGTCTGCCACGTTTACTCACTTGATTTTGGTGTTTTTCCCCAAGCGGACTCTGCCTTGGGGAACCTTCTCCAGTCTGCGATTGCATAGCCCCACGGAGAGCGACGACGGCCCCATCATGTGGGTCCGACCTGGAGAGCAGATGATCCCCATGGCCGACATGCCCAAGTCTCCCTTTAAAAGGAAAAGGTGTGTTCACTTGGACAAGTTCAGATGGTGTTTTGAAAGCAGAAACTTTGCATGAGAGTTTTGTGGATTTAATGCATAATTATAAAGATTTTGTTTGGTCATCAGCTGACATCCATGCAAAATAAAGCTGCTCTCCTTGTCCACATGCGATGGCATAAAAGTAGGCCTAACTCAATTGATCTTCCTCAAAGGCTACATTGAAGTTCCACATAAGAGTCAACTTTCAATTGAACTCCTGGTCCATCTCTGTTAATTCCCAAGGAACGTTTCTAACTTTGAAAGTTCCCAGAGTTTTGCAACCAGATTTGCTTGCAGGAGATCGAATACAAGTGCTGGATGATATGAGCTTCAAATAAAAATTTTTAATTCCCCAAAATCTGACTTCCGGATCTAATTAAGTTCTTTGCAGTCACGTTAAAGGCACAAATCCAAAACACACAAATACTACAGTATGGACAGTAATTACTTTATGAAACCAGTCAATGTCCTTACATTGTCTCACGATTTATTATGCTTTTATGCACTACTTGAAATTTGTTATATTGGATCTCATGAGGTCATTTATCTGGTGTCTGGTTAATATTGTAAAGTGTTGCGTTGCAGGTCCACCAACGAGATCAAGAACCTACAGTATCTGCCCAGAGCCAGCGAGCCCCGCGAGATGCTTTTCGAGGACCGGACGCGAGCCCACGCCGATCACATCGGGCAGGGTTTTGAGAGACAGACGACCGCCGCCGTGGGCGTGCTGAAGGCCGTACGTTGCGGAGAAGAGTGAGTGCACATGTTTTTACACCGATTGCAAAAATAATAAAATTCATAACCACATAATTCCAACATCCTCACAAAGAATGACATTAGAATATAGTACAAATATTTATTTTATTAAAATTCTATTCCAATTAAGTTAATGAAAATTATGAAATGAACATAATTTAACTGTGTTGTGATCATATCAAATGACATTTCAATTGCATTACAATTTATTTAGATTCTAATTTCATTCAATTTGTCACAAATTAAAGTTTCATTAAATTAAATTTGGATTGTTGGCTAAGTGTAAATTATATTTTTATTAATCTTGTCATGTTTTTTTAATGTAATACTTTTGCAAGTAAAAAATGTATACATTTTGTAACACATTTTCTAAACATTAAAGAACCCCTTAAATTCCTAACTAGTAGCCATTCGAGGAAATGCATTGTTTGTGCTGTACATTCCCAGCTGGCTTTTGTGTGTTTATGCTGAGCACGTTTGTGTTGCAGCAGCGACACACCTGCGCGCATCACCAAAGATGTGGTGTGCTTTCACGCCGCAGACTTTCCAGACGTGGTCATGAGGCTGCAGCTGGACCTCCACGAGCCGCCGCTGTCCCAGGTGCGTCTGCAATATAGGCACAAATTGGCTGCTGGTTCCATCCTAACGATGCTAAAGTTGTCCTGTGTGAACTGCGGTATTTGTGATGACAACGTATGAAAACCCCCAACTACATGTTCTGGCCCAGTTGTTTTTTAACGACGATTTCACTAACTATGACGTGTCGCGTACTTCTGGGTGGCAAAAGCTCAAGTGTTTGTGCCGTAAACAAATTCATACGTCATATGACTGAGGCAGATTGATAGAGAAAACAAGCATAGCGTAACCCTAAAGTTGTTAAGTGTTTTCACTTTACCTTGCTGTCGTCAATTACTTCTTAACCACCCAGAAGTAGATGGCCGTATTTAAACATTACAAATTTATTGTTGATTAAATGTGTCTTAAATCAAATGAGACAAGATGCATCCCATCTCAATCTCTCATAGTTGTATTGTCATTTTAATGGAATATTGGCTTTTTAAAAATAGCATGTATACTGTCCGCAAAACTAAACAAATGGTTTTGTGTTTCCAGAAGTCCGGTTCTTCCTTCACATTTCTGTACTCAGCAATGGTCTCTAAAACTTTTCCGTGTTTTGCATCCGCAGTGCGTCCAGTGGATCGACGATGCCAAGCTAAACCAGTTGCGCCGAGAGGGCATCCGCTATGCCCGCATCCAGCTCTACCACGACGACATCTACTTCATCCCCAGGGGCGTCATCCACCAGTTCAAAACGGTGTCGGCTGTTTGCAGCTTGGCTTGGCACATCCGACTCAAGCAGTACCACCAGCACGAAGCTGTGGGGGAGGAATTGGAGAAGTGTTCTCCTCGTGACGTCACGCTGCCTATCAAGGAGGAGGAGCTCGAGGACAAGGTGATGAAACTGGAGGAGGAGCTACCTTCGCCACTGCCCTGTAAGGAGGAAGAGGAGTCACGCACGCTAATGGTGGAGGAGGTGCAAGAGGTGAGAAAGGAGGAGGTGGAACAATGTCCAGGTGAAGTTCAACAAGAAGTTGGCGCTTTTTGAAGCCACCGCCAATCAGGAAGGAGAACTACAGCGAGGAGGAGAGGCTCCACAAGACCGCCAAGAAGGAGAGGGCACGATGGGAGAAGGAGGACAGGAGTAAAGAGGAGAAGGAGAGGAGTAGAGAAGAGGAGAGAAGTAAAGAGGAGAAGGAAAGGGGTAAAGAGAGAACTAAAGATGAGAGGGAAAGGAGTAAAGAGGAGAGGACTAAAGATGAGAGGGAAAGGAGTAAAGAGGAGAGGACTAAAGAGGAGAAGGAGAGGATTAAAGAGGAGAAGGAACGGACTAAAGAGGACAAGGATAGGAGCAAAGAGGAGAGAAAGGACAAGAGTAGAGCTCGGGACAGGAAGCATAAAGTCAAGGATAAGGAGAGGGAGAAGGTCAAGACTGACATCAATGCCGATGGCGAGGAAGAAGGACAAGGAGCCTGGAGGAGGAGGTGGTGCTGTCTCAGTTTTGTCTCTCAACTCGCGGCCTGAGGAGGCGCGAGATGGCTGCAAACACAAGTCATCGCAAGGTAAGAAGGAGAAGAGCGGCCACCGGTCAGACACTGTCACACCCAAATCCGACGCATTGGCACCCAAGTCGGACCCCAAAGCCTCGCCCATCAAGCCGGCTCCACTCAGGCGAGATGGCAAGAAAGAGGAGCCCAAGAAGCCCCCCAGGACGCTCATCACGATTGACCTCTTTAAGCCCATGGAGGCCCACCAGACGGTGGCGCTTTCTTTTAAAACTCACCATCACCAACACAGCAGCGCCAGGCCCACAGACAACCGGACGCTGGTTCCCTTCAAAGGGACCAAAGTGAGAAGTGGGCCGCCGCTTGCAGACCCCCAAACGCAGCAGCACCACTCGGCGCTTAAGCAAACACTCAAAACTCACAAAGACTTCCTCATTTGAATGTCGCCCCTTTTTTGGTGAGCATCAGGCACGCGCGCGCACACATACACTCCTATACTACCCAGAAAAGGTTTGTTTTGCTTTTGGGGTGAACCTAAAATGCACTAGCACCTTAGAACCAGGTGAACTTAGTTTGACCCCCAAGCTGAATGGGTGTAACACCCGTGACCATCTTCCGCTGCAATTCTTTTCCGTGACTCCTCCAGTCACTCTGTTGCAACCTGCTGATGCCACTCTAAGGTCAGTAGCCTCTTTATCACCTGAGACTGGCAGTCACCGAAAGTCACAAAAGTGGACATCCTCAAAAAACGTTCTGAATGTTGCCATTGAGCTCCTTGTTCCAGAGCAGCAAGTTGTATAAAAAGTAGCAAAACTTTGAACAGGTTTCAAATGAAGTTCTCCTGTAAAGTTAGTGCATTTTGTCCTCAACATTTCCCCCCCAAAAACTCAATACATCACAAACCTTTTGTGGCTAGTGTACGAGCAGGATGCACTCCCACATATTCAAACGGAGGAAGACGAATGTGAGCCAAGTAGCTCGCTTCAAATTTTATTTGTTCCACGAATGTACGCCGGTATCTGTCAGTGCCTACTCACTATTTGGCTTTTTTTTTTAAATAGCAGCCACTGAAGGTACAAGACTATCAATTTCAAAGGAACCACACACACACACACACAACACAATGAAATTGCTACACAATAATGAGCATCTACTGACTCATGTTTGCCGTTTTTAAATTGTTTTGGTTTCAAGCACTCCGCAAATGTTGTTGCATTGGGTTTTTTTCAGATGGGACTTCCAAGCCAACACTGAGCTGTAAATTATTCTGTATGTACCAAAAACTGTACAGCATAAATCGATGTTATTAGCACCACATGAGGAAATGTATACAGAAATTGCATATATTTTTTTGTAAGACGAGTTTTATTTTCCATAGAACTTATTTATATCATTTAACTGTCTTGTTTTTATTTGAGGCCAATGTACATGGACAAGGTTGTTTATTTTTTTGTTTTTGTTTTAAAGTGTAAATACATTTTATTTCCTAAGATAAAAGACTTGGTAGTGTGATTTATACTCTGATCGGAACCTCAATAAATGGTTCAAAAATATGGAGTTCCCTGATCAATTTACCGTATTTGTTCTTCTCTCAACCGCTGCACAAAATGTCTATTCTGCAGTTAAATAAACAGTGGACCGAAATGATTGATAACAAATCGCTCCAAAAGATACGATGCAAATGTACTTCAACGTTAAATACAACTGAAACCAATTTAACAAATGCTGCACTGTAGTGGATTAAAAAACAAAAAAGTAGGCCAACATAACAGAGTTCAAACATTGACTTCAGTGATTCTTCTGTGTAGCACAGTTTGAGAATCACTGGTTTCACAAATTTATTGTGGTTTGCAGTGCATTCTTATAAAAAAACAAGAGCACACATGAAGCAGGACGCAAGTATATCAACAAGAATGTGTACGCAGTAGACCGTAAAGCATGCTTCTATTTGGAATAAAATATTTTATTTAGTCATTGCCTTTTGCTCCAAAAGGCACCAGCTGTGCGCCAAAGAGTGTGTTGCATTCAAGTGTCGCACTGAGTTTGCATTGTCTCTTATCAAGACCCTGAAAAGTCAATTCCAGCAGCCATCTGTGTCTTTTCCCACTGTCCTTGTTGTGCAATACACCAAAGAAGAAAGAATATTCCTTGTCTTAGGAAAATTAATAAGGGGTGGGTAGTGATGGGGAAACAAAAGTTGCAATGTTACAAATTAGCTTTTATAAGGGGGAATTTTTTTTTTTATATTTCAAGAATAAAGTTGCAATATCAGGAGGAAAAAGGCAATTTTATGAAAACTGGGGCTGAATGGGTAAAGAGAAATTCTTGTAACATGAACAAAAGCCAAAGTAGACTAATAAAACAAGAAATTGAGAGAAACAATCATTAAACCAAAACCCTGAGTATAAATGGGTGTATTACGGACGAAGCCTTTCCTGCACCCTGTAACCTGATAACAAGATAAGATATCCACTGTTGTAACAGCTGTCCCTGAAAGGGTTAAAGAATAAAGCTGTGACACTCCAATTGTTATGAGCGTCACAACATGGCGGCGATCATTTTGCAAAAACGTGGAAACAGTTTTTTTACAATATTAAAGTTGTGAAAATAATTATGCTGTATCTGACAAGTTTTACATATAGCTTCCAAGAAAATGTTACTTGTACTATGATAAATGTATAGTCCAGTTACATCACAAGATTAAAATCATTTATGAGCATCAAGATCGAATGAAATGGTAATGTGAAAGTGTTACAACAATCAAGTAGTACTGTAGTCTGAATTGTATGGGGGCTGGGGGCGGGGAGATTCGAAACATATCTCGATGTACAGGGTGCGATACAATTCAAGGACGGTACATTTTAAAATGTAACGATTCAGCTTGGTTAAATCAAGACCAATTTTTCTAATTCAAATCGGTTTCCATTATAAACCAAATGAATATATTAAAATGATTGTGCAAGAGTGATGTTGTAATTTTTTAACATGGTGGGCAAAGTCATTCATTCATTTTCCGAACCGCTTGATCCTCACTAGGGTCGCGGGTGTGCTGGAGCCTATCCCAGCCGTCTTTGGGCAGTAGGCGGGGGACACCCTGGACCGGTTGCCAGCCAATCGCAGGGCACACAGAAACAAACAACAATTCGCACTGACACTCACACCGAGGGACAATTTGAGTCTTCAATCAGCCTGCCATGCATGTTTTTGGAATGTGGGAGGACCCGGAGAAAACCCACGCAAGCACAGGGAGAACATGCAAACTCCACACAGGAAGCCTGGAGCTGGAATTGAACCAGATACCTTCTGCACTGTGAAGTCAACGTGCGACCAGGCCGCTGGGAAAAGTCACATTTTGCAAAATAGTTACATTTCCAAGAAACATTATTTTTTTGAGAGCCATTTTATGAGTTTGTTTTTTTTACTTGTAATACAACTTCAGCCTCTAAATATATTAAAATGGATGTTACGTCAAAAGAGCAGAACAAAAGCATTACTTCTGTAAGAATGAAGACTTTTCCATGGAAAAACATGGAAGACAAGAAAATACATTGTAATGGTACGTATGTGTTAATAATTCATAAATATGACATCACAAAATAGAACTTTATTCTAACTTTAAAATCATTGACTATACTGATCCTTTACAAGTTATGATTGAAAGTTCAGAACCCTTAAAATACACGGTTACAAAATTAGTTTTGGGGCATGCCAAGACCACCCCAACAAATGATTCATTTGTAGAACCAAAATTCAGTAAAGCGACAAGCACAGATGAAACAAATGTGCTGTCTCCTTGTTCAATTTCAGACAGGTACTTGAATTTTTTGTGGATCCGTTTTTGATAGATCTGTTCACCAAAATTCATGTTGAATACCGTTAACGGTGTCCTGGGATTCCCCCCGCCCCCCAACTTTAAAGGTGGTGCTACTGATTGACTTTTGGGAAAGCCCTAAATCAATTCCTTTCAAGGATGTGTAAAATTACTTTTTAAAAAAGCAGTCCGTTGTAAAAAAAAAAAAAAAAAGTGCGTGCAAGGAGAATGCTCAAGTTCAGTCCCTGCGCGGACGAAAGACGCCGCGTCCCAACTCCACCAGGGCGCCCCAAGGAGAACCCAGAGGGGCACGCACACCACGCTGAGCCATACGTCCGTCAGCCTCTGCAGGCGGGAGCACAGACTCAGGCAGAAGGCCACTTTTAGCCCCACAGCCGCCAGGTACCACAGCCGGCGGGCCGCACCGGGGTCGCCCTCGCGCTGCTCTGCATCGGCTTTACACCGACCGGCCAGTTTGGCCAGCAGTAGGAGGACAAGGATGGCATCGAGCGTCCACACAGGCAGGAAGATGAGGAACCAGTTCCAGTGCACTTTGGCATCCAGCTTGAGGACCAGCATGATGAGGAAGATGAGGCTGAAGATCCACATCAGAAACACTCGCTGCACCAAGGACATCTTCATTGAGGAGCCACGGCCGTCCGCGGCCAGGGTTCAGGTATATAGGTACTTATGTGTAAAAAATAAATAAATACATAAATAAAATAAGTTCTGACTCAACTCCTTTTTAAGTGAGAGGATATTGACAAAAAGAACGTTCACCAGTCTGAACATGAAACATCTGGTCTTGGGGGCGTATTCAATTGAATATAGGTTGAAGAGGAAATCCGTTTTCATTTATGTTTTACCCAACTTCATTGGAATCGAAGTTTGTACAAGAGTAAAAGGGAGTGTTTCTTGGATATTTTATGGGTCCATCGGTCGTCACTGACAGATGCCCGATTTTCTGACAAAACTACCTTTTATTTCTTTAAATCAACTGATCTAGAACACATACACCCTTTTTCTCAAAACTATACCACATTTATGTCTTGAGAATACTACTTTCTTTCTTGAAAATAAAGTGCATAGGAACCAGCCTTCATACGATTGACGTCCATTGAAAAGCATTGGTATTTTCTTTTAACACACAAGAAATAATTTCTGAAAAACAATACATTCGCAGGAACCCCAGGGGTCCTATCGACCCCCAGTTGATTAGATACAGTTATCGAAAAAATACCTTGAAAAAAGTACTACATTTTTCTCAATCGTGTTTTTACATTACATTACTAAAACAATAAACTGTTTTTTTCTAGAAAAGTTTTAACTTGTAGAATGTATCCAACTTTCCTTTAGTAAGTAACACGCCTATTTTGACAAAGTCTGGACTTGAGTAGAAAGTATAAATATTTGTTCACCACACATGTCTGGAAAGGAAAGTCTAATGAAGTACTGGAAAGAAGTACAGTATTTGTAATTCGTTACGTCCCAGCCGAATAGCCCGAGCCAACGCGGCGGATCCGAAAACGATTCTCATTTCTGGTTCCGACCCCATAAAGTTGCCTTATATTGGATTCAGAACTAGAAATTCACTTTCTGTTGGGACGGTTTGTCTGTCACTCAAAAGCACGCTAAACACAAGTTTAGCATGGAGACAAAAGCAACGCTGAGAACGTCTTACCGAACTCGGTAGGAGATTCGTCGTCACTCAGCTCTCGAAGGCGACCTCAGAACGAACGTTTATCCTCCTCAAAAGAGGCCCTTGTGTTTCCTTTAAGGGGATAAACTTGTTTGTTTTTTTTTGTCTTGAGCAACTGGAGTGGCAGTTAGCTTGGAGCTACTTTGAGTAACGCGAGACTTCCGCGGACACGACGGAAAAGGGAAAGAACAGGCTGTCTTTCACAATAATAGAACGGCATATAAAATAAAATATTTTTTAAAAAACATGATTTTTTTTCTCCTCCTTATAGTCTTTTTAAAAACACATATTATGTCACTTATATATTTCCCCTTTTTAAAAAGCGCTGTTTAATTAAAAAAAACATACTTTTCCTTCCACTTTTTATGTTAAAGTCTCAATTTTCTTTAAAAATCTGAACTGCTTTTTATGAAAACATCTATTTTTTCCTCTTATAACCATACATCGCCAAATTATTCCAAACCATTTATCTGTGTTTTGTGAATAGCTCAAGTAGATCGAGTTTTCTTTTTTAAAAGCTTAAATGTTATTTTTTAACACCAAATCGTTATTTTAAAAGCATTTTACATAATTTTTCTTTTCATTAATTATCTCCATATTTGATTTTGTTTTTACAAAGCACGCATCTCCAGTTTTCTTTTTTCCAAGAACGCAGAGCAAGTGTTTTTTTCTAAGACCTTTATCTCCATTTTTCTTCATGTATAAAGCAGATACAGTATCTCCACTTTTACTCTTGAGCCTGAAGTTCTGTTTTCCCTTTTAAAAGGAATACTGTATACAGTATACCCATTTTTGCTACATTTTGTTCTTTCTATAAAGGTTCATGTAGCATGCATGATCCGAATTTTGCTTTTTTAAAGCATGTAATACCAATGTAATTTTTTTAATCTATTTTCCTTTTTAGAAAAGTTTATTTTTTTCTTTAAAAAATAATTATTCCAATTTGTAAAAAGAAAAAAATAATAGTATACACTACATGCATTTTCTCAGTTTATAAAATGGCTTATGTTGCATTTTTATTTATAAAAACATGGAATTTTGAACATATCTATTCAAAACATCAGAAAATGAGTACAGGTATTACTAAAATCAAAGCATGAGTTCAGTAATTTAATAACTCGACACAACAAACACAAAAACAAGACGAACATGGTAACCCACATTTAAACATTTTATTCAAATCTACGTTTTCCCCATACCAGGTAAGTATAACAAATGAATAAAAAGTACAACTCCGCAGATTGTCCAAAAAAAGTAAAGTACAAAAAGCTTGAGGTAAAACTTTTTTTTTTTTGTCGCTGAAAAAGATCATTTTTAAAAAGCCCTTATTATTAAAAGATTCATTTCATAACCACGTGACTTTTTATTTCTAGCCGCCTGAAAAAACTCTAACAACGCACTTGTATTTACAAGGTGCAAAATACAGTGTGTGAGACAACATTCAGTACAATTGTCTTTTGAAATGTAAACAATTCAAAAACCTCAATGCCTGCCTGTCTGTACAAAGCAGAAAAAAACACCACCACCATCTAAAGAGCAATTTTTTCCCTTTGGACCTCTACAAGCAGCAACATTAAAACAGCTCATTAGCCACATTAACGTAAAATGCACTGACCAAATGCAAAAATAACACACGGCACATTCAGAAATGGTGCAAATGGGGAATGTGTGACGTTTCTTTTTTTTTCATTTTAATTAAAATGTTTTTGGTCTCTCTTTTTTTAAATTAATGACATTACTTTTTACATTCAGCAAAAAGATGATGTGATTTTCATTGGAATTAAGCTGCTTATGATTATTATTAAGGTCAATACATGACAGAAAGGAGGTGACAATGCATGGATACCTCACATCACTTTTATGTGAACACAATCAATGCCCAATAAAAATAATAATTTTCAAGATGATTTCATCACACAGACCAACAAAGATACTACGGGTCTTCAGCTTTGACAATTATTCCTTCCCAAAAGAAATACAATTGTAACTGAAAACTACCGGAGATATTTTCATGACACCTTGCCTTTACAAAAAACATGGATCTTTTTCTTGTTTTAAATTTCTTGCATTTGCCTCTCCTTTCAAAAAGCATTCATCTCAATTTTGGTCTTTTTAAAAAGCATATATCTCAAAGCATATTTTCTTGTTTTGATAACATCTGTATCTATTTTATTTCCATTCTTTTAAATGCATGTGTCTCCAAATTTAGTTTTTGTGTGATTTTTTTTAAGGGAGGTTCTACATTTTTTTTGTTTAAAAGGCATGTAGGTGGGGTGTGTGTGAGTGTGTGTATATATATCTATATATAAGATATATAGATATATAGATATATATATAGATATATAGATATATATCTGGCGGCCCGGTAGTCCAGTGGTTAGCACGTTGACTTCACAGTGCAGAGGTACCGGGTTCAATTCCAGCTCCGGCCTCCCTGTGTGGAGTTTGCATGTTCTCCCCGGGCTTGTGTGGGTTTTCTCCGGGTACTCCGGTTTCCTCCCACATTCCAAAAACATGCATGGCAGGCTGATTGAACACTCTAAATTGTCCCTAGGTGTGAATGTGAGCGTGGTTGGTTGTTCGTCTCTGTGTGCCCTGCGATTGGCTGGCAACCAATTCGGGGTGTCCCCCGCCTACTGCCCGAAGACAGCTGGGATAGGCTCCAGCACCCCCAGCGACCCTAGTGAGGATAAAGCGGTTTGGAAAATGGATGGATGGATGGATATATATCTATATATATCTATATATATATAGTGACTGGTTAGCAAGTCGGCCTCACAGTGCAGAGGTACCGGGTACAATTGCAGCTCCGGCCTTCCTGTGTGGGGTGTACATGTTCTTCCCGGACCTGCGTGGGTTTTCTCCGGGTACTCAGGTTTCCTTCCACATTCCAAAAACATGCATGGCATGCTGATTGAACACTCAAAATTGTCCCCAGGTGTGAGTGTGAGCGGCAATAGTTGTTTGTCTATGTGTGCCCTGGCTGGCGACCAGTTCAGGGTGTACCCCACTTACTGCCCGAAGACAGCTGGGATAGGCTCCAGCACACCCGCAACCTTCGTGAGGATATGCAGATTAGAAAATGGATGGATGGATATTCTTTTTGAGTGTTTATGTTCAAGCATACATGTTCTTTCTTTTTAAAAAGCGTATACCTGAATGTTGCTTCTTTTCAAAAAGCAATTATCTCCAAAAGTTCGGCTCAGGGAAATGCAAATATTGGAGATACAAGCTTTTCAGTGGCCAGTGACCACCCGCATCTTTATCTCGATCAGCATCAAAATGTGGTTGCATCTTTGGACCATGCTGCAGCTCTCCCGAAAGTTTTGCATCAAATGATGTTTTTTGAAGGTAATGTTCTTGTACACATAGACATAACGCATAAATAAACAATCGTTGCACTTTTGGTCATTTGTTAAGAGTTTAACCTCGGTGGAGGTCTGAGTATTCTTTTCTTGAAATGCGGTGAACCCCCGCTCTATCGCAGTTAAGCGTTCACTGCCCTGTTTTATCGCAGTGATTTTTTTTTTCTGAATTGATTTTTACATACAGGCAAGGCTGAACTTCAAGTTGCACACCTTCAGTGTCGTACCACATTGTGCCACAACATGCCGGGTAGCACTGAGCTTTACTCGAAGACATGCAGCGTGACAAACAGCAAGAAGAAGAGGCAGAGAAGGTTCCCCACTAAGCTGATTAATAGTCCAACAGAGCAGAGAGAATATATGCTTGCAAGTAATGCTTTGTATGTTTTCCTGCTCCGAGTGTGTTAATCAGTGTCCCTCGTTGGTGAGAAATACTGATAGCAGCTCACTGACGAACTGACTGAACTGACAATGTCCACCTCTGGTGTTAAAGTAGCAGTTGCTAGGTTTACCATGATTAGCGTAGCATCTATGATAATTTTACTTAGCCAATCTATAGTGTTTTGCATTATATGTTACCATTAAGATAGCAGACTTTCAGAAAATGGAATGATACGGTTCAGTTGAATGTTATGCAGTCTATATACTGTAAACAATGCTCAATTGTGTCTAGATAAACGTCAAATGAGAATATAAAACAAAACAGCTTGAAGCTAGCACACTTGCCTTCTTATTTGGAGAACTATGCGAGTGAGTCTTCCTTTTGTTTCCTCAAAGTGATGTTATATGATAAGCTCTCATTTCTTGACAACAGAAAAGTGAGAGCAGGTGCTAAGGAATCATTTCAAAATTGTGTTGTAATATGTTTAAATTGATATTTTTTAAGTGTGTGGGAGGGGTTGAAAACAGTCTTTTTTTATGGTCCCTGTATTGTGGATTTTCACATGGGAGGAGGGTCTTGAATGTATCGATAACCGGGGGTCCACTGTAGTTTTTTTGTTTTCAAGCCTTAAACTTTTATAACTACATTATTTTATGAAACCAGCATGACTGGATGGAGAAGAGGACGAATTCAAAGCCATGAAATGTACTGACAATGATTATCCCAAGTGTGTGCACGTGTGTGTGTGTGTGTAATGTGTGCGTGCAGCTACACCGTGCTCTGCCTGCTCTCGCGGCCGTAGCCAAGAGCCTCGGCGGAATGAGGTGGGAAGTCGATGAATATCCCATCCGAGTCAGAGTCTCCTGACTGGAGGACTTGTCCGATGATGGTTTCGGGGCTGGACGACTCGCTGGGTGGCGAACAGGACCCTGCCTTGCCAAGGTCGGTCACGGTGGTGGTGGCTTCGGTGCCGTGGAGAGCCCCCGACGAGTGCAGGATGGACGGGGAGGACAGAGGGAGATCCATGGAGGTAGCTCCTGTCTGCATGATGCCTGACAATCACAGTTATCATGTCATGGTGGCATCACAGCAACCCTGGTATATTTGCGCTTAAACATTAGAAAATGTACACATTTGCACATTTTTGACACCCTCAAGTGATACAGTGACATTAAAAAGTCTGCACACCCCTATTCAAATGACAGGTTTTGGTGATCTACAAAAATGAGACCAAGACAAAGCATTTCAAAATATTTTCAACCATTAAGTTGACGCACAACCTGAACAAGTCTTTTTTTTTAAATGCGAAGGGCACCATCGTCCATTGGTTTACCCATTTGCGCATTGCGACATCATCGAGTGCGTCGTCTGAATGCCCTGACATGCACTTGACATGTTGTTCATCCGTTCTCTGACTTTCCTTTTTGGAAGGTATCTTGACACTTCAGTGTTACAGCTGCGGTTGTTTTTCAAAGTGCTTAATAGATAGCGTTGAGACTTTTGTGTATATACTGGAGGCAATTAGAAAGCTTTTTGTTTGGATGGGGCATTGCTCAAACGGATCAATAACAAGGCAGATGTTTTACTCTTAAAAAGTATCTTAATATTATTATAAGTCAATGTAACATGAAATAATTCTATGCTTAAATAGAAGGAGATAAAAAAAAGAACAATTTAAATATTAATAAAATTTAAATGACATGCACTTACATGTAAAAAAAAACAATTGTACCAAAATACAAAAAAAAGATTGTACCAAAATAAATTTTTAAGCAGTAACAGTTCTGAAACTTCGAATTATTGAACTTAAGTTAAATACAACTGAATTGTACTTAAGAAGTGTATTATAGAAAACGGCTGTCATTGAATGACTTGATATAAATAATCTAGAAAATATTAGTATAAATTATGAAAAAGTCATCATGAAAATAATAATAAGTACATTTGAGTACAGTAGTCTTGCCGGATTTTCATTCTCGTGGGTTCCGATTGGCTGCTGGTAACATCGAATTGACAAACATACCTTTGAACTGCGAGCCCACGCATAGCCTGTTGCAGGCGGAGCCAGAGAGGTCGGAACTCGCCGCCAGCTCGGCATAGTTCAACTTCTGCTCCTCCAGGCAGGAGATCATCTCGCAGGCCGAGTGGCGGCGGATTCCTCCGCTGCCCACTGAGCCGCAGTCGGCGTCGTACTCGGCCACGGGCGTCAGGAGCAACGGGATGTTGTAGCTTTTCGATCGGACCACCGGGTTCTTGGACAGATGCTCGGCAGACTTGGACCAGCCCCACTGGAAGCGCTTCTCTAAGGGAGGAACAGGGACAGGCGGAGGTGGGTTGTGAAACACACATTTAGTTTTGTGACTAGCCCACCCCACCCCCAAAAAATCTCATAATATCAGGACCTTTTTCAATCGCGTAAGATTATGACCTTTCATTTAAAACATACTACTTTTCAGTGAAAAACAACTGAATTGCTGAAAAATATCAGTTGAAAAAAAAAAGTATACTTAATGTTCGTGTCTGCGCTCAATTTTCAATTCAAATTCAGTTCAACATACTGTTGGGTGAGAATCAATTCTGATTTAAATTCCAATTCATCCATTGAATTGAAATCTGAATTTTGCACGTCATACATTTGAGACTTTTTTTTCTCCCAGAACTTTTTGTGGAAAACTATGTTTCTTGAATATATACTTTTTTCCCCCTCAAATATATGCAAACTGGCCCAGTATGGAACTAACAAAGGTCATCTTAATTTTTTTTTTTTAACTATTCTTTACTATTCAACTTTACCATGACTATATCTTATTTTTGTTTTTTTTCAATAGAAATTATTTTCTGCTACTTGTGGCGGTTGTTTTTTTTTAATGTACTGCAATATGTGATTTCCCTCACTGTTAATTACCGCCAATCTAAATACTGTACTGCTCTTACCCAGAACACAGCAGTGGTCCTCGATGTCATCTCCAGAGTAAAGCCCGTGAGTGCCCAAGTAGGGTGAGACCACCTTCTGGACCAGAGACTCCAGTCTCAAGTAGTCCTCATTCACACCACGTGACTCATGAACTCCCTACAAAATGACAAAATTAATAAATATAATTACATCACACAATATTTCATTTTAGGAATGGAAACGACACTTTTTTTTTTAGTCGCAAATAATGCACGGACATTCCATGTGTCAAAATGAGCACAATGATGAACAATCAGAACAGCGTTACCTGGAGGATGAGCAGCATCTGCGTAACGGACGGCGGAACTCGTGCCCGGGGCCGAGACAGGGCGTCCTCCAGCTTGACACTCAGGACGATGGTGCTCCTGAAGTGCAGTAGAGCCAGCTGGCGGACAGATGGCTCCTTCCCCTGCGCCCGACAACAACAACAGGGCTCATTGCAGTGGTGATTTGATATTTATTTATCTATTAACTCCTTCTTGACAGTTTATTTATTGTTACTGTGACGATGGCCTACCTGGACTGGGTGGAAGATGGCCTGCAGCATGGACAGCACATCACAGAAGAAGAAGTCCCACGTCTCGGCCAGAGAGTCCAGTAACTTCTGACCTGCAAGTTAGCAAAGCAAACCAAAAAATAAAAAAATAACATAAATAAATACATAAATAAAATAAAACACACTAATGCTTGCTCCTTATTTGGACCATATGAATTTAATGAGACATATTCCGGAAAACATTACATTCTAATGTCTGCGCACACACACACACGCGCAGACATACATACACACACATATATATATATATATTTACACACACACACACACACACACACACACACACACACACACACACACACACACACACACACACACACACACACACACACACATATATAAATATATTAAAGTGGATTAGATCTCTTTTAGAGGAATTCATACCTTCGTAGAACCTTATTTTGTCTCTCAGGATGACCATGCCCTTTGTCAGCAACTGGTTCTGAAATGTTAGATGAGACAAAATAAAGAACGTCTGCTACCAAAATGTAACATTTACAGTGATTCCCAACCGAAATATGATTATTGACTAAATGTATTGCAATTTTGTACATTTATCTATGCGCTGTGACCTCCTTGAAGTGATGTCATACAAGAGTCTCCCATTGCTTGAAAATGTGTTTTTCAATTAGTTTAAATATGTTTTCACATATTGCGGCAGGGTATGCAACATCTCCGCCGTGATAAAGTGAGGCTTCAATGTATGTGCCTTCGCTCAGTGAAGGTTGGGAAGCACTGGTCTGAAAAGTATCATCATGCAATTGTGGCTCTGGGATTACCTGAAGGTATTCCGTGAAAAAGGAACCCAGCTCGGTCTTCAACAGGTGCCTGGTGGAGGAACATTGACTTTATCGGATGAATCAAGCAGCAAAATGTGTCAATCAAGTCGTGTTTACAACCCACACAAAACAAATGTTTCCTTGTCTACGCTCCGTTACAGAAACAGGACATTGCACGTCTCGCACGTGTGTGTGCATGCATGCTTTTGCGTGTGCGTGTGTACTTGTTCCTGTGTACTTTACTGTTTAGTAATGAGGGCGTGTGTGAGTTAGACAACTGGTGTGTGCAAAGATACTGACATATCTGGCGTGAACAGATAGCACATAAACAAGCGTGGTTAACACAAAGTGCTCAGCCAGCGAAATTTGAATTGCAATTTTAACCACAAGGATCTGGAATTTACTAAATTCCAGAGGTGGAAATAGTACTCCTACTCTGTAATTAAGCAGAGGTACAGCTAGTTCGTTTTTATTTATTTATTTTACTGTCATGCCTTTGACTTATGAATTTAATTAGTTCAGTGTTCTCATATGTGAAATCACCTTTCTGCATGGACATACCGGTAAATGGAAATGCCATGAATCCGTTGCAACAACCCCGTAAAAACAGCATTGCTTGTTGATATAGCTCAAGTCTGCCCCCCCCCCCCCCCAAAAAAAAAAGAAAATAAAACAACAACAACAAAAAAAACCCCACTATAAGTACATTTGACATATCAACCTACCGGACGCCTTCGTTGAGGATGTAAAGTTCATTGTTGGCCAAACCTTTCTTCTGGAAAACTGCGATGACGGCATTGTGGATGCTGCAAGGACACACAAACTACATTTTAAAGTAGAATTTGACACATTCACAGAAAGAATGTTTGAGTTGTGAGTTTGATTCTTGATTCAACTACTCAGGAATGCGATGAGCCCGCCAAGGTCGACGTACCTGTTCCAGGTGGCGTTGGCGCCAGCCCTCTTCTGCTTCTCGCCTCTGTCCTCCGGTGAACCCTTGTCGCTCTTGGCCAACTCGCTAAGGCTGGGCGAGCTCATCAACTTCAGCCGGTGCAGAGTCCTCATAGGAGTCATAGAGGAGAGAACACCAACGGGCAAAACACACACACTCAGCAACCCGTACAGTCAAAGAAGGAAGGTCGAGAGCCAGAGACGCAGAGGAAAGGGAAGCCAGAGAGAGAATAAAAGTAGGACAGAGTGATGCGAGACGAGAAAGTAGGATGGGCGCTGCCCCGAAGTGCCCGAGGGAGGTGGAGAGAACAGACAGTACCGATGGGATTCCCAAACAATACCGGCATTGATGCCAACAAATATTTATGCAACACACAGATGCCAGTGGAAGTGCGGGGTAAGCAGCAGAAGAGCGCCCGTCACTGTAAAGCTGGGAAGAGGAAGAAGAGGAAAGAGTGCTCGCATGGCTCAATGATAACAAAAACAAGACGAGTAGTAAGTGGAGTCACCATAAAGGAACTCCTGCTGCTCTCTCATTACCATTGCAAGAGGGCAAGTGTACAGGATAGCACAAGACACAAACGAGTACTGTACAGTGAACTCCCGTTTACAGTGTGGGAGTCCACATTTACCCACGATAGGTGAAAATGTGTGATACAGAGAGACTATACAGGAATGTTTTTTTTTAACTTAAGTGTTTTGTTTTAATTTTGAGATGTTAATGTTCATTAACTTTTTTTTTTAGATGATGTACTTTTTGTAGTATGATCAGTGAAAAAAAGTAATTACCAACACTTCGACATAATGTTGTGACCGAGCATGATTTTATGACTTGCAACTTGTTCGAATCAATTCATGACTTGACTTGCTTGAAATCTGATGGCAACTCGACTTTTTTTCCCCACGGTGACTTGGGACCTGCTTGAGACTTGAAGGGTTGCGAATAGAGACTTACTTGTGACTTGCACATAGTCCCATCTCTGCATTTTTCCGATAAAGTATCACGTTTGCGTGAAACGTCCCTGATTCGAGACTGGGTGAAAACGACTTGTTTTCTTGTCATCAGTGAGCTTTTATACAAGTTTTGATGGGCTCCCTAAAGGGGAAGTCAAGTAGAAAATGTCTTGACGATAATATGTTACATGAACATGGTATTCTGATTAATATTGCGTTTGAATATGAATATGAATTAAGCAGAAAAATGTGCCTTGTCACTGACACTTGCTGGCGACTGAAAATGACATCACTTCTGCCGAAGGGCGGAACCGGTTTTCTGGGTTTGGTCACGTGACGCTCGCGACTATCACTGCAGTTTGCATAGTGCGTTGGCTCAAATGTTTGCGTCACGCACACAAGGTCTCCTGTTCGAAACCATGTTTGTGGTAAAACAGTAACCTGCTCTGTTAACGAGTAAATGTTCCGACTGCTAACTATGAGCCACAATAGAAAAGCCCATTGACCCGCCACCATCTTTTTCATCATTTTTTACACGTTTCCACCTGATGGAATACACACTCAGGACAAGAGCTCCTTAACCTTGACTGGTCATCTCAAAAGCCTTTTCGATGCGTGTTTATGTAAATTCTATTGAAATGCATAATATAAACAAAGAACCGAAAAGAGCAATAGTATTTGGAGTAAAACTGAATTTTGCAGTATGAAACAAGTTTTCATTGATATTCAAATGTTCGATTACATGATGATTGCAGAAGCTGTGTTATGAAGTGGTGTTGATATGGGAGACATGGGTACAGGGTCGATAAATTAGCCAATAATATCATTATTTTTCTGTCTCTGTTACTTGACTCAGAATTTGACCTGACTTGATTTGTGATAGTTTTAATAACCTACAAAACTGTGGATTAACTGCCCTGTAAATCTAAACTCAAATCATTCCTTAAAAGGGCAAAAGATGGTTTCGACTTAATGGGCACAAGAAACGGCGAGATTTCACGGCACGCGGATAAGGAGATTACCCAGAATGCTCGGCTTCAGGAACGATTAATCTTGACAAGTGAGTGATGCTCACCTCCTGATTGGATGCTCATTGCTCCCATCCAAGTCCGGGCTCGGGGGAGGCGCCGAGAAAGTGCTGAAGTTGAGCGAGAGTGGCCGGGGCGAGGAGCGGGAGGCATGCCTCCGCCTGAGGCCATCCAGCATCTCCATACAGACAAGCACAAGTGATGTTAAAAAAATGCTGCGGGGCGGAACATTTCTTAAAAATAAAAAATATATTTTTTAAAGAAGACGTGATGAAACAGCATAATTTATTTCTTCAACAGCAAACTGTGAGACAGACACACTTGGGTAAACTGAAGGTTTTTCACCAAAATCTTCTTGATGGCTCAAACATGGTCATTGAGGGGCTGGCTAATTAATTAACTTTTCTGTTGCTCGGATTAATGGCAAAGATGTTCACGGTGAAGTGACATTCACAACATGCTTAGGGCCAGGTACCCAACACATGTATCCCAGTATGTTGGGTGTGGGACCTCTTTATAAAAAGAAATAATCAGTGCCAGTTACTTTGTCTTCAAAGATTTGTTTGAGGTTTTCTCGACATCCAAACAATTCTTTTTTTTCCCCCAACATACAGCTAAAAGTACAAATGTTGTCGGATTGGACTCTTTCAAGTTTCCCCGTCAAGCATGTTATGTTTATAAAGTGGAAACTTTCAAACACTAAATGTTCCAAGAGGCTGGTCAAAGTTCACCTTGAAAGCGAATTTCACATAGAAAAGAATCAAAATAAAGTGAATCCAGAAAGTCTTCACGGTGCTTGATTTTTCCACATTTTAATAAAGTGCTCTCCAACCTTTGTAAACTAGTGAACCTGCCAAGTTTAATGTTGCTCATTTTTATAGCACAACTGAATATGCTTGCTTTGCACATAACCCACATTCAAAATGGTAATAAAGAACTGATATCATGTAAAATTATTTAAAATCACAAAGAGCCTACTTTAGAAAAAATAAAACATGGCCAGTGAAGATATCTGCTGGCCAGAAGCTGAGCTGCACTGTATTCTTAGGCGCATAGCAGTTACACTTTTGTCGCTCATCAAATATGTTCTGTGTGGACCCCTAACAGTCAGCTCGTGATATCACCCAGTTCCCCCTGCATTTGGCTATTCTCATTTTGATGCCAGTTTTAACAGAAAACTCGGATCTGGCCAGTGGGGCTCGAGTTAGACATCCGTGTTTTTAAAGAGTTCCCCTAGGTGTGCAGTCTTGAGACACAGTATTTTGTCTGTTATTTCCACACTGACTGGGAGAGTTTTGCAATATTTGCTCAACTTGCACTGCCATCGACACACACACACACACACACACACACACACACACACACACACACACACACACACACACACACACACACACACACACACAGTATCCAAGAGTAAAAGCATGTATGTGCATGTGCAGTGTGAGGAGAAGGAGGGTATTGAGCACATTACATATCCTTGATAATGTGTCCAAGCTAGAAAATATTATTTTGCACAGCCCCAGGAGCAGCACTGCTGCCTCTGCTGTTTCCGGGGGAAAAAAGAGGCACGGCTGTCCTACCCATGGACTGAAATGACTTACTGGTACTCGTGAGCAAAAACAATGTACTAGTACATAGACCTTGAGCTCTGATTATCCTTGATGCAAAAGACCTGCATGAATACAAAAGGTATTAAAAATAGATGTTTGAGCATTTATTTGTCATCCTTTATAACGAGGCTACTTGTGTGTCACACACCAACTCGTTGGGTCGAATAAGTCTTAGTGGAAAAGCACAGGGGACTAGTTTACCTGTAAGGCTTGTTAAGGAATCTCTTCCTTACTGTGATTTTTTTTTAGCCCCTTTAGTTAGATCTGTTCAAACACTTGAAAGAAAGAACGTAGTATGCTTTTGAAGGTATTTCCTGCTTACTGTGATTACAATCACCTTTGTGCCCCTTGACCCCCACCACTTTTAGGAGCCCTCCAGAGGACAAGTTGAACGTCAAAAGAGGAACTGTTATCTCAAGTATCCGTGTTGCTGCCATCACATCAAAACTCAGACCAAAGACAATAGGGGGTAGTGGTGGTCTGGTCTCATCTCACCACTCCCAACTTTTTCCAGCCACACCGGGTCGGATGACATGTTAATTTCTTTGTTTCCGGGATTTGCACGGAGGCGTAACTGCCCGCCTCTCATTATCATATTATTTTCGTATATTCTCATGACTGTATTTTTTTCTAGGCTTCCTGACTAAATCTGAAACTCTCAGGAGCCCGAATCGATTCGTAAACTGCAGAAAGGTACTGTTCATCGTCTTCAGCCTGTATTTGGATAACCAACATCCTCATCATCCGAAATTAACGAACACGCGGAGGAAGAGAAAGGCCGACTCTCCCCCAACAGGCTTAACTGTGTATTAGTACTGTAGGCCAAAAAATTTCACTTGGGTAAAAACATGACTAACGAGATACAATAATAATAATAATACATTTCATTTATAAGCGCCTTTCAAGACACTCAAGGACACTTTACAACCAAAACAAGAACAATAAAACCACAGATAAAATTATAAATAATAAAAGGAGAGATGAATAGTCGCTCTACTAGTGTAAAGAGTTGCCTTAGTAGTGAGGACAAAGATCCTACTAGTACGTGGGCCCGACCAGGATATCATCCATCCATCCATCCATCCATTCATCCATCAACCCCACAAGGGTCGTGGGCGTACTGGAGCCTATCCCAGACGTCTTTGGGCAGTAGGCGGGATACAGCCCTGAACTGGTTGCCAGTCAAGCGCAGGGCACACATAAACAACAACCATTCACAATCAAACCTATGGACAATATAGAGGGTTCAATTCACGTCACATGCATGTTTTTGGAATGTGGGAGGAAAACGGAGTACCCGAAGAAATCACATGCGAGCAGAACATGCAACGTGCCGCCACGTTAGCTATCAACCACATGGAATAAACTCAAAGGATTTTCCATGGCAGTGTGTCATGACGCTCCTGTTATTTGGGTGTCTCCCCACAGAAACGCGCCACCCATTGATCAGAAGGGTGAACGACAGTCTGGGCTGAAAATCCTTTTTATTAAGACAAAACGAATCAACGACGCAGAATTAAAGCCTGCCCATAACTGACATAAAATGGGTATACGGTATTTTCGTGTCTTAAGTCAAAAGTGAGGTTGGAGGCCAGCAGAGACGCAACGCAATGCCAGTCTAGTGGGGGTGGGTGTTCTGCAGCCCTCCACCCTCCCCTTTCCTTTCTCTTCTCTTCTTTGTCTTTTTACCATAACATTTTTACGACCACCTCACAGCATTGCTTCACCGGCCTAGTGCAAGCAGACTGCGGTCGAGCCTGTTGTGATCATTTCACGTAAAAGGGCCAATCAGTCTGGCGCGCATGTAAACCACAGTCCACGTTGATCCAACAAAAAAAGGTTCCCCACACACAACACCTTAAAGTCGACAAAAAGCATCACGGTGTATTTAAAGTTGCCACGCTTACCGTTTCGTGTCCTGTTGCCTGGTTCTAGCCGAGATGGCGCGTGCATATATCTCCGACGTCAGGTCGGTTCCGTCCGGGCTCATCGGTGGTTCGCCGAGGTTCGATCCAACGGATGGATCTCCCTGTCGAGCATCGGGCAGGCGATGGGTCCGATGTGCGGTGCTTTGGAGGCGGTGGTGGTGGTTGTACGGGTCGGGTGCTAGCAGTACAGAGCAGACCGCGGAGGACTCATTCATGAAGCATGCGCCTCCGCTCGCTCCCGTGCGCGCGCCCCCGCTTTGTTTTGAAGAGATGCACGCGATCACCAACGGTACTGTTACATGCACGCGCGGCGGTTTCTATTTACGCAAGGAGGCGTCATGTTGGGAAAACAGTGCTGTGGTTTACCAGAGGTCCCTGAACGACACAAACACCAGAGAAACAACAGAGGGAATGGTTTCGCGTGCGCGCGCGCGTACATACACACACACTCACACACTCGCACGCACGCACACACACACACACGCACACACGCACACACGCACGCACGCACACACACACACACGCACGCACGCACGCACACACAACTGGGGCATTTGCAATCAAGAGTATCGTTGTGTCTGTCTGAGTGCGCACACACAATCCAATCTACAGTCACCTGTCAATGCACACGCATTTTGGAGATAAGAGTCCTGTTATTTACGAGAGGTCCGTAAACAACACAAACATCCTGAAAACAAAACAGGACGGATCGTTTGCACAAACATTCAAAGAAAGAGACACACCCACACACCCACACGCACACGCGCGCGCACACACACGCGCACACTTGGGTGCTATCTAGTATCCCATGCATTTGTACAATAGTCAATCCCAGCAACGATTTAATTGATCATTCATTATCATTTATCATTCCTCTCGTTATTTTTCTCCAATTACCCTTATAATTGCATTGAATGTCACAAGTTCCCATGCATTTATGACTATGTGCGCACCCATCAACACGGCACACGTTTGCGTGTCTGTGACATTTAATCTGCTCTTACTGGATCAGAGAGGCACACATTAACATACTTAAAGCTCAACAACAAAGCGGAGTTGTTGCTTTTAGAGCACCCAGCAGGCTATTTCCTATTTGTACCATTAGCCTATTCTGTTCACCAGGGACGGCTATAGGATTTTTTCTCTTCTGGGGCTCAAGGGAGGCTTGACCGATACATTAGGGGGGGCTGAGAAAATAATCTATAAATGTATTTTAGAATATCAAATTAAATGCTGGGAGAGTTCAAGGTGGGCTAGACAGATGTCTGGCGGGGCTACACCCCCACCCCCCTGTGTAACGGCATCCCTGTAGAGAGCACACATCCATGAGAAGATAAAGAATGTGCAGACATAATTAAATGGTGGTAAGATCAACTAAACAACAGCTACTGAGAATTAGAGTGCACACAATTACTGTACCATTAAAATCAATGTTAGTTTTCCGATGTATGCCCCACATCAGTCAGAACCGTATTCGGTTTGGAACAGATGGATTGTTATACAGCCAATGCAATATAGAGCGAAGTTTAAGTTTCCAGAAGAGAATGAACGCATCATATTGGTCAGTCAGAACCATATAAGGATGTAGGATGTCTCAGGTGGTGGGTATTTGGCAAATTTTGTCATACATTTATTTATTTATTTATTTATTTATTTATTTATTTATTTATTTGTTTGTTTGTTTGTTTGTTTGTTTGTTTGTTTATTTATTTAGTTGTTTATTTCATTGGGACAGTGTACAACAACACAAGAATAAACAGTGTAAATGTGCCGGAGTTAGCATAAAGGCTAGTTTTCAGCCGTACTCCCAAGGCAGGTTCCTTAATATGAGCATAACATAAACAGTTTAGATAAAATAACAAAATAATGTAACACAACACATAGCATAAAAGATGGACAGTCATGCAATCTTAGTCACTTTTCCTGCATACCCACAGTTTTTCTGCTGTAGACTGTAAATTTCCCCAGTGTGGGATAAATAAAGGATATCTGAAGGCTCAGTTTGTGTTCCTTCATCGTCTTCCTCGTTAGCGATATGTCGGGGCGCTATGTTTCCTTCTGTGGCTGTCAAGAGGACTTGTGTATGTGTATCTCTGACCGTGGATGTACCGTGGATGCGTTTCGTCTTCCTGCCACTTGAGGCACTAAAGGATATTGAAAGTGTGTAAAGACCAAGACATGACACGTCGAACAAGACAGCGCGCCCATTGAAATTTCAAATGTTATTTTTTGTACTATTAGCTTCACTCGTCTAACTCTTGTGCTTTATTTTATTTTTCTCGCGTTTTTAAAATGTCCAACACTTCCGAGGAGAAAATGTCGTCTCCCAAGCGCTTCGGCCAGGTATGACGGACTTGATGAAACAACTTAGAAGAGTTTTTCTTCCAAACTCCCTTCATGTATCCAAACGAGCTTGCGCACAATGGAAAGAAATGGAACAAATCTTATTTGTACTGTATCCCTCCCCCTTCTCAGTGTGCATATACAGCCGAGGAGCAGCAGGCTGTGCATAATGCCCTGCGACAGAAGTTGGGGCCAGAATTTATCAGCACCAGACTGGCTGGAGGAGGACAGAAGGCAAGTTTTTGAGCTGGAAAGTAACTTTGTAAAGACTCTTTCATTTTATGTCTCACGATTTAAAACCCGGGTGGCTTAATAAAATTTGACACACGCTTTCCTCAAAATACCCCAGATCTAGAATTATAAGACTCTTGATTGATTGATTTAAACATACGCGGGTGAACCATGAGGTTTGATTGCATTTTCACTTATGAAGGCAGAACTTCATATACTACACTGTGAATATGACACATGAACACACCACCAAACACAAAAACCTCTCACTCCTGACACATCTACGGCTTCACCTACCATGTGCCACTTAGCTGACACGATTCGCTAATGGTTGTCAATGTATCTAGCAAAACCTGGTGCAGCTCTACTTACCTTTTACATGATCAGGTTCCACACCTCTCTGCCTAGACTGAAAATTAATGGCACTTGTACAAAGTCATCACTGGCTTATCTGACTTTAACTGAGTGCCCATAGAGATTCTATTGCATTTTCACATGTTGAGGCAGCATTTAAATACCAAACCGCCAAATTACATTTTGCAATGAATGTAACTGTGTGGTTCATGGCATCCTCAAACATGAATATCCTCTGACACTCAGATGTTGGCGGCTTTACTGAAATACAGTATCGAGGACAGACAGACAGATTATTATTCATCCCATGAGGGAAATTTCAATTGTCACAGGAACAGTGTTCATACATATCAACTGAATTTGGTGGGTGGGCAGGCGCTGCAGAGACTCACTTGCTTATGCACACGCTATTAAAAATATATTTTTCCATAATATGTCCCATTTAAGCAACCTGCAATCAATGCACAGAGTGCCCAATAAACCATTTCATGGTTGCAGGTGTGCTACATCGAGGGTCACCGTGTGATCAGCCTGGCCAATGAGATGTTTGGATATAATGGGTGGTCTCACTCCATCTCTCAGCAGAATGTTGGTACTGTATGCCTCGGTCTCTGCCAGTCTTGTCTGTTGCCATAGTAATGTGTCACCATGACAACCAGCACCACCGTGGTCTGTACGTGGACCAACACAGCTCCATGTTTGCCTTTGTAGACTTTGTGGACCTGGTTAACGGGAGATTTTACGTCGGTGTCAGCGCGTTCATCAAAGTGCAGCTGAAGGTGGGGAATAAGTTGCAAATGGCCATGTTAGGAATCACTCCCTCTTCACAAAGTGGTGGTTTATACAGAGAGTTTGCCATTTTGTTTTGCTCTTTGAATGTGTAGTGCATATAGGTTATCCCTTGGCCTACATAGTGTCCTGAATGTATCCCGCAATGCCTCTTGAAAAGTAGTGAATACCTGATGTGCCCTGGAAAAGCGGTATATCCCATGATGCATTGCGTGTCGCAAAATATTTTTGATGTAAGTAGAGCAACCTGTCAACAGGGATTCACATAAAACACCTCTCTGTGCTGCAGTGGTACGTTCATATAGAAGTTAAAGTCCTTGGGTGTCTTGAAAGGCGCTTATAAATAAAATGTATTATTATTATTATTATTATTCCATGATCATGTTAATAATCACTGAAAATACTCAAATCAACTTTCCTAACCGAAATGAGTGAAAATGCCATTAATCCATTCCAGCCCCTCAAAAAACATTTTTTTTGGTAACATCCATGTTTTTAAACAAGAAAAAATGCACTGAACGTTGTGGTCCAATATAAAGACATACTGTGATAACCAAATAAAATTGATGACATTTTTTTCACTTCAGTTTGGCTCCCATGGCTGGCATTATATTCTTTATATACTCCTGCTTCAGTATACAAAAACTATTTACATTTAACTTAAAAAATACGTTCTGTTTTTTTTTATTTTGTTTTGTTTTTATTTTACTTTAAGACCAACCAGTATCTATAGCTCAGAGTTGGAAAGTGGGGTGAAACCATTGAAAGATTCAACCAAAAAAAAGGAAAAATGCTGCCTATTGAAATGACCATGAAAATGCACAGGGAGCCAATGGAGAGAGGCCAGAATGGGAATCTTGTGCTCCATCTTACATGTTCCAATTCAAAAGTGACCAGCAGCATTTTTGGAGCCATTTGACGGTGGCTGGCTGACTCCAAAATAACATGAATTAGAAATCTGTCTGAGATGTGATTGAAGGCATTGATTACTGTTTAAGTGCTGTTTTTTTACCAACTCCAGTTAGTCTACTAGCTTACGTTGATCTAGTTTATTGTAGTTACACGACTGCAGTGCTGTAATCAACACCGTTCCCAAACTATTTTTCATTTGACTATAAAGTCCACTATTTAAAAAATACTATATCGTGATTAGGAAGACAACAAAGTGTCATTTATCCTGGGATGATCGTCATAAATGAATAGCTCTACATGTTTTTCTGGCAGGACGGCGCGTTCCACGAGGATGTGGGCTACGGAGTGAGCGAGGGGCTGAAGTCTAAAGCTTTGTCCCTGGAGAAGGCAAGAAAGGAGGCTGTCACCGATGGCATGAAGAGAGCACTCAAGTACTGGAAGATTACCATCCCACTTCATCGTTGTTGTTCTAGTTTTTATCCGTTGTGTTTTATTTAGGTGTTTCGGGAATGTGCTTGGTAACTGCATCCTCGACAAAGCGTACCTTCAGGCAATTAACAAGATCCCCAAGCAGGTAAAAAGACATTGGGAATAACTCACTTATTCCCCAATCGCTTGTATGGGGATTTTTGTGTATGGTGGTGAACTACAGTAAATACGGTACAGGTAGTTCTTTATAATCCCTGCCTAGTGATTACTTCAATTACGGATTAGGAAATGATCCCGAATGCAGTTTTCTGAGTTTGGTCCTGTGACGTTCGCAAAGCTGAGCCGTGGGCAATTGTGATGTCATTTTCAATAGACGGCAAGTGGCAAAATGGCCACCCGCTGAGATGGATGACAACGGGTGGATTTTGCTGCTTAGTTTGTATTTCACAAACACAATAGTTACCAGCATGCGCTAGTGGGGGGCACACAGAACATATTGGAAAGAAATATTTTGGACGTCCGCTTGAAAACTCTACAATCTCTTAGGCTGTCTCCCTTGTCACTCATCAGGACAGGCCCCCGGATTGTTGAAACCACAAGCACTCTAGGTCACAGATATTACTGTAGAACATTTGTATGGCGACTGCAATTCTGACATTTTGTTCTGAGCTGTCCTCATTTAAATTGCCTCTAATTCGCCCCAACTAAAGTTCAGCTGCTTTAGTAGGCTTTTCCTGACTATCCGTATTACGTGACATGCTTTCATAATCACAGTTTGAGGCAAACCACGAGTACGATTTAGGCCACAATCACAATGAGCTTGACATCATGAAGCTTTTTCCCGACACATAGCCGCTGCCCGCTCTGGACCCTGCCCAGACCAAGCGGTCGGAAAGTGAGCCCACAGTGGAGAAGGCTCGTTTCTGTAGCCTGGTACGAGAGGCTAAACCGGGGTCCGCCATCACACCGTTGGAGCGACGAGACAGCACCCTGAGAGAGAGCTACTACGAGACTCGCACCCCTGACGCTCAAGACGTTCAAAGCGAGGGAGAAGGCGCAAGGTAAAGACCCTCCCGACCCCGCAGGTTGTCCTCTGCGTCATTCTCCCATGGCCGTCCGTGAATTTGGTACCTTAGCCTTGAGTGGGGAATTATCTGACTATTATGTCACATTAATACAAACTATCAAAACTATTCAAGAAGGCAATATAAAAACACACAACTGTGCCCCCTACATGATTTGAAGCAGATCACCCAAACAACATGTATCATTCACCTAAGATTCAATATATTATTTTGTGGAGGTTGCAACAGACATGTTTTACTCTGAACAACCAATCAGAGGACGGACGAACGCTAACACCATCAAGGGTGAGCTCACTGGCTATTGGAGGAAATCTGATTGGTTAAAGTAGCGATTCTTCAACTTTTTATGGAAAGTAGAGCCTCCTCATGACCATCACCATCATGACCAACTTTCAAATAGAATGCAGTAAATTTCATTTAAAAAAAAAAAAAAGGTGGATGCGTTATTCCTAAAAAAATTATTTAGTATTGTTTTTGTTAGATATTTATTATGTGCAGCAGGTTATTACAACTGCAGTTAGTTTTTAGTGCTTACTTTTTGATCTCTATGAATAAATTTGAGTGTGATTATTATAAAGTAAACCGCAGTAACGTGATGCATAGTTTGAACATTAACTGCGCTTAATACAATACAATATATACATGTTTATTTTTATGTAGCTTTCACAACGGCTGTTAGCTGTTAACAAAGTACTTTACAGAACATTTACCATAAAATAAGACAACAGAACACACATGCTCATACATGTACTGGAAGCAATGCAGCGAGGGAAAAAGCTTCGAATTGAAGTCAAGTGACTATCGGGAACAAATGAATACATTTTCATGGAGCAAATATTAGTCTTGCGGTTGGTCATGGAGATCAGTGCTTCTGATGGCCCACCATTGCTTCTCCCAGGCAAGCCTTGGTGGACACGGCGTCATCGTCGGACCCCAAGGAAGTGCGCAAGCAGCGGCAGCAGCAGCTGCAGCTGAAGTTTCGCAAGGAAATGGAGGCCAAGAGGCTGGAGCAGAAGGAGGTGGCGGACAAGAAGGCTGAGGACGTGGAGCTCCTCTTTGGAGAAGGAGGTGATGGACTGAGCTATCGTACCTCGGTTGCCCCATTGGCTTTTTCACTTCAATCGAGCGGTGGCATATCTGAAAGTGTGTCCGAAACGCCAAATTTGTTGCCCGCAACTAAACATTTTAAACTAAAACCTGAAATGCTCAAGGATGCGCCAAGATGATGCCAAAGCCCTGCCTAGGAGGAGGGAGGAGCTAAATTGAACCTGGGTCATGAGTGGAATTTACAAGAGAGTCTTTGTTGTATGTGCATGTCTACATGCAATTGCGGTTCATTTTCTTTTTTAAATCAAATAATTTATTTTAAGTGTGATGTAAGATGAGTTTAAAATTACATCAAAGGGTTTAGGCAACTTGTGTTTGGTACATTTTGCAATTTTAACAGGCGATGTATTGGGGGGGGGGGTCAGTCACTGGCAGTTTAACCCAACAGAGCCCTGGGTCCCTGTTTAGTGTAATCCAGTATCAGCTCAGCTCCTTTTTCAACCGTAGGGGGCAGTGTTGTGCATTGAGCAGCAGTTGGAGGCCTTGTGCTGTGGTGCATGTACAGTACAACTCCATTTCAAGAGTTACCATCTGGTGGTTGTTCAAAGCAAAAAATGAAAGTCATGTAATCTTTCACTTTCACTTACACACAAAGGGAACTATTTCCTGGCCTTATTTATTATAATTTGATTATGACTTTAGTTTATAGTTGACGAAGATCTCCAACTCACCATTTGGAGAAATTAGACTATTACATTGCGGACATGAGAAACATTCAAAGTGATTTTTGATTTGGAAATTTGGTCGAACTTTTCAATGTGGTGAAGTCGCCTTGTAGCCCAAAGCATATTGTTTCCACCTCAATACTTAAATTTGGGGATGCTGTTCTTCAGATTCTAATCTGTTTTTAAAAATCCTTCACACGCACTAGGTGGATTGGAAGTCCCCATATACAGTAGCTCCGCTTCAGAATCAGATATGCTGTAGATCAACATGGGCAAAGCAGTAGCATAACGGTAGCAATCGTGTCATCAGTGAAAAGACCAAAGACAAAAAATGTCATGTTGACCCCGCAGATGATCCCGAACTCTGGAATTTCACCCTGAATGGAACGGAGGAGTCAGACGGGCCCTGCGGGGCTTTCGGCCCGAGCACGCCCAACAGTCACAAGATGCAGACGCGCAGCAAGACCCCGCAAAGGACCACCGTGAAAGAGCACGAGCAGCAGCAGGAGCACAGTACAGGACACTTGGGGATTAATCAGGACGGACGTCCACATCAAGCCAGAGCAGGTTAGACAAGGATGGGAAAAATTTGGCATGGGGGGCCTCTTACTAACCGGTTTGTTCTTTAATCCGGCCCACTGAGTATACATTATCAAGAGTTCTGTAATTGTAATGGTGAATCTCAAACGTTCGCCCCTGGGAAACAAGTTTGCCCACCGCTGATCTATTTTAAGCACTTTCTTTTTACTTCACTCGAGTACACCTTTATCATTTTGTTTTGTCCCTCTACCCGCAGAAACCTCCAGTCCATACCGGGCAGGGCAGTTCATGAAGAAACGTCGACTGGATACATGACATTGACCTCCTTCGTATCAATTAGTTTTAGCAGTTTATATTTGAATTGATGAAGCCGTTTCAACACATCGATGCTGCATGTTAAAAGGTTGCAAGTTTTTGATTAATAAAATAACCCTCATACTGTTACGTCTCCGAATTCATTGATGAGCAGTGTTAGGTTTCCGCCAAGCACACAGCACAATTTCCCAAAAGTTTGAGAGAAGAAATCTTGGGAGGTTTGTTTTTCATGGTAAGAGAAGGCTTCCATCATGACTTGACTTGCAATTAAGTCTGGACTAAATCTTGCTGTAATATATAAAATACCAAAAGACCAATTCAAGAAACTGGGCATTGTAATTCATATTTTTTTAATTTGTTTTTACATTTTGTACAATGTGGAAAAACATACACAAAAACCAGACACCAAATCACAGGAAATCAATACGGAAAGAAGAGTCGAGCAGAAATGTGTCAGTAGCCTCACGTTTTGTTTTTCGAGGTCTTTCAAGGATCTTTTTAAATTTGTGCTGTACAGTGGCTGTCAGATTGAAGCTGGCATGCAGAGAACACAATGAGTTATATACGCCGCTATTCAACTTGTGCGTGTGACATTGGTGGATGTGAATGCGGGGGGAGGGGGGGGGGGCATGGTGATGACCTGAAAAGGCAAACAAACCGAATAGTATTCCCATATCAAAAAACAGTGAAGTCAGTAACTCTCGTCGGCATGCAAATGACTCCATGAACCCTCCATCCCTATAAAACTTTGCATATTCTGCATTGCAGGAACTTACTTTTTTCTCTAGAGAAGTTTTAACTAGTTGTCCAAACTATGAGCAGGCCGCTGGAGCGCATCTGTGAAATGGTTTAATGAGAAATCCACAAAAATCAGGGAGGAAAAAAAAAAGCTAGCCAAAAGCACAAGAATGAGCAGAGTAGAAGCAATGAATAACCAGGAGAACATTTCCAACCTCTACATTGCAGTGCGTTCACATTGCGTACAGGGCCTCGATAGTACATGTGGGGAAAGCAGTTTGACATATATTCCATATCCTTGACATCTAACTTAAGATCCATGCACTAGTACGCTAAACAATAGTAAGTCAATTCAGAACAATGGTAGGACTAGTCTTAATGACATTTTCCTTGCACCACTGTATGGCATTTCTGCATTGCTTAGTAGGAAAACTTTGGCATACTTGTAAAGTTGATGAGACGCTACTAGTGAAGCAAACCCAATAATGACTATTTTGGTGCACAGATGGCTACTAGTGTGTGATGCATGCCTACTACTTGAGCCAATAAGCATGACTAATGCAGCACAGTAGATTACTAGTTAGGTTTAGTTGTGTATTAGTGGGACGAGAAATAGGTCTACTAGTTGGCCGAATTGTCCCAAAGGTGAGGATGAAGAAGATACTACTACTACTGTATACAAATATCAAATAAAATGTTCATTCACAAATACATTTTTTTGGCTTAAGTAGGACAACTATGTTATTAGAGGAGAAAAAATTGTGCGCTCGATAACTGTGCCAATAGTACTAGTTGTGACAAAATTCTACTAGTTGCCATGGAGTGTCACTAGTAGAATGCAGATAAACTAATGCGCCACCCCCCAGCCCCCACTAACATTTACTTGAACTCCTCGAGGTTTTCCTCCTAGTGTGCAGAAAGCAGTGGAAAAAAAGTTACTAGTAAGACACTGTAATCCTACGAGTGCACTGAATTGTCTAAATAGCGAAGACAGAGAATGTACTAGTACACAGACCCTGAGAAGGGTATCAAATCAATGTTCAGATGGCTTTTCACAAAGCAATTTAAGTGTTCATTTGACCTCCAGTCGTACTGGTGGCACACAGATGTCAACTAGTAGACAGTTGTACTCCATTAGAAACACCTAGTTGCTCCACTGCAAATGAGGACTGAGTAGAATGGTAAATGGACCTTCAGTTTGAGAACAAAGATATGGAATATATGTTCCGCTTGTCATAGAACTTGTTAATAGTGAGGGTGCAAGGCACTAAAAGTGTTCCTCACGTTTGCCGAGGTTAGAGTGCGAGTGCGTTCTCTAGTCTCGGTACATTGTGTGTATTAAAAAAAAATAAAAATAGATAGCCGCACATTAAACTATAGTATGTACAATTAACAGGAAAAGCAAGAAAGTAAGAAGGAGGTGGTTGGTTGGGCAGGGAAGTCCTACCGGTAGATAGAATAGCTTAATATACAGCAGGATGAAAGAGTACATTGAGATAATAACAAACCCTGCAATTGCACTTTAATATTCCTTTAACTACATGTTGTTTAACAACCTTTAATAGTAATTACAGTGAGACAACATCAAAATCTGATGGCTGAATACAGGTCCGTAAAGAACATTTCTGTTTATTAAATAGATGAGTACAAAAAAAAAAAGACCACAGAAAAGGAGGGAACCCCACTAATGAAGCGGCTAATTATTTTGTAGGCTGTCTGAAAACAAACAAAATGCTAAATTATTTGACTTGGGTGAGAGTTTTGTGGCTTTGTGTGTCACCAACGTGGGATTCGTTCAATTCAAGTGTAAACCAACAAATACAAAAACAACAACAAAAAGAAAACAACACTCCCGAGCCATATTGTGATTTACAGCAGCATCGCCTCCACTTTGCGGCGCTCAACACCAGGATGCCTTTTTATGTATGTTTTAAATTCCAAGTCAATGTTTGTTTAAAAAAAAAAAACACGCAAAATCACAAATGACACCAGACATAAATATGTTGAATATCTATGTACAAAAATGTCTTCAGGGAATAAGGCCACAGTTACAAAAGGGGGCAGTTGCTTCTCTCCTTAATTATTGCAATGACTTCACCTTGTACATATCGTAAACCATCGTCACACTCCTGCTCAACTTACAGACTCTTTCTACTTGCTCTCGCACACTCCCTCTCTCTGACACAACTTAACCTCCCTTCCCACAAGCAGGTCAATATTTACTCCGTGTTCACCATCCCACTTTTGGCTTGGAATGACAACATACAGTACACTAATGACAAAAAGTTAGGCATGTTGGGCCTGGCGGGTGTAATTTCGGGGGTGAACCTAAAATGCACTAGAACCAACTTTGTCTAAAGTTCTGAACGCTTTAGTAATTTTTGTATGACTTGCTGGTGTCTCTTATGAGTCTTTCCAAGGCTGTCCGTCCCCTTCAATGTCTTTCTGTGACTCCTCAGAGACCGGAAGCAACACAGAAGGGCATATAGACACCTTTGAATGCCTTTCCTTCAGTCTCCGTTTCAACGTACTAATGACACTCATTAATCTTTGATTCATTAATTGACCAAGACATTTCAGCTTGTATGCCTTTGTGTATCTCTTCCAATGTTTTGGACCATGTGAAGCCTTGCAATGGTGAGGGAAGGGGCCAGCGAACTTAAAGCATCATCAGCACAATGCAGCAGAGACCGGAGGAGTCAAAGAAACGCATAGAAAGTAAAGTCAAGAGTGGCATCAGAAGGTTACAACTAAGATATGAGACTGGAACAACCACAGAAAGAAAGAAACGGTCAAATTAAGATTAGCTGCAAAGGTCCGAGTGGATTGTAAATTCATCCTGAAATTTCCCCAAAAGGTCAACTATCCTGAATTTTTGTGCATGGTGCACATCCGCCCTCGACAACAAGAAAATAAAGACATCTTTGGCTGACCAATCAGCTCATCACAGCTCAATTTCACAGCAAACAGGCGGGCCGAGTGTATGCTGTGTGGATGTGTGTGTATTGCACGCTCCCTCTGACGGGGTCCGGCAGACTTCAATCTGCCTGAGAGGACGACATGTAATCATTGTTTAAAAAAACAAAAACAAAAAGTAAAGCACAGAGAGCTCGTGAGCGTGTGCTTCAAACTGGACTGGGCTACGTAGGCCTTAAATTGGATCCTCCCTGGCTGACTGATTTCTGGGTGGCAGGCGTGGTGGTCCCCATGTGGTAGCCTTGGTGCATGGACACCGGAGCGGTCATGGGCGGCTGGTACTGGGCGGGAGTGAGCATGCCGACCTGGCAGTTGCCCGTGGGTCCTGCCCACTGAGAAGCGCTGTATGAGGCCGAAGCGTACCCGAAACCCGGGCCGACCGGGCCCAGGGAGCCTTTCCGGGCGACCAGGGGGACGGCGGGATTGGCGGGGTTGGGGTTAGGGTGGTGGGTCGTGGTGGGGGTACCGGTGGTGGTGCTGGCAGGCGTAGGGAGGGTTGGGCAGAGGTAGCCAGGAGCAGAGAACTTGCGACCCATGTTGGCAGGAGGGATTCCCTGGAATTGAGAACCAGGAAAAGATCATTACATTGAATCGCTGCATATATTCAGTTTGTTTGTTTTGGAGGAAGTTTTTTGTTTTGGAGAAACTTATCCTCTATTATACATGACATTCTCTGTTTTTGTGTACAGGCCAGAACAAATGTATTCCTTTGGTGTTAACTGGTGGAATTTTGGGGTTGTTGTAAGGTTCAAGTCATTGTGTGTGATGTCATGTCAGTTTGTGCTAATGTGTTATTAGTATGCTAGCTAATGGTATAGATGAGCCTCACACTGTTACTCAATGCAGTTTATGTAACATAGGCTCATGATTGTGTACACTCCAGACGCATGGTGTTGGCGCTTTATGGTCCGCTCGGGTTTAGTATTTGGTGCTATACTGTAGCAGATTGACAAGGTCTTGGTTCATAATTTTTGGCATTGTGTTAAACAAAATTGTATATATCAAAACTATGAGAGGTACCTGGACTCAGCATTGGTGAGTATTCAAAGAGGGAATACTCGCACTGGTATTGATCTGGGGAAAAAAAAGTGTTCTCTAAAATGTCTAAAAAAATAGTTTTTGTGACTATTTTGGTGGTGTGCTGTGAGAACTTTGTAATGTAAAATATGTGCCTTGGCTCAATATAGGTTGGCAAAACCTGCTTCAAAAACATGGAGGTTGCATTGCATCACATACGTCATGTCCCTGAGCGGCCTGTGTTCCGGTTTTAGGACCCTTCTTGCCCTGCGAGAGACTAATGTCTTTGGCCCAGTTATCCACCAGCTGGTGCAGGTCATCCGTGAAGGTCCCTTTGCACTTCTGCGTGTGAGCGGCAGTGGCAAGGGAAGCCGACCCGCTCGCATGGGTCAGGGAAAGCGAGTGGTTCTGGTACGGACCTGAGCCATTTGTGGAGGTGGTCGCACTTGCTCCTTGGAACACAAGAGACAAAAGGTTCAGGATGAGAGTGACACGCAGTGGTAGGAGGTAACAAATTACAAACACTGTTTCTGTAAATTCATTTTTCAGGTTGACTTCAGTATTTATTTTCAAGATAGAGTGCAGTGAAATAGTATTTGCCCCCTTCCTGATATCTGTTTTCTTTGCATATTCATCACAAAGAACACAGAAATCAGGACTTTTTTTTTCTTTGAAGTACAAGCATAATGTAAGTAAATTGAAGAGGGAAATTCTTGTGTGCAAAGAATGTTTTTGCCATGTCAAGTTATCAAAATGGTCATTTGTATATAATTGGCGGTAAAAATTCATTTTCACTTTTATACTTGAGCACAATTCAGTCTGTATTTTAAGAAGTTGATGAAGTACTTCGAGTAGAGAGTGTCGCCTATACGGTCAAGGGTCACAGCTCAGTGTGAGAACCGGTTGAGAATTTTCACACACATACCTGTGGAGCAACTACTGAGACTGGGTAAAGATGGAGAGGATCTGAGTTCTTGTAAAGATGTTCCCACTCCTGTTTGGGAAGCCTCGGCAGTCAAAGGTGTACTTTGTTTTGGGGTGGACTCCGAGCCGTGAGTACTGTGAGCTGAAGTTGAAGATTCTGAACATATTATACAAATGAGACTGAATCAAAATGAAACGTTATCACTGTACAGTGGGTTCCTAAAGTCCGGACAAAGACAACTTACATTGCATTGTGTAAGAATGGGTATCAAAGACGGTCATTTTTTTGGGGGGGTATGGACCTATTTGGGTCGGTCCTACTGAGTACCGATTAACGTGAAATCAAACAGTGCTTTGTTTCAATTCAGAAGGGCGTCTTTCTAAATTACAACTGTGCGGGAGTAAAACACAATTTTCCATGGTGCACATGAATGCATCAGCGCACCCACACCACCGTAATGAAGTCACCCACAGTCATAAAATTTCACACACGCTAAATGTACATTTCTGGGTTTGGAAGCGAGTAAGATTTGCCCACTGCCAAGCCAAACAAATGCAGTTGATGGAAGTATATTGCGGCGAAGGTGAGGCCTCGCATTTCCGAGTATGCTTTGCTTGAGTGTAGTGGGTGGACTTCTCGGTGTGATCGCCAAGTGGTGTGGATAGCGACGTCTCCTGGTCCCTGCAATCGGTGCACGGTTGAGAAGGGCACCTCCCTCTCATATTCGTTCATAGCATGCCACCATGCATTAAAATTCACGAGGGGGATTATTTTGGCAAAAAAATAGGAACAACAGAAATTGAGCCAACTTTACAAAATTGAATTGTTTCCTCCTCAATACCCCAAAATAGGCCAGACGTTTTTTTACACACACGCACTTCGAAGTTTGATCGTACCTGTCACAATCATGTGATTCCGTTTTAATGAGTCCAGACTCTTTGGACACCCTGTATATTAGCTCAACCCTCCAGTGGTGTGTTCTTACCAGAGAATATGGGGCTTGGTTGTCCGCTGCTTCGAGGAGATTTGTGGCTTTTGCTCTTGAGCCTGCGTCGACCCCCAGCTATGGCCACAGCGGGAGAAAGGATGGATGGAGGAGCCGTTTTTCCCAGTCGGGTGAAGAGTGCTTCGATTTCCTCTTTCTGCCGGGTCTGCAGGGCCTGAACCTCCAGCATGTGTCTGGAAAAGCAACATAGAGGCATTCAACAGGCCCAAGCAAACTGCTAAAATACTATAAGCCAGCGAGGATGTAAGTACCTTTCTCGGAGACGACTAACTTCTTTCTGCAATGCTTCGTCCTCTGTTCCCGAGTCATCGTCGTTGTCACTGCTGTACGGGGAGTGTGCTTTATGAGGGTCCAAAGAGGAGGGCCCATTTTGGACACCCGAGCTGTGTGATGGGCTGGAACCTGCTGTTGATGTCACTGAAGAGAAATGACAAATTTATTTTTATGATTGCGTTTAGGTTGGAAACACTGCGCCATGTTACGTCATTTTTTTTGGGGGGGGGGATCACTCAACGTCATGCTTTGTGCGCATGTGTATCACATAACAGACGCGTTACTTTCTTATTAGAAATCACATTTGTTTTTGAAATGACAATGAGCAAATAAAAGAAATGAGTGGGGAGACTCATGATTGTCTGTGGAGATGTGTGTGGGGTCTCTTACGTGTTAAATCGGTATGTGTGTACCCCACTTTAATTTCACCATCTCAATCATTGTGAAAAATCTGATCCACAGAGGACAAGGCAAAGTGAAATAACTCCTGAGCAATGGCTGATGAACCCACTACACACCTGTGACTGAAAAGCGTCCCACTTTGGAAGGAGCAGGTTGTCCCGATGAAGCGTTGGTGCTTGTGGAAACCTGGAAGCGCCCTATTGCTATGGTAGGGGGATGGCTGGCAGAACCAGCAGAGAGAGACGAGTCTCCGTTGTTGTGGTCCGTTTCACACACTGCGGTGGACAAAGTGGACGAGCGGTGGAGGGTGTTTTCAGGGCTTGAAGGGGAGGAGGAAGAAGATGAGGAGGAGGAAGTATAGTTGGAGGAAGGTGTGAGGGAGGAAGAGGAGACAGCACTGGCTGGTTCTGGAACCCCACTGGACGCGCCATCGGGAGCAACGGACACCTGGGCGGAGAGAAGGCGGAATTTTAATCAACTATTCTTGGGTTTGATTCTCTCAGCCTGTATGAAGCACATTAGCCTTGCAACACTGAACTTACTTGGAAACGACCGAGAGTGAAACCGGCTGCTGGAGGCTGGACTACGTTGCCCCCCTGAACAGTCTCTGGGCTCAGAGCTCTCCTCAACTGGGCATCCAAATTACCCAAAGGCAACTGCTGGGACTGTTACATCAAACAAGTAAGATGTGATTTACTCTCTCGGGTATATAATAGGATCAAAATCCAAGCGAGATAGCAGTACCAAACGGATAGAAAATCTTACCTGATTTGGTCCAGGGAATGGGGGTAAAGTGTCCGAGGGCAGAGTAGCAGCTTGGTCAAACCCAGTAGGTAAAGTCTACCAAGATACAGAACAAATGAGAATTAATGTACTAAGGTATAATGCATTGGTGTGCAACTCAAGGCCCAGGGGCCTGATATGGCCAGCTCCATCATTTCGTGTGGCCCTAGGAAAGCAAATCAAGCATGTCAAAGTCCATTCTTCTTCCTACAATCTGTACAAAATTACACAATTTCAAACTGTCATACGTAATAAATGATGTTGAAATACAGCAAGGATTTTCTAATGGTATTACACTGACTTGAGTAACAGCTGAACAGGCTATTATTATCATCATACAGACGCTCCCCAGGTTACGAACGAGTTACGTTCCGGACGATTGTTCGTAAGGTGAATTCGTTCGTAAATTGCTTCAGTGCTATATTTTGTCTGGAATGTATGTTTAAGGCTTATATGTTTGACATCCATATAATGGGGAGAGGGCTTTTCGTCACATTCTTCAGGGCTCGAGGGTTAGCTGCCCGGTAAACTAGTAGCGGCTTCAGCGGGGGAGAGTAGACGACTGGTCGTCGACCGGCGCGCCGTACGCCTCCCCGCCCGTTCCACCGTCACACGCCAGCCCCCCACGCCTCTCCCCGCGACCGCCTTCGAACGTCGCTGCCGCCGTCGCCTCCGCCCCGTTCGGCACCTCTCGCTCCGGGCTCGGGGGGCCGGGGCGCGCCGCCGCCGACGGCCTGGCGGGGTCGGGCCGCGGGGTGCGGGCGCTGGGGTGTTCGTGGCGGGGGAGAGTAGACGACCGGTCGTCGACCGGCGCGCCGACGCCTCCCGCCCGTCCCACCGTCACACGCCCGCCCCACGCCTCTCCCGCTGTCGCCGAACGCGCCGCCGCCGTCCCCCTCCGCTCCTCGGCAATAAATGGTACCGATGGTCGAACGATTCATGTTGTATGCAAGTGCAACGCTCACCATTTTCTCACCCGCATCAAGCTTTATTATTGCCACTTTCATTTGAAATGAAATGGCTTGCCTCTTCTTTACACATCTACTCCCACTAGAAGCCTTTCGCTTTTTACCAACCATATTGAATAATGGATGCACGAGATATTTAACAACTGGGCAGAGGAAGCCGGATTCGGGGCGGATGCTGGGCGAGCTCTCACAGCGCCTCACGTCGGTATTACAGTACCTGTACTCGCAAAAAGGCGTGCAATACAAAATCTAACTTTTTCTTTTTCGACATACCCGTGAAAATGTTCGTATGTACCGTTGTTCGTAACCCGGATGGATGTTCGTAAGTCGGGGAGCGTCTATACTATATATGTATAATGGATTGATAGATATCCATGAATGTGTTGTGGACAAGTAATATCAGGAGGTGATTAAACAATTATATGAAGTATAAGCACAAATATTGAGAAAACAACAACATCTATGTATGGAGGTTTGACATTACTCGGAACGACAATCCATTCCACTCCCCCAAATCAACAGTTTTTGGTTATGCATTTGCAGTGAAATCACGCTGTACTGCATAAAAACACACGAGCAGAAATAAACTTAATTTATAAAATGTCTAATTACATACTTTGTTATTTGTTAGAGATGCACAAAGAACAAAAGCGGTGCGTCTGTAAGGTGAAAATTCGCCAACACTGTGCAATGGTACCATATCACCAGCGCAAATCATGCTCTTCAAAATGTTGACTAACTCCTCAGTCATCAACAGAGCTTGCATCCCTGTATTTGCTGTTGGATGTGTGCCTTTTAAGGGGCATGACTTAGTGACTGTTGTTGGGCACTGGAGTTTGGCCACCAAGTCTGTGTGGGAGCATCTGAAAGTGAGCCGTGGCCTACTGTTCTCATTTTGTATTTGACTGTCCCAATCACTAAATGACTGAAAGTGTGTCTGCAACTATAAGATAAGATATCCTTTATTTGTCCCACACTAGGGAAATGTATGGCTCTCCTTGCCCAAAAACAAGCGCATTACTGTACTTTAACTGCAAACTGCTTTTTCCCGTCACTCAGGCAGTTTATCTGAAGATCACTTGTAATTCAGTTTGGCTCACAAAATGGAGGGAAAAATAAATAAAAGTGACAGCTTGTAAAAACTCCTAAGTTGGCGCACCACTAAGTTACCCCGGTACATAACACATACAGAACAGAAATTGATAGTTTCTCCAAATGAAGATAGGACTTCTTTAGTTTCAGATGCTACTACACTCATATTTACTTTCTATATTGTGACACAATTCTAGAATATGTATACTCCACAACACAATGATGAAATTCATTGAGTAATTGATTATTCACCAACCTGTGCCCTTGGCTTGGATGGGGGCGTTTGGGCATGTCCTGCAGGAGTTAACCCTTGTCCTGGGGTAGTTGAAGACAGTGAAGTGACGGCCGGTACCCCGGACGTGAGAGGGAGGTTTGAGGGAGGCACCAGAGCGGCACCAGGAGGAGGGGATGATGTTCCAGTGGGAGGGGAAGAGGTCCCGGTGTTCTGACTGGGATCAACTGATGTGCTTGAACTTGCACTCTGGTCTTTAAAAAGGGATCGCAGCTTCTTGTCAAGGGCTTGGATATCATCTCTACCCGCCGCTTTGGTCTGAACCTCAGCGCCTTCGGACTCTACCGGCTGGTGTTGGTTTTGACCGGGCAATGGCTGAGATGCTTGTGCGGCTGAATTCATGGGTTGGGAAGACATAGCAGCATTGTTAAAAGGTTGAGGCTCAGAAGCAGGGACAGGGGCTGTATTAGCACTCAGCTGGGGCACGGGGGCTGCCGGGACGGAGGTCTGCACGACTGGTGCAGAAATGGAGGAGGAGGAGGCGGGAACACTGATGGTGGGTGCCATCTGTGAGGCGGCCGTTTCATGGGAAGTGTGGGCCGGTGGAAGGGAATCATTTGTGACAGGGGCTGCAGTCTGAGTCTGAGATGATACAGCTGGAGGAGAAACTCTTCCGCTTGTGGGATGTGTCTGTGGTGTTGTGGTGGATACGAGCCCAATATGAGGGAAACTCGAACTAGTGGTAGAAGGTACCGCTTCGGGAGGAGCCAGAGCACTCTGAGTGTTGGGGACCAGTCCAGCATCACTAGCTGGGACCACGCCGGCTTCCTGATCAGCACTCGGAGGATCAATCATGCTGCTGCCTCTCTCGATGTGATCTTGCCTCATTTTGCTGAAAGCCTGCTGCAGAATCCCAGAGGGTGCAGACAGAGAGAGGCCTAATGTCATCATGGGCCCTGGAAAAAGAATCACTGTTGTTTAAATATGGGATCGCATTACACGCATTTACATATGCACACAAGGTGGCAAACGTGGCTTCTACCTCGAGGTGTGTGTGATATGCATTTAGTTTTTTTGTGAATTATTGGCTTGATTGAATTCTTTATTTCAAAAAATGTGAGAATGGTGCAACATAAAGAAAACAGGCTATATTGAAATGAAATAAAAATACATTTGAATTAAACCCATTCAAAAAGAAGTAGGAAATAAAACTATTCCTACACCATCTCTATTTCCTGTGAACGATTACATTATAATAAAATCAACACAGTACTATACCAATATAATAAGAAATAATATAAACATCCTTATTTTTGGATCTATGCCTTAAAGAGGCATAGCCTAGTGAGAGTGAACATGTGCTGCAGCCTACAGGATCCCCTTTTGTAAGTCTATATTTGACTCTCCTGTTCAATAAATGGCAAAATGCAAATCACCATTACTGTGGCTTTACCTCATTAAGAGTGGAAGTGTATCTGAAAATTGCTTCTAATTCAAATTTTGTCTCACAACACAGAGACCAAGCAACGGCTCATAATTTGGAAAAACTCCTAAGTTGTAGCACTCCTAAGTCTAGATAACACTGTATACTCACTCGTACCTAGGCCAGGGTCATCGCCAACAGAGGTATTAGCAGAGGCCGCACCAAAAAACTGTTCTCTCAAACGGGATTCTGGTACTGGGCTTACAATGAACCTTCGTCCTGCTGAATGCACCACCTGGGCTGTAGTGCTGGGGGAGATTCCTGTGGGAATGTGCACAAGTAAAGTCAGATGTCAAGTGGAAAATAAAGTACAGTGATGTGGGAGCGATGAAGGTCTGTGTGTACCAGGCAGCATGGGAACTGAAAGCTCTGGTTGCCGTTGAAGCTCACTCATCTGTGGATAGACCAACAGTTAAATGAGCCGGTTTGATGAACTTCAATGGCCACTTTGGCTAGATTCACACTGCTAGTTTTAAGTGAAAGCATTTCGAATTTTTTGCTATCAAGTGGCATCGTTGCCATTAGTCACCGCAGCACAAAGGTGGGGGGAGGGTATGATTTTGAATGATCTTCGGATCAGAATCAGCCCTCTTGCAAATGTAGATAAAAATCAGATGCATATGAAATATCTGCCAATGCACTCCCCCCACCTGTTCCCTTTTATAAAACCATAGCATTACCTGAGGAAAGGCTTCTTTCATGCCTGCTCCTTTCTCATCAGCCATTTCAATGACTTCACGGACCTGCTCGATGAAGGATTCTCGCTCACTTTCCAGGATGAACTCACTCTCAACCTGAAGCAGCAAACAAGCATAAAATTCCTCAGTTGTTGTACCAGAGGTAGACAAATAAGATTGAACAATAAATTGCATTTGCAGTATAACCGCATTATGATAAAATGCAATTTGGGTATTGCAAAGGCTGCTAAGCGAATAGTCATTGGGAGTGGAGTAGAGGGATTCAGAGCAAGCAATGACTACTTCATTGGTTACAGTACGAGTCAAGTTTTGTCAACATACACTAATAAATTCCACCCACAATTTTTGGAGAAGTGTGGCTTATATTTTGTACATTAAACCTGATTGCTTCAATGTTATCAAAAGGAATACCAAATTGGCAAAAAAAAAAAAACCCAAACAAACAAAAGAACAAATGGCTACTTTTAATACATACAAGTCAGATTGAGTATATGTCATAGAACCACCAAAAGTACGTAAAAAAAGTGTGATTTATATAATGGATTAATCGCTTGTTTGTCAAAAAATATAGAAGAAAACCTTGAAAAAAAAAACAAGAGCGTATGCAATTGCAATGATGAGGGGCAAAGAAAAAAATGTGATTCTTTTCCAAAATGGTTCAGCAACATACACAAGTTTGATGACTTCTAAGTACACGGGGAAAATAAATCACCATTATCTGTGCAATCTCCTCCGGATTATCACCATCCAAGTCAAATCTGAAGGTCACCATCTTCCTGTTGTGCGTTTCGAGCTGACACTCTGCCACTCGGTCACCTGCATTTGAAATCTGCAGAAAACCCCCCCCATTTGCATTCAATTAGTATCACTGCAGGCAGTTACACAACAAACACATTTGGCAAAAGAGTTGAGATGCCTACGCTCAGAACATTCAGTTTGGCCTTGGCACCCTTGTCATGCCGAGAGCGGCTGCGGACGGACCGCCTCTGGTACCGCTTGAGTGAACGGCCCTCGTGGCGACCTCCTGATGTTGAAGTGCCCTCGTTGCCATCACTTAGGCCTGAAGCTGCGTCTGACAAACAGCTGAAAAAGGGACATCATAAGAAGAGAAATGTACAAGATTCTGAAAATATAAATCTCCTGCTCACCTTTCCACAGACGGTGGCACGAGAGTGGCAGGCCCTGCCGACTGTTCAGCTGGTGTTGACTGACTGGCAGCGGCCTGAAACAAAACACCATATTTTAAACCGATTTGCCCATTAACTCGGATGTTTTGTCATGGAATTTATGTTGCAGTCATTGTGAGTAATCGACAAAGTTAAATTTCTAAACTCCACCAAAGTTAGTCAGCGCTTAGTAGTCAGCAATTTAATAATGTTGATAGAGAATGCAGTTTGTAGCCGAGTGTTGATTTTATATAAATCCACAGTCGCTGAAGTCAATGTTGGAGTCAACTGTATCTGCAATCAATACAGAGCATACCAAGAAATAGGGCCCCAATCAATTACATCGGCCGATTATGGCCTTTCAAACGGCGGCCAAAATAATTGGGCAAATGGCCGACGTTTGCAAATTGTTTTTACCTTTATCCAGTCTAACCATTTACAGCAGTTGTACACATGTAGCACTGTTTTTATTATTTATTGCAAATAAATGTATCCTTAAATATATTGAATGAAATTTGTTCATTAAAAAAAGCAACTTGATTTTTGTGAGAAATGCCTCGGTGTTGTCAAAGTAGAATGAGGTGTCTGCGTTTAATATTTTATTTTTTTAAACAAAATCTCTACAGCATTGGTCGATTATCAAAACATTTGTCGATGAATAAACGATTAGTTGTCAATTATTCATTGTATAGCTAATTAATTTTTTAAAAATTCAACCTTCAACAATGAAAATAAAGGAAGAAGTTGGAGCTGAAATGTTCACACCTATACCACAAATGTCCAACCACACACATTGATACGAGGCACTGAGTACCTGCAGCGTAGAGAGACAAGACGCCTGATAGAGGAAGAATAGATGTTCTGCATTGGGAGGTGGAGACAGGATAAAAGAATTTGGACTACTGGCCCAAGACTAAGAGTCATGCAGGAAGTGAGTAGAGCAGAGATGACAAACAAGAGTAAAAAAACAAAAAACAGGACAGCCATGGTGAGAATCACAGAGAAGCACATACACAAACAATGGAGTGTGAGAAATGTATGCAGCAGAATGGCGGGTGGAGTAAATTAATGAACGAATGAATGCAAAAACATGTATGCTCTCACCTGTAATGGTTGCGTTCCGGCCTGTGCCTGTGGTAGAGAGGAGTTTTGATGGACTGTGGAGTTCTCTGGTGGCTGTTGTTGCTGCTGTTGCTGCTGTGGTGGTGGAGGGGACGACTGGGAGGATGATGCCATTATTACCTGCTGGGTGGGAATCTGCAAGGACCAAAGATTAAGGATGAATTAGGAAAATCATTTACACAATGATACTCCCTAAAACCTTGATTCCTTTTCAATTTAAGCTTCCTATCCAGAAAGTTTCAACACAGTACTCAATTCAGAATAGTTCTGAGCTGCAACTATTAATTCATCAAAAACTAATTGATTATCAAATTAATCTGAAATCATGTTTGATCATCAATTAATCGTTTTGAGACCTAATTTAATGCAAAATTAACCAAATCTTCTGAATTTCAGTATCTCAATAATATATTATCCAATTTCTCTAGTACTCCATGTAAGCAGACTTATGTTTGCGTTATTATCTTTGTGTTGTATCAAAATAGAACATTTGCAAATATTTGCTTTCACTTTGGAAACAAAAATATTAATGTTTGCCCTTTTTTCTGATATTACAGACCAAATCAATAACTGCATCCTAATTCATTTATGTTTTTGTATTTACTGTCAATTAAACATTATGCCTGTTTTTGAATAGAGGAATGGAACATATTTTCATCTGATTAATCAAATAATCGACAGATTAATCGATGATGAAAATAATGTTAATTGCAACCCTGGAATAGATTTCTCACCGATCCTGGAAATCCAACACTTACCTGTTGAATATATATATATCTAAAAACACCATTATTTGGAGGCTGTAACTGATTTTAAGGAAAGGGGGGAGACATACCCCACAACAAAAAAGGAAGGAAAATGGGACATTTTATGTACCTTAGGGGGAAGTGATGATTGGTAGTATACTCCATACTATAAGAAACAAAACATAAGACAGGTTAAGAGAAGGAAAGTTGAAAATTAGAGAAAATAAAAATTAAAGGAGGACTTGGGGATTTGGGACCTGTTCCATGACTGCCGCCCAAGCCAGCACACAATGGCTTGGATCGTTAATGTAACATCATACAAAAAGCGTGTGTAGCAAAAGCAGACCCATCGATAGTTATTTGGCCCTTTTTAGAGAGCAAAAGTTTGACAACTTTCCATTGGTGCGATGCAGCGCTGGTATAATGATCGGTGAGTGTATAGACTTACACAAGTGTTACTTGCAACCCATACAAGGCTTTTCTTCAAAACGGGTTATTTCACGGTGCTTCTCAGTTAGGTGTTAAAAGCCCCAGAAAAAAATGACTATATAAGTCTGTGAATACCTGCTGTGGTGTCACTGAGACAGACTGACTGCTGGGAAGAGTGGGGACAAGTTCGGCCTGGACACTTGGCATCTGGGTTTGAACCTTTCAGACAAAATAGAGCAAACGTCAGCATGACTTAAAAGTAAAAATAAACTGACTATGAGCTATGTTCACACAGAAGAATGGGGTAAGGATGCAGATGTATGCCACTGCATGGTGCAGTTGGTTGAACAGGTGTGGACAACAGATTTAGAAGCAACACAAGTGCACAGGGAAGGAAAACTGGACAGGAATACATAAATAGATAGGGATTGGTGCTTCTGATTCACCATCATTGGAACTGAGCCCATTGGAAAATGACTCACCCCTGACACATGCTGCGGCTGCATTTGGTCATTTTGTGTCTGAGGGCATTGCACTTGGGGCTGAAGCTGTTGACTAGGAGGGGCGCAGTAGGACATTCCCGGCTGAGCAGGCTGAGCTTCAGCAGCAAGGACAGATGCCCTGTCGCCCGTATGTGCAACTGTCAGGGGTGGGATTGGATTGCGGGGGGCAAGGGTGATGGGAAAGAACATGTTAATTCCTGATTGTGCAATATGTATAAAATAGAGCTAGGCGAAAATGATTGGTCCACTAGCAAAGTTATATTCATCACAAAACTGAGTAAAACAACAACACCCAAAAAAAAAAAAAAACATCGAACATTGATTGTACAGATCTACCCAGACTTCTGTTCAAATTAAACTTCGCCACCTAAGAACTTATTCTAGTGTTTTGCAATATTTTCACGGTCAGCATGCCTTCTCCTGCTCCACATTCTTGGTCGATGCACCAAATTAGAAAAAGATCAGCTATTTGTCAGAAGTGTAGCTAATTCACTGCCATAAAAGCGAGGATTTACTGACTTTGATAAATGTCTCCACACCCAATTTAAACACACAAGCTCACCAACTGCAGCTCTGAGCTGATGCAGTGCAAGTTAGCTGAACGTCTAGCATTCCCCAGGTATTTCCTGAGCAGGGAGGATGTGTGACTGTTCAATATAGATGCATGTGTGCGCTTGAAGCCATTATCACACAAAGGCAGACAAATGAAATCATCAGCGAGTACTATTGTGACATGTCAGTAAGTCCAAATCTATACAACAGGGTACATTTACACCGTCAACCCTACTGTAACATTCTCATGTTTTGATACACACCTCCGCCGCTGGGTTGATGCGGGTCAGCCTCAGGCTCGTCTGATTCCGGCTGACTGGGAGCCAAACTCTGACTCTGAATTGGGACTTGCCCAGCCGACTGGGGCACATAAGAGACACCTTGTGTCAAGCCAGTCAGCTGGGTGGGTTGAGAAGTATTAAAGGTAGCACTGGCGAGGCTCTGCTGGGACGCTGGCTGAGCTGGCATGGGTGTGCTGTGTTGGTTGGCTTGTGGAGGAGGAACATAGCTGGCTGGCTGCGGCACCGACTGAGAGAGAGGCACCTCTTTGCTGGGTGGGTGGCTTGGTTGCTGGGCTGTTTGTATTGGAAACTGCTGTTCTTCTTCAATTCTTCTGTTCTCTTGATCTTCTCTGACCTTTAAAGGCAAACGGCACTAAAAGTATTACAATCTCGCAATGGGCTGTGAAGCATGTGTGAAAAGAATATGCAAAAAAATATTGATGTATACGAACACACCTGCTGTCGTTGTGCTCTCTTGCGACTTATCAGAGACACTCTGTCCTTAATGGCCTTTGCAATAGTCTTGTGGTCACCTTCGCATACATACCCGGACTCAACCTGAAGCAGACACAAAGCGTCAGCCTCAGTAAAGATAATTTGAGTTATACAAGTTTAAGGGTGAAGTCTAATAACAGTCAATTTCACCATTTCCTGAGCCACATCATCCGGGACATCCTTGTTTAAGTCGAAGGAAAACTCGATTGCTTCATTGTCTTTGTACTTTCCCTTCAGCTTCTTGATGTCCTCAATTCTCAGCCATAACTTAATCGCTTCCATCTCGCCATCATCCTCTTCAGCCAGCTCCACACGCACACCTGTGTCCTCCTGGAAGAAGGCATGATTGAGGAGGTCCTTGATCGAGTACCTAAATATGACAAAAGAAGTGAATGTAAGAAGCTGATGTGGATCGTGTTTCAGTGAGACATTCTCCATTCGTCGTGTGCTCCTCTTAAATGTGACACCTCTCATCCTTGTTCTGGCGAATACAGCCCTCGATGATCTCCTTCACCTCAGGAATGGCCACTTTGTCGAAGCTGCCTGGCTTAACCCCCTACAGGAAACACACAACGCTGAATGAAAATGTCTTTCCCCTAAATTAGATTTTTGAGGGCTCACCACATTAACTTTTCTTTGAACTCCTTTGTACCAACATAACTCTCTTGGCCAACGAGGTAATGTTTGAACAGCAAATGTTTGGCTGTCTGTTCCTCTGTTGCCTGACTTAAAAGGCTGAAGCGCTATTTTTAAATCCATGGTGAGAATCACAGAGAAGCACATACACAAACAATGGAGTGTGAGAAATGTATGCAGCAGAATGGCGGGTGGAGTAAATTAATGAATGAATGAATGCAAAAACATGTATGCTCTCACCTGTAATGGTTAGCGTTCCGGCCTGTGCCTGTGGTAGAGAGGAGTTTTGATGGACTGTGGAGTTCTCTGGTGGCTGTTGTTGCTGCTGTTGCTGCTGTGGTGGTGGAGGGGACGACTGGGAGGATGATGCCATTATTACCTGCTGGGTGGGAATCTGCAAGGACCAAAGATTAAGGATGAATTAGGAAAATCATTTACACAATGATACTCCCTAAAACCTTGATTCCTTTTCAATTTAAGCTTCCTATCCAGAAAGTTTCAACACAGTACTCAATTCAGAATAGTTCTGAGCTGCAACTATTAATTCATCAAAAACTAATTGATTATCAAATTAATCTGAAATCATGTTTGATCATCAATTAATCGTTTTGAGACCTAATTTAATGCAAAATTAACCAAATCTTCTGAATTTCAGTATCTCAATAATATATTATCCAATTTCTCTAGTACTCCATGTAAGCAGACTTATGTTTGCGTTATTATCTTTGTGTTGTATCAAAATAGAACATTTGCAAATATTTGCTTTCACTTTGGAAACAAAAATATTAATGTTTGCCCTTTTTCTGATATTACAGACCAAATCAATAACTGCATCCTAATTCATTTATGTTTTTGTATTTACTGTCAATTAAACATTATGCCTGTTTTTGAATAGAGGAATGGAACATATTTTCATCTGATTAATCAAATAATCGACAGATTAATCGATGATGAAAATAATGTTAATTGCAACCCTGGAATAGATTTCTCACCGATCCTGAAATCCAACACTTACCTGTTGAATATATATATATCTAAAAACACCATTATTTGGAGGCTGTAACTGATTTTAAGGAAAGGGGGGCATACCCACAACAAAAAGGAAGGAAAATGGGACATTTTATGTACCTTAGGGGAAGTGATGATTGGTAGTATACTCCATACTATAAGAAACAAAACATAAGACAGGTTAAGAGAAGGAAAGTTGAAAATTAGAGAAAATAAAAATTAAAGGAGGACTTGGGGATTTGGGACCTGTTCCATGACTGCCGCCAAGCCAGCACACAATGGCTTGGATCGTTAATGTAACATCATACAAAAAGCGTGTGTAGCAAAAGCAGACCCATCGATAGTTATTTGGCCCTTTTTAGAGAGCAAAAGTTTGACAACTTTCCATTGGTGCGATGCAGCGCTGGTATAATGATCGGTGAGTGTATAGACTTACACAAGTGTTACTTGCAACCCATACAAGGCTTTTCTTCAAAACGGGTTATTTCACGGTGCTTCTCAGTTAGGTGTTAAAAGCCCCAGAAAAAAATGACTATATAAGTCTGTGAATACCTGCTGTGGTGTCACTGAGACAGACTGACTGCTGGGAAGAGTGGGGACAAGTTCGGCCTGGACACTTGGCATCTGGGTTTGAACCTTTCAGACAAAATAGAGCAAACGTCAGCATGACTTAAAAGTAAAAATAAACTGACTATGAGCTATGTTCACACAGAAGAATGGGGTAAGGATGCAGATGTATGCCACTGCATGGTGCAGTTGGTTGAACAGGTGTGGACAACAGATTTAGAAGCAACACAAGTGCACAGGAAGGAAAACTGGACAGGAATACATAAATAGATAGGGATTGGTGCTTCTGATTCACCATCATTGGAACTGAGCCCATTGGAAAATGACTCACCCCTGACACATGCTGCGGCTGCATTTGGTCATTTTGTGTCTGAGGGCATTGCACTTGGGGCTGAAGCTGTTGACTAGGAGGGGCGCAGTAGGACATTCCCGGCTGAGCAGGCTGAGCTTCAGCAGCAAGGACAGATGCCCTGTCGCCCGTATGTGCAACTGTCAGGGGTGGGATTGGATTGCGGGGGGCAAGGGTGATGGGAAAGAACATGTTAATTCCTGATTGTGCAATATGTATAAAATAGAGCTAGGCGAAAATGATTGGTCCACTAGCAAAGTTATATTCATCACAAAACTGAGTAAAACAACAACACCCAAAAAAAAAAAAAAACATCGGAACATTGATTGTACAGATCTACCCAGACTTCTGTTCAAATTAAACTTCGCCACCTAAGAACTTATTCTAGTGTTTTGCAATATTTTCACGGTCAGCATGCCTTCTCCTGCTCCACATTCTTGGTCGATGCACCAAATTAGAAAAAGATCAGCTATTTGTCAGAAGTGTAGCTAATTCACTGCCATAAAAGCGAGGATTTACTGACTTTGATAAATGTCTCCACACCCAATTTAAACACACAAGCTCACCAACTGCAGCTCTGAGCTGATGCAGTGCAAGTTAGCTGAACGTCTAGCATTCCCAGGTATTTCCTGAGCAGGGAGGATGTGTGACTGTTCAATATAGATGCATGTGTGCGCTTGAAGCCATTATCACACAAAGGCAGACAAATGAAATCATCAGCGAGTACTATTGTGACATGTCAGTAAGTCCAAATCTATACAACAGGGTACATTTACACCGTCAACCCTACTGTAACATTCTCATGTTTTGATACACACCTCCGCCGCTGGGTTGATGCGGGTCAGCCTCAGGCTCGTCTGATTCCGGCTGACTGGGAGCCAAACTCTGACTCTGAATTGGGACTTGCCCAGCCGACTGGGGCACATAAGAGACACCTTGTGTCAAGCCAGTCAGCTGGGTGGGTTGAGAAGTATTAAAGGTAGCACTGGCGAGGCTCTGCTGGGACGCTGGCTGAGCTGGCATGGGTGTGCTGTGTTGGTTGGCTTGTGGAGGAGGAACATAGTGGCTGGCTGCGGCACCGACTGAGAGAGAGGCACCTCTTTGCTGGGTGGGTGGCTTGGTTGCTGGGCTGTTTGTATTGGAAACTGCTGTTCTTCTTCAATTCTTCTGTTCTCTTGATCTTCTCTGACCTTTAAAGGCAAACGGCACTAAAAGTATTACAATCTCGCAATGGGCTGTGAAGCATGTGTGAAAAGAATATGCAAAAAAATATTGATGTATACGAACACACCTGCTGTCGTTGTGCTCTCTTGCGACTTATCAGAGACACTCTGTCCTTAATGGCCTTTGCAATAGTCTTGTGGTCACCTTCGCATACATACCCGGACTCAACCTGAAGCAGACACAAAGCGTCAGCCTCAGTAAAGATAATTTGAGTTATACAAGTTTAAGGGTGAAGTCTAATAACAGTCAATTTCACCATTTCCTGAGCCACATCATCCGGGACATCCTTGTTTAAGTCGAAGGAAAACTCGATTGCTTCATTGTCTTTGTACTTTCCCTTCAGCTTCTTGATGTCCTCAATTCTCAGCCATAACTTAATCGCTTCCATCTCGCCATCATCCTCTTCAGCCAGCTCCACACGCACACCTGTGTCCTCCTGGAAGAAGGCATGATTGAGGAGGTCCTTGATCGAGTACCTAAATATGACAAAAGAAGTGAATGTAAGAAGCTGATGTGGATCGTGTTTCAGTGAGACATTCTCCATTCGTCGTGTGCTCCTCTTAAATGTGACACCTCTCATCCTTGTTCTGGCGAATACAGCCCTCGATGATCTCCTTCACCTCAGGAATGGCCACTTTGTCGAAGCTGCCTGGCTTAACCCCCTACAGGAAACACACAACGCTGAATGAAAATGTCTTTCCCCTAAATTAGATTTTTGAGGGCTCACCACATTAACTTTTCTTTGAACTCCTTTGTACCAACATAACTCTCTTGGCCAACGAGGTAATGTTTGAACAGCAAATGTTTGGCTGTCTGTTCCTCTGTTGCCTGACTTAAAAGGCTGAAGCGCTATTTTTAAATGAAAACCCGAATATCAAGAAGTACACTGTTGTTGTTTTTATAGCAGATTCATTTTTTTTCCTCTGTTATTTTGTGGTTAAAAATAGTCTGTGCCCGATTCTAACAACCTTTCAGCAATGAGGAATGTCATTATTGAGCACAAGTTAAAGCAAAACGGATACATATACCATGGCAGCAGAATGTGCTCAGCCTTTATAAAAATTAAGCTCAAGTCGAAAACAGTGACAAGAGAATGGGAGGAACAAAGAGGCGTTTCCTCAGAGAAGATATATGCGACACTAGAACACACGACACCTCCTAAATGTGGGCGCAGGAACACAATAAGACTTTGTTTTACAAGTGGCTACGCTGTGTTTATTTGCCCGAAGCCTTTTAATTTTAACTCTCTTTAGTGGATCAGGGCAGCTTAAAGCTCAGCACTAGGCAATGTTTTACTGAACTAAGGGTTCTTATTTTATAATACCATGACCGATAAAACAAAGGCCAGTCATATTCCATAGGTGTGAATCTAGACGATAGAGTTTAGCCTCCTCGTGTCTGGGACTGTTGGCAAGGCATAAGTATGAATCACATGGCTGATGTATGATAACAGGACATCTTAAATTCTTCAGCTGTTACTACTTTTCATCAATGACCAACTGGAAGATTAGTCACTCAATACATGACAAAACAATGCGTGTTAAGCCTCTTATCGGCTATCCATGCCAGAATTCTGCATGCTTACCCAACACACATCAAAATTACGAAAGAAGAAAACACAAAGGTGTTGGTCCTTGGTTCTTCTAGAATATTTATAGGTTTGTGAGTCACTCAAACTCTCGGACTTTGATACAATTTCTGCCGTGTAACAGTTCACTTCGGCAGATCGATGAAATACGAAAGTTTCTAGTATATAAAAACAGTTCTCAAAATAAAAAAGGAGCCACGCTGAGTTAGGTGAAAAGACAGTTATTCCAAAATCAGATATTTGCCATCTTGGCAGAGCAAATGGGAGACACAGAGACCTAAAATTAAGACTTACGCTGGTCACTCTGCGGTAGATCTGTGCAGCATTCTGGCACTCTGAGTAAGGGTACTCTGAAGTGGCCATCTCCAGCATGCACATTCCAAAGGCATACACATCCACTGACTCGTCGTACTTCTCCTCATACATCTCAGGCGCCATGAACTCAGGGGTACCTTAAATCAAAACAACTATTCAGAACTCTCTTCCTTACTGACAGCTTCTCAACCCACTGCCCCCTCTCTGCTCCTCTAACCCATTAAGGGTTGAGGAAGAGGAGGATGAGAAGAGTGACCAGCCCGATGACATCTTCCTGGGGAAGGCCCTGCGAGGTGGAAGGTGGAAGAGAGAGAAGAGAGAAAAAGAGGGGAAGGAAGGCAAACAAAGAGAAAAACAAAAAAGGGGGGAAAGCTGAACTCAGTTAAATTGTAGAGTAGAGGGCACATGTTTGTCTGTGTAGGACCTTCAATTTTGGAATTGAAAAAAATTGCGGTAGCTGATGAGCAGAATGCCACATTTTGAGCCAAAGTGGCAATTCAATGCCATCTTTGAATAAAGCACTGAAAGTGGCAAAATCCAATTTATTCAAAGCCTTGTCAATGATCATCTCCGAGAAACACAACTAGCTATGGAACTAACTTCTGTCAAGAGCTTACCTTCAAACCACACACACTTCGCATTTTATAAAAACACACTTACCTTTTAGAAGTCTGACTTACCAGCTCTGCTCGATTGCACATTAAACATGTCAATTTAGGGTCAAGGCTAAGCGAAGAATTTCCCATAGCTAGTTACTATTCCCAGCATTTCATCTCTGAACATCAGCTCCTAGTTTAGTAACAGTTCATCCTCAGTCTTAGGTCATACACAGAAAAACTCAGTTGTTTAATTGAATGCATTTTTGGGTGGGTTCAAATTGTGTTCCAGCACACTGTCAAGACTTACCAGGCCCATAACAGTTCATACTTTTCTTCATTGACCAGAAGTACCCTATTTATTCCAAACAGCAGAATGGGACACAGCTGTAGCTAGAGCCTACATTTTAAGCAAAAGGCTAACAAGAGAGAAAGTGGGGGAGAACTCCCTGGAACACGAATGACAGAGAAAAATAATCGGCAGACCTGAAATATTTTGATAAGAAAGTAAAAGACAAACACTAGTTGGAAACCTGTTGAAGCAAACCAACAGAATTGTTAAACATGGTGTGTCTGATTGGCAAACAGACCACATATTTTCAAACCACAGAACAAGACCAGTCAGTTTGAGACAAACAACGGCCATACCTTTAGCCATGGCCAGGTTAGCCTGCAAGAAGGCATAACAACTATTATAGTAATATTATTGTTTAACAGCAGGAGAAAATTAGGCGCTACTTACATCCAGTAGGTGCCTGCAAAAAAAACTACTTTTGATAAACATCAAAGTATTCTGTATTCGCTGACCAATACTTGGAATGAAGAAAGAGTGGATTCCCTGTGGTGATCTACCTAAGATTACCACAGTAATTGGCCTCTATTTGAGCTGTGGTTTGAGGGACAGCTGAAACGCTGTGGTCTGTTTTTGAACCACATCGTCAACAAGTCATCAGGTAAAAAGACTTCCCCGATTAGACACCATTTTCAGTTTCACGACATTTTCTGACCTCAGAAACAGAACTGCCCCACAGAAAGAAGCACGAGTAGTGAGAAATTATGTTGGGGGGTCATTACCTATGACACTCTTGGCAAAGGATGCACGCTTCAGTGTGGCCAGCCCAAGGTCCCCTATCTTGACAGATCCCGTTGGGCCCGTGATGAAAATGTTGTCGCACTTCAGGTCACGGTGGATGATGGGAGGTGTGCGGGTATGAAGGAAATGGAGCCCCTTGAGGATTTGGCGACACCAGCTCCTCAGCACTTTTATCTTCATCACCTTGAACCTCTTCAGGTAACTGAAAGAGAAATGATCTTAACTTGAAATATTTTCACGGTGTGCCAAATAATAGCACCGTGGATGAAGGGGGAAAAAAAAGATTCACCAGATATTATGTAACAGTATCAGTCTGTAATCATGTATTTTATTAACTGAAATGTATTTTAATAGGTACATACGTTTTGAGTGTTCCAGAGGTCATGAGTTCAGTAACCAGAACAATGCACTTCTTGCCCTTGGAGGGTCCCTCCCAGGAGTCGTAAAAGCGGACAATGTTGGGATGTTGGAGGCCCTTCAGCATCCCCGCTTCCTCCTTAAAGCGCTGCCGCTCAGTCTTTGATAGTTTTCGATCCTGTGAGAGTCACAAGGAAAACGCTTAAGAGAAGACCGAATACAATCAGACAATTCAATCATCAGGACAATTGCATCAAGGCTCTTTTGGGTGGAATAGTTATTATGTTGTTCCATTATCAATATTTCACCCAAGCGTATATGCACATTTGTAATTGAATGGCGTGGCAAAGTTCAAAGATTGAGAACAAAAGAGAACATCTTGAGATGTTCATCACTGCCAAACTTGAATGGAATCATGTGGTTGGTTGCCCTGAGCTGTGTATGCAGCATGAATGTGCGAAGTCCACATAAGTGACTGACTGTTTAATTTTTGCTGTTACAGTATATCTTGAATGTTCACATCTTGATTTCAATACCATCAGGATATTGCCCAGCCCTAATTTGCCTGAAATTTCACCCCAAAAACAAATATCCTGAACTTTTTATAAGTAGTAAATACTGTCTTGCATTCCAAACAGACCAAAATGTGAGCAGTACCTCAGGACTTGTAAGGACTGGAGGAGACTGTGAAAGAATTGAAGCCTTAACAAAAAAGAAAAACCTTCCTATCCAGTTCAAGTCACAATATTTTTTTGTCATAAGTTAAAGCACTGGAATGCAAGTTATTTGCACAGCAGCAATGATGGAAGGGCGAGAAAAATATAGAATGGCAAAGCTCCCAAGAAGCTTAGGCGTAGAAAAAAAGTAGTGTGTTTCCGGTAACCCGACCAACCGAGAATTTCTACCTCGAAAAAAAACTTTACGGTCGGCATGTTTTTCAAACAACCTTCTACATTTTTGTGTAATAATAATAATACATTTTATTTATAAGCGCCTTTCAAGACACCCAAGGACACTTTACAATAACAAAAAACACAAAACAATACGGGTTGAGCAGCGGCAGCCAAATGCGCCAGCGTTCACTCAACCCGAAGTCAGAAAGAAACCACAAGGGAGGGATGCTCGCGATATTCACGTTGAGCGTGCGTGCCGTTTGCCCTGTCGTCTGTCCACAACATTGAATCGTGGCGGCGGCCACGATCTCCGACAACAGTTTAAACCGTAAATTTTTATGAAAATCTCTCCGGAGAATTGAGAAAAGGCGGCGAGCGGGGGTTTCAATCAGTGGCGATTGCTCTCGGACTGCAAGGGAAGCTCGGCTTCCCCTAAAATGTCAAAGAATAAGCAATCAAATATATGAATGTAAATTTCATTGTGTGTACATGTCATTGACTAAATACGCGCTACAACGTGCTCAACTTTTGCTCCGAATCAGCTTTTTCTTACTGGTTACAACGCGACTCCCTTCTCATTCATCCCGCAGCTTCGCTGTGCTTTAAACGGTAGTGAGTTCAGGGTAGCGGGGGTTTCAATGTCTCCTTGTTTTATGGTTATTTTGTTTACATTTTTGATGGGGGGGTAAAATAAAAAACTTTGTCCGACCTACGGACCCCTATGTTGAAATTTCATGTTACCGGAAAGACACTACCTTTTTTTCTACGCCTTAAGTAGAGACAGTAAACAAAGGCCCGGATTCATGACGCAGCTGGGGCTGAAAAATGAGTATTCTGTGAGATAACGGGTTTAATAAAGCAAGTAATAGCTGAATAGCTTTTGTGGAATGCTTGTAAATTTATCACCACATAAATAGGAATAGGAACCAACAATATTACTGTCGGCGGTCCACCAAAAATCTGGAATGCCAATAACCACCCTTCTCACATTTCCTGAGTAATTCCTGGCGTGACCTACATTTACAACATGCGGAACTTGAGTGCGGGGAATTTGAGTCCAGTAAGACTGACCCAGTGAATACTGAGTGCCAAAGACCTCCCCTGAACACCCCAAGAGACTTGGCCACCAGCCAGACTGTCCAGGAAATTCAACCCACAAGTGAGAGCAGAAGGAGCTCTGACCTGTATACGCATGTGCGAGAAACACAAAACTTGGGAGTGTGACAGAGAGCTTTGGTGTTTGATTGCACTAACGTTTTATTGGTTGTTTTAAAGACGAATGTTTGGAAAGTCAGTAGGACACTGGGGGAAAAAGATAAAATGAGTATGAAAATTAAAAGCCAGTAATTTGCACTGAGACCTAGTGACCTACTTTACAGAGTTCCCTTTCTTTTGCACACCATGTGATGACAGCCATGTCAAACAACCACAGGGAACACAGGCTCCAGGTTCCTACACCAAGCTTGACAAATACCAAGTTAGCCCATTAATGGTTGCTTTTCTTCTGGTTCACGCCTTTGCAGATACCTATTAACACAACCTCAGCAAGCCCCAAGCTTCTATTACAGTCTGATGAGCCAATAAACTGTGGTAATGTCAGATTTCATGAAAACATATTAATGCAAGCTAATGAGACATACATTGGCATAAAAAATATAGGCATTGACCAAATGGAAGCAATTGCCTTGCGGTTAGTAACATTAGGGCAGTAAATTTTAGTGACGTGCTCGCTTTCAGGATTCTCTCTAGCAACATACAGTATGTCCGAAAAGTTCCGTGACGATCAACCAGCACATCTACAAAAATATTTTGCAGCATTTGTTTTGTTCAGTACGTGGGAATTAGGGGTGTCCAGATAAAGCTACTCCACTGTTCTTGCTCTGAGTGAATTTTCTCCTTGCCCAAGCTCAAGGAGTGATCAAGTGGACCTGCATTGAAGACTTGGATGGCATCAAGATGGCAGTGACAAAGCGCAAGGATCCCAGCAGATTTTTCTGTGGAGACTCCATGAAGATTACTTTAAAAGCAAAATGTGCAGTTTGTATATTGGTTTTGAAATCTGTGAAACCAGTCCTGGAACATTTGACACACATCATTTATGACTAACAAAGCTGCTATACCATTCAAAAGCTTTAATGGCGAATGAATCAGTGAATAAATTCAAGTAATAAAAAAAAATTTGCCGTAAAAAGTTGCAAGAGGAATTTGACTGGGGTTTGTGAATGATCATGCCATGTGTTGGGTGTGATCTGTATCACATGTCCACAGCCTGACTTTGAAGACAAGCAAGTAACAGAAATGCTCATTGAAAAAAAAAAAAAAAAAAAAAAAAAAAAAAAAAAAAAAAAAAAAAGGGGGGGGGGGGGGGGGGGGAACAGTCCACACTCAGCATTTATCTAACATGACGAAACATGAAAAAAATTCAAATATATCATACTCACCAGAGAATGAGTGGTGATTATTCAATGTATTCATGTGTGCAGCGCGATGGACATGTTTGGCTCGTTGAAGTTGGTTTGACAAGCTTTGCTTTTGACATCGAGAGCAAGCTCTTGTTGTCTCGCGAGGCTGATTCTGAAATCTGATTGTTTAAAGAAATAGTCCCACTACTCATATATTTTTTAAGTTACATTCGATGGCATTACTGATTCTGAAGGCCCAGCGCATAGAGGCTGAAATGTGATTGTACGACATTTAAAAAAAAAAAGGGGGGGGGGACGTGCCTTAAACAGTGTAGCCAAGAGAAATACCACAAAATGGAAGAAATATGTTGTTTGGAACAAATTATAATTTCACGAAACAAATACAGTACTAGAATTAATGATGCACATGTAGGTCAGTAATTCTGATTGTGTTTCAGAGGTCTCACCTCCCCTGTCCACCCACCACTGGGTTTCATCACGTCATAAAATAAAATCGCTCTCGGGCCAGCTGCATCTTGAACAATGTCTGATCACATTGTGAATGTCATTCCTCAAGTCCAGAATCCATTTTTTATCTTTGTTTAACCCTTGTGCAGTATCTGTCCCAAATTTGGACATTTTGGACAGTCAGACAGTTGTACACACAGCCAGAGTGTGAAAAATAACCCTACGAAGCTGAAATTTCCATAGGATGTCAAAAGGGGTCAAAGTTCAAAATGACAGCCAGCTGGACATTTTTGAACATTGCAGTTGGTATATATGACATTGTAACAAATTTGGAATACCTTGATAGTAGAAATCCCAAATTTGGCATATTGCGCCCATTATAAATTCAAATTTCCAATAGACTGTAAAACTGGTGTTTTATCGCGCATTTTCTCAATTTCTGCACAAATCACATCACGCGGCTCACCAATACTATCAAAGCTTGAGAATTGTGGTAGTGTTTTACCTCATTCTCCACGAGATGGCGCTTTAGCCTAAGATATCATCTTCGTGCCGACTCTTTACGTCATTGAGAGTACTTCCAGTTCGTCATTTTCATTCGAATAAACGGTGTAGTTTGTTGCGAGAGGTCTATTTGCATCTATGTGTGTGGATATGATCGTTTGTGCACGTCACATAGAACAGTACTGAGCAAAGACATCAAGCAGTATTTTTCTGCCATTTTGTGCACATTTGAATGTGAGGTCGTCGCGTCTCTTGCAGAGACGTCACCCAGACAGACTCAACTTCCTGGTGTCACCTCTTAAGATGTCCCACCGCTATGTTGCACATAAATTACATCTGAGTAATTCCTGGCGTGACCTACATTTACAACATGCGGAACTTGAGTGCGGGGAATTTGAGTCCAGTAAGACTGACCCAGTGAATACTGAGTGCCAAAGACCTCCCCTGAACACCCCAAGAGACTTGGCCACCAGCCAGACTGTCCAGGAAATTCAACCCACAAGTGAGAGCAGAAGGAGCTCTGACCTGTATACGCATGTGCGAGAAACACAAAACTTGGGAGTGTGACAGAGAGCTTTGGTGTTTGATTGCACTAACGTTTTATTGGTTGTTTTAAAGACGAATGTTTGGAAAGTCAGTAGGACACTGGGGGAAAAAGATAAAATGAGTATGAAAATTAAAAGCCAGTAATTTGCACTGAGACCTAGTGACCTACTTTACAGAGTTCCCCTTTCTTTTCGCACACCATGTGATGACAGCCATGTCAAACAACCACAGGGAACACAGGCTCCAGGTTCCTACACCAAGCTTGACAAATACCAAGTTAGCCCATTAATGGTTGCTTTTCTTCTGGTTCACGCCTTTGCAGATACCTATTAACACAACCTCAGCAAGCCCCAAGCTTCTATTACAGTCTGATGAGCCAATAAACTGTGGTAATGTCAGATTTCATGAAAACATATTAATGCAAGCTAATGAGACATACATTGGCATAAAAAATATAGGCATTGACCAAATGGAAGCAATTGCCTTGTGGTTAGTAACATTAGGGCAGTAAATTTTAGTGACCTGCTCACTTTCAGGATTCTCTCTAGCAACATACAGTATGTCCGAAAAGTTCCGTGACGATCAACCAGCACATCTACAAAAATATTTTGCAGCATTTGTTTTGTTCAGTACGTGGGAATTAGGGGTGTCCAGATAAAGCTACTCCACTGTTCTTGCTCTGAGTGAATTTTTCTCCTTGCCCAAGCTCAAGGAGTGATCAAGTGGACCTGCATTGAAGACTTGGATGGCATCAAGATGGCAGTGACAAAGCGGCAAGGATCCCAGCAGATTTTTTCTGTGGAGACTCCATGAAGATTACTTTAAAAGCAAAATGTGCAGTTTGTATATTGGTTTTGAAATCTGTGAAACCAGTCCTGGAACATTTGACACACATCATTTATGACTAACAAAGCTGCTATACCATTCAAAAGCTTTAATGGCGAATGAATCAGTGAATAAATTCAAGTAATAAAAAAAGAAATTTGCCGTAAAAAGTTGCAAGAGGAATTTGACTGGGGTTTGTGAATGATCATGCCATGTGTTGGGTGTGATCTGTATCACATGTCCACAGCCTGACTTTGAAGACAAGCAAGTAACAGAAATGCTCATTGAAAACTTTGATAAATTTACAGTAACATCCCGGCTGCCACTTGATTTGTTCTACCTACAGCTACTGTGAGTCCCTTCTCAAGAGAATAAACCACAGTAGTGCAACACAGCAGAGCTGAAAATCCTTCTAGGCAAAGATCTTCATAAATTACCCAACTATCTCTAAAAATAGATTCCCGTGAAAAACAAATGATCATGTTGAGGGGCTGGGGCTGTCAGGTCCTTGTTCTGAGGTTGACACTGAGAGCTAGGATGGAGGTTTCAGGGTAACATTAGGTAGGCTTAGACCGTTCAATAAAAAAAGGAAAAAAAGTGAGTGATCACTTGTGTGCAACGTTGTCGCGAGTGACGCATGGCCATGAGGTCAAAGATTAGTCTAATTGTCAATAAATGACGTGACAAATCACAGGTACTTCCCTTTTGACACCATGAAAGGGCATCTGCTTATCACGGGGCAAGTGCACCTTTCACATCACACCGGAGTGTTGGCCTTACAAAAAGTCACAATATTTTCCTCCCAAATTTCATTTTAATCTGTTTTTTTCCTCCTGAACTTTATCCTTGATATATTTAATGAACATTTTAATGTTCCAGGGGTCTAAATAAACTTTTTGCTCTGGTGCACCCAAATTTTAACGATCCGCATTGAACATGGCAACAAAATGGCTGGCAAGACGGAGGTGGCTGCTTGGAAAACAGCTGACAGTCATTTAGTGTCAGAAAAAAAGCATACCGGTATGTCACTATTTAAATAGTATATGTAAACTTTTGGTTTCAACTGTACCTAAACATAAGGGCACAGAAACCAACAACTGTGCCAACTACATCATCTGCAACAGTCCACACTCAGCATTTATCTAACATGACGAAACATGAAAAAAATTCAAATATATCATACTCACCAGAGAATGAGTGGTGATTATTCAATGTATTCATGTGTGCAGAGCGCGATGGACATGTTTGGCTCGTTGAAGTTGGTTTGACAAGCTTTGCTTTTGACATCGAGAGCAAGCTCTTGTTGTCTCGCGAGGCTGATTCTGAAATCTGATTGTTTAAAGAAATAGTCCCACTACTCATATATTTTTTAAGTTACATTCGATGGCATTACTGATTCAGAAGGCCCAGCGCATAGAGGCGGAAATGTGATTGTACGACATTTAAAAAAAAAAAAGGGGGGACGTGCCTTAAACAGTGTAGCCAAGAGAAACACCACAAAATGGAAGAAATATGTTGTTTGGAACAAATTATAATTTCACGGAACAAATACAGTACTAGAATTAATGATGCACATGTAGGTCAGTAATTCTGATTGTGTTTCAGAGGTCTCGCCTCCCCTGTCCACCCACCACTGGGTTTCATCACGTCATAAAATAAAATCGCTCTCGGGCCAGCTGCATCTTGAACAATGTCTGATCACAATGTGAATGTCATTCCTCAAGTCCAGAATCCATTTTTTTATCTTTGTTTAACCCTTGTGCAGTATCTGTCCCAAATTTGGACATTTTTGGACAGTCAGACAGTTGTACACACAGCCAGAGTGTGAAAAATAACCCTACGAAGCTGAAATTTCCATAGGATGTCAAAAGGGGTCAAAGTTCAAAATGACAGCCAGCTGGACATTTTTGAACATTGCAGTTGGTATATATGACATTGTAACAAATTTGGAATACCTTGATAGTAGAAATCCCAAATTTGGCATATTGACGCCCATTATAAATTCAAATTTCCAATAGACTGTAAAACTGGTGTTTTATCGCGCATTTTTCTCAATTTCTGCACAAATCACATCACCGCGGCTCACCAATACTATCAAAGCTTGAGAATTGTGGTAGTGTTTTTACCTCATTCTCCACGAGATGGCGCTTTAGCCTAAGATATCATCTTCGTGCCGACTCTTTACGTCATTGAGAGTACTTCCAGTTCGTCATTTTCATTCGAATAAACGGTGTAGTTTGTTGCGAGAGGTCTATTTGCATCTATGTGTGTGGATATGATCGTTTGTGCACGTCACATAGAACAGTACTGAGCAAAGACATCAAGCAGTATTTTTCTGCCATTTTGTGCACATTTGAATGTGAGGTCGCACGCGTCTCTTGCAGAGACGTCACCCAGACAGACTCAACTTCCTGGTGTCACCTCTTAAGATGTCCCACCGCGTATGTTGCACATAAATTACATTGGTTTGCACGTGCACGCCACGCGCGCAAAACAATGTAATGCAGTTTGTAGAGCATTGCTAGCTGGGTGTTTTGGAAAATCAGGTGTTATTTTTTGAAAATCGACTTTTGAATTGGTCAAACTGTTATGCAATGCACGCCCCGGCCGTGTGGGCTCGTAATGAACGTGACGCTGCTACGCGCGTTCACGTGAACGCGCTCAGCACAGGCGAAACAGCCACGTTTAGGAGTGTATTTACGCCATTTGAAATGATGGGCTCATCAGTCTTTTTCTCGTCTTCACGCCAGTAGATCGCGCACTCACAATGTGCATTTGTGCACGGGCATGCCCAGTGCCCTGATTGATTGGCATGATTGGCTTGTTTGAGGGTGCAGCACGCCGCAAACTCAACGCGTAACGATAGTTACTGGCTGGACGTTGTTTTGAAAATCAAGTGTTATTTTTGAGAATCGACTTTTACATTTATCGAGCGGTTCAGAAGATGAATGAATGAATGAGTTTTACATTTGTTTATGCACGTAAACACACCAACACTGCAACTGCAGCTGCACAGCAGCCGGTGCAGCAGCTGCAGGAAGAGGACATGCGAGAAAAAGAAAGCAATACGTATAGCTTTTGCGAAAAACCGCTTCATGCTTGAATTATTGTGGCAGATGTGGAAAGGCCAATCCGCCACAAACACACTACAACCATTTGTTCTGATTGTAAAAAAAAAAAAAAAAGTTTTGTGTTTGTTTTTCGTTTTTGTTATCAAGTTTGCATATTAGTTGCTGGTTGTTTTGTTTGTTTGTTATAAAGTATGTTACTTCAACATTTTTCATAGTTTTTGTGACTTTTATACTTTTTCAAGGTTCTAATTACCATGTACAACATTTTTTCACTCTGATATCTATATAAACGCTATACACAATATTGGACACATAGAGTTAGAGTTACTTATATAGAGTCATAACCCAATACTCATTTTGTTATTCAAGAAAAAAGTAATGCAAACTATATATGTATGGCTAGATCTAATGCCACTGAACATTTTGAAAGTGAAAAAATTCAAAAGTGAAAAAGTTGTCACACCTCAAAGCACAACCCAATTTGGGACAAATATGTTTGATGTCACATTTTTTTAAATGGCCATTACAGAAAAAACAGGCATGAAATACAATTCTGTTCCTGCGGTTTGGTGACATATTCAAGGCTCTATTTATGTCATATGCAAGATTTGGACTGGGTGGGTTTTTATTTACATATGCAGCATAGTGACTATGTGATTGACACACTCCTGCTGCTGGCTCATAGAGGGCGCCAAATATAAATAAATAAATAAATAATTATATGTATGTCTTGGCCTGATGCCACTGAACATTTTGAAAGTTGAAAGTGAAAAAAATTCAAAAGTGAAAAAGTTGTCACACCTCAAAGCGCAACCCAATTTGGGACAAATATGTTTGATGTCACATTTTTTAAAAATGGCCATTACAGAAAAAACAGGCATGAAATACAATTCTGTTCCTGCGGTTTGGTGACATATTCAAGGCTCTATTTATGTCATATGCAAGATTTGGACTGGGTGGGTTTTTATTTACATTGGCAGCATAGTGACTGTGTGATTGACACACTCCTGCTGCTGCGGCTTATAGAGGGCGCCAAATATAAATAAAGAAATAAATAATGATATGTATGTCTTGGCCTGATGCCACTGAACATTTTGAAAGTTGAAAGTGAAAAAAATTCAAAAGTGAAAAAGTTGTCACACCTCAAAGCGCAACCCAATTTGGGACAAATATGTTTGATGTCACATGTTTTTAAAAATGGCCATTACAGAAAAAAACAGGCATGAAATACAATTCTGTTCCTGCGGTTTGGTGACATATTCAAGGCTCTATTTATGTCATATGCAAGATTTGGACTGGGTGGGTTTTTATTTACATATGCAGCATAGTGACTGTGTGATTGACACACTCCTGCTGCTGCGGCTCATAGAGGGCGCCAAATATAAATAAAGAAATAAATAATGATATGTATGTCTTGGCCTGATGCCACTGAACATTTTGAAAGTTGAAAGTGAAAAAAAATTCAAAAGTGAAAAAAGTTGTCACACCTCAAAGCGCAACCCAATTTGGGACAAATATGTTTGATGTCACATTTTTTTAAAAATGGCCATTACAGAAAAAAACATGCATGAAATACAATTCTGTTCCTGCGGTTTGGTGACATATTCAAGGCTCTATTTATGTCATATGCAAGATTTGGACTGGGTGTTTTTTTTTATTTACATATGCAGCATAGTGACTGTGTGATTGACACACTCCTGCTGCTGTGGCTCATAGAGGGCGCCAAATATAAATAAATAAATAAATAATGATATGTATGTCTTGGCCTGATGCCACTGAACATTTTGAAAGTTGAAAGTGAAAAAAAATTCAAAAGTGAAAAAAGTTGTCACACCTCAAAGCGCAACCCAATTTGGGACAAATACTGAGAACGTGACAAACTGTATTACTGCACAAGGGTTAAGCCTCATTGGTTATTTTTTCACAAGCACCATAGGTTCTACAACATTACTTAAGACATTGCATGTACAGTTGATGTTGTAAGCTGCTGACAGTCATACTACGGGGTATTATTTTATTTTATTATTTACAATAGTTTGGGATTCAGTAGAAGAATTCAGACAGAAAAAATGCCAACAAATGGATGGACGTAAGCAACCAGCTGGATAAGCACTCACAAAAGCCACTGGCAGGATGCCTGGGGCCCCCTTTCTCATTTCTGAATGTTTGGCATTGGGGAGAGCTTGTGAGGAAACAGGTGGGAAGGGAACTGGATGAAGATGGACGAGTGTGGGGTGAAATCCGGGAGTCCCCTAACTTGTATTGCTTCCACTTCCTGACTCATGTGACCTACTTACTGTATAAGTGTGCCTGCAATGTGAAATGCAAAACAAAACAGTTGGTTTATGGGTGGGTTAAAAAGGGTGGAGGTCAACAAACTTTGTTTTTCAGTCGTTTTGAAGATTGTAACTGCAACATTCCATTCCAGTGGACCTTTTAAATTGCTCGTCAACTGGGTTTTACTGAGGCTAAAGTGTTAAAACACTCCACATTCTCGCTTTGCGGTCTTTGTACGCAAGAGACACTTTCAGTGTGTTGTAAGAAGCATGAAATGCTCACACACCTGTTGCCCTTTGACCGTTTGTAAAAGACAATACCAAATAATCAACGGAAGCAAAACCCGTCCGACTTGTTGCATTAGCATGCAAGCACATTGCGACTGCCTTCATTTGGCACCAAACTCTCAGGGAACACATCAAAATGATTTGTTTCTGCATCACCGAGTACAGCATCAGCAGGCAAATCAAATGACCCCCTACACGTTTTACAATGTTTAAGACTCCATAACTGGGTACACATTTTTCCCAGTCAACAAACATTTTAAAGTCAAACATTAATATGTATCTTGAATATGTGCAATGATGGAAAAACAAGGATATGGGTGATCATGGGACAGCTTTAGTAAATCATGTGAGGGGATTTGAGCTTCACATGTGCAATTGGAACGTTTCCAGTAAATGAAAATCAGCAGAAGCACAGGACTTTAGAGTGTCGTGTTTTCATGCTTATATTTCATGTTAGGCTAAGCGTGCATGTGACACACACCTGATTCTGTGAAAACATCTTAGAATATGATCAGAATCAGTTTGGCGATGTCATCATCCCTAAACCAAAAAAGTGAGCAAACGTTTTTGTTATGCTTGTTTGAGTGCTCCCTAAATTTTTAACTGGATATCAGAAATATCTGCTCACATCCAATGACAACTTCAATGTTTTACTCATCGTACATGTATGAGTATAAATTTGTCAATCAAAAGTTTGAGGGTTTATAAAAAGTTACTGTCATTAAACAAAAATCCATTCAAAGAAAATCACTCTGCTGAAATTGAGTCAGTGATTAATGGTGGCTCTTATTTATATATTTTTTTCTGTGTGTGTGCGGTGTCAACATTTCTGTATTAGTAATGAGTTAACGCAAAATCCCTTTAAGGCAACCAGTAATTTTAATGCAGATTAACGCATGGCCCTTTTTGGCCTTATTTCTGGTCACAACGCACCAGAGAGAGTAGACCAGGGGTGTCCAACGTTTTGTCCACATCCATAAATATAGAATGAATGTTATTTTGAAGAGCTACTAAACTGCAGCTTAAATCTTAAAGGCAAATAATATGTGATTTTTTTTTTTGCTTCACTCAAGCTCTGTGGTGGTCCGCAGCCTAGTATTCCATTAGCATGGATCCGCACCTTGACTGAGTACCAGCTGAATCCCATCTCCACAATCAAAATCAAGCCAACAGCAATCTGTGCCGTGACCATACTTGATATGTTCAGAAATTGGAACACGGCCCCACTACTGGTAGATTAGACACCTCTGGAGTAGACTCACCCACATAACTTTTTCTGATATCAATGTTTTTTGTTTTGGGGATTTCTTTTTTCATTTTGAAATCAGTAGAGCTGAGTATTTTTTTTTTAATCAATTGAAAAGGTACTTTTTGGTGTTACCTTTAATTAGTATAGGGTTTGTTTGTTTTTTTACAGAAAAGCCATGCGGAGCCAGTGTCTGGCTACTTTCGTGTTTACACACCAACATTTCTAGGTGTCAACGTTGTTTCTTGGCAACAAATATGGCGGTGTAAGAATAACGTCTGGGTAGCATTCAATGTTTTGAGGAGCTAGGAACATAGCAGTTAGGAGACATGAGATGAGTCCGAATACTGATGAAGATGCCAACGTTTTGTGGTCCTTTTGAACTGAAAAGGGATAACAATATGTTTATGTATTAGTGCATAGGAGAACTGGCAGAGCTGAGAAAGTTGAACATGGGAATGTGACCCACGTGATGACGAGTTGGCGGTTGCTTTGGCGGCTGCTCGGTGCTGCAAGATGGAACAACAACAACACAGCTTTAAATTGGCGTTTTATGTGAATTAACACTGAACAAACTTTATCTTCGCCACAGTACGGCCCATCACTATTTTATGGAGGCCAAGTGTCTTCCACTGACTTGTGACCACTCGGTGCGTGTTAAAGCATCTCCAGCTAACGTAGCTTAGCATATCTTGTGTCTCATGACGAAACATTGGGCAGGGATGATTGTGACGTGATCATTTGGGGAAATGTGAGCACAAAATATTTTTCTATGAGCAATGGGCGGAATAATCAATGGGAGAATTGATTCGAAAAACACTGGCTTGTGACAGCCTTAATATACAGTACCTACATATACTATAGTAGTACACCTTTGGTGGTGGTCAGATGTCACGTAATACCCGGGAATACCTTCATTTTGGTTGTTAAATCACGATTATGACAGCACATGGCATTTCTGATGGGCCGTTGCATTTGCAATGTTGCAACGCCCTTCACATAAGAATTTTGAATTGTAGCAAAACTACGAGCCGACTGTCGGCTATTCATGAAAAACAGTTACGGAACCTTGCACACTGCGCGATAGTTCACTCATGTTGCAAGTGTGCAGCAGGCCTAACCTGCTAATCCGGCCACTTACTCACTAGTCCATGCACCTTAAATGCACTACACTAATACTGTAGTACAAACAGAATCAGAATCAGAATCATCTTTATTGGCCAAGTATGTAGAACACACAAGGAATTTGTCTCCGGTATAACACGCTGCATTAGTATCATCATAAACAGCAATTACACTTTATAAAACTAGGTTATTTCTTCATGTTAAAGTGAAGTCCTATTTTTCATCATTAAAACAAAAAGTGGTGCATTTATGGGGCTGCAACAGATTAATGGCATTCCACATCGGCTTTAAATTGGAAAAATTGATTTGTTAGACGAGCAAATCGAGTTACCATCTTGTCATGGAACATTAAATTTGTGAGTCAAGCTACCGCCATATTTAAATCAGTAAATGATTCATCATTCCAACACTAAAACATGAATTTTCAAAAAGTATGTTGGATGATGATAAAAAAGACAACTTGGGGTGAAATAGTTAAAGAATGAAATGTGAACTGGGGCCATTTGAGAGGAAGAAACAAAAAAAAAAGTGTGGGAGGATGAGATGGGGCAAAACAAGCCCTGGCAGGCCAGCCTGCTGTGCTTCACACAGGAGATTCTTCTGTCAGGAATGTGACCCACTTTACATTCACAGAAGCATTCTGAGCACGAGCACTCTGAGCATGCGTGCCATTGATGTTGTGTATGGGGGAGGGGCACGTGCCTGTAATCTTCACACTGTTACAAAGTGTGCATGCAAATCTATGGCTGCTGTAAATGCGCTGCTGTCGGACAAGCTGAGAGCGTGACAGGAAAAAACAACAATCGTGTGGCGAATGAGGTCAAACTTTGCTCAGGGCCATGGAGCTGCCTCAGCACCCCCCCACCCAAGCATATTTTATAATTGGTTCTTGTTCAATTCAAAGCCAATTGTGCATGTGTAACAAAGACAGAGAGCAATTATCTGTCCAATAATATATTTTGAGCAAGAAGTAACTAACTTTGTCCAAGTTTTAATTGCTTTTGGACTTCTTCAGGCACACTGACTTGAATTTATAGAATTCAGTATTACAGTAATCTTCAACATTCCTTTCTTATTTCCAAAAAGGAATGTATACTTGTCGCTTTGAGTAAATCAATAATTAAATTTCAGTCACAAGCAGATTGTGTACACAATCAGTGCAACTGTTAATTGATCCGGTCCAGCATGCTTCCCAATGACTTCAGACATGCAATGTTTTTGTCAGAGGAATATGCTTGGGCAATTTTTTGGTCCACTGTAGTATTTTCCCTCAAACTTATATGAAAATAATGGTTATTTTCTGTAATTTTTTTGTGGTTGTTCATAAAATACCATACTGTATTTTGGTTAGAACACGATAAAGTTAACAAATTAAAAATAGAACCATTGGCCAGAAAAAGTCCCAATCAGAATGTAGCTTCGAATGCAAAGGTTAACATTCGTGAACCACTTTCTCTGATATCATATGATTGGCAAGCTATTATCTCATTACAAAAGCACGAGCGCAGGTGGTCATGTTCTTATGCTGTTCACTGTGTAAAACAATCAAAACGGAAATGCATGTCACTTTGGTCTCTAAGGGGAAATGTCTGCGGATGTTACTCAGGTAACTGTGAAAGGAAACTGCATTGGCTCTATGCCTTTTGCAAAAATGGGTGGTCTAGGATAAATATGCATTTGTTACAAAAAATGAAGCCTCTACAAATCAGACTACAGTGATCCCTCACCACTTTGCGCTTCAGGTTATACGGCTTCAGTGTTTCACGTCCCCCCCCCCCAATATCGGCGCCGCTATTTGCGGTTAACACGCATCGTTTCATGTTGATGTGGTGAGTGAGAAGGTTTCCGTACATGCTGAACAAAGTCTGACGTGACTCACAGGCTTTTTATATACCCACTCAAACAAGGTGTGTGATTGGTTCCTGGCGTGACATGGACCAATGAGAGCACAAGTGGATTTATCCCGTGAGATGATTGGCTGCACATCATCGCTAGTCTGTTGACTGTCTCGCATACTGTATCTTAAGTGTTCTGTTCGCATTCATTTTGGGGGGTTTAAGCGATAACTTTTTTGATTCGTTACGCTGCGCTCCAACCCCAAGACATTAGCAATCAACCATGAAAAATTTGGGATTACAGTATTGTACACTCAGGCTGACTCGCGAGGCAAATCCAAAATGCTTTTAACTCAGGAGAAGCTACCAATTCATCAGTAGACAAAAGACCACCACATTAATAGCAGTTGAGTACAGCCATCTCCATAATGCATGGTTTTAAGTATGCGAGTAGAGCATGGTGCGAGAATCAGGGAGCACTTTGGGAAAGCACCACTGAGTTAAATATTTTGCAGATTAACCTCATTGCCATGACTGATCATCAACTTTGCTTTCAGCCAGGTTTACATGGAGCCTTGCATTCCAGATGTAATGAAACCAAACAATTAAACGGAATGAACATACTCGACATAAATGCCTCAATTGTAATAAAAGGGTTCAAATGAATTGAATTTCATTTGGATTCAGTGGCGGTGTATTTTCTTTTCTGTCAATCCAAACAGACACCATGTAAACAGTTCACTCGGAATATCGAGGCTGCAGTCCGCGCATGCTCTGTCTTGGCGTAAATACGTCTTGGCGTAAATACGTCTTGGCGTAAATACGTCGTGACTTGACGTTGTTTTACACACTTGAAAATGGTAACTTCCTACGGCCTAGGGCTTATTTAAAAATACTTAATAGTTTTTAGTCAAGCTGTTGTTGCTTTAATAAAAGTGTAAAAACAATCACAACTACTGTGCTCAATAGAGGACTGTCAGTGATATTTCCATCCATCTGCGGGGGTTACACGGCTGTATTAAACTGCAGTTCTAATTAATGTAGTGGCGCACGTTAATGATGGGTTCGAAAAACGTATCCAAACTATAAAAAGAGGTTTCTACATGAAGCAAGACAACGACCCAAAACACAGTGGCAATAAAAGAAAGGACTTCATCATGGGGGAAAAAGTGGAAGGTCTTAGACTGAGCCAGTTAATTTCAGACCCTGCTCTTCTGCACAAAATGTGGATGCTAAGATGCTATCAAATACAATGAACAGATAAGACATGAATGACATTATGTGTGAGGCCAATTTAGCGCCAGCTAATGCCAACATTAGCGCACATCAGTTGTGGCAGGAGGACTTTAACTTAACCAATAAATGAGGACTACACATTAAATGGCAGTGCCGCTCACCCCTCATAGATGCACAGTGGAAGCGACACCAACACCTGACACGAGTCGTAAACGAGTCGACCACAACACCAAGATAGACCCACTCCCCGTCCCCTCAAAAGCTCTCAAGGCATTTGCACTTATCTTGACAATGATCATTTTGGTCTGCAAAAGTCAGAAATCTGTTGACCAATGGAAAATTTTCTTCTCTGCAAATAGTCTCTATATTGTGGAGTTGAACCAATTGCATGTGGGTCTGGAAATGATCCCCCGTGATAAAGGGGGATGTACAGTAGTTTATTGTGCGTCGTACATTTGAAATGTTGCATGTCGTAAATCAATATACAAGATTGAGTGAAATGAACTCAAGTGTGAAAAATAAATAATACGTAATGCAATTTTTTACCTGCAACTCGCACCAAGCCACTTCTACTGTGGTTTCCGTATCCAAGCCCTTGTAGACCGTCTTGAAAGAGCCACGTCCAATTTCAATATCAAACTTCAGGAAACGCCCATCCGGCGACGTTCCCACTGCTTTCGTCTCGGCCTCTTCGATGTCCTCCTGCACTTTCTTCTCCGCTTCCCTCTGCTCTGCCTCAGCACGAGCTTTGGCGGCGTCCTTGTCCTCTTCCTCCGCATCCCCTTCATGCAGTACCTTTGAGTCGGCGGAGTTATCAGCCTCGCTTTGACTCAAGTCTGGCAACGGCTGGGTCTCCACGACCAACTCTGCGTCACAAACATCTTGTATGATTGCAGATGCCTGTTTCGTCTGCACTGCGTTCACCGTGGCAATTTCTGGGTCTTTCCGCTCTCCACTTTCCAGAGTCTCAGTGGACTCCTCTTTACGAGGCACACTTTGTTCAACTTGAGGCGCACGGACGACAGCAGCCTGTTGTCGCTGCACTGGGGCCTCCCGCTGTTGATTCCGCTGAGCGGCTGGTATGGGGATCCTGCTAGGCAAAGGGAGCGCTAACGCCGTGGCATTGCAGTCGCTGATGACACTGCGACGGAAGAAGCGGTGCTCGGGGTTGCCGCGGTCGCGCTCCATGGTGTGATGCCGCCGCCTCACCTCGGCTGGACGGGATTCGTTGACCATCGAGTCTGACCCAGAGCTGGGACCGTTTCCACTCTTCGGAGGGGGAGCCAGGAACTTTACCATTTTTTCATCAGGCTTTTCCGACATCCCACACAAAGAGTACAAGGAGGGACAAGAACTGAAAAATTAAAATAAGGAGAGTTCCATGTCGGCTAAAGGATGTTGTATTAAGCAGTATCTGTGATCTAAAAGTTAAAAAAAAAAAAAAAAAAACTCAAGTGTCTTTTTCTTGTTTCTTAAAGTCCGTCTTTATACACATAGTGCAGAGATTGGAGGAGGCGGATGGGTGGTGTTCTTTTGGAAAAGTTTTGAACACCACAGCAGGGCACAGGGTGCTGATGTTGGTATACAAAATTCTTTAAGTCCACACCACCCATTCTGTAAAACGCAGGCTGTAGCTTCTGTCAAGCATAAGGACTCACTGGTGAGGAACAAAACACACAGCCCTCTTACAGATGCGCAACCTCTGAGCAAAGGCCCACTGGTAAAATAATCCAAATTTGCTCTTGTCCAGTTTCACTGCAAAAGAAAAACACAAAAATGCATTCAGATTGGACAAAGAAAAACACACAATTTCAACAAAATATAAAACTTGGGAGTATTAGAATATGACTTGGCAATATTAAACATACCACTGTATATTAAAAAAAAAATTCAGCATCTTTTGAATGACAGCCATGTGTGTCTAGAGCACCAGTATCAAACTCAAGGCCCGGGGGCCAGATCTGGCCCGCCGCATCATTTTATGTGACCCGCAAAAGCAAATTAACCAGGTCAAATTCCAAAACGCTTACTAAAGTCTGTATCAAAATTTCAAGTTGTCATATGTAATAAATATGCATTTTGTGCTATTGCAAGCATTTTCTTCTTCTACATCATAATATAAACTTGAACAACAGGGGAACAAACTACTCACCTTGACTTTTGATTTCAATATCTATTGTGTACTTTATACATAATGGCCCTCCAAGGAAAATTGTGACTACAATGTGGTCCGCGACAAAAAATGAGTCTGACACCCCTGGTCTAGAGCAATTGAATTACATCATGCTGAAACACCACTGTAACAGCCTTTGAACAGACGTTCATATATTTTGGGACTTATCGCTACCACAGAGAAAGTGCATGTGTGTCCTTTTTTGGGATGCGGGGCTTTTTTTTTTTTTTTTTATTATTACTACTACTACTTGTTCATCTATGTGTGACCTGTGATTGGCTGGCAACCAGTTCAGGATGTACCCCGCCTACTGCCCGAAGAGACCTGGGACTTGACACGCCCACCACGACCCTTGAGAGGATTGGATGGATGGATGAATGATTACTACTACTACAGCTACTCATAACACCATTAGGTACACATGTGCAAGAGCTGCATCTCAAAATTCACCTTTACTAAGCTACAATAACATCACTTCAATTAGAATAATGGCTGTGGTTGGAATTGGCAACAAGGTAGAACTGTGTTTTCAGTCTCTGACTCAATAAATTTCTAATATTTTGATGACTATATTCAACAACAAAAATTGGCAACATGCAATTAGAAAAATACTGAACCCTGAGTGTTATATAAATATTTAAAAAATATACATATGATCGTACATTTATGTACAATGAACATGCACGTAAATGCAATTTTTTTTTAAATATGATTACATGCAATATTACACATGTGCATGAGAGGAAGCAGTAGTTTTTATTTTATTGACCCAATCTAAGTACTGCCTCACAGCCTCTGTGGTGTCCTTGCCTTATAAGAGTAAAAGCTTTGAATGTTTTGATGGTATGATGCAATTTTCTGTTTGTAAATGCTAATCTACATAGTGAATGTTTCACTGAAGCTTGATTTGAAGACAAACATGAATAAAAGTTGCAATATCCACCAGAATAATTGTAAAATGATTTTCCTACAATCCTTCAGCCATAATCTATCGAAGTGGCATGTGCACGTTATGTATTATACTATATGTCTATGTCTACTGTACAGGACATCAAAACGCACCAGATTGCAGCATCAGCTCCCTAATCTCGACCATTTATCAGAGCCCGTTTAACTAGTAGACAGCTGCTCCGAGGCCGTCGGTTCAAATCTAAAACGAGGAAAGGTGTAATTAAGATTATCACATTGCATTAATCGTATCAGAACACAACGATAACACGGCACAATCGGGGCGGGGGGACGTGTACTTGAGAGATTGTATCTGTCATTGCAACCACTCAGACCATTTTAGCCCGTAGTTTGGCACCCATTTGAACAGGCAGTCAATGCCAATCGATTCGGCTACTTAAACCATCCACAGCCTACCGTGTCAGAATCTCAAGATGCAACACGAACAAGGCGGTATTGATAGCCGACCGCATATTTGAAACGCAGAATAATAAACAGCAGTAGCGTATATACAAATACACTTATTAGAATATCTAGGGTAAAACTGTCATTTTTACCTACTTGGCACTCGTCTTGTGTACTTACGTTTTCCTCGGCTCTTTATATGACGCCGAATGTACCTTAAGCGGTAACACTATCAAAGGCACAAAGCAAAGAAGCAGCAACCGGCTCTTTGTTAGCTTCCTAGCACCGACCTAGTTAGCTCAAAGGAGCTAATCCCGTTCCTCAGCGGCCTAACTAGTCAAACGTCACGTCGAGTATTTTACACATGATGCCCCCGCTGTTTGCCTTATCACATAGCCTAGCCATCGTATAGGAATCTATTCTAAAATACAGAAATATAAATAAATGGTGTTACCGTATCGGCGTCCAGTTTCCATCCCTGAATGATAACCATAGCGTTCCGGCTACGTTCGGCCGATGCAACGCCGGCTGAGAAGCTACCAGGCAGGCTGGCGGTGACAACTAGCGTCGCTTACTTAGCTTAGCGTGCTAACCATTAGCTAGGCGGGTCTTGCGGATGGCCCGAAGAGCTCGACCCGCCCCCTCACCTACCACCACCGCACCCCACCTCCTCACCCCAGAACGTTTCAACGTAGGCTTATTTGAAATTTACAAAACCAAAATACAATATTTTGTTACATTTCTACAGTATCCACTTAGCTGATAACCTTGTTCGGCTTTACGAACCTGGAGACAAACGGTGACCTACCTCACATCCACAACACAACTGATATTCACCGTAGGTGAAATGCTCCTCGCAGCAGAAGTCGTCTAAAAATGAGTACATCGTCGGTATCCGAGTATCATCGACAGAAGAGCGTCCAGTGTGTCGACAAATAAGGACATTTTGGGGGTCCCAAAAATCCCCCAGCAACGCAGTTTCTTCGCATTGACGAAGAAACGAGGTGTGCGTCTGCGCATGCGTGAGTGCCCAATGACCTCATAACCACCGGGCTTCCAAATTCGAATTTGAAGCAAGAGTGACATTCCATCAAAACGTGTTCGTACGTCCTAAGTAACGGGGCATCGTTTTACACGTTATCATTTTCTATATTCACGTTTTGATTTTCTATGTTAAACAAGTTTGTTAAAAAAATTAGATTTCTAATAAGTGGTTTTCGATTCAGTAGGTAAAAATGCATGTAAGGCCCATCCATCCATCCATCCATTATCCGAACCGCTTGATCCTCACTAGGGTCGCGGGGGGCGCTGGAGCCTATCCCAGCTGTCTTCGGGCAGTAGGCGGGGGACACCCTGAATCAGTTGCCAGCCAATCGCATGTAAGGCGTAGGACAAAAAGTAGGTTTCTGGTAACCCGACCGACCGAGAATTTCTACCTCAAAGAAAAACTTTACAGTCGGCATTTTTTTTCAAACCTTCTACATTTTTGTGTAATAATAGCCTTTCAAAACACTTAAGGACGCTTTAAAATCAAAACAAGAACAATAAAACCACAGACAAAATTATAAATAACAAAAGGAAAGATGAATTTAGAGCATTTACATTGGTGCAAACTCTCGCGATATTCACGTTGCGTCGTTTGCCCTGTCGTCTGTCAACAACATTGAATCGTGGCGGCGGCCACGATCTCCGATAACAGTTTAAACCGCGTTTTGTGTGTTGCAGTCGCATGCTCGCACCATAATATTAAGAAAATAGCATCCACTGCTGTATCGAAAAGATTCAACGAGGCGAGGCGGCGGCGACGTTCGAAGTCGGCGCGCGAGAGGCGGGGGCGGGCGTGACGGTGGGACGGGCGGGGTTGTGGTACGGCGCGCGTCGTTGGTCGTCGTTGGCGGTCGTCTACTCTACCCCGCCACGAACACCCAGCGCCCGCGCCCGACCCGCGAGGCGGCGGCGGCGGCGCACCTCGCCTCCCGAGCCCGAGCTAGAGTGAAACCCAAATAGGCGGCGGCGGCGCCGGCCGTGGAGCGGCGGGACGACGGCGACGGGAGGCGTCGCGGGGGGAGGGGGACGGTGTCGGGCGCGGGGTCGGTCGGTGCGCTTCGCGCCACCTCCGCGTCCCGCCCGTCCCCCGTCACTACCCCCGGTCAGGCGCCCGTCGGCGTTCACCCACCCGCCCGCCCCCGCCGACCCGCGCGTCCGCGCGCTCGTTGACGTCGACCCCCTGTCCGCCTTAGTCTTACGGCACCCTAGTCCAGGCCGGGCCACGACCACCACGGGCCGTCTAGGTCGCGGGACGCAGAGGCTCTAACACCCAGCCGCTGGGTACCCAACTCGCTCGCCGCCGAGCGGGGGTTTCAATCAGTGGCGATTGCTCTCGGACTGCAAGGGAAGCTTGGCTTCCCCTAAAATGTCAAAGAATAAGTGATGAAATATATGAATGTAAATGTCATTGTGTGTACATGTCATTGACTAAATATGCGCTACAACGTGCTCAACTTTTGTTCCGAATCAGCTTCTTCTTATTACTGGTTACGACGTACGACGCGAGTCCCTTCTTCAAGCCGCAGCTTCGCTGTGCTTTAAACGGTAGTGAGTTCAGGGTAGGTTGTCCCATTACGTTGAACGGAGACGAGTCATTGGATACAAACTGGTTTTTGTCCCGCCCACGGAGTTCGGCGTCTCTGGGACTGGACGGCAGTGGGAGGGTACCGGACGCCAGGCTTTTCTGCATCAGATTGGATGCCTGTGTGCCAGTTCGATTGACATTGAAATGAGCCAATCACCGAGCTTTAAGTGATTGACATTGAAATGAGCCAATCACCGAGCTTTTAGTGTAGGCACGCGTGCGAGCCTTTTTTTCAACTCGCATTCTGTTCCGAGTTGAGCTGGAGACTTCTCCTAATCATTTTAGCGACACTCTTTGTTGTAAACAACTAGCGACAAATTAATATTTTATTTCTGGTGGGGGTTATTGTAGTTCCTAAAGTTGTAGGACACTAATTAAGTACCGGGAAAAGACGCCTTGTTGGTATGACAGGGTCACAGATCATTTTCTTGAAAAGCAACGGAGCTAGAGTAGAATTCGCGTGTAAATAAACGGACACATTTTATGATGTCGATCAAAATTGAGCTTCTCCTCTTTGACAGACGAGCATCCGGCACTGGTTTCAATGTCTCCTTGTTTTATGTTTTATGGTTATTTTGTTTACGTTTTTGATGGGGGAGGGAGGGAGAAAAAAAGATTTAAAAAAAAAAAACTTTGTCCGACCTACCGACCCTATGCTGAAATTTCATGTTACCGGAAACACACTACTTTTTTTTCTATGCCTAATCGGAATTGATTGCACATTGGACAGAAAATATTGGGAGACTGGGGGATGTGATCTTTTTTTTTTATTGCTTCAAATGATATACCTTTGAAATTCATAATCGAAATGTCAGTCCTTTCTACACATACAAATACTTATATAGAAAATCATTCATTCGTTTTCCGAACCGCTTTATCCTCACTAGGGTCGCAGGGGGTGCTGGAGCCTATCCCAGCTGTCTTCGGGTAGTAGGCAGGGGACACCCTGAACTGTTTGCCAGCCAAACGCAGGGCACACAGAAACAAACAACAATTCACACTCACACTCACACCTAGGGACAATTTGGAGTGTCCAATCAGCCTGCCATGCATGTTTTTGGAATGTGGGAGGAAACCAGAGGACCCGGAGAAAACCCACGCAAGCACGGGGAGAACATGCAAACTCCACACAGGAAGCTGGAATTGAACCCCGTACCTCTGCACTGTGAAGCCGACGTGCTAACCACTCGAGTACTGGGCCGCCCCATATGAAATAATGATTACAAAAAAAATAAATAAACACACTTACACAAAACACACACCCAATGACTCAGATTTAATGCTTCTCTCGGCCTAGCCTTGCAAAAGCTGTAATATTTCACAACATACATTTGTACATTTATAATGAATGAATGAATGAATGAATACTTTATTGTCATTGCACACTTGTTACAATGAAATTTTGCAGGAGCCTCCACCCCCAAAGTGTCGTGAAATCTAAAAATATAAAAGTATAAAAAGTATATAAATACATTGCACTCCCCTGGACTTACACGCATTCATATGCCTCCACCCCCAAAGTGTCGTGAAATCTAAAAATATAAAAGTATAAAAAGTATATCAATACATTGCACTCCCCTGGACTTACACGCAATCATATGCACACATTTAAAAATTAATAAAATATTTGGCACTAATTAAGGTAGTCAAAGTTGTCTTACAAAATGATATCAATCAGGCATTAACATGACAGTATGTGGACTATTTCGGACTCATTGAAATACAGTCGGAGATATCATGAGGTATATAGTACAATTGCAATCCTCCCCCAGGCCTACACATTCACACGCACACGATTTGAGGAATTGAGATTCAGCAGCCTGACTGCCCAGGGATAGAAAGTGTAATAATAATAATAATAAGTGTAATAATACATGGCGGCCCGGTAGTCCAGTGGTTAGCACGTCGACTTCACAGTGCAGAGGTACCGGGTTCGATTCCAGCTCCGGCCTCCCTGTGTGGAGTTAGCATGTTCTCCCCGGGCTTGCCTGGGTTTTTTCCGGGTGCTCCGGTTTCCTCCCACATTCCAAAGACATGCATGGTAGGCTGATTGAGCACTCTAAATTGTCCCTAGGTATGAGTGTGGGCGTGGATGGTTGTTCGTCTCTGTGTGCCCTGCGATTGGCTGGCAACCGATTCAGGGTGTCCCCGCCTACTGCCCGGAGACAGCTGGGATGGGCTCCAGCACCCCCCGCGACCCTAGTGAGGATCAAGCGGTTCGGAAGATGAATGAATGAATGAATAATAATACATACCAGATGTATCATAATTGTGCCTGAAGCTGTTTCAGGCACAAAATGTACTGTAAATACGTTGATAGAAAACTACAGGCGAAGAGAGAGTATGTCCGGATGACTCAATCAAACAATCAAATTTTATTTCCATAACACTTGTCATACATAAAAATGCAACTCAACGTGTAGGTGTAAATAGGTCCAGCAAAAATACGAATCACAAACAAGAGCAGGGTGATTGAATACGTAGATACTACATTAAAAGTACTTGCAGAATCGACATGACAGTGACAGAACGCAGCCGAATAGATAAATAAATAAATATAAAAGGCGTTTATTTGTAGTTGAACACTACTCTCTGGTGGTGATGTTTAATAAAATAGGCTTCACGGTTCACCAAACATCAATGGTGTACAAAAGCATCTAACAAGCAACACTTTATCTCAAGAACCGTCTCAAAAATTATTTTTCACCACGATGACCAACATTAAAATACAATTCAGCAACGTAGTAAGCATGAGTCAGGGATCACTGATCTTTTTGAAAATGAAAATGAAAAACTACAAAGACAAGATATTTCATGTTCAACCTGATAAACTTTATTGTTTTAGCAAATAATCGTTAACCTCGAATTTTATGGCTGAAACACGTTCCCAAAAGGCTCGGACAGGTGGCAAAAAGGACAGAGAAAGTGTTGTGTTTGTGTGTGTGTGTGTGTGTGTGTGTGTGTGTGTGTGTGTGTGTGTGTGTGTGTGTGTGTGTGTGTGTGTGTGTGTGTGTGTGTGTGTGTGTGTGTGTGTGTGTGTGTGTGTGTGTGTGTGTGTGTGTGTGTGTGTGTGTGTGTGTGTGTGTGTGAGGAAGGGATGGGGTGATGTTAATGTGTTTATGTATGGCCATGTGTATGATGTGGCTCTTTGCAGTAACCCAGTAAAAAAAATAGTCTCTTATAGTCTCTGACTGGTTTGATTTTTGATTTGAATGAATGAGCCAGGGGGGCACAGTAGTAGCTCATCTGCCTCACAGTGCAGAGGTCATGGGTTCGAATCCGGCCATGGCCTTCCGGTGTGGCATTTGCATGTTCTCTCTCTCCATGATTGTGTGGGTTTTCTTTGGGTACTCCGTTTTCTTCCCAAATTCCAAAAATATGCATGGCAGGTTGATTGTGCACTAAATTGTCCCTAAGTGTGGCTGGAGTGCGAATGGTTGTTTGTCTATGTGTGTCTTGACTTCCACTGACTAGTGTAAACATATTGTTTCATTCTTCAGCTCCGTTTTATATATTCACAGACGTTTGTTTTGTCTCTGCTCCAAAACATGAATGTACAGTATTATGGTCTAAATGCGCACCAACGTCAGAGCGTCTAGTTCCCATGACAACTGACCGGAGAAAGATACAAGGCACGTCATGCTTATGTGCTTCAACTGTGGCTTTGGCCACACCAAGAAGCTGTAGCGGATCCAGGTTCAGTCGCGTTCAGATTAACTCATTCACTCCCAAAGACGTTTTTAAACGTCTTTTCAGACTTGGTCCAGAATTGGCTCGTACTGAATGAGTTAATGTCAGTTCTTGTGACAACCCTAGTCTCAAGTGCGAGATCATGACAGCGCCGTGTTACAGCAGACAGTGCCTGTTTACCTGCCGTGGCCGTGCTGCTGCTCGGACCCGTGTCGTCCCTGGCCGGGCTGCTCCCACCATGATAGAAGAGACCTGTCACCTGTCAGTTTTATGCATTTGGCCGCATCCTCAATTACTGTACCATTTTTTCCTAATTTACACCACACATCTCCTTTTCTGGTGGTTTCTGTCTTTTAAGCATCTTCGCAATTGCAAATGTCCTCTCCCTTGCTTCCCCCCCCACCCCCCCCATAAAAATAACGGTCTCTGTGAGCGGCTGAGCCAATCACATTCAATAGACGCACAGATCGGTTCAAATTGAGTGGGGGCGGGGGCGGGGACGCTCATATTGCCCCCCCCCCCCAATGCAGACGTTAAAATCCGTGCAACACATACCTACCGTGCAACATTGCATTAAAAATTAACATAAGACGGCCCATGGGTTTACAAAACCCACTAACCCTACGTCATCTACTTCACTGGGCCGAATGCAAAAATAAAATAAATAAAAACTGTGAACCGAATGTGGCTGACTCCCTCTCGTGACCACGCAGTTGAAACACCAGCATGGCGAGGATAGAGTGTCGGGAACGCGCATGGGAGGTTTGCTGACGTCACTGAAGCGCCCTTGCTGGCACTAGTGAGCGGCTGGCAAAAAAGATGGCAAAATCTGATAGGCAGCTGTCGAGCTACTATAGCATCTAAAATCCAAGAATGTTGCCATTGAATGTCTATTGTGTAATTGTTTAGCATCACCCAGCATATTATAGATGCTAACAGACGACAAAAAGGTAGTTTATTGCAGAGGTTTTCACCACTGGCTATTGTGTGAGTAGCGAGGTGAAAAAAAGAAGAGAGCTTCTGCTGGCTTGACCACGTACATGGAAGATACCAGCCTCCATATGTCACATTGAACATATGTTGACGGGAATGACAGGTATGTAAAACCCCTTATTTGACAAACCAGTGTGTCCAAAATAATCCACTGCTGCTTAGGAAAATGGTTCGATTAGAACGACCAGGGTGTCTCCACCATGACGGACCCGTGCTGGGTGTCGTTTGGGAATGTGAAAAAAAGCCCCGTTCCGCTTTTGACATTTTGATCGTGTGTTGTCTTTGGATAGATAACGCTGTCTAATTATATGACAGACAGACAAGTGTTTATCTCTTTATCCATTTGTTCTGTGAGGGAGTTTTTTTCCCTCGTCCACTGTGGACAGTCCCCCTTTTCCGTCCTTCCCTTTCTAGTTTACACGTAAACGTCGCTCAACACATTTCGCCCTTACCGCTTATTATTATTATTATTATACAAACCAATTTTGAACACGCACAAACATAAGGCGAGCTTATGTTTTTTTCCCCCAAATAAGGAAATATTGCTTGTTGAAAAGGTTTAGCCGTCACCGTTAGCCGGTGGGTTGACAAAACGTTAGCCAGTTAGCAAGGCCACGCAGGCTGTGAGGGTTACTCGGTGGTGGACATTTAGGCAACATTCTCTTTTACCACATTGCCTGCATGAGCTCGTGATGATGACAATAACAAGATTGTTGCATAATGCAATTTTATTTCTTGATTCTATCTATCTATCTATCTATCTTATCTATCTTATCTATCTATCTATCTATCTATCTATCTATCTATCTATCTATCTATCTATCTATCTATCTATCTATCTATCGATCTATCTATCCAGATGAGTGTCTAAACATGTGTGAAAACTCATTAAAGTTGCACAAACATCAGGTCTGGTTTAAAAACAATCAATATTAGAGGTTTACATTAAATATTCTATTGGAATTAAAGTACTGTATATCCTTTTTCAAATCCCTAAATACTGGTACAGGTAAATGCCTATACAATGTGACAAACTTTTTTCCCCCCAAAACCTACGCAAATTTTCCTCGATTTTGAATGATTTATTATATATATGTGTGTATATATATATATGTACTATATATATATGCACTATATATATATATATATATATATATATATATATATCTATATATATATCTATATATATATATATATATATATATATATATATAGATACACACACACACACACACACACACACACACACACACACACACACACACACACACACACACACACACACACACACACGGGCGGCCCGGTAGTCCAGTGGTTAGCACGTCGACTTCACAGTGCTGAGGTACCGGGTTCAATTCCAGCTCCGGCCTCCCTGTGTGGAGTTTGCATGTTCTCCCCGGGCCTGCGTGGGTTTTCTCCGGGCACTCCGGTTTCCTCCCACATTCCAAAAACATGCATGGCAGGCCAATTGAACACTCTAAATTGTCCCTAGGTGTGAATGTGAGCGTGGATGGTTGTTCGTCTCTGTGTGCCCTGCGATTGGCTGGCAACCGATTCAGGGTGTCCCCCGCCTACTGCCCGAAGACAGCTGGGATAGGCTCCAGCACCCCCCGCGACCCTAGTGAGGATCAAGCGGTTCGGATAATGGATGGATATATATACACATTTTTTTTACAGATCAGGCTGGTCTTCAGCCTGCAATTATAATGGTTCTCTATGCGACTTTTTTTCCCAGGTGTCTAATGGTTCTCTATGAGACTTTTTTCCCCAGGTGTCTGTGTAAAAATTTCATCGACTCACTTTTATGCGAGTGTATCACTTTTAATGCTCCCTCCAATGGAGGCACTGTATTAGACATTGTGGTTCAAAGTCACCTACTTTTTCAGTGTTCTGTAGTTTCTGCATTGTACCTATGCCTACCGCTTTGGACTTGCCTGTGGACTGCTGTTGCGTGCAACTTTTTATTCATTCCATTTAAGATAAGATCTATGCAGGCGCACTGGTCCACGCACCCCAATCAATTAACAAGCTGCATGTGTATTATGTTTACGGATTTCTAATTTAAATGTTGTAAAAGCAAAAAAAAAACAAAAACAACAACAACACCTAACAGCCCCTTTTTTTGTTGTTTGTTGTAATATTGGATGGAAATACCAGTGGATCTCCTCATACAAGCGCTACTCAAAGCTGGTGTTCACTGTTGGTGTTGTTCATTGCTCTGGCGCATCCGTGGTCGGGGCACATAGCTGCATTCAATCTGTGCAGACTGAAGACCAGTGACAAAATGACCTCCGCCCTTCACATATTATTTATGATAGATGGAGTCACTGACTTGGGGCTCGATGGATGACAAACACATCTGCCTCAAAGTTCAGCGGTTGTGGGTTCAAATCTGGCCTCCGGCCTTCCTTTATTGAGCGTATGTTCTCCCCTTGCCTGTGTGGGTTTTTCGTAGTTACTTAGGTTTGTTCCCAAATTCCAAAAACATCCATGGAAGGTTCATAGAAGACTCTTAAGTTGTCTGTTGGTGTGAATGTGATTGTGAGTTGTTCTTTGTCTGTATGATTGGCTGGCCACCAGTTTATTGTGCACCCAGTGTCAGCTGAGCTGGGTTCCAGCACGCCCATGACCAAATTATGTGCTGGTGCAACAGGCTGAGAAAATTGTAGTACCTGTCAAATTGGATGAGTTCCCAGTGGTTGGAAATCACTGGTACAGGCAATGAATGGACGGATGTGCAGTGGTACCTAATGATGTGAGTGTTGACAGAATGTCGGTGCAATCACAATGTATACAAAACATTCATTTACAGCAAAGGACTCTTCATTCTCTGCAGATCGACGTCACATTTAGCAACGGCGGATCTGCAAGCTCCTGTTGGAAACGCGATATCTGCATATGCTGCATGCCAGTGAAAGTGGAGAGAATTCATCCATTATGAACATTGTGCCTTCTGCCTTCATCTGAGAAACCACAATCACAAGCACAAATCAGCGTGATCATCAGCACACTTCTGAATCTACCAACCCTACTTTTGCTGCTTTCTTGTGAGTATTTTGTTCAGAACATGTATGGTAGCGCCCGCTCTGTTGGCAGAGGAAATGCCAACCACAGTGGAGGCAGGGATGCAGGTGGGGCCAGTAATCAGGGATCAGGACGCTCCCCTCGCCTCCCTCGCTCCCCCCGCATGGGCCACCGTCGCACTAACAGCACTGGGGGCAGTGGAGGAGGTCCCGGAGGTGCGGGGGGAAAGACACTTTCGATGGAGAACATCCAGTCCCTCAATGCAGCATATGCCACCTCTGGACCGATGTACCTGAGCGACAATGAGGTGGCCATGGGGGAGCACCTCCCCAAAAGTGCAGGTGGGGCCGTGACCACCATGGGACGGCAGCGGGTGACCTATGGATCGAGGAGCGGTGGCGGCGGCGTGGTGGCGGCCAGCACACCCAACATCTCCACGTCGGTGCCTTCGAGCACGGTACTGCCTGTTGGCCTGATGACAGGCGAGTCTTTGGCTTTTGGGGACCACCACATGGCATCCACGGTACCCCATTCTTTGAGGCAGGCGAGGGACAACACAATACTTGACCTTCAGGCCCAACTCAAAGAGGTATTTCTCTCCTGAATCTCTCGGCGACACTGCCTTGATTGACTAAGGGGAAAAGTGGGAGTTCGTTCATCAGTTTCAGGGGGTTCCTGAAATACGTTACAATGTTCTAAACAAAATCGTGCAAAATGTTTACAAAGTAATTTGCACAGTGGGGTGAAAAAATAAGGTACATGCAATTATTGACACTTCCCGACTGTGTTGATCTCTGCGTGTCTTAGGTTCTACGGGAAAATGAATTATTGCGGCGGGAAGTGGAAGTCAAAGAAAGCAAGCTGAGCTCGTCCATGAATTCCATCAAGACATTTTGGAGTCCAGAGCTGAAAAAGGAGCGAGCGCTCCGCAAAGACGAGGTGTCGAAGATCTCTGTGTGGAAGGAACAATACCGCGTGATTCAAGACGAAGCTCAGGTGAATTTTCCTACATCGCTTGCGTAAATATCTGAGATCGGGTGTATCAAACTCATTTTCAAGCTATGTTATAGTAATGGTTTCCCTCATAGGGCCACTATGACTGTGCAGTATGATTAGTTATGTCTCTGAACTTATAGTGCCATTGTTGAGTGAGCCAAACAGAATTGAAAAAGGGTACCTTCTTTGTTGCGCCGGGATCCTTAATGAAAGGGCAGATCTCTGTAATTTGCCCCCAGAGTCGCAGAATCACTGTGGACTAATTCCAACAATGCCAGAGCAGCTGCTGGCTAATCAGTGGGTGTTTGTAATTTGAAGATTTCTGCTTTCACATACAGCTCCAAGGCATTGTTTTTTCTAATTACAACCGCTGTCTGTTGTCGCTGCCTGTTTACTTTTATGTTTTATCTTAAATCCATGTGTGTGTGTGTTTTTTTTTAGCATCTCTTTTATCTTCTCCTGGAGGCACTTAGCAAATAATCCATTCACACACCCTTTTCCATTTGTAATGCATTACCAGTGACTTTGTTTTATTTTAACACTATGTCTTTTTAATTAACATATATGATTAACTGAGACAAGGATGTGAGAGAGTGTTGTCAACGAGGGGAGGAGATGAGAAACAGAGAGCGGGGGTTGAAAGGTAAGGTAGACTTGTCTCTTTGTTGTACCTTGTTAAAAGGTACTCAGGCTTTCGACCAGTTTGTGACATTGCTTTACAACAGCACCTCGGCCTTGCGTCAAATGCCACAAACCGCGCAATGCTATGTTGGCCTGATTGGGTTTCACTACCTGCCTTGCTCATGTAGTGCAATGTAACACCTGCCATAATTACGTTACTGTTTGGAGTATCCTACTGCTGTTGTGATCAAAGGGCCACATTTCCCCATTTTGCCTCCGTCGAAGCGTTTGTTGGATGGTTAGGCAGGGCTCGAGTTTAATTATTTGTACTGATTGCACTGATGTGTCCAACATTTTTTTCTTTGCTGTACCAACACATTTACCCAAATGTTCGACTGCACCGTAGTCAATGCAACAATTTTATAGGTTTGCTCCAAATTGCTGCCAGTCTTTTTAGGCAATAATTACTGGTAAATGATTAACAGACAATCACAAAGTTCTTTCTTTTATACACTATTCCACAAGACAGGTAACTTACTCAAGAGTATTGATACATGAAGTGCTCTGTGTCAGGTTATAACTTAACATATCATGCCTTTACTTAATATTCAAGAAGTTGTCCATTGTTCTTATCTTATCATCCGCTGCCATATCCACTCTATATCTGATGGGCATATGCCTGTCACAGTAATTGATTTTTTTAGAATATCTTCGCAGAAACTATCATGATAAATGATATCATTTGTTTTTTTGTGTGTGTTTTTTTTTAAATGTTGTTGACATTTTTTTTTTCAAGATGGCGCCCGGATAGGCAGCCGTCGGCAAGTGCTCTTCAAGAGCCTTGCGTTTTGTTGTTTTTTGTTGTTTTTTGTTGTTTTTGTCTTGTTTTGTCACATGGTGTTGTTCTTACGTCGTGTGGACCTGAAGTGGACTGTTTTCAGCATTTTTGGCAATGGCATTCGTCAAAGAAGAAGAATCTGTGCTTGGTGGTTGCGCCTTCTCGGCAGCACACGCGTACCAGCACTGATTTCTTGATTGGGAGCAATGTTGGCGCCATTTGACTGTTGTTGCTGGACATCCCTGGACCGCTTGTGTCTTGCGCCTGAAGTTGGCAGCATTTTCACAGCCCCGCTTTGTTCAGCGAAAAGGTCGGTGCTGATGGACAGTCTGCAGCTGGATGGATGCATGGATTGAGGAGCCGACGATGAGAAGAAGGGAGTGTCAGCGCAGAGCGCCGATGCGTATGTGGAACTGGGAGTCGCGGCTTGAAATTGAAGCGGACTTACATGGGACAGGAGAAGACAGACAATCTCTTTTTCGTTAATGGATGCTACTGCTTCTTGTTGCTTTCAAGTTTAGCTTGTAGCAGACGTGTGCACATTGCAGCATGACGTCTTTGATCCACTGGTGAAAAGGACACTTTGATTCGCTCCTCTTTCATCTATAACTGCTTCAGACAACAACGTGTATGCAGGAAAGTGGTTAAGAGTGCACGATTGTCTGTGTCTCCTGTGTTGTTTTGTATTTTGTCTTTTTTTGTTAACTTTTCTTTTGATGGCGGCGCGGACACCCGCAGCGGCTCCTCTTGTTTCATGTTGAGAGGGAAGAAATTTCATCTGTGCTGTATACATACAGCACATTTGACAATAAAGTTTATCCAAAACATTATGATAGTCCAACTTGAATCAAGTCTATCAAAAAAGCTCCATTCCTCAAAACGCTTCTTTCTCAACTTGTTAAATGTGTGTCTTTAGTTTGTGAAAAAGCACTACCGGCTCACGGTTACTAAGTCTAAGAAGATACCTGTTTCTGTTGTTTGGCCTGTCATTTTGTCAAATGCATTTGGCCGCAAAAAGGAACTAAAAACATTCTGATGGTTCTACCCTCTGTTTTCATTCATTCAACGCAATACATTACCAACACAGCTACGCTTTTTATACTTTATGAATCACTCCAAATATGCACTGGACGCACGGGGGCTTCTTTGGATGGACCATAAAGAACATCTGGAACCTTGTGAAGAATAACAGTGTGACCATTTGAGTTGCCTCTTAAAGGGTAACGTGGACATTTGTGGTGATAGTAATGATTTTTCTATGCAGATGGGTCAGTTGTGACACGTGTCAACAATGCGAGGTCAGCTTTCCAAGTCAAATGGAATAGGAATACCCTAAGCACGATTTCTTTGTAGAATTCTGTTGTTTTTTTTTTAGCTTTGTTAGCCTGTTGTGGTACTGTGACAAGCCGAACTGTAAATTGGGAGCTACCATTGCATCAGATTAATTTTCTCCCCCGTCCCTCAGCACCTCCAGATGACTGTGCAGGCACTCCAGGATGAGCTAAGGATCCAGCGGGACCTTAACCAGCTGCTCCAGCAAGACCCTGCAAGCCAAGGTCGGGATCTGGCCCTGGCGTCAGAACTGACCGAGGAGAACTTTAGGCGACTGCATTGTGAGCACGACAGGCAGGCCAAGGAGCTCTTTCTCCTTCGGAAAACTTTGGAGGAGATGGAGCTGAGAATTGACACGCAGAAGCAAACTCTGGGGGCCCGAGATGAATCCATCAAGAAACTCCTCGAGATGTTGCAAAGCAGAGGTGGGTGAGCATTTTTTTTTCCACACCACGTTAGATAAGGATTGTTTACTGTGAAATAAGCTGATTTCTGGCACCTGTCCCTGTACGTATTGAAGATATTTACGGACACCTGGGGAAGGGAAAGCACTTGTCTCCTTTTTCATCTTGAAGCTTTCATGGTGCGAAACTATGTTGCTTTTGTCAAAACAACAAAACGTGTGAGTCACATTTGACAAGCTGGATTTGTGGCATTCAGCTCTGAATCCTGAAAATATTTTCACCCTATGTCGGTGCATGTATGTTTTACACTTGTACAATTAATTTAAAACATCATCCGCCAAAATGATTCAAAATCACTCCTCACATATTAGCCGCTCCTAGCCCACTAGTTTGTTCTTATATAACCACAACATTGCACTGTGTTCAGGTCCATCTGCTAAGGCTTCAGAGGAGGACCAGGAGCGCACCAGGAGACTGGCCGATGCAGAGATGCACCGCCATCACCTGGAAAGTTTATTGGATCAGCGAGACAGAGAAATAACTGCGTTAAGAGAAGTAATGCCAAGTTCAACACTGTACTGCACTTCCACATTTATTACTCAGAACAATACTGCTATACTATCAAATTGTGGATAATCTTTTATACCCTTTGAAGTACAGTACATTTAATCGGCCGATCTCAGGAGATAAACGTACCTTTTTCTCCATGACAGTACACATGATGCATACCATATTTTTTTCCTGTAGACATTTATTTACTCAAATGCAGAGTTTAATTGAGTTTAGGCATTTAATTGATACCAGTATTCCATATTTTTTAATTGTCATATTTACATGTAATTTGTTTGCATCATTATTTTCTGCTGCAATATTTACATGTAATTTGTTTGCATCATTATTTTCTGCTGCGCCACTGATACATTATAAAAATACATTATTTGTTCACTTGGTTTGAACCATAGTTGCACCAGACAGTAGCCCTACAAAAAGTGGGATAATTAAAAAAAGAAAAATAAGACAATCAAGACAATGTTTAGGGGCTGTCCCCCCCCTACCCCCCCTTAAAGCGTTGAGGTGTTCGATTGGAACTCGGTATCGTTAGATCGTGAAAATCAAGTGAGTCAGACTCCAGTGCTCAAAATGTGATCAGGACCTCCATACCTTTATATTATTCAATATTGAAGGGCATAATTTATGTGGATATTGTGGTTTGCAATAACACAGAATTATTAAGTAAGTATTGTCTCCAGGAGCTGCATCGCAGATATGAAGGAACTCCGGAGTCCACCAAAACGAAGGCTTTACAAACAGTCATTGACATGAAGGTGAGGACTTGACATTAATCGTACTTGAACCGAATTATGTGCGTCCTGTCATGCAACTTGTATAAGAGCACCTTCATCACCCCCAGGATGCAAAGATCAACTCGATGGAACGAAGCCTCAGGGACATGGAGGAGGAGCTGCTCTTGATGAAGTCGAATGGACTTCTGAGCTGTGAGGAGCGTCAGGAGGAGATGAAGCAAATGGAGGTTTACCGCAGCCACACCAAGTTCATGAAGAGCAAGGTCAGACAAAATCTGGGGTTCTTTTTATATTCAGGGGAATTAAATTAGCAGTTTGAAATGAGGAGAGTCAGACAATTCTGGGAATTTTCAAAGTTGGAAACATTCCATAGGTATTAACAGGAATGTAAGTCTTTTGTGATTTTCCCATTGGAACAGGAAAGTTTCCACACGTTTGCAACCTTCATAGGGATCTGTTGTTGAGTTTTACCTTCACTCTTTGTCCAGATGGACCAGGTGAAGCAGGACCTCTCTAGGAAGGACACTGAGCTGCTCGGCCTGCAGACGAAGTTGGAGACGCTCACCAACCAGTTTTCAGACAGCAAACAGCACATTGAAGTCCTCAAGGAGTCTCTTACTGCCAAGGAACAGAGAGCTGCCATTTTACAGACGGAGGTACAGCACAAATACCTTCTAACCATGGCTTTGATGAATAAATAAATAAGATCCTGTCGTCATATTGTCAGGGGAAATTAGATTGAAACAAAGAAACAAAGCGACTGGTTGCATGTCCGCCTCACAGTACAGAAGTTGTGGGTTTGAATCCGCCCCCTTCATGTGAGCACTACAATTACCGTATTTTCACGACCATAAGGCGCCATTAAAAGTTTGAAATTTTCTCCAAAGTGGACAGGACGCCTTATAATGCGGAGCGTCTAGTGTATGAGCCGAGTTCCAAATCCTGACTGAGAGCCGACACGCTGTTTATATCGAGAAAAGGCGGAAGTGGGCATGAACAGGCATGCGGGAAAGCAGCCAGCCAATCATTGAAGGGTAGGGGTGTAAGTGGCCCGCGAGTGTGACCAGGCGTGTGGGAAAGAAGCCGGCCAATCAGTGAAGGGTGGGCGTGCCACATGGCAATGAGAGTGACGAGAGGGAACCCAGCGTTTTTTATGGGCTACCGGTACTTGCACAATTGTTCAATTCGGATACAGAAGATGAGGACTTTGATGGATTTCTGGGTGATGATTGATCGAAAAACGTGAGTACATTGTAAGATGTCGAAATAAAGTACAACCAATCTCAGTTTTGCTTCCGTTGCCTTTTTAAAAACGTGTTTTTAGCATGTCTTAGCATGCTACGCTATGCTTCAAGCTAATGTGTTTTTAGCGTGCGTGCATGCATGCCGTATGTTTAAACTGGCGTATGTTTTACCACCCTTGGCTGCGCCCAATAATACAGTGCGTTTTGTGTATGTGTAAAATACAGAAATAGCACCCGTTACTGAGACTGCGCCCTACAACACGGTGCGCCGAATGGTCGTTAAAATACGGTACTGCTTGTAATGAGTGGTCTATTTTTTTACTGGTCAGGTGGATGCCTTGCGCCTGCGCTTGGAAGAGAAGGAGGCCACTTTGAATAAGAAGAGCAAGCAGATCCAAGAAGTGTCCGAAGAGAAAGGCACGCTCAGTGGAGAGATCCACGACCTCAAGGACATGCTTGAGGTGAAGGAGCGCAAAGTCAACGTGCTTCAGAAGAAGGTGATTTGATCTTAATGTGTATATAGTATTAACATCTAAAAAAGTGCATATTCAACACCGGCGTGTCCAAGCTTTTTCCTCCAATGGCCGCATACAGAAAAATTAACACGTGTGTTTGTGTGTGTGTTATATATATATATATATATATATATATATATATGTATGTGTGTATATATATATATGTGTATATATATATATATATGTGTGTGTGTGTATATATATATATATGTGGATATGTATGTGTGTATATATATATATATATATATATATATGTGTGTGTATATGTATGTGTGTATATATGTGTATATATATATGTGTGTGTGTGTATATATATGTGTGTGTGTATATATATATATATGTATATATGTATATATATGTATATATATATATTACATATATATATATGTATATATATATATGTGTGTATGTATATATATGTATATATATATATTAGATCTGTCAAACGATTAAAATATTTAATCTAATTAAAAACTCAACTGTCATAATTAACTCAAATTAACTAAAAATTAATCATGATTACTCACGCATTTTTTTATCGTTTCTGAATTTCCTTTTATATTTTTTGTCCTATTTTCCCCCATTTTAATGCTCTCATCAACATGGAATCATGAATCAGTTTTCTATGTGCAAAATGCAAATATTTATTGAAATAATTTCGATTTTCAATTTTACATGAACATTTTTCACTTGGAGCAGTTATTCACACATTATCTCTCACACAATATTACTGTCCATCAACAACAGTGAAAAAAATATTTTGTCACACAACAGCTGCTTGAACAGCTCTTTTTATGGAATCAAAACAGCGCAATATAAAGTGCACATCTAAGGTAAACTGGTACTCAGTCTATAATTTTTCACGGCCCCCTGAATAGGGATTGTCGGTCAGCATGGAAGGATCTCTCGTTCTGTACTTTTTTGATCATTTATTGGAGCACTTTGCATCAGAAGTAGTAGTAGTAGTTGTAACAGAAGTATCAGAAGCAGGCAATAACCTAAACTACACATAAATGCAGTAAAAAAATAATATATCTATCTTTCTGCATCACAATGTAAATATGTATATAATTGACATTAATTAATACCTTTATTTAACAATACGTTTAATAAATAATGTAATCAACCCTGATTTCACTATGTATCATTATTGTCATCATTATTCATTGTTTTAAACGTAAGAAACCATACAACACAAACATAAAGTCGAATCGAACAAAAGAACTACAAGTCCCAATACTCAATCCCGGAAGTGGAGCGCCGGCATGATTAACCCAAGCTGAAACGCAATTTACTTCGTTTAAACGTCAGATTGCAGACGGACAAACATGACAACTATGCAAAAATGAGCTAAATAAAGACACCCCTGTTCTAGCAACATTTTAGCCCACGCTGTTTGCTTTGAAATGATCCATAGCTGTCGGTCTGAGACGAGGGGCGAATACGCACGTCAGCTGTGTGCTTGGCCATTAAGTGGTATTTCAGACTCGGCGTGCTATGATGATAGCTCAGTTTACGACTGAAAAACATACAGGTAACTTTGGTCTTGTCATTGGAACAATCTGGCAACTTTTAAAAGTAAACTTTCCATTCATAAACTATTTAAGTATCCGCTGTGTCTCGCGCTGCCGTGGCTGGCAAAACAAACGTGCGTGCAGAGCGATTGATGTTTTGTTTCTGGTTTATTTATAGAAAAACATAACATCCGCTGTGACGTCTGCCGCGTTAATCTCGCGAGAAAATGTTTGATCCCGATAAAATTCATTTAAATTAATGCCAATAAAAACGCGCTAAACTGACAGCTCTAATATATATGTATATGTATATATATATGTATATATATGTATATATATATATATATATGTATATATATATATATGTATATATATATTTATATATATGTATATGTATATATATATGTATATATATGTATATGTATATATATGTATATATATATATATATATGTATATATATGTATATATGTTGATGGACAGTAATATTCAGATTCAGATTCAGATTCAGAAAACTTTATTTATCCCCGTGGGGCAATTAGAGTTGTGCTAGAGCGGTGATATTGTGACAGTAATATTGTGTGAATAACTGTTCCAAGTGAAAAATGTTCATGTAAAATTGAAAATCGAAATTATTTCAGTAAATATTTGCATTTTGCACGTAGAAAACTGATTCATGATTCCATGTTGATGAGAGCATTAAAATGGGGGAAAATAGGACAAAAAATATAAAAGGAAATTCAGAAACGATAAAAAAATGCGTGAGTAATCATGATTAATTTTTAGTTAATTTGAGTTAATTATGACAGTTGTGTTTTTAATTAGATTAAATATTTTAATCGTTTGACAGCTCTAATATATATGTATGTATGTGTGTGTGTGTACACACACACATATATACATACATACACACTCTTCACTTTGGATTTATTAAATGCACTAAAAACCCTCTATCAAGCAGTTATATATTCCTTTTATATATTGTACTTTATTTTTTTGGGGAAAAAGACAGCGAACTTAAAGCGACCTCTAGGACATCGTTTTGGACACTCCTGTGCTACATTTTGATGCCGTTGCTGACTGTATATGTTCCCTTTGAAGATTGAGAACCTGCAGGAGCAGCTGAGGGACAAGGAAAAGCAAATGAGCAGCCTCAAGGAGAGAGTAAAGTCTTTGCAGGCTGACACATCCAACACAGACACTGCCCTCACCACTCTGGAGGAGTCTCTCGCTGAAAAGGTAACTGATGAATGAATGCCTTACTACACACTTGTGCACTTTGCAAATGAGTACATAAGCAGCCCGCTGCTGTATGGATGTGCTTTGTATCATCTATTGATACATAAAAGAGCAAGTTAGAAGTTTAATCATTTCCTCCAGTGGTCCTCCATTCCCTGTCTGTGGACTGGCATTTGGTACAAGGTGGCACTGATCCCCCCCCCCCCCCCCCAAAAAAAAGAAAAAGAAAAAAATTGACAACTTCAAAAATATAAATGATGACATTGATTAGTCGACAATGACTTGACTGTCCTCACTTGAACGACGACTGCTGAAAATAGTAGTTGTTCAACCCATAAAATGAGTTTATATTGCATGCTGCAAAACTGGACCCCGTATTTATTTTGGAAGATAAATACAATCTATTTTTATAAATGGATGTCTGGAATGTGTTTGTTTTCTTTACTGTATGTGATAGAAGATAAATACAATCTATTTTTATAAATGGATGTCTGGAATGTGTTTGTTTTCTTTACTGTATGTGATAGGAACGAATCATAGAACGACTTAAGGAGCAGCGAGACAGAGATGACCGAGAGAAGACGGAGGAGCTGGAGTGCACCAAGAAAGAACTTAAAGAGTTGAAGGAAAGGCTGAGCTTACTGCAAGGGGACCTGTCAGACAGAGAGGTAATAACATCCAATTTCTTACACGGTTCAACTTCAAGTTTCTTTCATTATGAGTTGGAAATGCTTTGTTTCTGCTTTGGTTTGTGTGCTCAGACGTCTATTTTGGACCTGAAGGAGCATGCGTCATCGCTGGCCTCCTCTGGCCTGAAAAAGGACTCCAAACTTAAAAGTCTGGAGATCGCCCTTGAGCAGAAGAGAGAGGAGTGTCTCAAACTGGATAACCACCTTAAGAGAGTAAGATTGCCATCTCGCCTATGGCATACCATTCAAAAACACTGTTGTTGCTCTTGTGAGGATATTATTTCATATAATGATAACATAGCAGGCCGCAGCAAAAACACAACATCCTGCTCTTCCCTCTACTCGCTCATTTCCAGGCTCAGAATGCAGCTCTGGAGGCTCAGGCCAACACTGAGCTGGCAGAGCGCATTAAGAGCCTGGAACAGGAAGTTGCCCGCCACAAAGAGGATTCTGGGAAAGCACAAGCCGAGGTAGACCGCCTGCTAGAGATCCTCCGGGAAATGGAAAATGAGAAAAATGACAAAGACAAGAAGATCACCGAGCTGGAGGGGTAGGTCTTTTACACCCGTTTACATACCCCCCCACATCCCCACCCCCTAAAATAAAATACACCTGCACAATCCCAATAAAAGATGAAGATAGGGTTGGGCCATAATTCAATTTCAATATGCATCACAATTACAGGTGATCAATGTCAGAAAAAAAAGAGTCCTAATATTTAGTGATGAAAGTCCTCCGGATTTTCCCGGAATTCTGGATTTTCACATTTTCATGAAAATTCCTCCGGACAATTGAGGAAAAATTGCCTAAAATGAATCCGGATATTAGTTGACAACAATGAACAAACACGTTTGAGTTCGTTGTTTTGCTTTCACGAGCGTAGCCATGTTGAGGCACTAACACTAGTAACAATAACACCCCTCCCCTCGCATTCTCATGGCCTCGCCATATCTCGGAGATTTCGAAATTTCGGCGAGAACAGAAGCCACAAAGGGTGCATGTGCGCACGCAAAAGGCAGATTAATCATTGAATGTCGATTATTTGAATAGTGTTTTGTGTAAACTAATTAATGCGTGATTGGCCAAGTGCGGCCCCAGCGCAATGTTCAACCAGGTAGACAGGCAAGCAGGATTTGTACAAAAGTGTTTTGAGTGCACCAAAACTGTTTTTGTAAGCTTTTGTCTGCTGAGAGCTCACCTGCTGACCCCCGAAGAACAAGCTGCCAAACCAGTGAGGAAGACTTTCATTCCATGAAGGAAATTAAATGGGCATAGCACATACATACGTATACTCTGCTATTAATAAATTCAAAACTAGCAAAAAGTAAAAACGAATACGACAGCAGCATCGAAGAGATCTAAAAATAAATTCAACTCTAATCCAACCACATTGTTGTTATGGTATCAAGTAATAACATGACTGTGTCAATCAAATTTGAGAAGAACCATCTTTTTAGACAGACTTTAAAAAAAAAAAATTATGCAGCACTTATGTTACTTCTCAATAGCATCTCTCTTTAGCTTGGACTTCAGTGGCGAAAATTAAATCATTTTGCCTGTGAGATATTGTAGTTATTATCAGAGCACATGAAGTCTCCCCTCTTACACTTCACTTCTCCTAATTGGTATACACACCCTCTTTTAATTCTGTCTTGCTTTTTCAATGGAAATCCTTCACCCTGACAGTTTGGCCTCCAGGTTAGTATCTGTACTTAAATGCTTGCTTCACTATTTTCATCATTCACCACGATTAATATTTTTTGTTTTTTAACTTGCAGAAGCATGTTTGTTTGTTTTTTTTTTTGTGTGTGTAATTTTTTGTAATTTATGTGCATCAGTGGACTCTGCATGCACCACTGAAGGGTTTGGTTAAAAATGTGCATGCTAGCTTGCGGTCGGCATGTAAATGCATAGGCACAAAATACAAAGATATGTGAGGCTCTGAGATATTAACTGAACCAATTTTTTCATTGCTATTTGACTCAGAAAAAGCCTGATCCATCCATCCGTCCGTCCGTCCGTCCGTCCGTCCGTCCGTCCGTCCGTCCATCCATCCATCCATCCATCCATCCATCCATCCATCCATCCATCCAATAGCTTATTTGAAGTTAAATCGCAGGGGCAGCAGCTGACACAGGGAAGCCCAGACTTTCCTCTTCATCCATCTCCAAACACAAAGCACTATGCATTTGCATTATAAAAAATATGTACAATGGTTTCTTAAGATATGACTTTAATTTGTTCCGTGACCATACTCGTAACTCCAAACACTCCTTTCGCAAATCATCTTTCCTTATTGAAATAAATGGAGATGTCATTAATCCGTTAGCCTCCTCACCAAAAAAACTACCAAAAAGCACTAACACCGCTGCATAGTCTATCTATTTGTTCGGTAATCTATCTCATGATACATAGCATTTTATTGACAGACTTCAGTTATCTGGTTGTTTTGAATACACCATGTGTAATTCTCTTTGTTTTATTTGTAGCTTGCCAATCAATTTAAGATGCGAGAAGTATTAAACTTGCGAAAGCCTCTTTTGAAAAGACTCGTTCACTGTGGCAAATTGTTTGAGTGTGCTGAGTTGAGTTCACTGCCACAGACAAGCATTTGTATCTCAAATTTTTGTTGGCAAGTCAAGAATTTGCAAGCAGCAAATCCGGATTAAGTGGGGGAAATGTATTTTCTAAAATAAAATGAACATGCCTCAAGTGACCCAGAAATTACGGATGGATCAAAACAATGATACATTATTTGTCCCAAGTACAAATATTTGTACTATTCAGCTGAATTAGGATAACTTCTTAAGGCCTACCTGATGATTTATCACAGCACACTATGTTGCCCCAGAGTGATTGGGATTCGCTGTTTTAGAAACGGTCAATAATCGGGCCTGTGCCGACCTTTATTCGCAAGTGAGGGAGAATGCTCCAATGTGTACCCTGCTTTAGTTGGTGTTCTCAAAGTATAGCCCAGTTGATTCCTTCCATGTCTGTCTGTTGCCTCCCACAGGCAGATGAAAGACCAGACAAAAAAGGTGGCATCTCTGAAGCACAAGGAGCAGGTGGAGAAAAGCAAAAATGCCCGACTGATGGAGGAGGCCAAAAAGCGTGAGGATAACATGTCTGAGAGCTCGCTGCAGGTGAAGGTGAGCTGTGTATGTATGTGTGTGACGCTCAGCGCAAAGGATTCACATGAATTTGTTTTGATTGCCTCTTCCGGGTCAATAGGACTCTTTGCGTCAGAAGTCGGAGCGCATCGAGGAGCTGGAGGAGGCCTTGAGAGAGAGTGTGCAGATCACCGCGGAGCGAGAGATGGTGCTGGCCCAGGAGGAGGCTGCCAGGTCCCTGCAGGAGAAACAGGTACAGGCATGGCTAGCGCAAAGAACTGTCATCACGTTTCACTGTTGGCTGGAAGAAAACCAGCATCGTGGTCATCATCCTTTTTTTAAATTGACATCCTTCTTCTTGGCTGGCCGCCCCTCCTCTTCTTTCAGTTCTTTTGTCATTTTTTCTCTCTCTTCTTCCTCTTTCCGCTACTCACCGCCTGTCAGAAGTACTCAGTCAATGCAATGCATGAGTCCAACCTCGCCCACTTAACACGGTCTAAGGTATGAGCCCTGTATGTGTGTGTGAGTGTGAAAGAATCTCACTCAGTGGTGACAAAGTACCATGAACAGCAACATCTTCTGCACACATGCAGCCTGAAAGTAACTCGGACGTTATTTGCTCTACAGTGTCTCCCTGACATGTTCACATTTCACTATTTGCAAATTCTTTTTGGGGGAACCTGCTCCTTCATTTGGTGAAAAATTCACCGTCTCATTATGTTAGTGCTTAGGACAAAGCCCTGTCTAATACACAAATATTGCTTTGGTGCCATTTCGTGCCATCTTGGTGCCAAGGAACATGAAGTCAGGACAGGAGCTAAGTAGTCCTCTGCCGCCATCTTGTGGCGTACATAGGCAATTCTTTTCAGGGCATAGTTGAGGAACACTGTATCGCATTGTGTTGGACTTGTTGCTGCCGAACTGTCATGTTTCTTTACCTGTTGTTTGCTTATAAAAAACACCAGTGCTTATGAGTCACCATGGAGTTTCAAATCAAATTCAAAAATCTAAATATTTATGGTTTTGTCATGAGTACCTACGTATACTCACCAGCCACAACATTGGGGACACAAAATCTAATAAAATGCAGTAAAAGAGTTGCATTGCATTTGCATGGTTGCAGGTTGGGTTATGAGGGGTTTTCTAATATTTTGCCTAGTTATAGCTAGGTTAGTGTTCAAACTATTTTAAAAAGCTCTTTGTCTGATGCAGTCCTTCAAACTACATCTACAATTTGAAAAAATGACAGCTAGGTAGACACCCTAGGCTGGATTTACATTGTAAGTGACCAATTTCCATTTCCATTTGAAGTGACACACACTGTCTGATATGCCTGTGTTTACACTGATAAAATGCATGAAACAGCCCACATGCACAGGTATCCAAATTTCAGTGGTATCTCGACTTACACGTGAACTTAATCAGGAGTTTTTATTTTTATTTTTTAATGTATTGTTTTCTTCCAAGATAAGCCATCACTCATTTTATCTATCTATTTATTTGTTTATTTATTGAGTTGTGAACAAATTTGAAAAAGAGGAAAGTGCTTTCTTCAATGGCTGGAATGGATCGTGCTGTAGCGTTCTTACCGATGAAATGTGCATGTAGCGCTTCTTCTACACTTATTGGAATAGCCGTATACAATACATATTGACATTTTTTGCTTTAGAGACAGAAAATAATGTGAAAACCCTGTAGAGAAATCAATGTATTCGAGTTAGGCCCACTACTGGTGTTTACGGTCAAAAGGTTTTTAGAAATCTATCCGTGTGACCGATTTCTTTTCAAATATCTTGTTATAACGTTGAAACCTGCAGCCAATTGTGGGTACCTTGTACAAATGTGTTATGGCTAAATTTATCTGTTGCGGCTTTTAATCATGCATGATTTGTAGTCTGGCGTGTAAATATCTGAAGTGTGTGCAAAATGCATGGAGGAAAGTAAGATAATGTGCGATCATGTGTGATCAACGAGACAACCAATCAAACAAAAAAAGGACTGTTACCTGGGGGCAGGGAGCAAAGGAGAATGATTAATGGAGCTCACCTATATTATGTCGGTGATCCAGATGGCTCCATTCAAGAGGACCCCACCCGCTGCCTGTTTGAGGAACTGCCCAAGCAGGACAGGGGAGGGGCCGTGACAATACATTCCAAACATTATTGTTAGTGTTTCGCGGAGGCCGTAATAGATCAACATTTTTCAACCATTCAAATGGGAAAAGATGATTTGATTTCGTTTTTTTCCCCCATTTACATTGCCACATAATTGTGCCCCAGAGCCCCAAAAAATCATTTTTTCACTTGAACTCTGATTATTTAATGCCACTTTAGTGCCTCTCTCATTGATGAAACCAATCATTATAAATTAGAATATGATGCAGTTCATCAACGAGATTTAATTGCCTTGTGCTGTTGTACTTAATAAAGTGCTCATTGAGTATATAGCATCAGCAAATAACAGGTAAATAAAACTTCCACTATCACTGAATGCTACCTCACTTACCCCTTCCACTTCCACCAGAATTCAGCTGTCCTCATGTTTTATCAGAGCACTTCATCAGGGCAAAACATACTTTTTCTGTTTTCCTCTTTTTTAAAGTGATGTGTGTATGTCTTTCAAGATGGAGGAGCTGTTAGGGGCCATGGAGAAGGTGAAGCAAGAGCTAGAATCCATGCGTGCCAAACTGTCCTCCACCCAGCAGTCTCTCTGCGAAAAGGAAGCCCACCTCACCACCCTGCGAGCTGAGCGCAGAAAGCACCTGGAGGAGGTGCTGGAGATGAAGTAAGTACTTATTATTGAAACAGGGCGAATTATTCATTGAATAATGTCATTCATTTCCGGTTGTCCCCAGCTGGAAAGAGGATTTTGTGGCGTGTACAGTGCCAACCCGCTTTTTTGGCAACTGATGTACGAGGAACTCTATATAGTGAATTTTCACCAATTGTGGGGTGGGAGGCTGGAATGTATCCCTCACTTAAATGTTTTCACTGTGTAGAGATCACGCTCATTTCTGTGCATTGTTTGAAAAAGTCGCTTTTTTCCCTCCCACCCTGTCAGGCAGGAGGCGCTGTTGGCTGCCATCAGTGAGAAGGATGCAAATATTGCCCTGCTGGAATTGTCGTCCTCCAAGAAGAAAAAGACCCAGGACGAAGTGTCTTTGTTGAAGCGAGAAAAAGATCGACTGGTGCAACAGCTCAAGCAGCAGGTGGGTGGTGCAAATACACAGTACAACAGGTTGGACATTTTTGGGTAATAAAAAAAAAAAAGGGAACGCCCCAAGTTATTTATTTATTTCTTTAAGGGATTTTAGAACTGTTCTGTTTCCCTTGGAACTCGAAACCTTTGGGCATTTTATACAAACTGTCATATGCGAGCATTAATTAATATTAATACGTTTCGTTTTTGTGACAATTTTCGATGAACCATATTTCTTATAATATTGGCAGATACTCAAAATGACATGACTCCTCCTCGGGTGAAAAAAAATACGATTAGGACATCCCTTTACTGAAGTAATTTAGATGGAAAGTAATGGAAATATCAACAAATAAAATGGGTTCCTAACTGTCCGTATACTGTAAATGTTTTCTGTTGTTAATGGTCAGACTCAGAACCGCATGAAGTTGATGGCAGACAACTATGAGGACGAGCACCTGAAGACAGCCCCCGACCAGACAAACCACAAGCCCTCCCCAGACCAGGTAGTGTACTGCTGCTCAAATAACAACCGAGTTTCTGTATTCATCTTTACACTAACTGCTCATCTCGGATTAAACAAGATAATCATGTGTGCTGATGTTCAGCTTTGTACACACACTAACCAAATATTCTCTCTAACGCTGCGCCTGGCCTACGTTATGGCCTAACAGGATGATGAGGAGGGTATTTGGGCATAGCCAACATTGTGCCCGCCCCCCTCACTTTCTCTCTCTCTCTGCCATTTTGTTCCCAAGGGTGAGCTTGTCTAAAATAATTAACGTGTCTTACATTTTGTCACTGCGCCATTCTATCTTTTTACCCATTATTCATCTTGCGTTTGTCTTTGTTGTTGTTTTACTGTTGCATCATTTTCCTGACCTCAGTGTTGGTGGTCTGCATCGGTGCTGGTCTCAAGTGCTTTTTAAAAAAAATGTTTCTGCATGCACCGCTTGAGTGTCCAAAATAAAGAAAGTACAGTACTCTAAGGCTATGTTCACACTGCAGGGTGTAAATTTTGATTAAAAAAAAAAAAGAAATTCTGTGACGTGACATGCACGCGCACAAAGTACGTCGAGAGACGTGCAAAAAAAATAAATAAATAAAAGATGTCATGTGAAACAGTGTTTACGTAAGTAAATGTGGTGCACTGCCATATGTCCACATCTTTTTCTCACCTCATATCGCCGGAGTAGTGAGTTGGGAGGAGGTAGAAATATTATTGTCAGTGCAGTGAGTCCGTCAGTGAGCTGCTGTCAGTATTTCAGGCAGGCCCGGTCCTTCCGAGTCGTCCCCAAATAGATTTGAGAACGGATTTACTGGTAATACGACACACGTAGGTGCCCCACACCTTACAGGCAGCGAAATACAGAAATAAATAAATAAATAAAACAATGTTTTATACCTTTTGAGTCCCACAGACCTCAATGACATATCTCATATTGTTTTTATTTCACCAATCACCAGTGTGTGTGTGCTTTGGCTGCATGTCGGCTTGTGCAGCGCCTGCATGTGATGTGGAAATCTCGACGCCGATTGGTTGTCGTCGACGCAAGACAGACTGGGCCCCATGCGGGTTGGTCTGAAATTCTCATGGAAACAGTGACAGACAGACCTTGGACTTTCCGTCAGTCTGACGGAATATACCCGCCTCCTGGTGCTTACGTTGTCTTCATGTTGCCCACCTAAACCGAAGCATAAAGTCGAACAACTCTTCCCCCACAGATGATTACCCCTGTTGTAGCCCTGTGCCAGAACCGCAGCAAGCTCAAGCTCTACATTGCCCACTTGACCGACCTCTGTTACGACCGCGACCCGAGCATCCTCAGCCAGCACACGCCGCCCGATCACTACCACCGCAGCGAACCGGATAACTGGGAGGAGGAGCTCCTGAAGATGCCGGTGGAACAGGTAGAGGACGAGCATGCCAATTTGGGTGTCTGAAGTTTGATGTGCTGTGTCAGTTTAAACAGTCATACGGGAAGCAGTATGTGTGACTTGAAATTGACATTGAAAGAGACAGCCGCCCACCCCCTCCAAAAAAAAAACATTCTAATACAGTACATGCATTAAACCGAATCATGTTGCTTACCCGCTGCCAGTTGGAGAAGGAGCTGGAGCTGTGCGAAAAGGAGAGCAGTGAGCTGCAGGAGTACGCCAACTGTGTCCTGCAGCAGATCGCCGACTGCTGCCCTGACATCTTGGAGCAGGTTGTCAATGCGCTGGAGGAGTCGTGCTGACCCATGGGAGCGGCCCAGGTTTGGTCCTCACAACCCCCCCGGCGATAGACCCAATTTCACCTCCAACATTTACAAGGCTCTCCGCACGGGGTTACAACACCGGAGGTGTCTTCCCAAAACTAACTTGAAAGTGCTTTCCTGTCCCATTTTGATGGCATTTTATTCTTACTTGAACTGTAAGACACAAGTCAAAGAAAGAGCACAATATTTAACATGACACAACATTATTGCACACTTCGAGGATACAGTCGAACTTCTACAGTCAAACACATGAATTCTCCATAGCACTTGTGCTCATTTGGGTGGCATGTACTGTAACTGTAGCCTCTCTTCGCTGATTTTGGGGGGAGAGAAGGGTACACCCTCATTGGTCGCCAGCCAATGGCAGAGCACTTAGAGGCAAACAATCATTAACACTCACATTCATACAGTCTTCAGAGCCACGGATTTTCAGGATTAGATCTTTTGGGACTTGTCAGGATCAGGGCCATAAAGAGGGGTCCTTCTCTGAAGTTCTTTTAAAGGTGACTATTATTCATTTTTGCTCCCCCCCAATTTAAAAGTTCACTAATGAAAGCTCTGTTATGTTCTTTGATCAAAATACATAACTGTCAAAGACAGCACAGTGTCACGTTCCAGTGGAAAACGCCAAGTATGGTTCCCGTTACCATGATGGCCAAGGTCAGTGTTCGGGCATACAAGGAAGTCAGCAGCTACTCAGTGTTGCTAATTTGGCGACTTTGTGGATACATTAGGGACAATTCTAAATCCTCTTGTCTACTTTTTTTGCCAAATGACTTAGTGAGAAACAATGTACAATTTTGGACAGGAAACCTCAATTCATATTTTCATTTAGAAAAATAAAATTCATATTATATTACCAGTACATTTTTTTCCTGCAACGGATATTGACTTTTCAATTCATTTCATTGGGAAAAATTGATTTTATAGTTGAGTCAATTGAGTAGCAAGTTTGGAATTCGACTCGTAAGTCTAGCGACCACCGCATTTCTATGTAAGACACTAAAAAGTCCATTTCCATAATATGTCTCCTTAATATAAGGATGAGAGAGACTGAGGGAGGGACAAATAAAGCATTTTTACCCTGTTATTCTTTCTATGGTTTTGCACACTTGTTATGAGGTATGCAAAGTTTCTTTTGAGAACGTTTTAGTGGCCTTGGAGCATGTATGAGAGGTTGGGGAGTGGGGCAGTTGCGGACCTAGCCCAGGGATGTTTTTTTTTTCTTTTTCCTGTACTATTGGTGCTATCAAGGCATGATGTAAGAATTTGTCCCCGTGGTCTATTTGGCATCGATCTCAAGTTGCTAATGGATGTTAGAAGGCCCAAAATGTTCAGCTGGCCAAATGCAACAAAAAATAGTAAGCAATGGCTCCCTAATTTCGTTCAGTGTTCTCTTCAGGGCTCTTTCAATTAGACTTTTTAAAATCAGTTTGTAAATAAAGTGATATTTAACATGTGCTGTGACTGAATTGAGATAAGTGGGCCATGTCGTGCATTATTTTTGGAGGTTTTAAAAAGAATAACAAAAAATAAGAAACAGTGCTGTTTACTTTTGTCACAGAGACAAAATGTGCGTGTGAGTTCTGCTGACTAAAGTCTGCAGAATCTTCTATAGAAATATATGAATATAAGTGCATAGATATGTATAAATGTTAACTGTATGGCTGTACATTGAATATTTGCACAGAATCCCGAGGAATGAGCGGCTCCGGGCAGAAAGTTGTGTGCGTCACTAAGGAAAAGAAAATGTATCCAAATCGTGTGATTGCGTGATGGGGAAAGAGTACTGTTTGGTGTTGTTTTGAACATTTCGTGTTGATTGTCAGTGAGTTCCATACAAGCCTGACATTACAATGTTACGCTCTTTTCAGTTAAACTGGCACCTCCAAAGTCCCAGTTTGGACTTCAAACCAAACCATTATGTACCTTTTGCTTTTTTTGTAGGGCTGCAACAATTAATTGAATAACTTCAATAATTTGATTACACTTAACAAAAAAAAGACAAAATATCTGCTTTGCCATTTCATACACGTGCTGCTGATGGCAAAAACTCACCGAGTCACGTAAACACACAGACTTGCGAACTACACTCTCATCCACTGACTCCCACGTCACTCACCAGGCTAGTCCCCGCCTTTTAAAGCTGCATACACCCAAAGTCTCAGACATTACTTAATGTCAGAAATCCCCAAGTAAACAAAAATAATACCTGCACCCTGCACATTACCGTGTTTGATAAAGCAAAATCAAATTTTCGACAATTATTCAATTGATGGTGATGATCAGTTGAATACTTGATCCTAAAATGATTTCGATAGCTGTAGTCCTTTATAGAAAAGATGCAGTCATGAAAAAATGTACAAACAGAAATTAAACTTAGGTTATGCAATTCCTTACACTAAATAGTTTTATTTTTGCTGTAACCAATACCATTCCAAGAAAAGACATGCCTATAGTATTCATTCATTCATTCATTCATTCATCTTCCGAACCACTTGATCCTCACTAGGGTCGCGGGGGGTGCTGGAGCCTATCCCAGCTGTCTCCGGGCAGTAGGCGGGGGACACCCTGAATCGGTTGCCAGCCAATCGCAGGGCTGCCTATATTATAATACTCATAATCACAGTAATGTTTAGCTTGGTCAAGATTTTCTTCTGGGGAAAAGAAATGTTCACTGTTGGACTTTGCCGGTCCCTCTGTATTGTACTCTATGGGAGGCTTGGGGAGAAAATACAACCCCAGCCTAGGAAACAAAATGTATGTACTTGCTTCATAAATTCAAATGTGGACTGGCCACCACAACGACCAAATGTGTGTGTGTGTTTACTTTCCGTTCAGCATGTGTGTGTGTGTGTCTCCTTGCATTTGCCTTAATGTCTCGTCTCATCTCAAACAAGTCTGTTGAGGAATTCAAGTGACTTTATTTTTCAATTTTGTATTATTATTCAGAAGAATTCCTTTGTTTTGGCATTTGTAAAAGAGACATGTTCAGCCTTGGATGTGTTGCAAAAAACCCCCAACAAAAAACCGACCATATTTGTGAGGTGTTTGGATTTTGTATGTATGTAAATAAATAAATTATAAGCCTTATTGCTTTGCTGTTGTTGAATCTCTCTCTCTCTCTCTGTATATATCTATATCTATATATATATCTATATATATCTCCATACATCTATGACTATCTCTATAGAGATGGATCTCTATATCTCTATCCTGTATATCTATATCTATACACACACCCACACAAAAACCTTGAAAAAAAATTAAGTACTGTAAATGCTACAAAGCAATATAATGCATTTCGCTAACGTGTTTTTCACTCATTGTGGGGATTACTGTGTACACAGTAATATACAGGTACCTGTATACATAATATACAGGTACCGGCAAATTAAAATACTGTATACACAGTACCTATGTACAGTATTCACATACATAGACTAACTGTGAATATTCATGTACAAACACCTATACAGTTGCTTGTGAAAGAATTCGGCCCCCTTGGAACTTTTTGCTACATTTCAGGCTTCAAGAAAAGATCTTTTCTTTTTGGGTGACCACCAAGTGGGACACACTCGTGAAGTGGAACAAAATTCATACATACCCCAAAAAAACACAGAAAATGTGGTCCTGCTCAGTATTAACTCAGGGAGACCGAAAAGTTTTGAATGCACCAGTGTGTGTATTCATTTTATTTTCAAAAACTACACAGATGCGAGATTCAAGAGAAACATATTTCATCTTTATTCATAAATATCACTACAGTATGAATATAAAACATCTTAAATTACTGTTACTTTTTTTTTTAAACAAATACTCAAGACTATCGTTGGAAGCTCCTCATGAGAAAAAAAATCCACTGAACAGGTTTTTTTTTTTTTTCTTTGTTGCATAAAGCCTTAATAACCGTCAGCCACAAGGCCGCAGTTCTGGGGCAGAGTGAAATTTCATTTTGTGAGGCGTCCTCTTGGAACGTCGCCGCCGCATTCTACACAACGTATAAACAACTTCAATTTGAAGTACAAAATTATTCCATACAAAAATATTGCTTGTTAAAAAATACAACAGCCAAAAAAGGAGTACAAATTCCAGTAGCTATGCCAGCCTTAGCAATGAAAATGCTGACCTGTTATTATTACCATTATTTTTTTCCCCATTTTTTTTAAAGTTTGTACCAAGGGCAGAATTTGTGCTGGAGTTGCAAAAATATGCAAAGTTAACATCTAGTACTGAGCTGTAGGCACTGCTGTGTGTGTGTGCGGGAGAGGTAGCTAAACAACTGTACACACGATTAAGTTGCTCCAGCCAATCTCAGCTGACTTTGGGTGAGAGGTGGGGGCACACCCTGGACTGGTTGCCAGCCAATCACAGGGCACATACACTGTAGACCAGCGATGCCCATGTCTGGTCCTGTTTTAGATGTCTCCCTCATCCAACACATCTTATTCAAATGATCAGGATTGTTATCAGGCTTCGGGAATGCTTGCTGATGAGCTGATCGTTTGAATCAGGAGAGATGCAGGAGGCGGACATCTCGAGGACTGGACTTGGGCACCCCTGCTGTAGACAAACAAGCTGACATTCACACTTATTGACAATTTAGAGTCTTCAATTAACTTGCGTAAGCACGGGGAGAACATGTAAACTCCACATCAGAAGGCAAGAGCTGAGATTTGAACCCTGAACATTTGATTGAGAGGCAGATGTGCTAACGACTAGCCTGCCGTGCTGCTGAAAAAAAGAAAAAATTATTTAATAGCGCTTCTATTGATCTGGGTCACAGGTAGGCATGGGCTGATTATCGGTTTGACGGTTTACGCGGTTTCAAAAACTCAAGATTTCAATAATGTTACTGGCTGTCACCAGTAACAAGGTCATCTTTCTTTTTGGAGAAGAAAAAAAAAGTGCCAGCAGCCCAAGGACAACATGAGTAGCCCACTGGGTCTACTTTAACAATAATAGCTCAAGAGTGATGGAACACTTACTGAAAAGATTTAAAACAGAAGAACAACGTCAATTACTTATTTGAACTTGGTTAATATGATACACATTTCTTCTACACTATATATTCTATATTTTGTTCAAAAAGAGAATAGAGTGTGGTCAATGGAAAAAACGGGCTGGGTTTAAAAAAAAATCTAATCAATCAAATGTTTTTTCGTGGCTCACTATCGATTCATAAAACCATGAATCGATCCTTTCAATACATCTTTTTCCCATAAATTCATGAGACTTCTCGCATCATGCGAGATCTCATCACTACGAGAGTAGCATATCAAAACAGCATGGCGAAAGCACTTAAAGCAGTGCCAACAAGCTGGAAGGCAAATGTCTGGAGGTTTTGGGGTCTTCAAAAACATCAGGACAGCAAGAACTGAAACTTTGTCACAGTCAGGAATGTAAATGGAATGAGATTACGGTGTGTTTTTGCCACTTTATTTATACAGCCTGCCCTATTTATATATTAGATATATTCATACTAATGCACCACGTTAGAGCATAGAGTTTCTACTATTCCTAACGTTGCTTGTCCTAGGAATGTATTCCATATGAAAGTGAAATCGGTACTGCGTGAAATCCTTAACCGAATTGAAAATCAGTCAAGGTGAATCATAAATCGAATCGATTTTGGAAATCTAAATCGATACCAAACCCAAGTTGTAATTTACTTAATTTTTAAAAAAGGGTAATTTTAGAGCTGTAAATGTAATACTGTGATGGCATGTATTTGCTCATGGTTATCATCCCATCAGAATCTAGCCCATGCCTAGTCACAGGTGAGTTTAGTGCACCCCCTGGACTGGTGGCCAGCCAATCGCAGGGCACATATACTGTAGAAAAACAACCACTCACACATATAGACAATTTTGTCTTCGATGAAGCTAACATGTTTTGGAATGTGTGTGGGAGCCAGTGTACCCCGAGACAACAAATGCAAAGGGCGAGGGATGGACTCGAGATTGGAACCCAAAACCGCCAAACGTCTTGCCACTCTCTCCATCAATAGTTTGGTATCCGTGGAAAGTTGTTTTCACCTGACGCGCTCACTGTCTGTCATCTGCCACAAACCCAGGTTGAGCACCTTGAGGCAGGGCAGCTGCGTGATCCTCTCCAGGCCCCTCTTGGTGATCTTGGTGCATCCATACAGGTCGATGCCCGTCAGCTGCGTCAGGTGGTCAGCGATGAGCTCCAGGCCCTTGTCGGTGATGCGCACGCACTGTCCAATGTTGAGCGTCTTGAGTTCGTGCATTTGCCTCACCATGCGGTTGATGCCGTCGTCGCTCACGTGGCACGAGCACAACGACAGCGACTTGAGCCGGTAGAGGCCCTGCGCCATGTACGCCAGGCTTTGGTCGCCGATCTTGTCACAGAAGGACACGTCCAAGCCCGACAGACGCAGCGAGCCCATGGCCAGGTGCATGATGCCCGTGTCACTTATGTTGTCGCACGAGCGCAGGTTGAGGCTGCCAAGCTGGCTCATGCGGGACACGTGGATCATGCCGGCGTCCGAGATGCCACCGCAGAAGCTCAGGTTGAGCATCTTAAGCCCGCCCAGGCCCTTGGCCACATGCTTGAGCGACAGGTCGGTGAGCTTTTGGCAGTCCTGCAGTGTGAGCTTCTCCAATGCCAGGCAGCCTTCCGCCTCACTGCGCGTCATGCCTGACAGGTGCCCGATGCCCACGTCTGAGACGTGGCGACAGCTGCGCAGGTTGAGGCTCTTGAGCCGGCGCAGCCCCCAGGCCACCTGGAGGAGCCCCATGTTGGTGATGTTGCTGCATCCACCCAACTCCAGAACCTCCAGGTTCTTCAGGTACCGGGCGATGAGGTCCAGACTAGAGTCGCTGATCTGCTTGCACAGGCTCAGGTTGAGAACCCGCAACGACAGGATGTCCTGCACGAAGGCATGGCCCAGCCCGTTGTCTGTCAGGTTGAAGCAGCCGCACAAGTTCAGGCTCTCGATGTGGGGCATCCCCTGAATCACGTAGCTCAAACTGCGTCTCAAGCTGAGGATCTGGACCTTTTTGATGCCCCTCACCTGCAGGCTGGGGAAGAGGGAAGGGTTGGCTCGGCGTAGATGCAGCTTGGCTTCCACCCCTCGCCACACCGACTTGTGGTAGGACGCGTCCCTCCACGCCGCGCACACCTGGGCCACCCGTCCTTTGTTTTTCACGTCCAGGTAGCTGAAGATGATGGCCAGGATCTCAGGGAAAAGGCACGAAACATGGGTCTCCATTTCAAACATGAGGAGAGGGAGGAGGAGGGGAAAACAATGCGGTCGTTGTTAGCCCACGGAAAACTTGAGTGTTAAAGCGTGGAATGAAATATTATGCAGTCCATCTCACACTCCTCTTGTTGCCGTTCAAATATATAAAGGCATAAAACGAGTCCTGAAGAGGGGGGCAATATTTACCGAGCCGGCCAGCGAGGTTAATGACACCGAGCTAGTTAGCATAAGGCGGCTAAGCGTTCCACCAGCTTTCCGCGAATAACGTGTCCTTTAGTCCATATCGTCGCACTCAAAAAACAAAACAACCCCCCGCGGTTTGCGGCTAGTGGAAACGTATAAAAATCAAATTTCTCGTAAGCCGGTCTGCTGTAGCTGTGGCACTTCCGGAGACATTTCCAGATGCCGGCCCAGAGCCCTATTGACTAAAGTCGCTTAGCTTCAAGCCCGGCTAGTTGCTAAACCAGCGACACCGAGTGGAGGAAAAGGAAGCTACACTATCGCAGTTTGGGAGTTGTCATAAAAGGTAGGGACACTGGAGACACATAACAACTTTTTTTTTAATAACTTTGTCCGATTTTATCAGGGGAAAATTTGGCGAACGTGTGCTTAGTGCTTTCATTGTGCGTAGTGTACAACGACAGTATATGACTATGTGTTGTCGTACCAAGACTGGCCTATAGAAGAAAGTACAGACCCACAGGGGCACCTGGACTGCCAAGAAACATAAAAGAAGAAGAAAGTGTAGCAGTAAAAGAAGAAATGCAAGACGCTTAGCTAACTGTTAGCTTATCTGGTAACTACGTTGCGGTTGCAAACTTCTTTTTCATTTAATTTCTTCTTGCACTGAATGGCTTGTGAAACGCGTTAGATGATCAAATATATATATATATATATATATATATATATATATATATATATATATATATATATATATATATATATATATATATATATATATATATATATATATATATATGAAATTGTTAATTTAAAAGGTATTTAAAAGTTTACAAATTAATTTGATTAGTACAATAAATAATTTTACAAATATAATTTAAGTACAGTATTTAGTAAATAATTGGTTAATTATTTATCATTAAAATATATAATAGTCTCTTGAGCTATTTTCTACATTCTTCTCAAACAAATGTGAAAATGTTTTTTGGGGGGAATAACCGATCTATGCCTTTTATTATTATTATTGTTGTTGGTGGTGATGTTGTTGTTCTATTTGGTTTAAATGCCAATAATTATTTCTCTCTGTAGCTAATCTTATTTAATTGTAGTTTATTGTGTCTGTTATGCAGTAATAATAATAATAATAATAATAATAATAATAATAATATACATGTGTTATTGTTGGAAATAAGTTTCATGTTACATTATTGAGGAAATTAAACAAAACACAATACGAGAGTAATTATTGATAATAATAGCTTTGAATATTTTTTCTAAACTACTCCTAAAAAAATGAATGTATTTTATTTTGAAAGAATGCCCTTTAGTAATTAGCTGAATCTTGAAACACTTGTATGTTATATGTTTGATTTTGATACCGTGTTTCATTATACCCCCCGCCCCCCCAAGCGTTCATTAAAATAAAATGTTATCGGATCGACCCTTTTGGATGCAGCCGTTGCATTTACCCACCAGAGGGAGGCACAAACCACTAACCGATGAACATTTTCTTCCCCTTTTTACAACTACCTGTCCACGTGACACAAAAGCGCCGCGTTTCAATAGAAACGTCAGGTCTTGTGACAAAGGTGGTAATTATTATTATTTATTTCGTTGTCAGTAACTGTTTTTTTTTTAATAGACGAGGAGGAGAAGGGGAAAATGTGGAGAATGAGTGATGGTGTTTCCCCCTGTGGCTGGACTACTTGTGTCTGCTAATGACCCTGTCTCTACTGAGTTTAGACAGATGGCCAATTAACTCCAATTAGGCCACTCTCAGCACATATTCGTTCACAGCTCACCACACACACGCACAAACACACGCACACGCACACAAAGTCATTTGTAACCCTTTGGCCATTTAACTTGACTCAGATTTTTATTTTTCGGTAATGAAGGGTTCGGTGAACATGCATATGAATTGGTTGGGTTCGGTACCTCTAACAAGGTTAAGAACCACTACCTTAGACGCTGGTGTGTCATTTTCAGTTGACAGCAAGTGGCAAAATGGCCGCCACTGAGATGAGTAAAAACGGGTAGATTTTGCTGCAGAATTCATATTCCACAAACAGCACATTAATCAGAATACCAAATTTTTTAGATGAGTGGAGGCGCATAGAACATTCTGTAAAGAACATTTTTTACTTGACTTCCCATAAGAAGATAAAGAGCAATGTGTCTATTGCCATGCACAACAGACTCAAGTTACACCACTGCACATCGACGGTAAAGTAACATTTGTTAGCTAATTTTATTTAGTCCAGCGCCACTAGTTAGCTCAAACTGTAATCTCTCCACAGGAGGTTAAAGTGAGAGTCAGCCATCAGTACACTTTCAATCACTGGGGTGATCTGGAACCTAACTCCTGCAAGAAACAAAGGATTATTAGCCTATACAGTACGTCATTTTGGCCCGCCATATATTGTCAATCAAAAGTAGTGGAACAATCTCTTCCAATCTTTTTATCCGCTATAGGGCACGATGAAGCACAAATGACTGACCTGGAATCAGGGTTGAGAGGGTGTCACACAACGTTAATTTAAGCCAGCCTCTCTATGTGTGCATCCGTGCTTGCGTGTCTGTGTGTGTGGATGTGTTGTGATGCCGTGACACTGAGGTGAAAACACTAGTTGACACTGACTCACAAAAGAGTCAAGCAAGTGCGAGTGATTGGTGAGAAACGGGGTGACGTTTGAATGTATGCGTGTGTGCGTGCGTGTTCTGTGTGATGCTGTGACACTGAGGTGGAAACACAAGTTGACACCGACTCGCAAGAGAGTGGAGCAAGTGCGAGTGATGAGTAAAAAGTGGGGTGAGATTTCAGTGCTTGTGTGTGAGTGAAAAATTGAGTCAAGGATGTCACGGTCCAATTTTCTAGAGCAGACTTTGAGTGTGTTTTAAATATACACATCATCCAAAATAATTTTGACCAAGCAGCCCATCAGACAGCTTGTACCCAAGCAACCATTTATTTTCCATTTTTTCCCACGGGTAAAGTTTCAAAATGAGCGAAGAGTGACACGTCCTCCACTTTAAACAACCTTGTGGTAACTCTTGTCACTAATTTACATTTTGAGAGAATGAGTCATTTTTGGCATCCTTCTGACTGCCTTCATCATAAACTTTCAGCTGATGTTGGGAATCATTCGCTATGCTCACTCATCAGATTCTCATTTTTCTTTTAGAGATTTTTTTTGCTTTGACAGGCGAGCTAAAACTCACAGGACCGTTCTTCAAAAAAGAGATTTGAGCTATTTAATGCCACTCCCAGTCGGAAGTTTACTGTCACACTTAACATGTAAAAGGAGAATGCCACGTTCTGTATTTAAAACAACCAAACAACGTTTCCATAATGATGCCCATGCTAGCTTAATGCAACACATCGTTAAGCAAATAACGCTAAATGTTCAGAACCTTAGCAATGGCATTGCTACGGTTCTGAACATTTATCATTTATTAACTTGTATTTGAACACAAGAAGCAGTTCACTGGTTAAAATACAGTTAATCTCAATGCTCACAAACAACGCAAAAATACCATAGACAGGCTTAACGTGAAGCATCTATGTGGCGGTGTTATAATGCTTTGAGCAATAGATATGTGACAGTGAACGGTGCATGAACACATGTAATAATGTAGCAATACTGACAAGCATGTATTCTTTATCATTTGCGAAGAACAACTAATACCACATCGGCTTACTGAGTCACTTACAATACTAGCAGCTCCAGTAATTGTGAGGTTCTTCATCGGGTGCGTATGAATGACTGTATTACACTGGCCCTTGGTGACCAAGTCACGCACACCAGAAGGAGCGGCAGTTATGATATGTGAAAATCCCAAGTACTGAAGTATTTGTACTCCATTATGTTAAAAGACTGATTATGGGCCATCTGGCAATTTAGCGCATGTGACATCATTTTTTGATTGCCATTTCCCGTCTTTTAATTTTTCAATCGCTCTGCCTCATTCAAATGTCACAGAAGGCTTTGTTTACTGAAAGAATGCCTGAGCTATTGCCACCCTGAAGGATGTGGGGCATCATGGCGAAAAGGTGGTTTAATGTTGTTTTTTTATTCTGCTTCCCCTCCCCTTCCTTCTCCCCCACTATCCAACCTCCCTCTGGAGCCGCTGTGATTTAAGGCACAAAGGTGGACCGGTTGCCCGGCTGTCTGCTTTGGCTGATGCGAATTGTAACTCACTCTGCAGCCAGATAAGAGAGAGAGAGAGAGAGAGAGAGAGAGAGAGAGAGAGAGAGAGAGAGAGAGAGAGAGAGAGAGAGAGAGAGAGAGAGAGAGAGAGAGAGAGAGAGAGAGAGAGAGAGAGAGAGAGAGAGAGAGAGAGAGAGAGAGAGAGAGAGAGAGAGAGAGAGAGAGAGAGAGAGAGAGAGAGAGAGAGAGAGAGAGAGAGAGAGAGAGAGAGAGAGAGAGAGAGAGAGAGAGAGAGAGAGAGAGAGAGAGAGAGAGAGAGAGAGAGAGAGAGAGAGAGAGAGAGAGAGAGAGGGAGGGATGGGGTGGGGAGTATTTGCATATGAAGATTCACAGCTTGGGCTCATACACATGAAAGCATGTTATAATACAACAAAATGTAGTTGTAGGTGTTCTCTGCTGGCCTTAACACAAACCAGAAGCCCTGCATTTCCAATCTAAATTTTAATATTATTCCATGAAATTATGTTCTTTTATTCCTAATCGTAGTGTTGTCATCAAGACCACACCATGACATTTTCGAGACTGGATATGGTCTCTTTTCTTCATTTTGAAACATTTCTGTTACGTATGTTCACTTTTTTAAATGTTTTAATTTTTTTAGACTCTATATGTCGCCATGTTAAACTATTCTTCCAAGACCTTCAGTGTCAGCACTCCTGGCTGATGTAACTCAAACTTATCTGAGCAATGGGACTGATTCTTGAACCAGTTGAATTTCAAAATTCTGGCGCTGGCTCGCAATGATATCAGCATTTTGCTTGATTTGTTGCTCAGAGCAAAACTAGATATTTATATATATATATATGTGTTTCTTTTAGTTAGAATTCATATTTTGAGTCCCTAAGATTGGCAATGAAATGCTAATGAAGCGCTGTGCACTGTAGTAACCCAAACGACAAACCAAAACCCAAGCTAAAACCCCCAATGTGAAACCTTAACCCATAGGTGTCAAACTCAGGTCCTGGAGGGCCAATGCTCTGCATGATTTCCAAGTCTCCCTGTTGCAACACACCTGATTCAAATGATCAGATCATCAGCAAGCTCTGCAGAAGTCTCACATTGAACCAGTTCATTTGAATCAGGTGTGTTGCAACAGGGAGACTTGGAAAACATGCAGGGCATTGGCCCTCCAGGACCTGAGTTTGACACCTATGCTTTAACCCTTGCTATAAACCCTAACCTTTTGATATTGTTTTGGAATAGTTTTGATGGTTTCTAGAACTGTGATGTGATAGTGGCGATATTACGATGTGGATGAAGTCCCGACTGAAGGCCCGCCACATTTGTTTTGTTCCCTGTGAAAAATCTTTTCTTCCTCTTCCCTCCCGCTTTCCCATTCAGCCACCCTCCTAACGCTCTCTCCATCTGTACATTATGTAGATGTCAATAATTCAACACAAGATCGGGGGGAAGCGGACGCTTAACAACAGGTTACAATCCGGGCTACAAAAGGCATAAAATCTGCATTTGTGAATAAAAGATGACTGCCAGGCGTTCAAAGCGGCCAGGAGCTGTCAAGGCTGCCATTTGTTTTGTGACAGTATCGCAGCAAAAAGTGACACTTCAAACAGGGCCCTTTGTCTTTATCTTGGCAGGTTTTCAATCTTTGCTCTATTTCGGCACACACATGCTCAGTACAGTCATTTGCTTCCCGCTGTTTTGTAGATGCTCTTTTATCTGGCGGAGGGCCTTTTGTTGTCTTCTTCGACTTCCTCATTTTAAACAACTTTTTTTAACATTTTGTGAGTAACACGAGGTCAAAGATGACACACCAACTGCATTCAAAGCCCAAATGTCCTGTGCTGTAAAGGACACCTGAATGCATCATCACCTTGCTGCTCTGGAAATCATTGCTGTCTGGATAGCCATTTGAGCATTTATTCCATGTACAATACAATACAATACATGCTGATTTATATAGTAGCTTAAAGTGCATCTACTGTGAATGTTGTTTGTCTTCGCTAGTAGGACAAGTCAGGGATCCAGCAGAACAAATGATAGAAGATACATTTTTTCCCACTACTTTTTGGCCTGCTAGGAAGACCTGAAGCTATGTATAAGATCCACTTATTACTGCGCTTTTTCTTATCACTAATAGGACAAGTTTGGCATACCAGTAGGATAAGTACCGGTACTTGTTACTGATCAAATAAAACTGCACTAATATTACGACTAATCAAGTGCCAGATGTTAATACTGTAGTAGAATTTGAGAATGTCACTAGTGGTACTAGTAGCATTTATATCAATCTTAAGGTTGTACTAGTAGCCCCAAAGTGATACTAGTAGTGAAAAACATACTAGTGGTAGTAGTGACATTAAAATGTTTACTTGTGAACACCTAGTATGCTACTAGTAGCATTGGTAGCACACAGATGTCAATATGTGCACAATGTCTGGGTTATCATTGAGATTCAGATTCAAGTCCATGTGCTTGTATTGAAATAATTCATCACACTAGTCATATGAGTGTCTTACTAGTACAGGTAATGGTTTTCCACTATCGCCTAATTGCCACAACTGCACAGTAGTCTACACGCTACTGGTGAAGCACTAGATGAGTAGAATTTATTTTTTTATGTCACTATTGGTTCTTTTATTTATTTTTTTTCCACCACTGGTTCCACTTTTGGCCAACCAGAATGAGCTTAAACCGTACATACTAGTACTGCCAGAAAGGCACAAGACGTTAACTAGTAGAATTTAATAACATCACTACCAATACTTTTTCCAATACGAGCGACACTTTTGGCCTACTAGTATGACCTTAGTCTGGAAATGTCATGATCCTGTCCTGTTTTTTTTTTTTTTTCAGTTTCCAGCGGGAGTGTGGACGTTCCCTCATGAGCCGCACCTGACGCTAATCTTGCCTTGTTACCAACTGCCTCCAAAAGCCGTGCTTCACCGACAACTGGCTGTCGGATTATTTCCCTTGCTCATGATCCCGTCCCCAAGTGTTGAATTCTCGAGATGTTCCCTTGTTCTTGCAACGTATTTGTCTCGCCACATCTTTTCACAGTTCATCGTAAGTAGTCCTTTGTTGTTACTCCTAGCCTCTGTTTTGTATTATACGTGTTTGAGGTTTTGTCTTTTTCATGACAAGCAATTTGCGTTTATATTTATCCTTGCCCCTTGCAAGTGTTTTTGGTTTGTCTAGTATCCTTAGTTATTGGTTATTCAACTTCATTTGTTGTACTTGTCTTGCGCTTTTTGTAAATGCAACTTTTTATGCAAAGATCTTGTCTACGTTTGTGGGATCCACCCCATCCGGATTTTTCCAGAATGCAACAGGATATACATGCGTCTAGTACTACTTGTGACATTCTCAAGTTGTAGTACTATGAGCTTGCAGATGTCAAATAGTGCACTGTTTTGTCTCATTCGTAAAACATGGTTGTCCTACTTGTATGCCAAAGTTGAGCTTGTGAGAGCGGAGAGCCTACTAAAAGATGGATGTCATAATCGGCATAAGTCATACTAGAAGGCCAAAAGTGGTGTTGGTAGTCAAAACAAAAAGTTGCTCGTAAGACACATTCATTTTTCCAGTGCCCTGAATTGTCTGACTAGTGGACAAAGAATGTACTAATATGTTGGATATCACGAATAGTGATTACATGGTTACATGACATTTGCGCCTCTTCTTCCAGCCATCTTTCCTTACCTCTCCTTTCTCTCCTTCCTATTCTACCTCTGTCCGTCAACTATCTCTCTATCTCGCTCTTTCTGCAATCCTGCCTCTAACTTCCATCCATCCCTTCACCTCCTCTCTATCCCTCACCTTCTACTTCCTTCCATCTCCTCTCTCCCCCTCATTCATCCTTCCTCCCTCTTCTATCACCACCACCCCACCATGTCCCCCTACTCCTATCTCATCCCCCCTCCCTTTTTATGCCACAGGCCTGCAGATCCTTACTTTGTTCCTGACATCTGTTTTGCTGGGTGATTAATTGAGATGAGCATGTGGGGTGAAGGCTTGTATGGGGAGGGAGGAGGTGGGGGATGGGGCGAGTACTAGCTGAGACCCCCCTCAGGTAATGTGGGTCTATGTGCGTGATGATCAAGAGCATGGAAATAGATGGGGAAAAATAGTAGTTATTTCTTTAAAAAGAAATTAGTTTCCAATTTCCATCCGCTTCAACTTGATGCCACAAAGCTTAATGATCTGACAGACTCGCACATACTGTATGTTAAAATATTGTATGTAAATTTTTGGTATCCGTAGGTCCACATATGCGCGGTGTAAAAAAAAATGTTAAGTGTATTTATTTATGTGTGTATGTATATATGTGTGTATATATATATGTATATATGTATATGTGTGTATGTATATATGTGTGTGTGTGTATATATATATATATAAAAAAAAAAAAAATCCTCATCTCACCCCTCGGGTGGTGTCCGTCCCCCATTCAGCTCGGGTCCTCTACCAGAGGCCAGGAAGCTTGAGGGTTCTGCGCAGTATCCTTGCTGTTCCCAGCACTGCACATTTCTGGACTGAGATGTCCGATGTTGTTCCCGGGATCTGTTGCAACCACTCATCTAGTTTGGAGGTCACTGCCCCGAGTGCTCCGACCACCACAGGCACGACTGTCACCTTTACCTTCCAGGCTCTCTCCAGCTCCTCTCTGAGCCCTTGGTATTTCTCCAGTTTCTCATGTTCCTTCTTTCTGATGTTTCCATCACTTGGGACCGCTACATCCACTACAACGGCTTTCTTCTGCCCTTTATCAATGATCACAATATCCGGTTGGTTCGCCATTACCATCTTGTCAGTCTGGATCTGGAAGTCCCACAGGATCTTCGCTCGGTCATTCTCCACCACCTTGGGAGGTGTTTCCCATTTTGACCTAGGGGTTTCCAGTCCATACTCGGCACAGATGTTTCGTGAGACTATGCCAGCCACCTGGTTATGGCGTTCCATGTAGGCTTTCCCTGCCAGCATTTTACACCCTGCAGTTATGTGTTGGATCGTCTCGGGTGCCTCTTTGCACAACCTACACCTTGGGTCTTGTCTGGTGTGGTATATCTGGGCCTCAATGGCTCTGGTGCTCAGGGCCTGCTCCTGAGCAGCCAGGATGAGTGCCTCTGTGCTGTCCTTCAGGCCAGCCCTCTCTAGCCACTGATAGGACTTCTTGAGATCAGCCACTTCACTTATGGTCCGGTGGTACATCCCGTGTAGGGGCTTGTCCTCCCATGATGGTCCCTCTTCCAGCACCTCATCCTCTGTTCCCCATTGTCTGAGACATTCTCTGAGTACATCATCGGTTGGAGCCTTCTCCTTGATGTATTCATGGAGCTTGGATGTTTCATCCTGGACAGTGGCTCTCACACTCACTAGTCCCGGCCTCCTTCCTTTCGGCTTGCGTACAGTCTCAGGGTGCTGGATTTGGGATGGAACCCTCCATGCATGGTTAGGAGCTTTCGGGTCTTAACATCCGTGGTCTGAATCTCTTCCTTTGGCCACCTGATTATTCCTGCAGGGTATCTGATCACTGGCAGGGCATAGCTGTTTATTGCCCGGGTCTTATTCTTGCCATTGAGCTGGCTTCTTAGGACTTGCCTCACCCGCTGGAGGTATTTGGCCGTAGCCGCTTCCTTGTTGCCAGTTCGAGGTTGCCATTGGCTTGTGGTATACCGAGGTACTTGTAGCTGTCCTCAATGTCTGCTATTGTTCCTTCAGGGAGTTAGACCCCTTCAGTGCGGACTACCTTTCCTCTCTTAGTCACCATCCGACTACATTTCTCAAGCCCGAATGACATCCCGATGTCGCTGCTGTAGATCCTGGTTGTGTGGATCAGGGAGTCTATGTCCCTTTCGCTCTTGGCATACAGCTTTATGTCATCCATGTAGAGGAGGTGACTGATCGTAGCTCCATTTTTGAGGCGGTATCCGTAGCCTGTTTTGGTGATTACTTGGCTTAGGGGGTTCAGTCCTATGCAGAACAGCAGTGGGGAGAGTGCATCACCTTGGTATATGCCACATTTGATGGACACTTGGGTAAGTGGCTTGCCATTGGCTTCAAGTGTGGTTTTCCACGTCCTCATCGAGTTCGCAACGAAGGCTCTTAGGGTCCTGTTCACCTTATACAACTCCAAGCATTCAGTGATCCATGTATGTGGCATCGAGTCGTAGGCTTTCTTGTAATCAATCCAGGCTGTGCACAGGTTGGTATGTCGGGACCTGCAGTCTTGTGCGACTGTTCTGTCAACCAGGAGCTGATGTTTGGCTCCTCTGGTATCTCTACCAATGCCCTTCTGTGCTTCGCTCATGTATTGGATCAATACATGTGTCCACTTATCTTAGCCGCAATGATGCCTGACATGAGCTTCCATGTTGTGGAGAGACAGGTTATTGGCCGATAGTTGGATGGGACTATACCCTTTGAGGGATCCTTCATGATCAGGATCGTTCGCCCTTCAGTTAGCCATCCTGGGTGAGTCCCATCCTTCAGCAACTGGTTCATTTGTGTTGCTAGGCGCTCATGGAGTGCTTTGAGTTTCTTTAGCCAGTAGGTGTGGACCATGTCCGGGCCTGGTGCTGTCCAGTTTTCATATCTGAGACTCTTTCCTGTATGTCTGCCACTGTTATGGTAACTGGGTTCTGCTCAGGAGGTTGCTGTGCTCCTCTCTCAGGGTCACCAGCCATTGTGCACTGCTGTTATGTGCAGCCTCCTCTCCCATATTCCTTTCCAGTACCTTTCAGTTTCCAGTCTTGGTGGGTCAGCTCTGCTGTTAGGACCCTGCCACTGAGCGCACACTTTCGCAGGTTGTGTTGCGAACAGCCTGTTTATTCGCCTGGCCTCATTCTCTTTCGTGTACCTCTTTAGGCGACTGGACAAGGCTTGGAGCCTTTGTTTGGCAGTTTCGAGTGCTTCAGGTATGGTCATCTGGGTGTACCTCTCAGGTATCGGCCTTTTCATCACACCTCTCTGGGCCTCCGTCAATTGACTCACATCTTTCCGAGCCGCCTTGATCTTAGCCTCCAACCGTCTTTTCCATGGTGGGTAACGTGTCTCATAGTTGCTCCGATAGCCAAGGATTTCTAGGATCACTGACGCTGAAGCGTATATCAGCTCATTGGTTTCGGTGATCGTTGTGGTAGGAATCGCCCTCAGTGCTGCATTCACACTTTCCATGAGACTTTCAGGTGGTACTTCACATAGCCGTTGTAATCGGTTTCTTGGTTGCCCAGCTTTCATCCTCGCCATGATCTTAGCTTTCAGGTCAGTTGCTGCCTTGCTCAGCATTTCATTCATTGGGGCTGGCCTCCCAATCTCATCATCTGCATTCATTGGGGCTTGCCTCCCAATCTCTGGTATGACCTCCTCCTCTGATCTGGCAGCCTGGGGCCCTTCACCATGGGACCTGCGTTGTACCTCATCAATCTCAAGTTGTGACAGCAATTGCCGTTTGTGGATGTTGGAACACTGAGTTACTAGTTGTTTCGTGGTCAACCGTGACTGTGGGTTTCGAAGTAACCATTCAGCCTGCATTCTCTGCATGTAACCCCTCTGACTAGGGTTGCTTGAGTAGTAGCATTCCAACAGAGCCATGTTATCGCATCTCGCCCATCTCCGCTTTGTTCCAGTAGCCCATTTTTCATCAAGGTGCTCTGGTTCCCAGCACCTGACGCAGACCTTGTTTGGCCGGGCGACGTCTGAGCCGGCATGTCATTCATTTTATTGTCTCTCATCATTGTATGAGGTAGGCATTAGCGTGAAGGATCTTGCCCAAGGACCCACACTGGATGGTGTTATGTGCTCATTTTTGCCCCAAGCGGGATTTGAACCACCGTCTCCCGTATGCCAAACCGATGCATGCCAAACCGATGCCTTACCAACTGAGCTATCCAGCCACACACACACACACACACACACACATATATATATATATATATATATATATGTATATGTGTGTGTGTGTATGTATCTAAATATATATTCCTAGGGATTTTCTTTTTCCACCCAATTTTGTCCTTGTTGTTCGTGAAGAACATACAGGTATATTGAATATTTATCAGCGTTTCTTTAACCCATTTAATTCGACATCAGGTGGGTTTTTGATATTCGCAGAGCGGGCCGATCCCCATCACCTGTGAATAGTGGAAGTTGACTGTAATCCATTCCATTACAAAGTGACCATATAAAAAAAAACATTGAATATTTTTGCCCCATTACACACTTTAAACATATTTAAACACGATAAATCGAACTCTAACTCATTAAAATCTGCTTCAAGTATTGCTTCACACCTATTCTCACTTATTGTCAAGAAATGCTATACAATCATATAATGTCCATCCATCCATTATCCGAACCGCTTGATCCTCACTAGGGTCGCGGGGGGTGCTGGAGCCTATCCCAGCTGTCTTCGGGCAGTAGGCGGGGGACACCCTGAATTGGTTGCCAGCCAATCGCAGGGCACACAGAGACGAACAACCATCCACGCTCACATTCACACCTAGGGACAATTTGGAGTGTTCAATCGGCCTGCCATGGATGTTTTTGGAATGTGGGAGGAAACCGGAGTGCCCGGAGAAAACCCACGCAGGCCCGGGGAGAACATGCAAACTCCACACAGGGAGGCCGGAGCTGGAATTGAACCCGGTACCTCAGCACTGTGAAGTCGACGTGCTAACCACTGGACTACCGGGCCGCCTCATATAATGTCACTCAGGAAAAGAATAGAAGACTCGGTCGCTGACACAGTTCTCCAAATAAGAGCCAAAGCACGCTTGCGTCAAGCTGTTTATTTGTCACCTGGAGTTGAAGTTTACTTTAAAATTGAAAATGAAAACCTCCGAGAATTAACTTCGCACATTTAATAAACACAAATATGTTCAACCAAATCAAGCCAGCTATCTTAACTCTAACATACACAATGCAAAACGCTTTAGCCGGGCTAACAGTTTATCGCGTGGTTTTACAGTACAGTAGTTCTAAACCTTCAAACAACTGCTACTGGTACTTTCAGACACAATTAAGGAACAACAAATACAAACAGGGCATACAACAATGCTGAGAGGCATATACTGTATTCTCTGTACGCTGTGTGACGACAAATATTCCTGGAGCTCCGCTAAATATGGGCTTGTCTGTACTCTGTAAGAACCATAAAAAAATAATTGCTTAAACATCGGGGATAATATAATAATGGGGGCACCAACAGTGATCCATAAATGCCTCTGCAAAATCAAATGCCTGCTGTGGTTTGTAGTGAGGAAACATCATAAATGCGTGGAATAATTTTTTAACAAGGCACAAGTAGGAATGTCTTCCATCTTAGTGATTTATGGTCCATGGAGATCACAAGTCATCCAGAGGGACAGACGTGTATTTAAAGGTCACGCGGCCGGCTCAGAGGAGGTCAGGGGTGGGCTCCTGTGGTTATAAGGCCGGAGTGACGGAAATGTGCTGAGAGAAGTTCAAAACTCAGCTGTGTCTGCCATGATGATGGCAATTTAGGAATGCATGTGGGGAAAAAAATAATTGGATTGACTGATGGAGTCATTTGATTTACTGGTAAAGTAGCTTGGTTGCAGATTGTATGTCAAGGTGCCACTAGATTTTCTTCATGCCTGAAATCTGCCTTCTTTTGCATCCTGTGGGGATGAAAAGCTATTGACTGTGAAGGGCCTCCACATCTGTAACACTCCCGTTTGTCACGACTGGATCAATGCAGGCATGTTCCGGGCATGCTCTACGTGGGGACAAAAGTGTTGGGACATGTTTTAATCAGTTCAGGCAGGGGGTTAGCTTCCCTCTGATCTTTCAGAGAACGAATGCTATCGAATGAATGGGTGGACCATTGTGTCTTTGAAAGTTATTTTCAGGAATTGAGATGACAAAGAAACTCATTGTATCCAGCCATCTGACCTATGTGTTGATGCATTCACCCATGGATCTGTCTGTCTGTCTGCTTGTCTGCCCTCATATCTTAAACTACAGTATTACCCATCCGTGCATTTGTCCATCCATCCCTCCGTCCAGCATCCATCATCTCAAAACCTGTCCATCAATCCGTCTAAAGCTTTAAAAAGGACAAGAGAAGCACACCGCAAGCTACATCTGCAATCACCCAATGTTCATGTTGGAAAAGGAGCAGGAAGATGTACAGTGTGACGGTGCATGTCATCCTAGCGCTGATATACAATATCAATAATATATTTCTAACATAACCATATACAATACCATTAGATTAAGGACCACTTGCCAGATTGAGTCAGTGTTTCATTCTTTTTTTGTGTACGTGCAGCCTTCATTTAAACATTTGCACACATGAGCAACAATAAGACATCACGGCCATCCAAACCTCCTTAAAGTAAAATTGCTAAGGCTGTTATGTGTCTGTGACTGCATTTCTGCCCCATGTTTTGACACGAGTGTAACACTGTTGTGTATCCACTTTCACGTTGATTTTACCTACTTTTTCACCTCCCATTTTTCTGAACCCATCAGTGTCTAATTAAATGTCTCGCTATGCAGGAGACGGGAGGATGATGAGAAAGATTGGAGTTTCTATAAAATATATGCATAATGACCTCTTCTGACAATTATTTTTGATATAATGCAGTATCACTACCCCCACCCCCGCCTTTCCCAATCTCTCTCCCTCCTTTCTCCTCCCCCTGCATCTTTTAATCTTCTTTCCTTACTGTGCGCCGCCTCTTTTAATGTCTGCTGCGCTGACATTGGGAATGACAAATATATTTACTAACAGGGATACACCAATGGCACAAGAGTGACTGCCGAGGTAATGATGTTCGCTCGCTAACTCGGGGGGCCAACGGGCTTCAACGAGTGTGTGTGGGGGTAGCAAATACATAAAGGGGGAAAGTAGAGGAGGATGCAGGGCTTTGTCTTTTCTTCATCATTTGGCTGCTTGTGATTGTCATCGCTCTGTGGTCGCCTGTCAGCGGTTGGCGAGCGACAGAAAGGAAATAGTAGGGAGGGTGGTGGCAGGGGGGGTAGAAATGTTTAAGTGCTGATGGCAGCCCTGGTTACTGCAGGGACCGGGGTGTCGTCTCTTATTCTGCCACAGCATGCATCTGACAGGCTACTGATAGAGAGCCAAGGAAGTGAGGGGGAGGAGGAGCAGGGGGGAGGGAGGAAGACGGCTTCACAAGTCTGTGACGGCGTCTGTTTTGAAGGCGGGAGAAAAGCTCCCCCTTGAAGGGGAGAAATGATTTAAAGGTTTTATTGACCTCATCATGAGGCTCTCTTCTCCCCCTCCTCATGCTCGGGATAGATTGACTTATACAACTCCCTCGGTGACAGGCCTTCCCTGATGTTTCCACAGCGATGGGGTCAGGGGTGCTGGCTCATTATTGGCTGTTGTCCATAATCATCGCACGTCGCGCCGTTGCGCCTCCTGTTCCTCTTTTGACCTCGCTGCAGCAGAGTGTGACCCACACACTGGAGTTCAGAGGTCTCTAGAAAGCGCAGTGACATTTAGTCAGTCACCAAGCTTGCAAATCAAAACGCCATCCATCCATCCATTTTCAACACCGCTTATCCTGAAGAGGGTCGCGGGGAGTTGCTCTAGCCTGTCCCAGCTGACTTTGGGCTGAAGGAAAACTACACCCTGAACTGGTCGCCAGCCAGTCTCAGCAAATCAAAACACTTATTTCTCAAATCATCTATTCCCATTGAAATGCCAATAATACAATCGAGTCTTCCCCTCAAAAAAAGTGTTTTTGAATCAGGTAAAGAGTCAAACCTGTACTTTATTAAAACATACAGTAATGTTTTAATTCAATAGAATTCAAAATTATTGAACATTTTTTGTCACGCTGCATCAGTTGAATGACTCCACCTTGGCCACCTGGGTGAAGCATAAGACAATGAGATGGATATACTATGAATTGAGAGATCTTAACTCATCTCTCAGCATGACACCTATATTAGTCGTTCTTCACAGAGAATAAATATATAAATATGAGGACTGCTACATTGTCTGTCTACATGTGTTGCTGCAGCATTAGTGTTCAATCAGTTGCCTATATGATTTAAGACAGCATCATTGATGCTGTTTAGCGTAAGCATTAAGCTAGTAGACTGAAAGGCTAAACTTTGTAGTTCTTGAAACATTGTTCACTATTTGCCAAAGGTCTGCTTGTTGTGGATCGAATTGTACCTTAACTGTGACATTTTTGAGTGGTGTGGTTTGAAGATCGCTTGTCAATCAAATTTGGTCTTGCCACACAAAGCAAAGAAAGCCATGGATAGAAGATATTGAAGAAATATTTTCTCCTTTCAGTACATTTTCATTCTGCACTTTCTTTCTAAATAACGAGTTGAATCCTTATTTCTACTTTGATTGTTTTAAAAAAATGTCTTTTGAATACAAGTCTATTTCTACTCAAGTACAGAGGTAAGTACTTCTGCCTCCTCTGCGCCACCGCTTCATCCTCTTTACCGTTTCCTCCTTTGCTTTATCTCCCCTCCACACTGGGCCGCCGTTGTCAGTTTGTGGTTGTCGTAACTGCTCCCACAACTGCTTATCAAATTATGTACTACCATGAGGACAAAAGTATGAGGACTCATGGCTATAAAAAACCTACACAGGAAATTAACACAGATGAAAATAACGCAAATCATTCTCAAAGGAAGTCTTGTAAACAAGCTGTTGTCGTTATCAAACCTTTTTTAATTGTCAAAGGTAACAAAAACACTTGCACTCTGTACTAAGTGGAAGTACAGATACAGTACCTGTGTAATGAAAAAAAAATATGTTAGCAGGTTTAAAACACAATTTGCACTTTTTTTTGGTTTACTTTAACTTAAGTACAGCAATTGAATCAGTAGGCCTGCTTCTACTTTTACCAGAGTATTTTTTTATACATTTAGTTAAGTCCAGCTTGCAAGTACTCTACATGTGCACGCACACTCACACACACTTCTTGACAAGCGATCTTCACACTTCCCTGCCAGATGGTGGTGGAGCTGGTGGCTCTGTGTGAGGCAATGGTATAAGGTCAGGAGAGGTCTTCAATCCTGTCCTGCCTGTTTTCCATCTCAGGTGAAAGTTCCTTGCTCTGTGATAGTGGAGGTGGTGATTCTGCAGGGAGGTGCAGGCGGAGGTGGTGGTTCAGTGCAAGGTGTTGGTTCCGACGGAGAACCTTTCCTTCACTATCCACACCTCCATTTTCCTCAACTTGATATTTTCGTCTCTGCTTCTTATCTGCCTTCTTTGTGTCCTTTTTTTTAAAGAGTGAGATTGATTTTGAGGAGCCCCAAGAGCTATCTATAACACCTTGGCTTTCACTGGTGGATAAATATATATACTGTGTGACGCACTGGGCTTGCTACATGTGTGGACAAAGGTATTGGGTCACGTAAGCAAAAATCAACAACATCCCCTGCTCTTGATGACCCATCCGGGGAAGGAAAAACTTGAGATGAGATCACAAATTATAGGCTCCCACTTCCAGGATAACCAAGCTGCAATAGATGCCTTGGGGGAAACATTAAATACCTAATATGATCCTATGATATGAAGCGCAAGTTAGACCCCTGCTGAAGTAGTCCTCCTCAGATCTTGTCCCATTCAGTCGATTTAGAATCCTCCTCACTTTGCCCATCGAGGAAAGGGGAGAAGCAGCAATAAAACAGGCCAAAATCCAGATGTTAGGACGTCAGCCAGAGCAAGTTGCATCGTTTGTCACCAAAAGGGCTGTTATGAGTGTGAAACGATGTAAATATGTAATCAACTCATCATATTATCACACCCGCACAATGAATTGCTCATGAGTTGGGGCACTTAAGTCCACCTACCGCTATCAGTAAAGCACAGCTACCTGAAAAATCAAATTAAGTATCGTAACAAAGCATTTTAATTTCACTGTGTCGCACTAATCTGTGTGTGAGTTTTGTAGGTCCCATCCACGCATTGCAAAGCAGCGTCAGTACACTGACTGGAGGTTGAGAAAGAAGAGGAAAGAGGAGAAGAAGAAGAAGATGGGAGGGAGAGCTGGGCTGACTGAGTGTGTGTATACACACACACACACACACACACACTCTCTCCCCATGATGAATCAGCTGTCACTCAGGCACCAGTCCAATCTACTGATAATGAGAAGTGCATCAACACCCTCTTTCGCTCGCCTTGCTTCCTCTTCCTCTCACCCATTCTCTTTTGCACACGCACGCACACACCAGGCAGCATCATTCCTCTCCTTCCACACTCACACAAACTCATTCATCTCTCCCTCACTGGTCTATCTTGTAATTCTCCCCCCCCCCATCTCTCTCTTTTTTTCTTCCTCCTCCTCCTCTTGGATGCCCGCTGAGCTAAGCAGTCACTAGTGGGTCCGAGGAGGCAAAAGGAAGGAGGATAAAGCTAGAATAGATGCAGAAAATAAGGGAAACAGGAGTGGGGGGGAAAAAGCGGGATGAGCAAGAAGCGGTTGAATGAATAGTAGCAAGGAAGGGATTACAAAGACTGAAAAGAAGGAGAGGAAGGAGCAAGCCTGGCAGAAGCTCCGCCACTTTCTTTTTCTCTCTATCCATCCTCCTTTGCTCACAAACAGCGAAAGGGAGGAATGATAACACAGACGCTAGTCCCCACCTGGAGTCCACTCAATTGTTCTCCACCTTTTTTGGGGTCCGCGCAGGTTCAGTCTACCAGCGTAATAGGAGAGTAGACAGAGGCTGACCTCTCACCACCCCAGCGGGACTCCACGAGCGAGAGGAGGACAGGGGGCAGCGGCGAATGACTAACTGCCAACGACGAGCTCTTTAACCTGACCCCCACTTCTAGTCAGAGCGGAGGCATGTTCGGATTAAAGGCGCCACACTTCTGCCTCCCAGGTACGTCGACTTCTTCTTCTTCTTCTGGCGCTTTTGGTATTTAGCACTCTAGTAGAATGAGTAGGACGCACTAGTAGAATGATTACGTCTTCTAATGTTTTTCCACTGACATGTCTGCATGGTAGTATGACAACTTAGGACAAGTGTGGCGGGACAACTGTGCTTTACTTGACTTAATAAGATTTTGTAATGTCACTATTAGTATTAGTGGTAACAAACTTTTGAAGAATGGCTGACTTTCTAGTGGTGTTTTTTTTTTCTTTTCAGTACCGGTACTAATGCTACTTGTGGCCCGCAAAAATGCCGTTAAACTTCACTAGTAACCTAGTGTGCTACACTAACAACATTACTATCCCTAACCAGTAGGCATATGTCATGCACTGGTAGCCTCCAGGACTCTACCATAAGTGCAAAAATGCTCAAGTACTTTTGCCTTACTCATAAACTGAAGTTATCTAAATGTATGCAGAAATGTCATACAATACTGGAAAATTTATTACCGGCACTGGTAAAACACAGTCATTCTATGAATGAATTTTCTTAATGGCGTTTTGGCACCTGCAGTTCAGCATTCGCATGTAATATATATATATATATATATATGTATGTGTATGTATATATATATATATATATGTATGTATAAAATATATTTTACATTTAAAATCTCTCACACTCACCCGCACCGTTTTCCCACTGTTTTTCATGGACAACGCATTGTGAATGTTTTGCGGCGTGTTTTTGAAACATTTTTGCGGTTTAAAATTGTATTTCTCCCCCCCCATGTCCCCGCCAATGCATTTCAGTGTCAGTTGTTTTCGCTATTTGCGGGTGGCCTGGTTCCTTTTCCTTCACGAATAGCAGGGTCATGGACATTAAGATGCATATCAAATAAGATAAATGCTCAAAGGGCTTTCCAGAATTTCAGAATTGATTTGATATCCAGCTTAAGACCTATGTCGTTGGCGTTTTTCCTTCACTAGTAATACAACTTTGGCATGCTTGTTTAACAGCTGCATGTTCCTAGTAAGTCAGAACTGTACACTAGTTGATGGTTGCATGCTACTCGTGTTATTAGTTGTTTCTAGTGTTATTATTTGTATTTATATTGTTAGTAGAATTGTACTTAATATCCCGTGCTTCACTAGTAGTACTACTAGTGGGCAGATGTCAAGTAGTGGGTAGCTTTCCCTCACTTGTAAGCCATAGTTGTCCTACTAGTCTGTAAAATATGTCATCCAGTAGTAGAAGGCAGTAATGGGAAAATGTTACTTAAGACAGTTGTTCGACTTGTGCATACTTGTCTTTCTTCTATTGCGGACGAAGAGCATACTAGTACCTGAAGCTTAATCTGGATATTCAGGATATTGTCTCAATGTTCAAACAGCTTCCCATAAAGCCATGCCACACTGATTGGCTGTAAAAAGGAAGTTAAAGTGCTGTAATAGGCATGCATTTAGGAGCCACTCTGTTGAATTAAAATGAATCTTTTTTGGGACTCAGTTGCTCATAAATAGAAAAATGTCAGAGTCTGGAATGGGAATGACACATTGTAGAACGCCTTCATGGATGTCCGCTATACAGTATGTCAGGATTTGGTCGTTAAGATTCATGCATTATTCACTGGGAAATTAAGAATTGTCCAAATTTAATGGAGGCTATCAATGGCATAGTGTGGTCTAAATCAAGTAGAGTAAGGTCCAACCGATAGGGAGTTAGAATTTTTTTTAAAGCCAATGCAGATTTATTTATTTATTTTTACTGAAAAAAACTAAAGATTACCGATTCATCAGGTGATCAATAAACTAAAAAAAAAAAAAAAAATATATATATATATATATATATATATATATATATATATATATATATATATATATATATATATATATATATAAAATGCATATTTTTCCCCCCCTAATGCATTTCAACCAGCCACCAGTTATACACGGATTTTTGCTATTCGTACATTGGCCTGGTCCCTATTCCTCGCAAAGAGTGGGGGTCAGCTGTAAATATATTGTTAAAACAAAAAAACCCTTTTCCTTTTCGGTTCCCATAATGCATTGTCTGGCGTAATGCATTTGATTCATGAAGTTATAAGGACTGTGAGTATTGTTGCAGTCTCTGTTTATATGCATTGCTGCTCCATGTTTGTTAAAGGAGCAGTTATTTGAAGGTTTTTAGTTAATGAGACATCTATGCTGGTTTCTGACCATCTATGGTGTTTCACATGATATGTTAGCATTAAGATATGGTGGAACATTTTGCTGTGTACAGTAAAACTCCTCTACAACGAAATCACAAAGACAGCGGGCCTGAAAAGCGAAAGCAAGGTGAGAACAAGGAAGGAATGGAAACTGGGGTAGTAAAAAAGAATTGTTGCGAGAGAGATTACTGAAAGAGGACCTTTATGACAAGATTGCCTTTTACCTCCCGCCCCCTTTAAGTTGTGTGCGATGATTAAGCCCCCTGCTGTTGGGTCAGGTAAGATGCAAGAGTGTGTGTGTGTGTGTGGGGGGGGTGTGTTTGTGTAAAGTAGGGGAGGTGGGGCGGTATTTTAAACAATGTACTGCGCCTTGTGAATCTTTCATGCTGCATTTTGAATTATACATCCCCTGTCATAAATGATTGAAGCGCTGTGATTATGCCAAGCTTTGTCATTTTGTGTGTGTGCGTGTGCGTGTGAAAAATCTCCTATGAAACATCCACAGAGCGCCTGCTTCCTAGGCTTTCAGATAAGCCGTTTGAGCATTTATTCAATATAGCACATTTTTTGATCGGCTGTAATGTCTTTAATTCACCAATCAATCCATAACATCATTGATGGGCTCCACAGTAAAAACAGTACAGCTGCAGTATTTCCCAAATACTCGTTTACCTGTGTCCGGCCATCACAAATACATTTTGGCCGCTACTAAGAGATTTTGGCGCTGCAACTGTTGTAATAACTTCTGTAGTTGCACAGAAAGCTGCTCTGCTATACTTGTGTGCTCTTTGTGTGAGTCTGATCATCAAGACCAGTCCCAATTTCCTTTTAATATTCCTTTGAGCATCCCACTTGACTTCATCCTGCCATGCAGGACATATAGCTACCAAATCCACAAGTTAAATTCTTTTGAAAAGGTTGTAACTAAAGTATTTAGTTGTATTTTATTTTCCTCTTCCAAGTTTTGAAAGCAGCCACATTGTTACAAACAAGCAGAACTAGATTTTTAGTTAAAGCATTAACATTTTATATTCTACTTGCACAACTTGTTTTTATACCTCCTACTTTCCTTGGGACATTGCAAAGATTGTTAAATATTGGCAAAGATAATTCTGTTGTTGCTAAGTAAACAGCATACAAGTTTACTTAAAATGTTATAACCTGCCAAGGGACTACAAATAGCAGGGGATGATCCAGGATTTTTTTTTTCTCTTCATGTGGGGTGGAGAAAATGGTGTAGAATTATATTTTCGAATATCAACTAAAAGCCGCTTATCCTGACGAGGGCCGCGGACCATGCCTATCCTAGCTGACGTCGGGCACTAGGCGAGGTCGACCCTCCACTGGTTACTAGCAAATCGCAGGGCACAACCATTCATATTCATATTCACATTCACACCGATGGACAATTTTGAGCGTTCTATTAAGCTGCCATGCAGTTTTTGGTCATGTGGGAGGAAACCAGAGCACCAGGAGAAAACCCACGCAGGTTTGCAGACTCCTTACGGGGAGGCTGGGGCGGATTTAAACCCACAGCCTCTAAATAAGATGGGAAAAAAATAAAATAAAAAGAGAAAATATACGAATAAGAATGAAATAGATACAATAAAATATTAGTTTTTGAAGCACAAGCACCACCTGGAAAAAAACACCTAAATATAGTCTCATTTTCAATGATTTCTTCATATTATTATTAGTAGTAGTATTATATTTTTATTACTATTATATTTTTGTCCTTTTCGTGTGTGTGTGTGTGTGTGTGTGTGTGTGTGTGTTTGTTATTTTATCTGGAGCGGTTTATCTGACGTGTGTGCTGGCAGGTCATCTTTATTGGCTGCTGTGCTGTTTTCAGCCTCTGGCTCGCCCTGTTCAACTTGACCTCTGTATTGATTTCTATGATATGTGTTAGCGCTGCAAGGACACCGTAGTGTGTGATTTATGGCACATGTCACATGAAGGCGCTCTCACGCACACACTGCACACTCCCCACTCCGCCTGAGGCGCTCAGGCAACAAATATTCTTCTCGTTCAACTGCAGTCAGCTAGACTCAAGAAAATAGCAATTCCGAAGCATATTTTGGAAGCAAAGTGCCTTTTGAGGTTTGGAGCTGTTAAAGTGTCATTTAACAAGCTAACAGTAGAGCAATGCATGAAACTGTAATGGTGCAGCTTAGAGCGAACCGAGGTGAAAGTGTCAATTGGATTTTTTTGGCGTGGCCTTTGTGGCACATGGCGACAAAAACAAGTGGTCGGGGCCCGTAATGATAGAGCGAGGATGCCACGCGGTGGATCGCTTACTCTCTTGCTTCCCACTTGTTGGTTTTCTTTGGCTTCTTAGCCATTTGTTTTTCATTTTTGACCACTGTGAGTGCCAGCAGAATTTTTACTCCTTCGTGAGACCCTGAGCAAAGACAGAAATTAAAGCAATATTCGAATTTGCACGTGAAAATTGGTATTATACCTTGTAATGTATCATATGCCGTTGTGCACCAACATAAGCACCTCAAGTCAAACCAATTCAAGTTTATTTATATATCCCTGAGTTATTTTTTTTTTTTTAAGTCTCAAAGGGCTTTACAAACCCACAGTTGACAAAGATTAGCAACACCCATGATCCAAACCCCCAGTCAGGGAAGGAAAAACTCAAAATCCCATTAGGGGGAAAAAAGAACCCTTGAGAAGAGAGCACAGACTCCCGTCGCACCCACTCGCCAACTCTCAACACTCCTCCCCCCAAACATCCCATCCAGGATGACAATGCAGAGTGGGCAACATTTATCACATGGTGTTGTGTTGTACAATGCTAAAACAGCATGGGAGTCCATTGAATGCAATGAAGCGCCGCAGGTAAACACTGACCATGAAGTGGTTGCTCCTCAGGTCCTGACCCCGGTTGGTCGATTTCATAATCCTCCATAGCAACGCCTCCGGGGGAGTGATCCACTTCAGATCTTGTCCTAGTCAGTTCAGTGCAGAATCCATATCGTGACAGCCTCAGATTGCCATCCATCCCGCTATCCAAGCAGGAGAGGAGGGTGAAGGAGGGAGGAGAAACGGTAGTAAAACAGGCCTATGTGGAGTTGGACTACCGTAAATGCCATGATATAAAAATAAATCTCAAATCAAGATTTTCACATTGCTACTAGGTAGCCATTCTTATTTCCACGAGTAGGATGTTCCAGCGTGCTGGAGCACCCCCAGGACCCCTTAATCATATTCAATTGCTAATTTAATTTACAAAAAAAAAATGCTTATTTCATTATTACACTGTCATTGCTTAGAATGTTGCACGTCCCCACATTAATCAGGCCCATCAAAGGCTGTGCTTATGGAATTTCACTGATCAGAAAAAAAAGAAAACTTTACTACTTCCCAAAACATATGAATGTAGTTACATCATCTTCCCAAACTCTTTTTACTGAGGTATTAGCACCATGAATGATGGAAACAAAATATTGAGCCGATTTAGCAACACAGAAGCTGAGATCGGAAAACCCACAAGTGACTGTGCTGCCAAGACACATGATATTGAATGAAGAAAAAAGATTCTTGGACATAAATATAAACAATATTTGACTCATTTGTTACAAAGTTTCACATGCAGGTCCGGCCCTTTTGATAATGTTTAGGTCTGCAGAGAAGGCTTTGAAGGCCCTGATGGCACGCCACTGGTTTCTAACATGGCGCCTTGCATTACAATTAACAAGAGGGATTGCGGGCATGCTGTTGTGGTGAGTAAAAGACTCGACAACGGATATTTATTAAACTTTACAGTTTTGCGCTGTTTTCCCCATCAGTACCGCAAAATGGGCCTTTGGAGGTACCATTTTACACAAATCTGTCCAACTCAAATTTGTCACGGTTATCGGTGTGTGCGTACATTAGGTTGTCCCTTCATGTGGTTTTAATTATTATTATCATTTTTTTTGCTGTGGAATCCTCAGTAGGCTATTATAAGCATTTTATAGGAGCAAGAAAAGATGGTGGCAAGCGTGATGCGCAGGGTGGGGGGTTTGAATGAGACGGGCACTGCCTCAAACCACGCTGCTGTCAGGCTCTCGTGTGGTATTAATTGAATGTGCGCGTGTGCGTGCGTGTGTCTGTGTGTGTGTGTCTGTGGGCTGATGAAAACAGGGTCACAGTGCGCTTCACCTTAAGGGCACTGTTCTTAATGAGATGAATAAAACTCCGTGACAGCAGCTTGATCATGTCAAAGAGATTAAAAAGAATGCACAAATGCAAGTTTACACACAAATCATAATCCTTCAAAATTCTATCCACCAGAGATGTGGTAGAAGTCGAAAGCGAATGAATACATGGTGACACCAAAAAGCGCTAGCTAAGCCTCATTGGCCAAAAAGAGCTGGTGTCAGTAATGAGCTCTCAATTAGTAGCGAGATTCACTTACAGGCACACGCTAATGACACACGTTCATGCTGCATTGTTTACATCCAATTACAACAAGCGCATACAGATACTTTGTTGTGAAACCTCACGTGTGGCGCGCACACACATGCGCTCACACATACGCACACACATGCAGGATGCGTGCTCACTGAGCTGCAGATTAGGATAAATGCCAGCAGATTTTGACCCGAGGTAATAACGCCTCATAGTCTTTACACACATGCACACGCGAGGATGCACACAAACGCGCGTGCTATATGGGCTCACGAAAACACACCTACACACACGCAGTAGAATAAAGAGTAAAAAGCTGCTGCTTGGTGTGTGATCACAAGCAGATGGCAGAAGGATTAGCCAAGTGAAAGAGTCGCATCTACAATTTGATGTGGTTAATATGTAATAATTGAAGGAAGGCAGTGAGCACACTAAGGCTTGAATGACTGAAGATTTCTTATTGTTGACTATAATGTCATTAAAGGCAATTCGAAGTTGATCAAACGATGATGTAATTGGTATTTTTCCAATGCAGCACTGCGGTCGCTAGCAGTTTTTTATTTTTCTACCACAAACCGCTTCCACGTAAAGATGTATTTCAACAGACAGTCATTGAACAAATAAAAATGAAAATAGAAATCACCATCATGCTGATTAGGCGGAGTCCCGCTCATTTTCTGGTCCATAGCATACCTGTATAGCGAGTTGTAAAAATTCTGCATTTCTCGGTTTCACTGCTTTCATTTCACTTGTTCTTTTATTGTACTTGAAGATAGACTTTTGTGTATCCTACAAGTGACTAGTTTATCACCACTCAGTTGCTGAAACCCTACCTCGCATTCATATGAGTATTTTAAGATCAGTGGCAATCGGCATAGCAAAGTTAGCTTGGCCAACCACTATTCGCATCCACTTCCAGCCAATTTTTGTAGTTTAGGACCTGCGCAGATGTACGATGACTGGTGGACTGGACATTCCACAGAGCGTTCTAGTCTGGTAGCAGCAGCAGACGGGCCAGTTGATAGCCTTACGTAAATTGGCTGATTGGAAGTAGCGATGCCAAAAGCACATGATAAGCACTTGGTCGACTTCAAGCAATAAATGTCGAATCGTCGACTAATTGGTTCAACCCCGAGTGCACACATAGGGACAAATTTGAGCATTTGCCCTCCCTTGCAGTCCAAGCCAGCAGGGGCCTGATTCTTTGAAAGATTATCCTGTGGTGTGGAATGTGTTTAGAGGGTTTTTAAAATCGCTATGGGTGTAACTCGCTTCAAGCTCGACGTACACGCATGCAAGCCCGCGCACGCGTGCACACACACACACACACACGCACACACAAACAGAAACAACACTCTGGAGGAGTGAAACAGGGAATGGGAAACTCAACTCGCCTGCCCCCAGTGGTGCTGCGCCATCTGCATGTTCATGAACCATGTCAAAACATAATTGATTGTGTGTGTGTGTGTGTGTGGACTGAGAGCTGACTAACAGCAGTTTGGACGTTCTGAAGTTAATCCTTCAAAAATGCTGGAAAATGCTTTGACGATTGTATCTTGTTACGATACAGTAACTAAAAATATAAATAATATGATAAAAATTCTCACTTTAAAAAACCACAAAGTTAAAAAAAGCAAAATAAATCTTTTAATCTATGATCCACACTTGACAAGAGATGGGGAATGATTGCAAATAGCGTTTTATTACAGCAGGCCCCAGTTTGAGAACATCACCAGATCCGTAATCCGCCAACATCGCCACCTTCTGTTGCGGCAGGGTTCATGCTCACACGCAACGGGGGCACGCCTTTGCCCGGGCGTGCATGCCGTCTCGTTCCACTTCTGCCTGCATTTACATAATCTGCATAATGATGCTGGCTTTAATTGCCTCCGCCCAGGTAGGGGATCATGTGGTTAAGTGGGAGATCATAATTATGTAAATAATTGGCCTGACCACAGCAAGCTGCTACTCTCTGCCATCCATCTGGGGAAAGAAAGACGCAGAGGGGGAGTTAGGGCTGAAGGAATGAGGACAGGTAGAGAGAGAATCAGTATCACACCCACCTGCAATTGGTCACAAGAAGTTAAAAATAAATAAATAAATATACACAGTATATATATATATATATATATATATATATATATATATATATATATATATATATATATATATATATATATATATATATATATAAAATCACATTATTTGAACCCATTAATGGCTATTAAAATATTTGATCATATATATATATATATATATATATATATATATATATATATATATATATATATATATATATATATATATAAAATAAAATCACATTATTTGAACCCATTAACGGCTATTAAAATATTAAAATATTAGATCAAATATGAAAGCCTTTTAAGTATTCCTCAGCACCTGTTCTCACGCTCTCATTGTCAAAAAATGAGAAATGGGAAGCTATCATTTTGCGGAAACAAAACAAAAAAAACCTCACATAGTTATCAATATAAGAGGCCAAGTGTGCCTGTTTAAATCTGTTTATTTGTGGCATCCATTTGACGTTTATTTCAAAACAAAAGACGGGTTAATGGAAATGAGCAAAGATGTTATGGTGATTCTAAACCTTGAAACAACAGCGACTTCAATGTAATCTCTCTTCTTTGTGTTTAGTTAGGGACATTCTCTGCCACTTATTCTCACTGTTATCATCTTGTGGATCTCAGTTCTTTCTGTCATGCTGTGATACAGTGTGATACTACATTGAAGGTGTGAAACTCTATAATTTTAGACTTGCCTGTTTACTATAAAATCTAATTTAAAAAATGATCACCTGAAAGCTCACGAAATAGTGGGGTTGCAAATAATGAACTGTGATATAGCAGTAGAGCCCCTGTAATGCCCTCAAATCGGACAAAAGAGAGCCACTTTTGCCGATGCACTTTTAGCCATTGAATCAACAATGGAAGACCAGCAAGAGATGTTAAAATAGGAGCACACTCACACAGAAGCTGTTTTCGGCCACAGCTCATGCCTAAACACTCGCACCACCCTGCTACGCCCCAGGAACATTATCTAAAACACAAACACTACAATACATGCTGTATTTTCTGTATATTTTATGATGCAAAGTTCAAAAACATTTACAATGAATTAAAACATTATATTTTGACAAGTTTAATTGTGTTGAGAGCATATTGGAGGTATACTGTGTATTATACTGCGATTGGCTGGCAACTGGTTCAGGGTGTCCCCCGCCTACTGCCCGAAGACAGCTGGGATAGGCTCCAGCACCCCTCGCGACCCTAGTGAGGATCAAGCGGTTTGGAAAATTAATTAATGCATACTGTGTATTATATGGTTACTCTATATTGAGGATTTTCACCCACTGTTTGTGGGTCCGGAATGTAAAGCAGGGTTCACAGTAGTCCGAAATGCTCTAGATACGTAACACACACGCACGCACGCACGCACGCACGCACGCACGCACGCACGCACGCACATGAATACAAACACATACACAAACACATACACGCACACACGCTGCACAGATGGTAAAGGCAGTGGCCCTTTCACACAGACAAAGGGAAGGTAATTCTCTCTGCAGGACGTGCTGGGAGGCCAGGCGGGAAAAGAACAGCACACATCCACACTCCACACCCTGCTTCCTCCACTCAGGCCCCCCCGGGCCAACAAACATCACGGTAGTACACTGACAAAACGTGTGTGTGTGTGTGTGTGTGTGTGTGTGTGTGTGTGTGTGTGTGTGTGAGGAGGGATCATAAGAGTGGGAGAAAATGAGAAAGAGATAAGATGCAAAAGGGAAAGTACAGAGAGGGGTGGTGCTAATAAACAGGATTACCGCTTATCGTTATAGCGCTGTGTGTGTGTGTGTGTGTGTGTGTGTGTGTGTGTGTGTTTGTGTGTGTGTGCCTGTGTGTGCATGGAGAAAAACTGATTGTAATTATGACAGAGAGGCGAGGGATTTTGTTAGCTTGTGTTGTTCTTGGGCGTGTGTGTACTGTGTATGCTGTGGCAGCACATGGCGGACATGACTGGTATAGTGGTACCTTGACTTACAAAAGACCCAATTTATGAGGATTTCAACATTATCCTAGCGAACATAATAAACACTGCAGATAAGGTGACTGACGTTAAAATATGTTTCGGTAACTTCTAAACCTTTAAACAACTGCAACAGCTACAACAACAGCACTACTAACAGGCATATATTCTCTCCCTTTTATGGGAACAATAACTATTATTATATTACTTTTACGGGGGGGGGGGGCAAACAATGAACCGCGATATCACGGGGTCCACTGGCGGTGAGAAGGCTCTCTTGTCTGTAAAAATCTATGTCAACAAATTGGAGGTCGCCTACTGCCAGGAATATGTTGTTTGAAAGCGTAGTCTCTACCGTAGTAGCCAATCTGTCGATTGCACATAAATGCCGGGTTAAACTCGCAGGTCCACCCACGTCTGTGACTCGGCCCTGTTTGTGATCTCCCACCTGACCGGAGCGGCAAACAGGCGTCTCATTTTCATTGGTCGGGGGAAGGGAGGAATACATTTGAATAATCAGACGCTGGGGTTCGTGACTGATCATATGCTTCTGTGCATGCTGCGTGCATATATGTGTATATGTGTGAGGGCCACATGCAAGCACTTCCTTCTGTGTTTTTTTGTTGTTTTTGTTTACGGGCGCATCTTCGACTGACATGAATGGAGTGTGCGCTGCCCAGTGCGTGTGTGCGCGGTTTGCATACAAATGTGTGCATGCTTGCGTGTGTGATGGATAGAAGGCTTTATGAGAGAGGAATAGGCTAATGACCGGGTCTCCAGAGGCAGTAAAGAATCCTGCAGCGATTACTGCCACACTTCATAATAGCCTCTGTGCTTGGCCTCTTTTAGATGGTGCGGGGGCGGGAGGGGGGGCTGTGCAGTGTTACCCATCCTGACAATACACTGCACTATGCGCTTTGACCCCCTCCATGACCACCATCCCCGAACAACACACGCATAGACAGAGCATGATCCATCAGTCTCCCATGCACCTGCAGGAAATGCACATACTCTCGTGTACGTTTACAATCTATCAGTCACTCTAATTCTGTGCGCACACGATGAGCGCGCGCACACACACACACACGCACACACGCACACACGCACGCACGCACGCACGCATGCACACAGCAGTGAATCTGTATAGGTCACAGAGGACGGAGGTGAGACACCACCCACCTCAGAGAGTGTCTCACTGTGCACAGCCCCACCATAAATCATGTCAGGCTACACATGTCCCCATAGACACACACGCGCACGAACACTACCCCCCCCCCCCCCTGTGTAGGTTTGAGCACAACAGCCACGGATTGGGAGGGATTGCAAGAGCCTCGTTCGTATGTTTTGTTGCCTCCTTCAAGCGCTTGTTGAAAGGCTGCCTGTGCTCATCTACGAGCTTTTTGTGTGTATTTGTGTGTGTTATTTAGCAGGTACGTTAATTAGGGGGAAGCATAAAGGCTCGACTGGCAGTTGTATTGGTGTGTCCTGGAGAAAAAGTGGTGCGAGGTTGAAAGTCGCAGCTACAAATCCATGCAAAGCAGCTGCAAAAATGTGTGTGCTGGTGAGGCAGGTATGAGGGGTTGGAGCTTCCTGCCATTCAAAGCAGTTTGATGGTCTTTTGACCCATTTTCACTCAATTTGTCCAAAAGGTCACCCGGACTACAGTGCCTGAAACACTGGATTGCAGATCACCCACAGTTGGGGCGATCCATCTGATATCATGTCAAAGGCAAAAGATAAGCAGAGCTGCATCTAGTTTTGCTATATGCACTGATTAGTGCAAGCTTCTGATAACCGGCATGTTCATGTCGTAGTTTTCAATGAGATTGTGTATTAATATTTGAAGATGTATCCTTATGCCATATATACATAATGTGGTGTATATGAATCGCGGCAGCCAATAGCGATGCAGACTTGCCTTTCAATGACTCTACGCCACAGCTCCGCTCCCAGGAGCCGAGAAGAAGAAAGTATGTCTGCGCGCATTAGCTGACACCTGTGACAGAAAGGTCCCATGAGCTATTTTAAACTTGCTTTAATACAACCAGTGTAACCAAAACACATTTGGATGCAATTTTTCGTGTTGAACCAAATACACTTGAATTAAATTGTGTCTCTGTTAGTATTGCTCAGTGCTGCTGAGCTTTTTGTGGCATAATCTCAACTTTACATTTGAACTTGCCTGCATGCGTATAAAGTAAAAACCTATGAAAAGAAAGTATTGGTGAGCACCAAAAGAGGAGTATGACTTCAACTAGCAGATATGTTGACATGATGACATGAGCATCACGTCTTCAGTGCCCTTTAGGCCTGTGTGAGCGATCAGCACGGTGTGTGCATGCATGTGGAAAGACTTGGGGGGGAGGGGTGGGTGGTTGGGGGGGATTCACCTCTTCCCTCCTCTCTCCATCCCTCGTTCCCCCCCAGGGAGCATCAGTGGAGCAGGTGCTAGTTTCCCCACCCACCCCATCCATCCTCCCTCCCCTTCCAAGCCTCCCTCCTCCCTCCTTCTTCCTCTCTTGTCTTTCCCACATCCACGCAGCCGCTGTGTTTTGTCACAGTTACGAACGAGATGGGCTAAAGCCGAGGACTGCTTTTGCTTCCTTATTTTCTTTTAGGCGGTAAGTTATCTGTCTCATGCACTTTTTTTTTTTTTTTTTTTTTAATGCCTAAATGCTGCTTGTCCAGTTAGGCTCGCAATGATGTCTACACACAGCTTTGAGTTGTCTGTGTTGACTTGATGGCGATTGCAATGGATATTTATCAGGGCTACACTTCTCGATTTGAACAACTGAACTGCTGTTTGCTTTAATGGCATTACGCATGTTTTCTTTTTATAGCAGCAGAAATGGCTCTTTTAGGCGGCAACTTGTCTGTTTCATACTTTTTATTTTTTCATGAAAATGCTGTTCAATCTGAGGCCTCTCAATGATGTCTGCTTTGCAATTTAAAAAAAACAAACAAGAAAATGGAACAAAATAAGGAATATATTACTAACAAATTACAAAATTATCTCCCAAGAGAACAGGAAAATCAAGATTTTTTAAAACATGTACTAGCTAACCTCAAGTCTACCGACCAATGTCTTATTTTAGTCTAAACTGACTCCTAACCAGTAATGAAATCTCAATAACAAGATTTTTGTGGCAAAAAAAGAAAAAATCTGTGACTCACAGACTGTCTGGTAAAAAGAAATATCTTGGCAGACAGAAAACCAGGCATATTTTTTCTTGATTTGCAATACCTAATCTGGGTTTTGACTTTTTTTTCTTGCAGTGGATGCACAGCTTTCAGTTGTCTGTGTTGACTTGATGTCTATTGCATGACTTATTCATCAGTGTTGCACTTTTCTGTTTCATTTCATTTTCTTATGTATTTGCTAAGGAAATCATGCAGTGTAACTCAGCAAAGTGTGATTTGTGAGTGTGAGTATGAGGGTATTCAGTAAAGATCTATTCACTTTCATGAAGCGCAAGTACAGAAACTGGAAGTCACTTTGATTCTGTTTGTCACACATGCCGAAATTATTTAGTGGGAAGAATTGCATTCAAAAAGGGTTGGAATGGTCTGGTTGATGATATTTGTGATATTTGTCTGTGTCTACAAATGCAGCAAAGCACGTTTGAACCGAATGAAAGCCACGTTGTGACGCCTTTATTGCCAAAAAGCAGCACGTCCGGTTGGAGCGTGTTCACAACTCACTGGCGGTCAGGTGTTTGTTAGCTCGTTAGGCAGCTTCCGCTGGACGCTCTCTTCTCGTCCAACCTGTTGCTGAGCAAACAAATGTTCCCATCTGTGGCAAACCCGATTTAATGGATGCAAATTGGGCCTCACGCGATTTACAGTAAGGTTAGAATTACTTGGTGTGAGGATAGTTAGCTAGCTATGTAGATAGATGGATAGCCATCGAGGAAAATTGATAGATAGCCAGCTAGCTAGCTAGCAGGATAGATAGAAGATGACTGTGTCTGTCAGTGGAGTGGGGCAGTAATAGCAGCCACTGAAACTGCTCGTCCACCCTACTCCTCAGTTTGTCCAGGCGAAAAGCATTTCTTGAAGTTTCCCTCCCAGCACATAACTGCATAAATGATCTGCTCCCAGCCATGTGGGGATAAGTTTAGAATTAGTATGGGCTTGTTGCTGTCATGGAGTCTCCCCACATCTCTCTACCCCATGGCTGTGATGCAGGGTGTCATCCCGCAACACCCACGGGACTTAAGGGAGACCTTTAACAGTGACTGTATTGTTGGCGTCAACTAGACAGACGCCACCGGGTGCATTAGCAGCAGCCAAGCGGATCACTTGGCTATTGTGTGCGTGCGTGTGTGTGTGTGTGCGTGTGTGTGTGTTTGTGTACACAGCCTGCAGGTGGAGTTTGACACACATACACACATGCACACGCACACACACGCACACACACACACACACACACACACACACACACACACACACACACACACACACGTGCACCCCCATGCACCATCTGACCTGCCATGGACCAGCTGCTGCAGGGGTTACCAAGTCAACCTCCAATCTCTTTAATGATCCTCTTCTCATATTGATATACTAAAGTAGCCCACTTGCTAACGCACTTGCACCCCCCCACCCCACACACACACACACACACACACACACACACACGCACGCACACCCTTCATCCCCTCTTTTGGTTGTAGTAGCCGTGTGTGTTTGCTAGTCATTCATGCATCGAGAGGCAGTTTGTTTTAATTGACATACCAGGAAAACAAGTTTGGTGACAACTTGTTGCTGGGCAGAATTCGTAATTCTTGGATCAGCTCAGGTGGAGAAGTGTTTATTACCAATAAGTTCGGAATTGTGGCTGTAGTTTGCAGCATCATCTCACGTGTATCTTTGGTATTTTTGGCAGCTTATTTATACCTCTAAATTCATCACTTTTCAGGAAAACAAACCAAAAAAAACTTTGTATCATCAAAGAGAGCAAGCCACACACTTTAGATTGGTCAGTCATTTGTAAAAATAACACACACATGGACACTGACCAATAGAAGCAACTGAAACAAACACTACATTTCACCAAATTGACATGGGAAGTTTTGGCCTGATACCAGCAGTGGAGACGAGCCAGCTTACAGGAATGAGGTGGTTCAGCTGGGGTCCTGGAAATACGACAATAACATCTCTTTAAACACTTCAAAGATCATTATCAACCCAAGGCTGAGCAAAGAGCAACTTGCACCACTTGTCATTAGTGGGTCTCAGGTGGAGAGGTGAGAACCTTTAAACTCATCAGTATCCACATGAGCAATGATTAAGGACTGTACTTCTTGAAGAAGCTGAGAACATTTCGAAATCCCCCCTCCCCACCAAACCTTCTCCAGATGCACAGTAGCGAGCATCCTGGGTACTGTGCCGTACACGATGGCAATATTCTCCAGCATGTCACTGAAGCTTCACAACACATCAGCGGGGTAGCCTCCACACCACCACACCACTTATACAGGTATATGTCTGCCATCCCACAAAGAGGGTGCAGCACATTTTCAGAGAGAGCATACATTCACAACACGCACTTTTGAGACTTCTTCCATCTGGCAGATGCCAAATCCAGAAACAGCTTCTACCCACACGCCATCAGAATCCTGAACAAATGACATCACTGTCAACCACGCTGTGCAATATTTTCGATTGTAATCCTGCTCATTTGAACGTTTACACTGTGCAGCAGCACAATTTTGCCATTTGTGCATTTTATAAAAATTGTATACGTTTTTTTTTTCTTTTGCACTAACTAAACTCTTACCTCTTGACAAACTCAAATACATTGTCCTTTTTCTTCTTGTTCTTGCTTCAGCTCTTTTGCATTCACATGCAGTTTTTACAGAGATTGCATTTTCACTCAATATTTGAAAGACAAACACTTGGAGGCCATAAATAGAAAACATATAACATTTTTAAAAATATTTCTTCACGAAGGTCATGTGATCTGAAGCGTATCCCGGCTAACTTTGAGCAAGAGACAGAGTACACTCTGGACTGCTTGCCAGTAAATGACAAGGCACATATATTAACAAGCATTCACACTCACATTTACAGTCTTCAATTAATTCATTCAATCCCAGCCATTTTCACTGGAGCAACCCCCTCAATCCCAGCATTTTACTGTATTTTGACTGATCTAGCAAGGCCCACAGGATATTTGGTTCTAATGCTATACTGTATAAACATGGAGCCTACCAAAGTAAAGTTTGGACTCTCTTCTTTCAGCAGGAATAGTTTTTTTCCATTCTTTTTCCATTCTTCAGCGATCGGCATTACAAAATGTCTAAGTTTCATGGAAATGACGATTCCTGGGCAAAAAACGGAGAAAAAAAGAGCATTTCAATCATGTGAGGCACCACTGCCACCTACTGGTCGCCTTTTTACATGATTTACAATGCAAACGGCTTTTTCTCATTCACAGATTGCATCAGACCCTCCTCCTCTCTATGACGCCAAAAAAAAGTACGTCCTTGGTAGGCGGGGCCTAATTTGAAAAAGACGTACAAGTACGTGTTGTGGAATGAAAGAGTTAACGTCAAATGCATGTTTTTTTTTTCTGGAATGTCAGGAGTATGTGCCGAAAACCCATGCAAGCAATCAACTCTACTAATTTGTGTTGTGCTTCACGGAGCACACACCTTGGCCGACACCGCACGCTTTTCCTCCCGAGCACCTGCCTGCATGCATCTGCTATTTTGTGTGTCTTAGTTGCCATCGTGTTTGTTCAGACGGTCGAGGTCAAGCCAGCGTGCTGTGGACACCTGCCGTGTGAGGCAGCCCGGGGCCACAGGATGAAGAGGAGGAGACACTGAGTCTGCCTGACCAACCCCCCCCCCCCCCTCAAACATATACAAATTGTAATGATGTGGCCAATTGCTAGATGAGGCGCGAAATTAAAATGGGAAAAAATAGTTTTGCAATGCGCGCAAATTAAGTAGAGGCTTTTATAAAAAATGCTCTTACAGTATAAACTGCAAGATCATTGTTTATAATGTGCTTTTAGTCCCTTTATAGTGACACAATCCAATAATCTTAAATTAAATGTACTTTAGAGGTTATAGCTCTGTGTGGTTTTTGATGAAGACTTAGGGCTACTCTACTATATTTAATGTAAGCAATGATACATGGGAGAGCAAAGCATTTTTTGAAGTGGTACTTGGGTCAAGGATAATTGTGTTTAACCAAGTTTCCCAAGTGCTTGGTTGTCATCAGTGAGCGAATATGACGAGCAGATGAGTGTCCAATCAGCTCTCGAACATCATCCCAGCACTGCTCACAGCCACTCGAGGGCCCATTCCGGGCATTGCTACGAGAGGTCTCACCAGCATCATTTTCCAAATATTTGCAGTTGTGATAACGCACTTGATTTGAATGAAAATAGAGCCACTTGAAGCTTAGTGTTGTGTATCAAACACAATCATTGCATCCACATGTCCACGACTCACTGCTTCGGAGTCCTAATTGTCTGTGCCTGAGCTGGAGGTGTTGCTTCTACACTCTGTGCTTTTTCTGCTCCATTTACCCCAGCAGCACAAATGCGTGCTGGCTGTTTGGTCCCCCGGGGTCGCATGCATATATTTTGCAGAGCGCAGTGAGTGTAAAGTCAACTGAGTCAGCTGATTTGTGTGTGTGTGTTGTAAAGGAAGATCACCTTTCCTCGTGGATGTCTTGCTGCACATCTTTTTCTTTTCTTTTTTTTGTTCTGACATTTATGTGCACTTACGGGCCTGTTTGTGTGTAGCGGAGGAGAATGTGTGTGTTTGTGCGTGTGTGTGTGTGTGTGTGTGTGTGTATGTGTGTGTTGTTTATGGATGGTGAGGAAGTGTTAAGTGCTGCTGTGAGAGCGAAGCTAGTAAAGCCATTTAGCAGCCCCGTGAGGAGCCCTGAATGCTGGGCTGACGCCACTGTGACTGCTATTATAGACAACTTTAAGGGGCTGTAAAACATTTGGCTACTTTTCCTCTCATTTGCACTCAATGTGTATGCGTGTGTGTGTGTGTGTGTGTGTGTGTGTGTATAGAATCCATGGATGTCTGCCAGCTATTGTAACTGCTATTAACGTTAGCTGCCAGAGCAGCAAATAACAAAGTGGAGCGCATGTATACCAGCTAACAAGAATAGATTTGGAAAATATTGCCCAGCACAGCATTTGTGTCAGTGGACGGTAACACATGCCGGCACTTGAAGTTAAACATTTTTTGAAGTCGATGTTGACTGATTGATGACATAATTCATAGGTTTTAAGTTATTAACTTGCTAACTGCATAACTGTTTGCCTTCAGCCTTCAAATACAGAGCTGTCTCGAAATACAAGTGACACGAGTCACAACAAAGTTGGATTGAAATCATCTGTTGTTTTTGAGTGCATACTCCTGAGAACTAGCCAAGTAGTAAATGACGAGCACAACAATAGCTCTTGTCCTCACATTTTCACGCGAGGTGGAGGTCATAAACAAGCAGAGTGAATTAAAGTGTCGAGCAAAACACACACACACACACACACACACACAAACACACACTCGCCAACGTGCCAGAGTGATGATGCCTCTGGAGTCGCAACCTCTTCTTCCGTGCTAATAACCTATCCCTTCACACACACACACACACACACACACACACACACACACACACACACACACACACACACACACACACACACACACACACACACTCTGGCTGCTCTTAATGAGCTGACGCAGTAGGTTATGCACCCGCCACTGTCCTCATAGAGAGGCAGTCAGGTGAGAGTGTGTGTGTGTGTGTGTGTGTGTGCGCGTGCATGTGTGTGTGCATGTGACTTTTGGAAGGAGGGAGGGAATGAGGACAGCAGGCCTGGATACGTACCGTAGTATGACATCATGCTGAGGTTTGCTATTGTTCACTTCGATACAGTGTATGTTTTGTGTAAGCATCTGTGTGTGTGTGTGTGTGTGTGTGTGTGGATGGAGAAAAACTGATTTTAATTATGACATAGAGGCAAAGGATTTTATTAGCTTATGTTGTTCTTGGGGATCTACAGTACATTGTAACACATCATTCATCTATCCATGTATCCCCCTCCATCCATGGATCTGTGCAATCATCCTTCCCTTTTTCCATCCATCCATACATCCAACCCTAGACTGGTGGCCAGCCGATTGCATGGCACCTATAGATACCAGTTTCAACCTTCTGGCAAGTTGTGAGTCAGTGGGCCCTATTTTCGTCCAGCACAAAGTACGGTCAAACTGTGCACATGGGTGAAGTCTTCTTTCATTTGGTAGCTTCGTAGACAGGCGCAGTTAGAAATGGGCGTTTGCGCCGTTGTGGGAGTGAACACGGACGATTGCTTCCCGTCCAAAGGAAACGGCTCCTCTAATTCCCTTTAAATTCAGCACAGTAGAGGTACACACAGTTTTAGACATGATGGCCCGCATTGCAGTACTGGGGCCCAGGACTGTGTTTTGAAAAATATACTAAAGATGAGGATAATATTGGTGTGTTTAATTAATTGATTTCTACAATGATTAAGAGGGTTCAGTGCATGCTGTTGTCATATTTCTGAATGAAATGCAATGACATCAAGCACACATATCAGCGGAGGGTGGAATCTGTCTGCCTTTCATTCAATAACACATCACAGCATCCGTGCCAGATCTTTAGCCTTCTTCGAGCTGGTCTTAAGTGTAGTCCAGTTTCAGTCACCAAATTGTCAGGTTGAGTGTAAAGAAAAACGCCCTCAGTCCACCGAAATGCCCAGCATGGAGCGGTCTGCCAGATTTCCAACCACGGTAAACTAGACTTGCCCCAGCACGCAAATCAAGACGCGGCAGTTTTTACACCGAGGACATGTGTGCGCTGTCAATATAAATAAAGCCCTTTGTCATTAACCTATGCATGGTGTTGAAATGTGGGAGAACATCCAAACTGACACCCAAAACCATAAAATTGTGAGACGGATGTGCTAACCACTAATCCACTAATGTGCTGCCTCAATTTAAAAAGCTTGCTCGCCAGGATATAGCCCCTTTAAAACCTAAACATTCCTGTAGGGTGCGGTGCCTGGTGTTTTTGTTTTGTTTGTCCCCCTCGAACTTTATGCTGGCTATGGGGGCAAAGGTTAGAGGTGAGGGAGTGAAGGGTCACTGTCGGGAGCTACCCCCCTTCCCCCTTACACACACACACACACACACACACACACTAACGCCTAAACGAAGGAAGAATGACTAGAGCACACTTTGAGAGAGAAAACTGGGAAGCTGTAACTAGTGACATAGACGACAAGTATGGGGGGGTGCTAGGTGTGGGATTTAGAGGGGGGTAATAGATGGAGGGGGAGGGAAAGGAGGAGGGGGTGCTAGTGGATGGAGAGGAGGAGGAGGAGTGGGTTGAGAGGAGGTCACGTGGCCACACGGCAGCTGCAAGGCTGGGGGGGGGGGCGGTGAGGAAGGGCGGGGGGGCAGAGTCACAGAGGAGCACAGACGACGAACAGGCGGAAGAGTGAGCAGGACGGTGAGTGTCTGCTTGTTTGAATTATGCACACATGCACATGTTACTACGAAATGTGCATGTGTGTGTGTTTATGTGGTGCTGGACTGTCATGGGAATATGGCAGCAAGATTGTGGCGAGCAAAAGAAAAGAAAAAGCGTGTTGTTGTTGGCTATAGTGAAATGAGCTCCCGGCGTGCCGAGATAGATGAGAGTGAAGGAAGAGATGGGGGAGGAGGAGAGGAGGAATGGGGAGGGGGGACGAAGGCGGGATGGCGAGGAAGAGAGAGAGTGCATCGAGACTCTTATCTTCTCAACCTCAGCAGAGCCTCATCAGGATCTTTTTTCCCCTCTCATCCCTCTCTTTGTTTGTTACTCTTCTTTTCACTGAAACCTGTACTCAGGGTAACCAAGTACTGTTACTGTACAGAAGTACATTTGCCAGCTATCTACATGGAGTGTTTGCACTAATTTTGGCCCCTCTGGTTGTACATGCTGTGCGTATATTTGCATGTGTACACATGACAGGGTGTTCAGCTGCAGGTTGACAGTCTATTTCTCTCCAATGGCTCTTTTTGTGACTTTTCTTTGAGCATGCATGTGAAAGTAGTCCCACTTTGTACTGTGCAGATACTTGTGTAAAAAAGAAAAAAAGTATGCTGATTCCACTCATTTACATAGTCTGGTAAATTTTCAAAATATGTTGTTTTATGACTGACATTAGTTTTCACACAAAATGATACTAAATAGTTGAGCAAAAAAAAAGTTTGACTTTTTTCGGGGTGGTGGTAGCCCGAAATCATAGTTCGACATAGTGGTTCGACAGTTTCTCATAAATTCATTTGTTCGTAAAAAGACAAATTTTCCAAGTATGCCACTTTTTAAACTTTTTTATACAAAATCCAACTAACAGTTGAGCAAAGAAAAATGTTCCTTCTATATTTTCGCGCAAACTGTCTTTTTTTTTTTAGGTTGTCGTGAATTGACAGAATTTACTTCCAAACAATTACAGTTACATTTTATATGGCAGGATTTATATATATATTTTTTTAATCCCAATACTTTAATGCAACAGTTTAGCTTAGGGTCTCACTTATGACATAAGACGAGATAGATACATAGATAGATATGCTTCTCACACATTTAAACTTATTAAAACACACTTTTTAACATATTCCTCTCTTGCTCGCACAGTTCTAAAGGCCCTGTCACACCTTGACGATTCAGCCAGCGTATGCCGACGTTCAGATTTTCCCTAAAACGCTGGCATACGCTGAATTATCGATTTTTTTTTTCAATTTTGGGCGTATACATAGCGCATTCATAACGGGCTGGACGATACATAACGTATCAGTAAATTATATAGAACGTTTCGATAACTTATAGATAACTTATTCCAACGAATGCCTAGCGTGTTGCCGCGTATACAACTTATGCCCAACGATAGTCTAATTTATGCATAGCGTGCAGCAGCGTATTGCCGACGATCACGTGACGTAGTCTATAAAAAAGGCTGGCGCCGACGTTTCAAGCCCCTGTCACACCTTGACGATTTAGCCAGCGATGCCGACGAGGAAAAATTTGGCAAATACGCTGGCGTGCGTCGAATAAGTTATGGGTAAGTTTTGTATACGAATAGCACGCTGAAGCACGTTGGTATATGTCGAGTCGCCGAGAAATTTTAAGCATGCTTAAAATTTCTCGACGATGTCAGCGTATGGCTATACGTCCCGTATACGCAGGCCATAAGTAATAGGTAAGTTATGCGATCGTTGCACACGCTCAAACACGTTAAGTGTAGGTTACTCATAAGTCCAAATACGCCGAGAATACCTACTAGCTGTTCTCCAACATCCGTGCCTTTCGGAACTTTCACGCACGTAGTTGGCGAAGGCTGCAGTGGCTGTGATGGGCTGAGCTCTGCGAGACCTTGATGAGCTCCCCAGACTTTTCTTTGCCATGACGCTGATGTTGTTTGGTTTATTAATGACACAAGTCATAATGGCGTTTGATTGCTGCTTTAATAGCGTGAATAGCAACTCGCAGTAACGATGGCAAGCCGCACCTTGCCTCTTGGGTTATACCATTTTAACTAGACCGGGGCGGGGGGATAGTCCCCAAACAGATGTTGGTACTGCAATGTCTAGTGCAGTTATGATTTGAAACGTCGAGCGCCAGCCTTTTATAGACTACGCCACGTGATCGTCGGCAATACGCTGCTGCACGCTATGCAGCAGCGTATTGCAGTCCAAGCTAACTTCAAGCTGTTTAGTTGTCCCTGCAAAGAAACTAAGAAAATTAGCAAATGCAAAACAAAAGTCTGCTCGTATGCAAACCATCATAAATGGACTAATGGAATTTAACAGATGTCACAGCAATTGATAATAATTATAACATGAATAATAACAATGATACTGTGGCACTCACAAAGTAGTGAGGACAATGGCACTTAGATTTTTGTAAGCAGAAGAACAAGCTTACGTTCACACCCCGCACAAGTGTTGGCAAGTCATTAGTCAACATGTCATGCACAATCACAATGTCACATTGAAGCCAAACTTATCACAACAAATTGAATAAAATGCTAGCTAATAATGAAACAACACAAACAACGACAGAAGAAAGAATTTACACAAAAATAAACACGATTTACATTCTTAGTGCTGCAAAGCATGTTGGGAGCGCATCCAGTCTCCCAGCAATGCTACAACACCTTTATTAATACAGCACTTTTAAAAACACAGGTTTAAAAAGGGAGGAAAAGAGAATACACAAAACATAAAATCCTGTCTGGAAGACTGAGCTGTAAACCTAATGGACATTAGCATGCTACTGTTATTATAAACCTTCAAACAACTCCTTCAACACTCACAGAGCAACAACCCATCTAAACAGGGCATACGATAGTACTCACAGACATATAGTCTCGCTACTCTCTGTGAACAAAACACACAAAAAAAAATACTGGCGCTTGGTTGGGGACCTTCTCAGCCTCGTCTTCCCCTTCAATGTGGTGCTACACCGAAGATGTGCAATTCTTAATACGGAAGTGTCAGCATTCTGTATAGCCCCCACCCCCCCACAAGAACATAAATGCTGCTTAAAAGTATCTGATAAATATGTTATGTGTTGCTTGAAAAAAGTCACAGCACCTTCTACTGGCGTGGCATGCATATTACAACCATTTTTGCATTTTTCAAAGAAAATGTGGCTCTTTTGACTCGGTTAATATGATGAGTAAAACATTGCACAGTGTCCAATGTGTTTACCACTGTTTATCTCTTTTGTGTGCGAAGGATGTTCGTGTGTGTCTTTGTGTGGTGGTAATGAGGTCATGGCTGTGGTGAGCGAGCAGGGGGGTAGGGTGATAGTTGTAGTGTAGGGGGCTGCTGGCTAATTCCAGCTGTAATTAACATTAGTGGGTGAGTGAAAGGGTTAGAGAGGAGGCGGTGGAGGGTTTGGGACAAAGGTTGCTCCAGCCTATGTTTGTGCTAAGTGTGCCCACTAATCAATAGATTATAGATTCAAGATCAGCCTAATTGACCCCAGGGAAATTTGTGTTTGGACGTCACATGAAAAGCTACACGCAATTACGTTGCATTAACGGACATAAAAGCATCTACACGTGTACTCGCCTCCTTGTGTTCCCCTTGCTTTTATGTGGGAGGCACACAAATAGACTTCTTATTGCTTTTCAGGGATCTTGGATGCAGTCAGAATTGTGAAATGGTTACCTGAATGCGTCACATAGGAGATGAGCTTGATTTATGTAGGCAAGCAAAAATAGAATTGAGCATACAATGGGACCTTGACAGATGAGTTGGGTTTATTGCATGACCAATATTGGAAGTCAATTTACTCAGAAATGAAATAATTATTTTCCCTTTGAAATACATTGGAAATCAAACTGTACCAGTCTTCCCAAATGCACCACAATTTGTTTTGTATTTTGATAAAGAAAAATAATTTTGCTGTTTGCTTTTGTCAAACTTTTGTCAAACTCAAGGCCCGGGGGCCAGATCCGGCCTGCCACGTCATTTTATGTGGCCCACAAAGGCAAATCATGTGTGTCAATTTCCATGATCCTAGTTAAAATCTGGACATTTTGCAATAATGTTGTTACCCTGTTAACACTCACTTCAACACTAAATGAACAAACAACAAAAAAATAGTTGATTGATTTCAAAACTGGTCATCCACCCATTTGTTGTGTACAAGTAAGAATACAATGAGATTATTAAACATTTATTCGGTTTCACTGTCGTAAAGGCCCTCCAAGGGAAGACGTAGCTCTAAAGTGGCCCACGACAAAAATGTGTTTGACACCCATGGTTTAAGTTTACCTTAAACTGACAAGCAAAAGAGTTTAACATTGTCTATTAAAATACCAAAACGTTGAAACAAGCCATACATTACAGGAAATTAAAGTCCGCTAAGTTAATGCTAACAAATTGTTCAAGCTACTTTACATTCCGACCTGAGCAAGATGAATGAATGCATTCCAGAAAAGTGCCTCAATGTAAATTTAAACCTACGTTTAGCATAGGTTAGTCCTGACCAACTCTTATGAAAGGCTGTTATCTAAAATCCTAAAGGCAGCAATATTTAAAGCATCAGGTTATTGTAGAAGAGTTTCCACGTGAAGACGCTTGAAAGTTTCGCGCTAGAGAAAATGTATGCACACTCACACACACACACACACACACACACACACACACACACACACACACACACACACACACACACACACACACACACACAACTGTATTAAGAATAGCATCTTACAGAACAGTAGCAATGTGAAAGTGCGAAATACCTTCCATACAGAGAGAAAGTCTACTACCTTAATGCTAACCTCTGATGTGAAACGCCATAGACTGGATAATAGAAATTAGTATTGGTGTAATGGTAATTATCAAGCCTCAAACAACGGAGCAGCAACACATACTGTCCACCAAATACACAGCATACGGCAATGCTCACTGGAATATAATTCCCTACAAACCTTCTCTTGGAAAAACTGTTTTTTCCACTTCTTTCTTCAACAGTGACACGCTTTGTACCAATATGCCTTCATTTGTGATGGTGCTTCCTGTTGGATTCTTGTGTCTTTGTAACGGTCAAGGGGTGGCGCTGTGTCAAATAGAGTTCTGACCCTAATAGCAAATCACGCACATGAGTGCACACGCGTCCATTTCCTCAAGGGAAGTGGCCCACTGTGCCCTTAAGACCTTGGGATTGTCTCCATGCGAGCGACCTTGCAGTTTGTACAAGCTCACACGCACACTTAAATGGGTCCTGAATTTCTAATGTATTTTCTTATGCTGGTACTACTTTAGCACCAAGCATTCAGGTGAACTAATATATGGAATTATAACAGAACAACATAATTCCAAACATCTGTTGAATAGATTATCCATCCATTATCCAACCCGCTTATCTTCACGAGGGTTGCAGGTATGCTGAAGCCTAACCCAGCTCTCTTGGGCCATAGATGGGGTACACCCTGAACTGGTTGCCAGCCAATAACAGGGCACATATAGACAAACAAACATTCACGCTCACAATTACACCTAGTGACAATTTAGAGTGTTCAATCAGCCCGCCATGCAAGTTTGTGGAATATGGCAGGACACCGGAAGACCCAGAGAAAGTCCATGCAGGCATGGGAAGAACATGCAAACTGCACGCAGGAAGCCCGTAATCGAAACATGGACCTACGCATTGTGAGGCAGATATGCTAACCAGTCGACCCCATGTCGCCCTCGAAAAGATCAATAAAGATGATCAAGATTATAAATACCTTTCACTTATAATATCTTCCAGATGCACTCACATCCAAACTAAAGCACTATTTACTTTGAGTTTCTTTCAATCTCTGAAGCTCAAACTTTGGTATGCTTTGAAAGAAGTGAAGTCTGGTTTCATGGGCGGGGCCAAAGTGGCCCAGTGTTTCCTTGATAAATACGGAAAAGTGAGAGTGTAATACTGGACTGCCATTGAAAAGACATACTTTTTTTCCTATTCATTCGCCATCACGGGTTGTGGGTTGTAGGTTCTTTTTTGGGGTGGGCGCAGAGTACTGTACAGTTATAAACTCTGTTTTGTTCTGCCTTATGTTTATTTTGAGTGTCATTCCACTCTTGACCACTAGATGGCGGCACACTAAATTCACTCTACTTTTTGCTGAAGATTATTCATTGTCAATCCTCTTCAATCCTGCTTTTTACACCTACAAAAAGCAATGACTGTAGGTTCATTTTATAATGTAGGCCTACATCTTTGGGCATGATTACTGATGTATATTGTGAGAATATAAGTTTGTTAGTTTGGGGATAAAAAGGATTATACGAAGAGGGGTCAGCACACTATTGCACTGCTTGTGCACTGCTTTTGTCTTTCTGTTGCGTTTGCCCTCTCTCTATAATATTACAGTTTATGTGGTTAAATATGTTTGTATTATGGAAGAAATGTATTTGAAGACCTTAAAAATTAAGTCGTAATTGCTATTAAAACATGTGGAGGGTGTTTTTTCCCCTTTTGGGGGGATAGTGGAACTTTAACAGATTGTAATTTGGGTTTTTTTCAATTTGGAAAATTGATTTGATGTATTAGCAAAATTAGTTATGAGATTGTCAGGGAACAAAATAACGCCATAGTCAATTCAGAATCATTGGATTTGTATTGAATTTGATTCAAATGAATATTAAACTGTCCGGTGTAGGTGTCATGTCATGAAGCTTACGGTGCGCCTTTGTGCTTCTCCACTCACAGGCATGAGCCATGAGTCCACCAAGTCGCCGCCATTAGGAATGGTCTCCACGGCGACTCGCACGACGGCCACTGTCAGTCCCCTCAGCCCTCTGACCAATGGGAGCGCACTCGCCCAGTCTTCCAACTCCGGATTCGCTGCTGCCCTGCGCAAACTGGCCAAACAGGCTGAGGATCCCCGAGGTGAATGACACAAGGCGACTGTTTGTTCATCGTCAAAAGTCGTCTTTGGTATATCATTTGAATCATTTTGATTTTATTTTTTGAATGAATTTATTATTTTAACATATTTTTCACCTAATATTTGCATCTTAATTTTTTTGAGAACAAATACTCTGGTATGACTGTTTGATTGATGAATTTAATTTGTTCCTTGATCACGCTCTGAACCCACAGCACTCTTATCCCAAATCAACTTTCCCCATTGTAAGGTGTTAGAATGCCATTAATCCGTTGCAGCCCCACCAAAAACAGCTGCTAAAATTAGAATGGGTTTTAAATAAGAAAAACATATTAATGAACATGAACTGATAGAGGTCGGATGTTGTAAAGTGCAATGCTGCCATCCAGCAGCGATCTGACACTCACTCATAAGCCAAACTTTTGCTCGCAACTAGACCCGTGACGATAATTACTCTATCGACGTATTGTTCAATGAATTAAATTGACATGAGTTTTTTTTCTGCAGAGAAATTAGTTTGATTGCACCAAGAATTTTGACTGAGGGTTTAAAATCAAATGTAACAGTTGCAATCATTCACTGGATGTGTGTGCGTGTGTCAGGCCGTTTTCTTTCTGACCGCTCTGTCTCTCCCTTCCTGCCTTTCCATTCATCGCCTAATAATGAGAATCTAATTAAGGCCAATTATAACAAGCTCTCTTCCTGCGGCTTCCCGTCACTCTTTCTCTTCTTCAGTGTCTCTTGGCAGCCTTCCTCTGCTTCGTTATTGTCCTCCGTTTGTGTTCCTGTGTGTGTACGCTGTTTAGTCAGTGTTGCATTAACCAATTTTTGTGGGTCCCTTTTTCAACCCCTGCATATAATGGTACGTGTCTCTTTTTTTGGCCTTTCTCACACTGCAACTTTTGACATTTTATAGTGGTAGACCTGATCCCTTCAGGCTTCCCAGTGGGTTTCTGAAAAAGCCTCATGATTTATTTTGAGGGGCTCGTTTGTAAAACTTGAAAAGGAAAAAAATCCTACATTTACTAGTTTGAAGTACTGTCCAATAATAAAAAAAACATTTAGTCCCAGTTATCTCCTTTTTTATATTATCCAATAAAAATTCCAAGTAGTTTTTTTCAATTTCTAATCACTGTCCAATGAAAATCTACATAAAGAAAAATCATCATCACTGTGTATGGAAAAACTCAGCCCCCACAATTTTATTCCATATTTTACCTGAGTCCAATGAAGATTTTGATTTCTTTCCATTTTGTTTTTCATTTTCATCTCAATCAAACTCAGGTTTGGCCCTCAGCGGTGAGTCATCACCCGTGTCTTCGCCCGCCACCAGCCACAGCTCACCGGTCAGCACACCGAAGCAGGCCACACTAGGGCCTCTCTTGGCTCAGTCCCGGGGCCACGCCGTTGTCCCGAGCACCCCTCCCGTGGTCACCATTGCGCCCACCAAGACGAGCAACGGCCTGTGGAGGGCCGAAGGACGACAGGTAAGGATGAAGAGAGGCCTGACATGTTTTTTTTTTTTTTTAAACTCACTTGTATCTCAAATCAACTGTCCCCATCAAAATACGATTAACCCATTCCACACCCCAGAAATTTGACATTCAATATTCAAATGGCTTTATAGAAATCCATATGAGCATTTATTTGATATCGACGATATCCATCTTAAAGTCCAGGTACAAGTATGCTCTTTGTCCTCATGAGTAAGACAATTCAGCACACTAGTCAAGTAGAATCACTGTATTTTAATCGTAATGTTTATTTCCATCACTGCCACGGTATGACTTTTCTGCACGCATTTTGCACTAGATGGCACTTGTGTGATATGCATGTTAATATTGTAATAATCAACATCTTGTTAAAATGCATGCGTGTGTGCGTGTGTATGCGTGTGTGTGCATGTGCGCATGCATGTGCGCATGCATGTGTGTGTCTGACCCTCCTCCACCCCATAAGGCATAAAGACATGAAGAGGGTCTTGTGTGCATCTGAAGATGTTTACTCATGGAGGGGCGAGGGACCAGCCCCCCCCCGACAATACAAAAGCCCCCTCCACCACCACCTCCGCCTTGGTATACCCTCTTGGATAAGAGATGCCTTTCTCCTCATTCACAAAGACCACTCTGTGGCTCTGCCCACCGGAGGGGCAGTGGGGGGAGGTCTCCTATTCAGACGTGTAGGCATAACAAGAGGGAGGCGGCAATGAAAGAGAATAGGATGTGAAGGAGGGAAGTGATGGCGAGCAAGAAAGGCCAGGAGAGTAAAGGCAAGCTCATGAAAGGTTGGCGACGATCGGGTGTTATGTGCATTTGGTTCGACACGTTGTCAATTAGATCCCACAAAAGCACAACAAATTACAGCCTGCTCTGTCCATAGAAAATGTTGCAGTTTCTGAGTCTAAATTTGGACTTGCGGTTCTTTAAAATTAGTATGATTGCACCAAGATAGGCAATTTTTGGGGGTTTTTGAATCAACCATTATAGATACCAAGGCATCTGAAAATGGTGATCCTTTTCATAACCAAGTAGATCCAATACAGGGGTAGTAGCGGAAAAGTGAAATAAAACGAAATAAAGTAAAACTACCAGACAGGATAAGCAGCAACAACAATATATGGCAATTGTAACTGAGATTAAAAAAAAAAAGAAAAGGAACTGAAAATCCATCAATTCATCCATTTTCTAATTCACTTATTCTCATGAGGGTCGCAGGCGGCATTGAAAATGCCGGGCAAAAATGAACAAACCAATAATGGCCAGTAGGCAGGTTCCACCCTGAACTATTTGCCAGCCAATTGCCATTAATGCAGCTTTAAAAAAAAATTAAAACAAATAACGGTTACCAACGGTCACTGATTGTATGTGATCACTGCAGTAGTTTTCCACTGCAGGATAACGAAAGAAACTACTCATGGAGTCTGAATTTGCTTTCCGTGAGCGCTGCATTCAAATACATTAAAACTTAATTCAAAGTGTGCATATGTCAGCGCACATGCACACTAGGATGGCTGATTGGGTGTTTGCTTGGATTTGTTTGTGGCTTTGACAGTGGTTTGTCTGCCCACGTTGCTATTGGAACAAAGTTTGACTCAATCATTTTGTGGCATCAGAGCAAAAACAGAAAGAGAAAGAAAAAAAAACACGTTTTTTTCTTTTAATTTTTGCATTTTACATTTAATCCAGTGTATTTTCACTCTCTGTAAAGTTAAAGTTCTCTCCACTCTTAGACGCTGTGAGCTTGTTTGATGAATGCACTTAAAGCCACTCCTTGCTCAACTTTCAACAGTCACTCACACACCACTAACACATGTCCTCACTTCTCTGCATGTTTTGCGCCACAAAAACATATCTGTTGAAAGCTTCCAGTGGCTGAAATATATCCTACCGGGTCATAACGAGGCTTTTTCAAACCGTGACAACGAGGCACTCTAAAAGGGGCCACACCAGCCTGAAGACTTGCTCCTCAAGATGGCTGTCAGATTCGTTTTTTTTTTCCCCTCACACTTCCGTGTTCTCCCCGTGGCATGTGCACACTCACCGCCAACAACGAGGCACTCTAAAGCAGTCACAGGAGTATCTGAAAGGAAGATATATTATCGGCATTGGTAACTCGCTAGCGGAGTTACTTGTGTTGGATAACCGCTGATACAAACGAAGGCACTTAAGTTTTTATATTGTGATGGAGGATGCCAGATCAGACCAGATGCCCAAGTGTGTTATTGGGCACCATTTTGGCAATGCCCCCACCCCCAAAAAACCCCAGGAATACTCATATGGTGAAAGACAGTTTGCATGTTTCCAAGAATAATGTTCAAACATGTTTAAAGTGTTTAGAAACAAATCTATGATTTTACTTTACAAGGTCTACAAATAATGATGGATCCACAGTTCAATTGCTCCTCCTGCCATCTAACAGAAGAGCGTTTTGTTGTTCTGTCTGTCACTACATATCACTGGCATTGATAGCTGAACCATGATTTCATCTCATATTAAAATAAAATGTTTGCATTGTAAACATATCATCATTATTTTACTTAAAATGATTTGGTGCACCATTTGTCTGGATTAAATGTTGCCAATCTGCGGCCATCCCACAGTGGGAGGAGCAGTCACAGATTAAATGCAGTACTGTGGTGAAAAAATCCTGCAAAGGAGAAGCACTTAAAGTGTCAGTGTGAAATGAAGAAGTGAGCAGTGGACACCGATATTCGCATCAGCTCCTCCACCTTGATCTTGACCCACTCTGACATACCAGAGCCACTTTTCCACTCAGCTGAGCCTCAGGGTGCCTCAACTTTCTTTATGCTCACTCAATACCAGTTGTGGGGAAATAAAAATACTTAAAATATTATCAACAGTATACAAACTACTTTACTTGAGTTTTTATTCTCATGACTTTTGACATTGAGAAAATGTCAGTGCTTTTCTAGCTCTTCTCCATTCATACCTTGTGACATGTCGTCTCACTTAGGTGGAGCAGAGCATTCCGAGGCTTGGAGGCGGCAGAGAACGGGTGCCCACTGACAACAACCATCCGCAGCGTGACAAGAAAACTCCACCGGTGCCCCCACCTCTCTCAATGGCTCACCCTTTTGGACTCACCCCCAGCTCGGTCATGCAGGACCCTCGAATGCAGAGCCTCAGGTATGGATTCAAGAAGCATAATCATAATGATGATGATCATTTTCTATTTATACCTATTTCTAACATTAACTGTTATTATAAGTTAGTATTTCAAATGAAGCGAACTACTTTTAACCAAAAATTATTTGTGTAAAATAGTAGCAATAAAAGTAATATTATTCTTTTTTTTTTCCAATATATAGTATCATGCATATAAAAAGTCAACACACCCCTGTAGTCATGCCTGGGTTTTTGTGACATATGACAAATGAAAGCAAGATGAATCATTTCAAAATCTTTTCCAGCGTTCATGTGATCACTAACCTGTAACACTCAAATGAAATGAAGTGGCATAATTTGCATAGGGATGTCTTCTAAATCAACCAATCGCATTGACACACAGCTGTGACCATTTTAAGTGCCTCTGATTAAACCCAAATAAAGTTCAGTTTAAATGATTTATTTTTTTTAAAGTCATATTTGTATTAAATTAATTAATTAAGATAATTAAACATATAATAATAATACATTTTACTATTGTTATTTATTATTATTTTATAGTGACCAGGGTATATACTGTAAATCTACACTGTATAATAAATACATTTAATTACACTATTTTGTCATATATACAGTATACAGTATATATATATATATATATACATATACATATACATATATATATATATATATATATATATATGGCGGCTGGATAGCTCAGTTGGTAAGGCATCGGTTTGGCGACGGGAGACGGTGGTTCGAATCCCGCTTGGGGCAAAAATGAGCACATAACACCATCCAGTGTGGGTCCTTGGGCAAGATCCTTCACGCTAATGCCTACCTCATACAATGATGAGAGACAATAAAATGAATGACATGCCGGCTCAGACGTCGCCCGGCCAAACAAGGTCTGCGTCAGGTGCTGGGGAACCAGAGCACCTTGATGAAAAATGGGCTACTGGAACAAAGCGGAGATGGGCGAGATGCGATAACATGGCTCTGTTGGAATGCTACTACTCAAGCAACCCTAGTCAGAGGGGTTACATGCAGAGAATGCAGACTGAATGGTTACTTCGAAACCCACAGTCACGGTTGACCACGAAACAACTAGTAACTCAGTGTTCCAACATCCACAAACGGCAATTGCTGTCACAACTTGAGATTGATGAGGTACAACGCAGGTTCCATGGTGAAGGGCCCCAGGCTGCCAGATCAGAGGAGGAGGTCGTACCAGAGATTGGGAGGCAAGCCCCAATGAATGCAGATGATGAGATTGGGAGGCCAGCCCCAATGAATGAAATGCTGAGCAAGGCAGCAACTGACCTGAAAGCTAAGATCATGGCGAGGATGAAAGCTGGGCAACCTAGAAACCGATTACAACGGCTATGTGAAGTACCACCTGAAAGTCTCATGGAAAGTGTGAATGCAGCACTGAGGGCGATTCCTACCACAACGATCACCGAAACCAATGAGCTGATATACGCTTCAGCATCAGTGATCCTAGAAATCCTTGGCTATCGGAGCAACTATGAGACACGTTACCCACCATGGGTGACAGTCGTGCCTGTGGTGGTCGGAGCACTCGGGGCAGTGACCTCCAAATTAGATGAGTGGTTGCAACAGATCCCGGGAACAACATCAGACATCTCAGTCCAGAAATGTGCAGTGCTGGGAACAGCAAGGATACTGCGCAGAACCCTCAAGCTTCCTGGCCTCTGGTAGAGGACCCGAGCTGAATGGGGGACGGACACCACCCAAGGGGTGAGATGAGGATTTTTTTTTTTTTATATATATATATATAAAATTATTATTATTTTTTTTTTCAGTGTTATCATCAGCTGATTTGCTGGGAGAAGTGGCAGATTGTGTCCATTTTAAACACTCAAGCCACCGAATATGGTTACTTGCCATATAATAATACAAATACAAATAATAATAAGTTTGTACATGTAAAATTAAATAAATGTAAATACTAAATATGATTTAAAAAATATGTTTTATGTAGAGCTGTCAAACGATTAAAAATTTTAATCTAATTAAAAACTCAACTGTCATAATTAACTCAAATTAACTAAAAATTAATCATGATTGCTCACTCCTTTTTTATCGTTTCTGAATTTCCTTTTATATTTTTTTGTCCTATTTTCCCCCATTTTAATGCTCTCATCAACATGGAATCATGAATCAGTTTTCTATGTGCAAAATGCAAATATTTACTGAAATAACAATTTTGATTTTCAATTTTACATGAACATTTTTCACTTGGAGCAGTTATTCACACATTATCTCTCACACAATATTACTGTCCATCAACAACAGTGAAAACAATATTTTGTCACACAACAGCTGCTTGAACAGCTCTTTTAGGGAATCAAAACAGCGCAATATAACATTATAAAGTGCACATCTAAGGTAAACTAGTACTCAGCCTATAATGGATTTAAGCCATGGTTGCATACTTCGTTTTTCTCAAATTTGCTTTGAACACAGCAGTCAGGCTATGCTGATTCTGTTGGTCCTTCTTGCTCGGAAGTCTCTCTACGGTTTTGTGTCGACATCATTTCGGATTCTTGTAATGGAGGCTCTCGCTGGCAATCAGTAATGGTTGTTCGGTTAGGGATTGTCGGTCAGCATGGAAGGATCTCTCGTTCTGTACTTTTGGATCATTTATTGGAGCACTTTGCAGCAGAAGTAGTAGTAGTTGTAACAGAAGTATCAGAAGCAGGTAATAACCTAAACTACACATAAATGCAGTAAAAATTAATATATCTATCTTTCTGCATCGCAATGTAAATATGTATATAATTGACATTAATGAATACCTTTATTTAACAATACGTTTAATAAATAATGTAATCAACCCTGATTTCACTATGTATCATTATCGTCATCATTATTCATTGTTTTAAACGTAAGAAACCATTCAACACAAACATAAAGTCGAATCGAACAAAAGAACTACAAGTCCCAATACTCAATCCCGAAGTGGAGCGCCGCATGAACATATCAAGTCGAATCGAAGAAAAGAACTACAAGTCCCAAAGGTCCAACCCGGAAGTGGAGCGCCGGCTGCAACGCATTTACTTCTTTAAACGCCAGATTGCAGACGGACAAACATGACAACTATGCACAAATGAGCTAAATAAAGACACCCTGTTCTAGCAACATTTTAGCCCACGCTGTTTAAATTGCCGATTGCTTCAGCAACTTTGTTCTTTGTCGTGTCATCCATTTTCTTCGCTTTGAAATGATCCATAGCCGTCTGTCTGAGACGAGGGGGCGGACTACTGACGTCAACGGTGTGCTTGGCCATTAATTAAGTGGTATTTCAGACTCGACGTGCTATGATGATAGCTCAGTTTACGACTGCAAAACATCCAGGTCATTTTGGTCTTGTCAGTGGAACAATCTGGCAAATTTTTAAAAGTAAACTTTCCATTCATAAACTATTTAAATATCCGTTTTGGTGTCTCGCGCTGCCGTGGCTGGCAAAACAAACGTGCGTGGACTTGTGCAGCGCGCTTGATGTTTTGTTTCTGGTTTATTTATAGAGCAACGTCACATCCGCTGTGACGTCTGCCGCGTTAATCTCGCGAGAAAATTTTTGATCCCGATAAAATTCATTTAAATTAATGTCGATAAAAACGCGCTAAACTGACAGCTCTAGTTTTATGACAAACAAAATGTAAAGAAATGACAGTATAGCATACAATATAGCATTTGTATGAAATTGTGCATGTGTTGTGCAGTTTACCTGGGCAGATGCACCCTGCGGTTCCCTCAGGCACCATCCCGGAGGAGTACCTGAGAGCGCTGCGTCCCTTCGCCACCCCTGACGACTTGCGGCTGACCTCTGTGCCTCTTGGTCTGGACCCCTCCGCCGCTGCCGCCGCTCATGCTGCTGCCGCCGCCGCTGCTTACTACCACCCGGCCTTCCTGCACCATCCTTTGTCTTTACCCAGGTACACTTCAGTTTCCAGAAAATTAATCTAAGTCAGTTCCTCTGATGGTGGAAAGACCGGCAGAGATGGCCTTGCTGGCATTTTATGACATTTTTATTCGTTTGATCTCTAGAATGGAGGAGTCCTTATGTCTGTCGGGGTTACGGTCGCAGTTCTACTCCATGCCTCCCGGGGGAGCCTTTCCTCCTCTGCACCCCTCTGGCCTCCACTTGCACCTGCCTGGAGCACGCTACTCTGCAGAGCTAAACCACAGCCTACTTGCTGAGAGGTAAGCAATGTATGCGCTTTGCTTCCCTCACTTTTTGCCCAACCATGTTAACTTTCCCTGCAGCGTGGACACATATAGTTGAGATATTTTTAGTACATGCCTAACCATGCTTCCTACATCGCATGAATGCACTGTCTGCCCTTCATAGCACGTTTGGCTCACAGTACAAAGGTCATGGGTTTGATTCCGGGTCCTAGCCTTCCTGTGTGGAGTTTGCATGTTCTCCCTGTGCCTGTGTGGGTGTTCTCTGGGTTCTCCGGTTTCCACCCACATTCCAAAAACAAGCGTGGCAGGCTGATTGAACACTATAATTGTCCCTAGGTGTGATTGTGAGTGTGAATGTTTGTTTGTCTATGTGTGCCCTGTGATTGGCTGGCAACCAGTTCAGGGTGTACTCCGCCTACTGCCCTAAGACAGCTGGGATAGGCTCCAGTACGCCCGCGACCCTTGTGAAGGTAAGCATCTCGAATAATGCAGGGATGGATGGATAATACTAATACAGTATATACATGTAAAATAAGACAATGCATATAATCATAAGTCAAGTGGTTATTTAATTTTTAAAAGGTACAGTACATAAACAATTGTTTCATTTTTTAAAGATATTTAAAAATATTTTCTGATGATAAATAAAAACTAATTTGTCACGTGAGGAGTGAAATTAGGACCCAGAAGCAGACATGACATGGAAACTGAAATGTAAAAGTCTTTATCTACAAAAATACAAAGTAACTACAGAGATCAGGGCTGGATGCAGAAGACATGGAAGAGAGCTGACACTCTGACTGGGAGAAAGCTCGACCCACTGACAACATATCACTGAGTAATCCAAGTTTGTATACTGGAAGACATCAGGCCGACATGACATAATAAAGGTAACATAATAAAGGCCCACAGCAACTGCCTAGCAACTGCATAACAATTGGTTCATCAAAAAACAACCAGTCACAACATAATTCATGACAAATATATTTTAAACTAATGCATAATGCTCAGTGGGCACCTCTGTTCTCCAGTAAATGCTCCCTTTCCTAAAACAACACTGCTTGTCTGCAGCACAATACACCGGGGACATCTTTAAGCACAACACTGTTCATCATCTGCTTCTGTAATGGCTTCTGCATATATTGTAATGTGTATGCGAGTGTGCGTGCGCTTTTCCTGTGGTTTCCCATTAAGTGTTCATCTGTTCTTGCTCAGTCATGCTGTGTATGGATTATTTCCCTCATAGTAAGCGAAGTATGCGTGTGTGTTTTTGTGTGTGTGTGAATGTTTGTGTGAGGTTCACCAGTGTGTGGTTAATATCTGCCTCATGCTGGGTGTTGCATCTCTCACCCTCCCCTTCTCTTCTCCCATGTGTTTATACGTTTGTGTGTGTGTGTGTGTGTGTGTGTGTGTGTGTGTGTGTGTGTGTGTGTGTGTGTGTGTCCGTGTGTGTGTATGTGTGTGTGTGTGTCCGTGTGTCCGTGTGTACGCGTGTGTGCATGCACACGCGTGCCTTCATACTTGTCAACCTCCCCCACAGGATGCAGATGGAGAATGAGCTTCGCCAGCGAGAGAGGGAGAAAGAGAGGGAGGAGGAGAGGGAGCGAGAGCTGGACAGACAGAAGGAGAGGCAGAGGGACAGACAGCAGCAGATGGTCAGGGCGGCTGAGGGCCACCGATACCTGGCCGACAGGCCGCCTCAGAGGGCGCCTTCACTGGAGGACCGGGCCAGGCTAGTGGAAAGACTGACCCCAAACAGACTGGGTACCCACACACACACACACCTATTTACATTAATTTCTCAGTGCGTGTGTGTGTGTGTGTTCTTTCGATGGCACGGGCACCCGCAGCGGCTCCTCTTGTTGTCTGTTGTTTGTAATTTGACAATAATTTGATGATACTTCATATATATATATATATATATATATATATATATAGAGAGAGAGAGAGAGAGAGAGAGAGAGAGAGAGAGAGAGAGAGAGAGAGAGAGAGAGAGAGAGAGAGAGAGAGAGAGAGAGAGAGAGAGAGGTCACAGTGCAAACTACAACCACAATAAAATGCACAATGCTCAATTAAACCTGCTGTAAGTGTATTATCTTTAGCGTTACTGTCTTGCACCAAATCTCCTGTAACTTTCGTGACTTTCTTCTCAAATGTCCGTCCAGATCAAGCGAAGGAGTCAGAGCTCCCGGCTTTCCATGCACAAAAACCTCTGCCCTTGAACCTCCACTCCTCTCGGGGCTCCATCCCACACCCGGTGCCTAGTCTGGTGCCCTCTCACCCAGCCAAGCACCACACTGCGCCTGCGGCGGGTGGCGTCCACGGAGCTGTGGCATCTGCCGCCATGAATGTGAGGGCCAGCGAGGAGGCCTGGACAAAAGACAGCAATAGGTGAGAATTATATCGGATAGGATTGTGTTTTGTGGCGAAAATACAGTCCACTTGAGCCCTGGGCACTTGTGATGAAATTTTCAGTCGACAGCAAATGGCAAAATGACATTACAGTTGCCCCGTGCTCAGGTATCATCCAATCATGACTCACTTGTTTTCTGGATTTGGTCACGTGACATTCACAATCTGAGACGATTGAAAACCTTTTAGATTGTTATTTAAAATCGTGTCATTGATAATAAAAGTTTTGTTTAAAAGAGAGTGCAGGTTCAGCACGGCCAGATGTTTGTTTGTGCTTGACGTGCGGTCATGGTTGCTGGAATTGGGGTGGGGGGTGATATTGATAGCGGGGGCCTAAAGGGAGAGCTCATGAGGGGAATAGTACTGGGAGCAGCAAGTAATGGCCTGTAGGTGGGTGTGGTGAAATTATTAGTGCAGTGGTTATGGGGAGAAGTAGAAATATGGCCACTCGCTGACTAATTTGTAAACAAGAGTCACCTGGGAGTAAAATTGATGACTCCATGGTGGATGTTGGTAGCGAATATCAACCTGCCCAGAAAGTTTGGATGAACGCCATCTGACTGGTAAAAGGAATGAGAATTCCAAAATAGGTTAAAATTGTCAATAAAAGACAAATCGAGATTATCATTACCAAGATTACAATGCATGTAATGCCTCTGAAATTATTTTACACAATTCTCCTGACTGAAACAATGCAAATCACAATGGGAGCTTTCTGCAGACCGTGGCTTGTGCTGTCTAATGTCATGAAAAGCCGTACTTTATTTTGGGATAATCCATGGCTTTTTAAATCGTGGTAGGTGTGTGCTGTCGTTTAGCATGCTTTGGAATGCAATTGGTTAATTCTGAACATAGCCACATCCTCAATAAGATGAGGGTGTGCAACCTCACTCTCCTAGGTGTTTATTCGTAATCAACAATAGTCCCTTTTTTTCGTATTGTTTTGTACAAGTTATAGGCCGCAAGTATGATGAAAAAGTTATGAAAGGAATGATTTTGGTGTCATTTTTTATATCACAAAAACGTGCCATTTGATCAAGGGCGTGTAGATTTTTCCTATCCACCATAAGTCAAGGTAGCATTGTTTTAGATAGCGTTTAGGCCAGCAGCTCAGCACTGGTCTAAACAGGTTGGTTGTCCTTGTGTGTATCCAAACAGAACAGGCCATCCTAACCAAGGCATCAAAGATGCACCACCTTCCCTCGGCGCACCACCTCCCCTCATCTCCCCTAAAGCCCCGCAAACCACATTGTGGAACCCCGCCTCTTATGTGGACCGCCGAAAGTCCACCCCACCAATTCGGCCCCCTCCCGGCCTGACCAGGGCTGACCGCCCCCACCTGAGTTGGGGGGAGATGTTGCAGGATGGAGCCCGGCGGAGACCAGAGGTTCCTGAAAGGTATCCCTCGGCGAGAGAGGAGGCCGGCTTGTCCAACAAGGCCGAACATGACCTCCTCGTCCTCCAGAGGCGCCACGCCAGCAGCCTCCACCTGAGGCTGTGCGCGCCCCTGTCAGACCCCAATGCCGGCAGGGAGCGGCAGAGGGACAGTGCGCTGGTGTACGACGAGGCACTTCAGCAACATCGGCGACTCCTCAGTAAGCTGGACATCGAGGAGCAGAGGAGGAGGGAGGCCCGTGAAGGAGGTGAGAATAACGGAGGCAAAGACCTGTAGATAGGTTTAACAAACACCTGAGCATCTCCTCCTTGTCTGTAGGTTATTACTACGACTTAAACGAGTCGTACGACGAGAGCGACGAAGAAGAAGTCAAAGCCCATCTGAGGAGAGTGACGGAACAACCACCCCTTAAACTCAATACGTCCTCTGAGGTATGAGACTTCCTTCTAAATACCATCCCGAGCATCATATCAAAGGCCTGTTGTCTGGAACTAATCTCAGTCTAAGAGTTAACCAGGACTTTAACGGGAGTCAAATCTTTGAGGTGAAGCTTTTAAAATAAAGCCAGTCAGGTTCAAGTCGAATTTCTTTGAACAACTTTGAGATGAGCTCACGTGCTTTTATGTCGACCATTTCAAACCAGCGATTTACAACCAGTGCACACAAGTGTGCTGTGAGAAGTCATCCAATGCATTTTAATGGTAAATTAATTTCAAAATAAAAAAGGATTTTAAACCAGTGGTTCTTAACCTTTTTAGATGTACCGACCCAACCGGCTAATATGCACATTCACAGAACCCTTAAAAATAAATACATATATTTTTTACCAATTCAAGATATTAAAAAAACACATTTATTAAAAACAGAAAGAAGTCAATAAAATTTCATGAAATAAGTATACTTTTATTTTTTTAATTGTACGACGTACTATCACGACAGTCACGCGTTGACTACTAAGCGAACTAAATTTCCCACAGCACTGATTGGACAAGCAATGTCATGTGATCATCTGCAGCCAGTGATAGCCAAGCGGGCATGTCATAACTAATTAACATGTTGAGTTGGGTGTGTCTTACCTTCCATGGCAGAGGCTTCGTCGAACCCCTGAGACCAACTCACCGAACCCTGAGGTTTGATCGAACCCAGGTTAAGAACCACTGTTTTAAAAAAATAATTTGTGGTAAGATCTTGGTCATGGAATGAATTAAACTCTTAATTAAACGTTGCGAAAAAAAAAACAAACCTTGAATTAACTTTTTTTTTGTTAACTAAAAACGGAGCGTTATAGTTTACCTCATTACCTTGTGCAGGTGTGCCTAATCTGAAAGTAATCTGAGTAACAAGTTTGATCAAGTCAAGGTATCACTGCATTTAAAGGTTTATATTGAGTCACTGACACTCTTCTGTTCTTGGTCGACCCTCACTGAAGAAAGTGGACTTCCTGCGCACGTGTGGCCTGGTTACACTGGCTCATCGCAACGAGCTTCTGCAGCGCAAGAGGAGAAAGAGGAGGCGGATGATGAGGGAGCGCAGCACCTCGCCACCTTGCACCATGCGGGTGAAGCGGAAGTCTCCCACCTTGCCGGCCGCCGCGCTGACGACGCCGTACACTGCCGAACAGATGGACGGCGCCCCCGAGCTGCAGGAAAAGAAGGACTTCCTGCGCGCCTTCAACCTCTCCCACGTCAGCGCTCGGCAACGAAGAGGTATGAGCATTACTTTCAATTGTCTCTTTCAAACTCAAGGTTCATAAAAGATGTACAGTTTAAATCAAGAAAATAAGTATCATCTAGAAAGGGAACCAAAAAAAAAAACTCTTCAAGAAATATAACGTGAACCCGAGTAATAAAAATCCACAAATTATTAAAAATACAGATGCGTGTAAAAGCTTCCAAAAACTGAACGTTAACCGATTCCAACTGAGCAAAAATGCCAACTCAGCACTTTGTTGCTACATTTAGCTACTTTTAGATTTTGTTTGAAAATGGTAAAATGCATGTCATTTCCCTCTCAACACCACAAATTCTCTCGTAAAAATATCACCTGCAGCAGTTCAGAATCAATATTTATCTAATAACATGAGCAACATATAAAAAAGAGCCCCTGACAAGATGTCTTTTGCCTGTCAAACTTTGCTTGCTCTGACCAGCCAATGAGAGCCAAAGCTGTCTCACTCAATTGACATGTTGTGTTGTACGTTAGACAAAGAGAAGACTGAGGAGCTGCTGAGGGCCATTGAGAAGAAGATTGTGACATTGGACACACTCCGATACAACTCTGTACCTCCGTTTAGCAGCAGCCCCCCTGCTGCCCCCTCCTCACTCGGTGAGACCCATTGTTCAGGTGCACTCTCTTTATAAGTGCCACCAAAACTTTGAATATGTTCAAAATTCCTTTGCGACAAGAAAAGTACAGCCGAACATCTGGCGACCATTTGGTGAATATTTGCGACCTTGAACGAACCCTGACGAGATACACGATTTGTTACCTTTGCAAAGGCTCACAAATGGTGGCCACTCAGTGGGTTAGGGGCAGAAAGGATATGCATGGCTGACAGAACACTGACACACTAATGCAGCACGTCAATTTTTGGAAAAGTTTTAGTTTAGAATGACTTATGGCAGAACCACGCTGAGTTCTTTGGCTTTTGGAAATGTTCGAAATCAATCCGTGTTAAAAAAACAAAACAAAAACAAAATGATGACTGGTTCGCACATATTCAAAATTGTCCAACTTGTCTTCACAGTGGAGTCCGCATCAACCCCGCCTTCCTGTCAGTCAAATGGACAAATTCATCCCAACTCGCCGAGCCCCTCCCCTCCATATTTACACAAAGCGAGACATGCCCCCCACGACGACGCTCTCAGGCAGCCGCCTCTACCCTTGGCACCACACCGTGACAAAGCGGCATTCGCAGAGGCGCCGCGAATCAACAAGAAGCTGCAGCCAGTCCACAACGGTCACCTCGTAGCTCCTCTGAAAAAAGAGCACGGCCTAGGAGTGAATGGTCGGGTCCGGCCTTGGGAGAGGATCACACCCGACGCCTTCGCTCAGCACTTCCACCAGGCTGTGCTAAAGTCCACACACCACAAAGGTTACGCTACGACCATTACTACTGAATTTAAATGTGTGATATTTAGTGGCAGAGATGCCCATGTATAAAAGAGACCCCAGTAACAGCCGGAGTATTGATTCAACTCTTTAGGTGAAAGTATGTCCACATAAATAAATAAATAGATCAGATTCTGAAGTGTGCTTCAGTCCAAAAATGTTACGTTACAAATGCATTTTAATCTGGCCATGTTACTGATTGAAATCTAAACAGTCCTGTTAACATTTGTAATCTGTAATCAAATGCTTGTTTGAATTATTATTATTATTATTAATTTTATTTTTTTGTATACCTGGTCAGGAGCTCGAATATCAAGTTTAATTTGGATCTGAGCCACAATGCATACCTCACACTTGTTTGGGACTTTAATCCAGGTTTGAGAGATACTGGGATGCGTGTAATGGCTGTAAGCAATCGTGACACAAAATAAAAGTGTACCGGTAACTGTATTCTGTTAGTTACTGAAAAAAATTATTAAATTTGATATAAAATACAAGTTTACTAGGAATTGAGATTACCGGTAGTGTATTTTTTAGGATTCGATTTTTAAAATGGGGACGAGACAGTTATTGATTTGGGCCTTCAGAACACTTTCAAGGTATTGGGAGGAGCAACGTTGTCCAGAGTTATCTTTCTTTGAAGCCTGACATCGAGTGCTACTCTCTCCTCACCAGGGGTCTCAAATCTGACGAAGGCTGACAGTTCTGTGACTCGCGAACTCTCTCCGCACAAAACACCTCATCCGAACCACGCCGTTCACCACGTCAACGGCCATCGCGCCCATTCCCCTCGAGTCGGTCAGGGGGAGCAACTGACCGATGCGGACGTGCACGAGGGTGAAGACTCATCTGGGGACGAGGAGGAGGACGACGATGAGGAACCACCAAGAAAGTGGAAGGGCATCGAAGCAATTTTCGAGGCCTATCAGGATTATGTGGATGGTGAGTTCAACATTGGGGATTCACCTCGGGAGAAAGAAATTTGCTACCTCTATGCTTGGTAGAAACGAATGTAATATGAATCTGATCCCGACAGCAATTAATATTAAATACAACATGGAGCATTTTTCACACGTACATCTGTTAAATCTTTTTACAAGTAAAAGTAATTTGTGTTTTTCATTTAATCTGGATCTGATCCACCTTGCATAAATTCATACTTGTATTCAATATTTTTAGACCGTTATATCTAACGCTTGAAGTTGTCAAATTTGCACGTGTGCAGGGGTTCAGAAGAGAATCTACCAAACCAATGTTAATCCAGATCTGAACCATCTCGCATTCTTTCATTCAACATTTTTAGACTGTAATATAAAATTTGATTCATTCTGGATCGACTCCATATTTTTGCTACATATTTGACAGCAATTTATATTAAGCATGGGAAATACTTTTCAAACATAAATGAACTGAAACCTCAAATTTCAGCTCGATCATTTGTCAGCAACTCAAATGTTGAAAAATTACATTTCTCCCTTTTTGACTTTTAAATCGACTACATCTGAGGCGATGCTTGGATTTTAGGGGTATAACAAGCCTTTTTTTCCTCACAGAGCGCAGTGTTGAGAGGCAGGTTCTTCACAGTCAGTGCAAAAGACTCGAAGCGCAGAACTACAATCTCAGCAGAACCGCAGAGCAGCTCTCTCTCAACATGGCGGTAGGCACCAACACCCTTTTCTTAGCTTCATTCAATCATTTTTCATGCCTCAATGGACCCTAATCATTGGTTAATTATTGATCATTTTGAACCTACTATCAATTCATTAGTGGATACATTGCAGCTCTGGCAGGGTTGTTTACATAATCCTATTGACAGTCCGACATCTCTTTCTTTGTACGCTATATGTTTTTAATGTCAAAAGATAGCACATTGGAGTTAATTTAAATAATTTTTAATGATGAAATTCCAATTAGGGTACTGAATATCATCCACTCTTATTAAAAATAACATTATACATATACTGTACTGCATATGTATCATCTGCTTTATTATTTTTGATTTCAGGTCCTACAATGTGCAAAAATGATTTGCAATAAAGTACACCACCACATTAAATGACTTCAGGTACATAAAAATGACTGCAAATCAGAGTAGAAAATAAAATCAAAAAGCATTTAACAGTTTCACTGGTTCCATGACGGCGCTCGTAACTCAAACGACTCTCAAATCCTCTTTCTCCATTTAAATGAATACAAATTCTTTGGTTCCAGCGCCATGTTGTGCTCCTTTTGGTGTGTTCGCCATGGCCGCCGTGCTGGCAGTATAATACAGACACTTAAAAGAAGCAACAAGCTGCTGTAATATTACGGGAGTTCTTTTTCAAAGATCAAGAATATGTTTCTCAAATAGTCATTGCTTCATGGGTTACAATACCGCACCTGCATTAGGATAATGTCATTGGATGCCGTTTGCCCATCTACTGTTTTGCTTTGATTTGCATTGTGTTAGCATGAACATAGAGGCCTTTCCAAAGGAGTTTATTTGATTCTTTTATATACGCGATGCGTAATTCTCACTTTTATATTTGGTATGACAGTAAACTTCAACTTGGAGTTGCGATCATTGTCTTTTAGGCTTTTTCTGCAGCTCAAATGTTTGCTTGCAAGTCAAATTTTAAATTGGATGGATTGACTTGAGGGTCAAAGTACTGCCGTATGTGAAACGTGAAGATATTGAATAATTTTGTTTAAAACTGTGTAAAATGTGTGAAAGCTTTAACACATTCAAAATAAACTACCTCAACCTTTTTACATTACTCTCGTCTTTCTCAATAGCCCAGTCTGAGTTGATTGTTAATTGCTCTTGGGAGCCCCCTAGGGGTCAAGGGACCCTAAGCAAGTGCTTCGTTGGCTTTTACCCGGCATGTTTTTCACTTCAAACACGTCTATCTCTTCCAGGAGCTTGTGAGCCAGAGGCAGCGGGTACGAGAGGAGCGTGAGAGACTGCACGCTCAGCTGGAGCACTTCAGGAGGTGTCTGACGCTACCCAGCATGCACTGGGGCAGAGGTGGGCACCTCAACACCCACATGCCCAGGTGACCTCAGGGCGCTGTGTGTCCAAAGACAACTGGCTTTGCACTTAAGAGAACTTAAAGGAAGTCATTGCTCGGCCCCATACCCAAAATTCAACACACCTGTTCCCATGGTTACCATCATCCTGACGTCACGCACTTCCTTTTTATTCAGTCTATCCAAGGGATTGGAGATTTGGAGACTGCATCCTGTATCTTTGCCAGTGTTCCCCAAACTTTATTATTAAGCCAAGGGACGTTAAAACAACAACATTTCATGGCACATCACCAAACACATCACAAAAAGTATATATATTAAAATACTGACTTTGTATGAATTATAACAGGTGGAGACAGTGAATTGTATCATCTGCTATCTAGTGGAAGACCCTTTCATTGCTTATCACCCCATTACCCTTACAAATAAATTGCTTACAGCTTATTTGACTTGGGAGGGGGAGCACCTAAAGTGTGCACAAATGTGGACATGCACATGTGGTTAATATGCTCCTAACTTGCATGGGCATCCCAGGCTAAACTTAGCTCTTCTCCAAAGCTTGTCTCTCCATCAAGTGCATCACTCAACAAACTGTACTTCCACCAGTTACTATTTTGACCTTATTGCACCTTGTAGCAATATAGAAATAAAAACCAAACCAAACCAATCAAAAATGTTCCCACAGTGAAAAAAAAGATCCTTTGGCTTTCGGTTGCACATAATTAAAATGTGGTAAGCCAACGTAATTTTTCTGGTTAGCACGTCACCCTCACAGTGCAGAGGTGCAGGGTTCAATTACAGCTCCGGCCTTCCTCTATGGAGTTTCCATATTCTACCCGTGCCTGCGTGGGTTTTCTCCGGGTACTCCAGTTTTCTCCCACATTACAAAAACATACACGGCAGTTGACTGGGGACTCCAAATTGTCCCGCGGTGTGATTGTGAACGCGAATGGTTGTTAGTCTGTGTGCCCTACGATTGGCTGGCAACCAATTCAGGGTGTACCTCGCCTACTGCCCAAAGACTGCTGGGATAGGCTGCAGCACACCCGCAATAAGTGGCTTGCATAATGGATGTTTGACATTTCAATCCTGCAACCGAAAATCTAGGTTTTTTTTTCCCAGTGCAGGTGCGTTCTGCAGTGAATAATTGATAGCCCCCCAGCCCCCAAATAAAAACGCTGGATTAGGGAATTCATCAATACAAAACCTCAAATAGGCAGGGGATTACTAGATTTGCAGTGATCAATTCATCTTTTCAGTGATCAATGGGAGATTTCCCACAGCACACTGGTGGTTAGGAATCACAGATTCAACCCATAATCAAATTCATTCAACACACATGACCAGGCTGAATGGTCAAAGCACACCTCAGGCCTTAAAACGTGAATGGAATGCACTTAAGCATAAAACACTGGTGTAAAATCCCTCACAAAACAGGAAACAAGGAATGATGAACTTGGGGTTTTATTGGCGCTTCTTAGATTTTACACTGGTACTTGTGATAGATGAAGAATTTTTTGGGGTGATGTTTTTGGGATTTAATTCACAAGAAAAAAAAGACAGAGAAGCCATATGCTGTGTTTAAAAATGCTGCTGGTCAGGAAAAAAAAAAGAAAATGAAGGATGTTATAGGATAAATGTATTCATTGTTGGGAGGCTGGGTGTCATGACAACCACATGATCACAGACTCGAGATACTACCTTTACACGCCAACACATGTGGATAGAACTTGAAGAAACATCCAGTGTTAGCGTCAGTCAACTTTTTCGTCCAAACTTTCAATTGTTTTCACCCAAAAATGTATATCTCATTTGAATCCCTTTAATTTGAAATTATGTACTATGACAGATGGAAAATGTCAACAAAACATAAAATCCTGCCCATATGTTTGAATCAGCTGTCAAAGTATTTTTTGGGATGATAGGACTGTAAATTTGCAGTGAATTATTTATTAACATATTGATGTACATGGAAATTTGCATTAAAATGTTGCTTCATGGTTTCATTTACTGTTGCACTTTCATTATTTCTAGAATCTCCTGACATGAATACATAAAAACTATAAATAGTTCATTTAGTCATTATTCATTATTTTATTGTTGTCTGTTACCTGTTTAATATTCCTGAGTGGAGTTTGAATAGTATGTCATTACAATACCCTCAAATGATTGCTTTCCCCCTGCTAATAAGTCTTGCATCAAGGTCGTCACGCTTTGAAGAAACAAACCTGACTCAACAAAGTTCCATCTCAATAATTATTGTGAAGCTAGAGCTGCTTGAGTGAATTTGGGGGCACGTAGAGCACATATATGCATTTGAAAAAAAATCTGACTGCCAATTTGACTCGAAGAGCTGTCAGTTGTTCTGTGTCACTATATAGCACTGATTTAGATGGAGGAACAAAGATTCATCATTTCAGGTAAAAATCAAATAAATCATTTTAATACCAATTAAGTAAATGTGGATAATTTCCCACAGAACACCGGTAGGGAATATCTGATGCAGTGGATTATATGGACACAAAAATCTGCAGCTACAAGAGATGACTTGCTCCTCCACTCATTCGTACTGCACATGATTATAATCCACCAACATGTGACCAATCGGTCTGCCTCTCACGCACGTGCATACCGCTCAAATCTCTGGACCAGTATAAGAAGATAGGAATTCTCTGCAAAGGGAAACAATATTTTTAAAATGCCTTCACAATGATACAGCATACTCCTCATACGACTTGAAGCAAAGTAGTTGAATCAGTACTTCTACTTTTCCCAATCTTTTTACACAAGTATCTACCTATACTCCTTAAGTACAGGATGTGAGTATTTATGACCACCCCTGTTTTACCTGGTGCAACCATAATTTCTTGATTCTTAGTGCTGATGCGCAGCACGATGAGATCATCTTGAGGGTCCACATCCCTCACCGTGCTCCTGGCCATGGCGGTGAGGTGGCGAAGGACATCCGCGTACTTGCCAGCCTTGGAGCTGTCGAACGTCGATCGGATAGGAATACCTCGGAATTTAAACAAAATATTCATTCATCCATCCATTCTCCACCACACTTGTCTTCATTAGTGTTGCAGGTTAGCTGGAGCCAAAGGCAAATTAAAGCCTTTAACCTAACATGAATGCTTTTGGTAGGAAGATGGAATACCCAAAGAAAACCCGCAAAAAGCAAGGTGGAGAACTTCCAGACGCCACACAGGAGGGCCTGAGTCGAGATTCCGACCCTAGATCTCAGAAATGTGAGGCGCATGTGCTAGCCCAGACATGGGCAAACTACGGCCCGCGGGCCGGATCCGGCCCGTTGGGCTTTTTAATCCGGCCCGCCGAAGGTTGGTGCACAACACAATTAAGGTTCGATATAAATGATTGCATTTATTTCATTTGGACTTGTAATGACAGGCATTTCAACGCCAGATGGCGCAGTTACTTGAAGTTGCAGAGCACAGGGAGGGAGGGGGAGACGATAGGAAGCCAGCAGTAGCGCCAACTCAAGCAACTCCCGCTCGATACGACGGAATAAGTGTGTCCGCGCCGCTATTTTCTATCATTGGATCCAAAACAGCGACATGCAAGTGACTCTTTGTTGCAGTGAGTTTTACTGCAATTGCGAACATTTTCACGTCCTGTCGATCATGGCATCTAAACGAAGAGGAAGAGTAATGGCCACGGTAGAGAAAGTGAAGTGTATCTGATTAAACGAAGCGGGTTACAAAATACGAAACATTCAGGAGATGCTTGGAGTCTGAAAGACTGAAATCTACAAGACTTTGAAAAACGAGGAAGTGATTTGTGCTCAGTCCGATTCTGGCTATTTCCATGCCCAGAGTGAATTGTGTTACGCGGAGTGAACACCCCTCTTTTGGAATGGTTTGCCCCAGCAGCACGGGGAAGGGCGTGCGCTTGTTTGTACGGGGCAGTATTGAATACAGCGGCACATAAACAACACTCTGATGTCCGGTGTCTTTCTTATGCACAAACCATACAGAAACAAATTGCTTGCGGCTCGACGGACAGTCGAGTAAATAAACGTTTCCTTGAATGGTTTGACTGCTATCGTGCTAAAACCTTCCGCAAACTGGAGGAAGCCAGCCCCAGAACGCTAAGTATGAGCATAGAAGACTTCGAAGCGTCCCGTGTCTGGCTTCAAAAGTTCGCTGCGCGACATCAGCTGAGCAACGCTGTCATGTGTGGTGATCGAGGGGAGGTCAAGTCAGAGACAATGAGTGAGTGGAAAGAAAAGCAACCAGGTCTCTTACACGTCTCATTTTGGAGCAAATAGTCCTAACTTTGGTATATTTTGTCATATACCTGTACTGCTTGCTGCAGTTTTTGGCCAACATATTGTTGCACTTTGTTGCTTGTGTTGTCACACATGTATGTTGCTCACATACTTGAACCTTCATACAGGACATATACCATAGTTGTTTAACCGTTCACATTAAAAAAAAAAAGTATGGTAATACTTTTATGCTTTTGTTCTGTTGATGTTTGGTATGGGCTGTCAACATATATTTTTTTTTATATGTACCGTGTCTTGTCCTGACACGGCCCACCTGGCAAATTTAGAAATCAATGTGGCCCCCGAGCCAAAAAGTTTGCCCACCCCTGTGCTAGCCACTAAACCCCTCTGTTACCCAAAACAAAAATATGTGAACAGTAACAGTACAATTTAGTTGTTTGGATATCTGTGTGTGCGTGTTTTGTTTTACCGTCTGCATTGGCCACTATAGTTCCTGCTACACTACCATGGGCTTCGATTCTCTGCAAAGTTTCCTCAACTTCAGCCTGGAAGAGCGATTAAAAAAAAAACAATAAACAGAAAATGAAACGTTTCAATAAACACTCTGAGAACAGGGGTACAATTCTAATGATTAATGAGTCATAATAATTAAATTATAAAATACTGCTTGATAGATAATAAACAAACAAACAATACCATCTTACTGGACGAGACAGCCTCACCACCTGGAAGAAAATGTTCGTTAATTCTCAGCGCCGCCCCTCTTTAAAACGGTAAGTGATTTGTTGTCTTCATGACATCGATTAATAATTATTGCGTGTTATTAATGTGACGTTGTACGTAACGTTTGCTTACGATATTTTTCTGTTACAATAGCTTGAATTGGAGCATGCTCACCGACGTGCTACGTGACGGCCATGTTTGTAAGGGCGACTTCCCATCAAAGGCGAGGCATAAACCTGGAAAATAATTAGTAACTTCCACATTTCCGAATCGATTTGTATGAGGTGCACTTTTCTAGTAATGAAAAAACGCGTGTTCTATCCAAAAAGAACGTTTGCGCAGCGGGGTGTTGGTGGGAGGCTAGACAAAAAAGTTGTTTTTTTACCCGTGAATTGTTATGCCTGCTCCCTTGTCCAAAATGTAGGGCGTTGTGTGCAAGCACGTATACTACAATGTGGCGGCATCTTTGCTCTTTCGTTTTACCAACAATGTGATGGCAAGAAAAACAAAATAGTTAGAAAAGGTCAAGTTCATTGACCTGTCACAGATCTTTCTCTCTCTTTTTAATACAAAAAGGTTAGTCTTACCTTTAAATTTAAAATGTTGTAAAATTACCCAGGTGTCTGAAATGGTATCATAACATCATGTCTGCTGTTAATAGCAAACCCATTAGTGTCAAAATCGGTGAAGAATTGGATGAATTATGATTAATTTATTGGAACCAAACAGTTACCTCAATACAAGTGAATGGAAGAGCTCACCCTGGACCCCGGTTCAAGATAGCGGCTACGTAATCCGGGGGCACCACATTGCTACTTACTCAAAAGTATTAGTAGGTACAGTGCTCTATGTCAGAGCATTAGTTCTGACTTTTGAACAAATCGGACCTCAGCTTAACATTCAAGAAGTTGTCCGTTTTTTTTTTTTAATCATTCATCATCCGCAGCTATGTCCGCTCTACATTTGAGCTTAGGTCACTAACCTAGGTTTGACACAAGAAAACATTTTAGAATGCTGTATTTTCCCTGAAACTATGTTTTTTACTGTACTGATATTATGATAGTGTCTTAAATTGAGTATACAATACAAAAAACACACACACACACTTTATTTGCCATCTCCGATCACAGTAAAGCAGTAAAGCAAATATTCAAACTGGGTAGCATCTGGTCTGCAGACCTGCGGCACCGGACAGGGTGAAGGGGTGGAGCAACTCAGAGAGGTAAAATGGGACGAGACCATTTAAAGGTTTGAAAAATAAATCTTAAAATGAAATGACATTTAAAGATTCACAGTTTTAAATCCTGACTTTTTTAGAATCATTCAGAGTTTCAGGTAGTTGTCCCGCTGCTTAACCCAAGAAGACTTGAGCATAAAAGCAAAAACTGAAGGCTGGATGTTCACCTGCAGGATTTTCTGGTGGACAGCAGAATTACATTTTCCAGTGATTAAAGTGATTCACCGACAGACTAAATTAGCAAAGCAGAGCCATGCCATCACACTGGCACCACAATGTTTGACTGTAGGCAGGATTTTCTTTTCATCAAATGCTGTGTTATTCATAGGGTATAATGCTTCAGGCCATAAACAAATTCAGTCTTTCTTCTTGCAGTCTACAGATTATTTTGTTAAAAAATAGGATCGTTCTTGGCAAAATGTCAGCTGAGCTTTTGCGTTCCTTTTTGAAGTGTTTGGTACACTTACAAAAAAAAAGACAAAAATCAGTCAATACTTTTTTTCCCCAGCACTGTACATGTAGAAGCACAACTTCATAACCCCTTTGTTTCAGTCACATATCATGACCATTTATAATCCAAAAAACATCACTTTATATTTTCAAACTACAGTATCAATTTTCCATCCATCTATCCATTTAATCCGTTTATCCTCACACGGCTCGAGGGCATGCTTGAGCCCATCCCAGCTGTCTTCCAGTAGTAGGCGGGTTACACACTGAGCTGGTTGGCAGAATCACATTTTGTTGAGGCAAATACTCTTCACCAGAAATCCAGCAGCCATAGCTATGACTGAACTCTGAGCGGTAAAAAAGCCACTACATTTGTCAACTAAGTAAGTGCGCACAGTCTCGACTAAGGTGGGCGCTTTCAGACATTTGCTGCGGAATAAAAACATCCTCTCCAACCTCAAAAGACCACGTCTACGTTTTTCTATGTCGTAAGAAGAAAGGTCAATGTGCAACCTGCTTGCGCAAAACCACTTGCCCAGCCACAAATCACCAAATAAACAGTAGTGTACAGTATACACTCACTGTCGGCCTTTGATGACGTTTTAAGTGGGACTTTCCGCATACGTCATTCGGTGCTTCCGACTTCTAAGCTAACCCGACCGTGGTGTTCTTTATATTAGACGTTATAAATCTCGCTCTGTCGCCGCGTATTACTTATCGAGCATACCATGTAGCCGCCAGAGGGTCCCAGCAACGCCGACAAGTTGGACTCTTAAGACGTGCTTGTCCGAGGTGACGCTAACAGCGAGAGACGCTATGTCAACAACGCGGCCCCTTCTCGGTATGAAGCGAGTCACCGAGCTCGCGTGCGTCGAGCAGCCAACCAGCAGGCTCTGCGCCTCGGCCGCGAGGCAGCAGCAAGACACCCCGACGGTGGATGAGTTTACTGTCCCGGAGAATAAGCAAGACGAGCTGAAATGTGCCCAGGCTCGAGTGGAGTACGTTTTCAAAGTGACGTTCACTATTATCGGGCTGTTGGACCACACGGGACAAGCACACGGTAGCACGGCTTCGCGTCAGATATGGCTCCAGCTCAGAGGAAACACTGACGACGTTTCGAAAGCAAAGGTGAGGTCTTTATTTCTATGCCCCTAATAAACCAGCGGGGCCGATGTGACTGTGGTGTAAACGTGTGCCTTCAAGTGGTTTGAACAGGTGGGTCGAGTCCGAACTGGCCGATAGTATCTGGAGCTCTGTTAATCGTACCTGAAAGTGACTATGCATAGTTCACATAGTGTAAGAGGAGACGCTACTTAGTTCTACCTTAGCTGATATCAATTGTAATGTCAATCATTCGTGTGTGTGTGTGTGTGTGTGTGTGTGTGTGTGTGTGTGTGTGTGTGTGTGTGTGTGTGTGTGTGTGTGTGTGTGTGTGTGTGTGTGTGTGTGTGTGTGTGTGTGTGTGTGTGTGTGTGTGTGTGTGTGTGTGTGTACCCCTCCCCCCACAAGAAAAATGTGTGTATTTTTCGTATCAATGTCAGCGACGTTTAGTGAAAGGCCGAATAATTACTCTCCATTGATGGGACATTGTGATTTCCTAGGGACATTGTAAGAAGTGATCATTTAGCGTTGCATATTGATGTTGTGTGTTTCTTACCTTGTTAAATCCTCATTGATAATTATTGTGAGAAATTAATACTGGTCAGTGTCCTCACATAACATCAATACCATTAATTAATCATAATATTAAGGACATCAAATCCCATGCAATTTGAGCAAATTTGTTACTTCGAGAAGTGTGGAGTGATCAAACTGGTAGCTCTTCGAAATAATTGTTAGAAATAGCTCAGGCTGAGATGTGAATGTCACCGACACGCGAGGCCATTTTGACTTTTATAAACATGCGTAGCATGACATGGTTTGTGCACGTGTCATTCGATGCCATGTATTGTGCCCATGCGTGACACTTCATGAACGCATCCGATTAATTTATAAATCACTTTTGTTTTTGTAATGTGAATTGGTGATGTGGATCCCACTGAATAAATGCACATGAATTAAAGGTTGGATTTTACTCCTTTTTTTTGCCTTATATTATTTTGGGGAACCCCCCCAAAAAATATTAGAGGATAAAAAAACACATCTTAACCTCTGGTGCTAATAATTATGGAGGGCAGTGTAACTTTACTTAAAACGTTAAGTATTCCTCCCAAAACAACATAGTCCGATTCAGTGCCACTGTCAAGAGAATTTACAAAAATAAACACGTTCTGAGATTGACACCTCTGACAATGTCACCAAAAGGAACATTATTTCAACTTTAAATAATATTCTAAGCTAAGGTAAACTATAAGTGGTCATGCCTCGGAGTGTGCTGAATGAAGTAGCCAGTGACTACTGTGTTCTCGGTTTATTCTCGTGAACGGTTTATGATTGAGCAAATCAACTTTTTTATTTCTGTCCTAGAGCGCTAAGTTAACGAAATATATTTGCGTTTACCTACTGCAACCAAAATTCCACAGAGGGCAAACCCATTCTTTAAAGACACTCATTTACTCATTTCAGCGATCGTTTCGTTTTGACAGATGCGCCCTGATATGTGACATCAGGTTCTCATTCCACACTAAAACCTTTCTTTCTCTTCTGCTGAGTCATGGTTGAGTCATTTGGAATCCTCGTGCTGAGTGTGTTGGTGTCTGCCTAATACAGCGCCTAACACGTTTATATCAAGTTTATGATGCAGCTACCTATGTTAACAGCCTTGACAATTTCCTAAATATTTTTGGGGTTTGTTATGGTTTATATACCATAATTTTTAACTCAATTAATTAAAAAAGTACTGTTTTACAAACTATACTGTAGATATATTTAGTTACTTGTCACTCCGGAATAGAAAAAAATGACTTTGTAGATGAATGCTTGACTTGATTTATTTAAACGTCTCATGAAAGGCTTGTGAGCCATCTCAAATTTATAAATAAGGGGAATTCAATTTGGGATTCATTCATCACTGTTGCAACATGCGCGCACACACACACTGACACACTTGAAAGGAAGTTCCCAGACCAACCAGCAGCTGACTCATTCACACATTTCTAGTACCCGGAGATTCCCCGAATGAGTAAGTGGGAGGCCTCTCTGGTGTCAACTCTTGTGAGCCATTGTTTTGCATAAATCACGTGGGAAAACTTGAACTACATATAACTGTGTGTATCGGTGTGTTTTATGTCTTTTTCTACTATAAGGATGATCACCAGCTGTCCTAAGCTATTTTTTTAGTTGAATTTATTTGCAGTGAAGTGCACATGTTTCAGGAATGTCTTCAGGATTACTTCAGAAAAATGCCTCATGTTAATGTACTGCGGCATACATAATTTGCGCATGGATTTTCGCTAAAGGAAAGGCAAGCACACTGGACTGATCATCTGTCAAATAACAAGATTGATCAGTCACCATTATTGGCAAAGCATCAATGTGACCAGCCGTATGCCTGATTCCGAGTGATGTGCTATGAAGGTAACGACATAGTGCTGATAAGTGTCAGTTTTTATGTATAAAGTAATCTTTAGCACGCAGTTGTCTGCTTACTATTGAACAAAATAATCTGGTGACAAAGCATCACTTTGCATTGCCGCCCTTGTTGTTCTATTCTGTGGTCCCACTGCTGCTTTTTTCTTGCTTCATCACCACATCCTGTTTCTGCTGGCATTGCTTTGGTCTTTTGATCCTAAGTGTGCAACAGAAGTGTCTTAGCAATTAAAAAAAAAGTCACTAGATTTATCGGTTGCACTTGCTCAAGTGGATGAAAATGTTACTTGCATATTTTAATAGCCAAATATGACCAATTAGGATCAGTCTGGAGACTGTCCTCTGTGTACAATTGAATGGAAGACTATAAAAGACATTTTTATGAAGACATCTGGCAGCTGTTTGGAATTGTGCATGCATGATCTTTCTCCCTTAATGTCGTTTTTTTATTGTTTTTCAGGAGTATGTCAGGGGGCTGTGTGACCCAGAGCTGCAGAAAGAAGAACGTTATCCAGTGGACATGCACTGTATCTTTGCCGGAGCCCGGGGCCTGTTCCTGGACAGACTCATACGGGACACAAGTGCTGAGGTTTTGGTTCCTGAGCCAGGACGCCTGCGCTTGTTGGGCCGCACTGAGCCTGTCGTGATGGCGCAGAGCAGAGTTCAGCAGTTTGTGGCACTTTTCCAGGTGAGATTAATATACAACCATGGGCTGTGTATTCCAAATGTTTTTTTATTAAGTAATGTTCATACACCGCGAGATGTTTTAAAGTCAAATTTACTGTTTGGCATTTTCCAAGTTCTGCCCCTTTGTCTGCTTTATTCAGGAAAAGCGAAGTCTACTGAGTGACAGAGAGCAGGCAGTGAAGCGAGCGTTCAAGTCTTTTGTGGAGGAACGGGACGACAAATACACAATGGAGCTTCTTCTACTGCCATGTGCGCTGAAAGAAGAATTACTCGGACTGGCTCACAGTCCAACCAGCTTGCACACACCCTCAACGGTTTGTGTATTTTATTTTTTATCATCATATACTTACAAGCAGGCAATCCTTGTGTTTTTATCAACTTCCACATTCAAGATCCGCTGAAAAAGCAATGCAGTAGTCACACTAATAGATGACAGGGATGAAAGTTAAGGGGGACCCCCTCCTAGAAAATTCATTCAAACCGAGTGATGTGACTGAAGGATCATGAAGTGGGCAGGGTTGTACAATTAGTTTTTAATGAGAGGCCAACTGTCTTCAACTATTTTTGCGCCGGATGAATATTTGAATCGCAGGTGAACTGCAAAGTCCTGAAGCAACAAAAGTAATGTCTCTGGGTACATAGCCTGCCGCCATCAAGCTGTACCAGTACAGTGTACACCGCACAATATGTTTTTCGATCATACTTAAAATTTCTTTTGTGCCCAGAAGTGCGTGTCAAACTTGGAGCACTTCACCTTATTCAGTACCAAAGTCGTTGCCCGATTTCCAAATGTTATGCGAGTATATCAGTCCTTGTGTGATACTGTTTGATTGTTGTTTATTTGATTTTGTTTAATTATTAAACAATACCAAGCCATCTGTGAAAATATTTTCACAATAAACTAATGCTAAATATATATTTTTTGCTGTTTTTTGATTAATTGATTGACTAGTAGATCAAATAATTCATTCTAAAAATATTAATTGGCTGCAGCCCTAATGTTCAGTTCAGTCGCATCGCACAGTGTGTGTCGGGCTTTAGTTGCTGTGGTTTGCAATGGGTCTTTTCGTATAACAGGTTCACAGATCCAAGAAAGTCTTGACAAGTCAAGACTAAATGTCATGAAATTACATCAATTCAAGAAGAGTATTTCTTCAACGTTGATGTTTGGAGAGAGGGAAAAAATTTAAAGTAACAAGAATGACATCAGTATTTTCACTACAGTGTTGTGCAGCTTTCAAGATACAAATGAAGTGAAAATGACAGCTTTTGTGTATTGCAACATTATGAACAGGAAATATTTGTATCAAGTCTGTTTTTGACATCCTTTACAGTCGGGACTTTCAAAGTTTGGTACTATGAGGCTCCCCTCGGGGAACAAAACAAGGCTGGGTCCTCCCCTGCTGCCCCTGCCACCAATCAAGTGATTTCCCCAGGGACTGTTTTATGGGGTTTTCTTGCCGTCTGTTTCTTCTCTGTAGAAACTAGAAAGTTGGGGCCCGCCTTCTATGATGTAAAAGTTACTTGGCTATTTTCATAAGTTCAATACAAAACTGGATGAACATGGGTAAATTGGGGCTGAAATACATCCATCCATCCATTTTCTAATCCACTTAGCCTCACAAGGGTCGGTCGGGGGCGTGCTTGAGCTATCCCAGCTGTCATTGGGCAGTAGGCGGGGAACACCCTGAACTGGTTGCCAGCCAATCGCGGGGTGGCTGTAAAGCATAAAATGAACTTTCATAAATCACAAAAGATGATAGGAACAGAAAAAAATGGATGGCGGTAGCTGCAAGAACTTGGACATTACAACTGGAGGGTTACGTCTTAAGTTCCTCCGCGGACAAAATATAAAATATCAACAAGTTGAGATGTTAGTCTGCTTTCTGTCTATTGTCTAGATGCCTTGCATGTGTGTGATCTGTGCAACACGTATGTACAGCAGAGTGTGATTTGTCATTTCCATTTCCCCTCGAGGTATTACAATGAGGAATACCTGTATAAGTAATTTCAAAAACATCGATTTTAGCCTTACTTTTCCTTTCCTCCTAAAAAATTGAGCTTTTTGAAAACTCCGGCGAGGATAATAATAATAATAATAATAATAATAATAATACGTTATTTATAAAGCGCCTTTCAAGACACCCAAGGACACTTTACAATAACAAAAAACACAAAACAATAAAAATTATTTAGTGTTTGTTTATAAATTGTTAGCTTTTTGAAAGTGATGTGACATTTTCTCATCAGCCACTACAGCATTATTTTACACCCATGTCAACAAAGTTTTTCCATCTCCTTTTCTGTTCAAGTGTGAAGAATAAACAACAAAACTACTCATAAATATTATCACAATCTGTCCCCTAGATGAGACACTTGCGAAAACAGTGCTTGACAGCGTACATCTTACACATTGAACATGTTGTGTATTTCAGACCAAGCTAAACCAGAACCGAATATTGTGTTGTCTCTCAGACTCTCCTGAACCAGAACCTACAACCAAGCATGGCAGAGTTCGAGCAAGATCGCTCACAGAGTAGCACTCCTGTGACGGAGCTCTCCTTTCGCATCTTAGATACTAGCTTTGAAGACAGAGGAACACGGACGACGCCTTTTGGCGACGCTGCTGGAAAAGCAGGAGGAGGCATCGGTTTGGGTCCCGAGGCCATCCTGTTCAATGGCACCAGGCCTTCACACAAGCGACGCTCTTCGGAGAGTGAAACTCGGGACACTAAAAGACAGTATTCTCTGGAGCGGAGGGAGGAGTCCCCGGAGAGGTCGAGGGACAGGGAGCGACACTGGGACAGAGAAGGCTATGCAGCCAGTAGTAGCTTTCGATCCAAAAACACGTCTGCTTCATGCACAGTCTCCTCCTCCTCAGCGAAAGCAAACACAGTCACAGGTGCAATCATGCTGAACCCTTGTGATGGTATCACTGAAGAAAGCGAGGCAGTCAGCCCAGAAACTAACCTCCGTTGTTTGGTCAATTTCTTCAGGTGAACATTGCAGTAGTAACAATGATCACAATTCATTTTAAATTCAGATACGTGTACCAAATGTGTGTTTTTTTTTTTCCAACCAAATTTCCTTCAGATCCATGGGTTACCAGCAGGACGTGGTGGAGCGTGTCATCAAGGATACGGGTCAAATGGAAGACACCTTCCTCATTTTGGAGAAAATCGTGGCCGAAACGAAAAGTTGTGAGGGGGGAAAAAAAAGAGGAGTAAAAGAAACCAAACAACTGAACAATGTGCACTCCTCCTCCGCCTCATCCTCCTCGACGACATCTCTAGCCGTTGAGCGGGAGTCTGGGAGGTCCAAAGAGAATATTAAGCCCAATCATCATGGAGCGAGTAGTAATGGACTTGGCCACCGGAGGCAGTCCAGTGGCAGTGAAGCCAGCACTCAACAGGTAACATCCATTTTAAGCCACAGTGTTCATGGTTTGGCTCGGTTAGACACTATAGCATGGAAAGGGGCAATCTCTCTTGTGTTTTCATTATGTGGGCCTGATGACGTTTCCTTTGTTAGCTATTTACATTCACCAAAGAGCGGAAATGCAAGAGTGCTATGTACTGAAATGATCTGAAACAGGAAATGATCTTCTCTGAATCTTTTGTATGACTTAATCCTCTGTATTTTTAATAGGGATAAACTATTAATTGCATTAGCAATATAAGCACGATTTGATATAATGCAGTTTTTTAATTTGAAAAACTGCGTTTTGACATGCAAAAGTGTCTGTCTGATGGCTTTCGGATGTGTGCCACTGGTGAGATTCTCTGTGCAGTAATAGCACAGGGTGCTTTTACAGATACCCCATGCGACTTTGGACAATTGAAATGCAAAAATATATAGCATGTCTTGTGGTTTACACTTGTGTCTTACATTTCTGATGTTCAGGGTTTTAATTTTTGTCTCTGGTCTTCTGGAGTAGCTTGCATGTTGTCTTCATGCTTGTGTGGCTCATTCCCACATTCCGAAATCATCCAGGTTACTTTAATTGAACACTCCAAAAAGTCTGTGTGTGTGTGTGTGTGTGCGAATGGTTGTTAATGTGTACACACGGTGTATTCTCTTTCGCTCAAAGTCAGCTGATGTAGACTTTTAACATGTAAGCCAAGGACAAGTGCTGTAGAAAATGGAAGGTGCCAAACCATTCTGTTTGTTAGAACAGTCTTTTAATATTTGCATCGTAACATATATGATCTTTAATGCTACGTCTTTCCTGGAAAAAAAATCTCCAAACAGACCAGTTCTATCAAGAGGAGCGCCAGTGCGCAAGGAGGTGCAGGGAAGTACGAGGTCATTACCATTTCCGATGACGATGATGTCGGCGTAACAAACAGCAAAACAGCAGATACTCGGACATCAAGGCTTACGATGACACACGGTGACACCCAGACCGGATCCAGAACAGAATACTTGGCACGGGGAGGCGGGAACGTCACACATAGGGATCACCTGTCAAGAGGCGGGACGCGGACTCTAGGTGGACCAGTGAAAGTCGAGACTGTGACGGCACTGCGCAGCGCACCCCAGTGGCTGACGGCCAGCACCACCTCTGTGGCTTCCAGTGCCAGTGTAGGTATTTCATTAATGTGATGGTTTTCTCATTTTCTTGGCTTTGCTCAACTTGTTTTGTGTCATGACAAATTTCAAGATATAGTACATCAACCTTCTCATCCACAATGTTTTGCTGGAATGATATAAAGGTCTTGATTGTCCCCTGCAGTCGGCTCCTACCACAAGCCGGCTCTCTGCCTACCAAACCCTCGGCCACACGGTCTTTCACGGCGGCGGAGCCAGGAATCCTCCTACAAGCAACCCACCGGCGCCACCTGTGACCGGTTTGGCTCGTTTTCACCAATCATTGAAGACTCCGTATACACTGAAGCTACCCAACGAACCGGGGCTACCGGAGCTGCGCCACATCATTATAGATGGCAGCAATGTGGCTATGGCGTGAGTTCATGTGTGGAGATATGGAATTTTCTCGCTTGATGGCCCTAACTCCAATAGGCTCATTATGTCAATTAATTGCCAGTGATGTTGCCCACTTGAACAACGCAGACAAAACAGGATTAACTAGAGCATCCATTCCCTACCACTGCACTGCCACACAGTCTCATGTAATTACAACAGTGATTTGCTAGCTCACTGAATCTGTGAAAATGAATTCATCTAATTCCACTTTTTTTTTCCATTTCATTTTCATGGAGAATAGTGGCTTAGGAAAAATACTGTGTATTTGTAAATCAACCTGCCAGTGTCAGACAGTGACAGAAAGAAGTAGGCAGTAGGCGGGGTACACCACAAACTGGTTGCCAGCCAATCGCAGGGCACACATAAATGAACAACTAACCGCGCTTGCACTCACACCTAAGGACAATTTAGAGTGTTCCATTAACTTGCCATGTATGTTGTTGGAATGTGGGAGGAAACCGGAGTACCCAGAGAAAACCCACGCAGCCACAGGGACAACATGCAAACTCCACACAGGCAGGCCGGAGCCGGAATCGAATCCTGCACCTATAGATATATATACACCATTTTTTTGACCTAATACTGTCTGGCGATCAATTCAGGGTGTATGCCGCCTCTCGCCCAAAGTTAGTCTGGATAGGCTGTAGCACACCCTCAACTTTGAGGGGGGCAATATGCATAGAAAGTGGAAAGATACCACACACTATTTCAAGTTGATCCGTGTGTGCATTTTTGGTTCCTTGTTGTCATCATCACAACATTGTTTGCTTTTGTCCCCATCTCTTTAGTCATGGCCTAAATCGGTTCTTCTCCTGTCGAGGGATTGCGCTCGCCGTGGAGACATTTTGGAGGCGGGGCCACAGGGAGATCACTGTATTTGTTCCTCAGTGGCGCCAGAAGAGAGACCCATCGACGACAGGTACTTAAGGCATTTGCAGCATGTATGAATGAGCAGACAACATTCTTGTCTTTGGCTTTTTTGGTCTCTCAATTTTTACACATCTAATATGAATCAAAGATGCACCAAAATAAAACAATACAATTGCCAAACATAGATTCAGGATCCAGTGTGCTATTTTTCATTCATGTGGTTGTCTGATTTTTCTGACTCCCATGTATTGCATTTTTTTTTTTTTGGGCAGAACAACATTTTTTAAATCAACTAGAAGATCTGCGGCTGCTTTCTTTCACCCCCTCCCGAGAGGTCTGTGGCCAAAGGATAGCCTCGCATGATGACAGGTGCACACATACAACACACGCCTCCCGTTTTGAAAATAGTTGAATATACTTAAAGGGAAAATCCAATCAAAAATGGACTTCACGATTAGGGGTGGGATGATTCAATTACCCCCAATTTTATTCAAATCACAATACTTTATTATATTAGATTTATATCATGATTATTGATTGTACTGTAATTTGTGATTCAATATCATGATTATTGGTATTTTCTCAAACAATACATTGTTTTCGTGCATTCTAACATTTTAAAACATTTCAATACAATACAGAACATTGAATCATGGACTTCAATCAATGCAGCCAGATGAAAGTCAGTCACCATTTTGCACTTGGTTTTGACTGAAAATGTCATCATGAGTGCCCAAGGGCTCTCAGGTTACAACCAATCAGGGCTCAAACGCAGAAAACAGGTGAGCTGTGATTGGCTGTTACCTGACTACTATGATGTCATTTGCAGTCAACAGCAAGTGACAACATGTCCACCCCCTGAGTTGGATATAAATCAGTGATTTTTGCTGATTAATTCATGTTCCACAAATGCAATATTGATCAGAACCAGAAGTGGGGCCGCACCGAGCATATTGTTAAAAAAAAGTGTCTTGACTTCCCCTTTGTGTTAATTTAAGCAGGAAATAACATTTTTATGCATGCATACATATTTCTCTATCTCAACACTCATCAGAATCAGAATCGCCTTTATTGTCATTGTATAGCATACAGCGAAATTTGGGTGCTACTCCTTAGTGCATTTTATAAATATAAAATAAAATAGAATAAATAAATAAAATGGCGGTTTTACATACATACATACATACATACAGCTGTATGAGTAGTAAAGATGAATAAAATACATGATAATATATTCAAAAATTGTCTCCACTGACAAAGGGAAATGTTAATGTTGAATACTTGCATTCTCCATTAGATTCCTGCTCCACTTAGCTGAAAAAACAGACGGCATCATTGTAACCAACGACAACCTGAGAGACTTTGTCAACTCTTCAGACACTTGGCGCCGGATCATTCAAGAGAGGTGATTGGTCATATGCTCAAATATCACACGACTCAAGTGGTCATTTGAGTGCCGGATCCAGTGTAAAATTCAAATATTATTATTATTTTTTTTTTTTTTTAATATTGTTATTTACACAGGTTACTGCAGTTTACTTTTGTGGAGGACCACTTCATGATCCCTGATGACCCTTTGGGTAAAAATGGACCTCATCTGGACATTTTCCTTTCTAAAATGAACAGGTGTGTGCTCCCTTAATCGAAACATCTGAACCGATTTTAAAATGCCCCCACACGTGATGAAGACAAAAATCCTTTTGTGAGATTTACGCCAGATAACCAACCTGGCACCCCACACGCATTAACAAAAAGAGTAATAGCAGATGAAGCCATAGAAGTCTTATCTTGTCCTTTATTGGTGAATGACACATTCTACAAATCCTAAACACAACCCATCGCTTCTTTGTTTGTGTCCAGCAACAGTGAGAATATCAGACCGAGGCCAATTTTATGTTGGTTTATTTCACACAATCACATAGTTTGTGGCTCAGCCAATCTCTGTGTTGACCACACACAAAATGATTTGCCGTTATAAATGTGGACGATGCAGTCATCCCACATTGCACAAAATAAATGTTTCAGAAAAGAACTGTACACAGTTCAATATAAGTGCAATATAAAATATAGCATTAGCAATATATTTGTAGAATAAGTAGTATAATAAATCAGCAATAGCATAAATCGCAGTGATGCCAGTTTCGCTTTGCATTCGCTTGCAAAACTATTCATCTTATATATATAAACGATATCTGCAAGGTCTCAAAACAATTTAAATGTGTCCTATTTGCTGATGATACAACTTTCTACTGTTCTGGAATTAATCTGAAACAGCTCCTGACAACCGTAGAAAACTAATTAAACAAATTAAAAAACTGGTTCGACAGAAATAAATTGTCACTTAACCTGAAAAAAATTGAAGCTAATTGTTTTTGGCACAAGACCAATCAAACACCAAGCTAAAATTATGGTAAACCCAATTGAGATAGAAAGAGCGAATGAAACCAAGTTTCTCGGATTAGTAATAGACTCAAAACTATGTTGGAAGCCACATATCGATAACGTAAAAAGAAAAATAGCCAAAACCATAGGGATCCTCTACAGAACCAAGGAAGTGCTAAATAAGAGATCTTTGTACACATTATACTCTTCATTATTATTACCAAATATGACCTACTGTGTGGAAATATGGGGAAATGCCTGCAAAACAAACACACTCCCGATTCTAAAACTAGAAAAAAAGCAATTCGAATTATTAATAGATCAAAATATACGGAACCCACAAATCCATTATTTATCAAATTAAATACGATGAAATTTTATGACCTGGTTGATTTAAAAATTGCTCAATTAATGTACAAAGCACACAATAACCTGCTCTGCCAAAACATTCTAAAGTTCTTTGAAATTCGAGAAAGCAGCTATGATTTAAGAGGTACCAACTTGTTAAAAAAACTAAAAACAAGAACAAACATCAAGCAAAGAAGTGTATCTATCAAAGGTGTTAATCTGTGGAATAATTTCGAGACGGACCTGAAAATGAGTAAATTGCTTGCTGAGTTAAAAAACAAATTCAAAAAAATAGTACAAACAACCTACATCAATCAGAGTTAAAATGATAAGTTCTAAACATGAAATATAATGATAAATCAGAACTAAGTTGATAAATAGAGAAAGGTATGGAAATATCCATTATGAATACAAGAGAAAATTGACACAAGAGTGCCAGGGTGTGTATGTATAAATCACGATACACACCAAAAGTTGTAAAAATATCAAGGTTAAGGGTAAAGCATGAGCCTTAATGGAGACTTCTTTCTTATTATTCACTTTCTTTTCTGATTGATATAAAAACTATTTATTAGATATAAACACATAACACGGGGTAGGACTAGATAAGTTCTTTACTTCTTCCTACTCCCTTGAACATAATAACTGTGTTGAATGATGACTGATTTCTCTTACTTACCTTATTATTACTGTATATGTTTTATGTTATGTTCAATAAATAAACCAAACCAAACCATAGCTTGCCCAACAGCGTATTGAATTTGGCTTTCGCATGTTCCATAAATGCACAGTGCCGTCACCTCCTCTCTATTTTCCCGTATGTGGCCCTCAGTGTAAAAGGTTTGGACATATCTGTTTTACACATTTTCTCCTTCCCTGACCATCCAGGCATCTTCCTTTGACCCCTCCCCCTCTGAGACCCCCAGACTTGCGTCCATCCACCAACCAGCAGCATCCAGTCTATGTGCAGGCCCTCCACTCCGCTCCATGGACTCCCGCCGTTACTCCTCAGCCCCCCTCTTCCCATGTTACCCACCCGAGCGTGCAGTGGCCCCACCCGGGCCGCCGCCGCAGCGCCTCTCCCTCGCCGTCGCCCCCTCCCCAGCGTTCGCCGCGGGAGACGTCCCAGCTGAAGAGTCAGCTGTGCGCGATTTTCCCAGACCAGAAGCAACAGATCGACCGCATCCTCAGCGACAACCCGTACATGAGAGACTTGAATGCCCTGTCGGGGCTGCTGCTGGGTTGATTCACTCGCTCAAAAACCAGACTACATACACGCATTCAAGGGGGACCCGTAACACAGTATAAATAACAACTATTTATTTTCCTCCCTCTTTCATCTTGGACAGTCTTATTTTTATTTTTATTTTTTTACTGATCTAAAAGCATATTTGTTCATCTGATATGAACACCAATTTCCTTTTTTTCAGTTTGAAACAATTTTGTCAAAACTATTAACATAAAAAAGCAAAGCAGGTTTTATTTTATTTCTCTCTCTCTCTCTTTCCTTTGCCCCCTTCAAATGTGGGACCAGCATAGATTGAGAGGACTGGTCGCAGAATTTGATGGGCTTCTTACCACAAATGCATCCATACTACCTAATGACTGCCATTTAGACAAACTAGCACAGTGACTATTTAATGTCATGGTTGTCCTGCAAAAAATGACAATGACATTAACAGTACCGCTTATAGTTTTAAAGAAAGGCAGTTGTGAAGACAACCTACACACATCTGTATATAGTCATAGTTTTGCTGACTATAAAACAACATGCTAGGCACATAATGGGCCCATTTGTGTCCCTTCAAAATAAAGTACAAATACACCTTAAAATTATTGGAAATAACCACTATCAATTTAGTTTTCTACTTGCTCCTATGGTTTGGTGTGCCCTAACATGGAAGTTTGTGGCAGTCAACTTAATCCCCTTTTATTCCCAACCCTTTGAGTAGCTTGCCAGTATTTTGGATTTCATCTTTATCAATTCATGCGCTCAATTTTAATTGTTCCTCCAAAAATCTAGATTGAGAGAAGATTGAGTTTTTTCGGGGTTTACGATCTTCCCAGGAACACTTACTATTCAGAAATTAACTATTGGTTGTTTTTGAGCCACTTGAATGATTCGGTCACTCCATCTTGTTTTCCAACACTACAAGGCTCAATTATATAGTTTGCATTTGTTGGCTTGAGTTAAAGTAATTGCAGTCACGAAGCAGAATTACGTCAACTTTGGTTTTCACTGTACTTTTGTAGCAATGAAAGAGGTACATGGGTTCTGTTGATTCATGTCAAAATACTCAGCTGCAGGCATGTGAAGAATCACTCCTGGTGCTTCTTTCACCCTCCAAGCAGAGTGTGGACAGGACGTTTCCCCTGCATGCGTATATGTGATGTGCTTCAGTTGTGTGACATACCAACCCAAGTCTGTATAAAACATCTTTAGTTCACCATATTGTAAGCATTGCTGAAGGATTTTATTTTGTTGTATTATATTTTCATTGTGAACTACATTCTTTTTTTTCTAAATCTTAATATTTTTGGACATGTGGTTTAATGTATGTGAAGAATTCAAATAAATGCCACAGTCAACAGTAAGCCTTTGCGCTACCCTCTACTTAAACTTTTTGAAGGGTGCAGTGATGGACAAAATTCATGTTCAATTTTTTGAAGTGGTAGCATGAATTTCTTGCGCTTTATTGGGTGCACAGAAAACCAACAGGAGAATGTGAAGTCATTTCCTTGCAGGAACAATAAAGAGTATTACCACCACATGTATGACTACAGCAAATGTGATGCAACAACGAGCCGGTCAGCTTCTGTCTGAATGCTCATAGCACCATCCATACAAAACGAAGGGAACAATTAAATAACATCCCAGAATAGGAAGGAAATGCTTCAGTATTAAAAAAAAGTAATTCGGCGAAAACAAATTACATGATAGTTTCCTTGTGTATAGTCTTCACGTGACTATCCCCTCCTCACTATATTCAGGCGTGCTTTTAATGAGTGGGCGCTAATACGGTCCATAAAATGTATTATGCACACATTAATACTGTAAAGTATTCGGAAAGAAGCAGCAGGTCTCTCTTACTGACAAAAGCGAGGCAGATTTCTTCATTTTATGCTCGTTACGTCACAGCCTTCGTAGGAACGCCCCCTCCGCCACGACATCTGGCAAAATAACTACAATATTTGCACCGGCTGAAACTCCTCTAAAGTGTAAAGTCCTGTGTCTATTTGTATGAGCAATTATCTTCTAAAATTGTCATATCTTGATGTGCGGTCGGATGTACCAATAGACAAGGATTTAAATCAAAGTTAACTTGGCAACAATCAACGTATTGTGTAGGCATGTGTTCGTCAAGGACGAGGTGGGATTTCGTCATCTTTTTTTTTTTTTTTTTAATGCTCTGTTGTTTAGTTAGCTGCCTCGCTATTTACCCTCTTCTCAGTGTTGGCAGGAACACTTTACCAAGTAGTGTATTTACGTAAAGTATTACTTTTTTTTTTGTCATTGGCTGTATTTTCAGACACTGTAAATACAGAAATGGAGAAGATGAATTTGAATCATAACTGCGTTACAGCAGTGATGTCACTTTGTAGGTGTCCAGTGTTTTAGTGTAATTACTGCAATACACTTCGCAAGTAAATGTCATTCTGTGTTGCTTTGTTTGTTTGTTTTTCTTGTTTTGCTACTTTTAGATTTTTTTGGGGGCCAATAGTTGAACAGAAACAAATTAGTATTCTATTGTGAAATGTGGTCACCCTGGTCATGTAATCCCAAATCCTACCTCAGCAATGTGCCACCTATTTTGAACTGAATTAATCCCTTCTTGTTGCTCTGTGATGTGTTTGTTTTACAGTATACACCTTGTAGTTATGGTTATACATGGGCATAGTAACCAACCACCATTGAAGACATGCAATTTAGATGTAGACTGTTCTCAAGTTTTGGGGGGCAGTAGCGACTTGTTAAACAGAAGATGAATTCGGGAAGGAGCAGAAAACGCACAACAGATGGAAACATTTGGCATGTACTGTACATTTTGTTACGATAATTGGCAACTTTTGACAACAGTTGAACCTCTGATTACAATCCATTCCATTGTCTTGGATTTTAATACAACGTTTACAATCGGAAATTATGGGATTTCAAACATCTGTATCAAGTAAAAGTAATTTTTTAATAGCTTGTAGAAAAATAGTTGGGGTTTGCCCACCCACCGAGTGTGAAATGAAGGAAACACATTAACGTTCCTCTGCCCATAGTTGTCTGCTCTTCTCTGGGACTAATTTACATGAGGCGAGGCAGCATGGTTAGCACGTCTGCCTCACAATTCAGAGGTGCAGGGTTTGATTCCGGCTCCAGCCTTCCTGATTGGAGTTTGCATGTTCTGCCTTTGCCTGTGTGGGCTTTCTCCGGGAATCCCGGTTTCCTCTCACATTCCAAAGACATGCATGGCAGGCTAATGGAACACTCTAAATTGTCCCTGTCCCGAGGTGTGATTGTGAGCATGAATGGTTGTTCACCTCTGTGTGACCTGCGATTGGCTGGCGACCAGTTCAGGTTGTACCCCGCCTACTGTCCAAAGACAGCTTGGATAGGCTCCAGCATGCCCGAGACCCTTGTGAGGATGAATGGATTAGAAAATGGATGGATGGATAATTTACATGATAACAAACCCCAAAATCCAATTGTGCAATTGCTTCATAGCCGTGTCTCGATCTTCCTGGCATTTATTAAATACTTCAAGTGACAATATAGTTGTCGGGTAGTTATAAATAATATAGCGAGCATTCAAGATAAAAGGATCAGGTGAGTGGTTCCCTCAGAACTTTTCACATGTCAAAGGATATTAAGACACTTGGAAACTGGTTTCAATTGTGTATAAATGCATATAACTTAACAGGCAACGTTTAAAATAACATTTGAACGTTTGTAATTTTAATGCAAATGTAAAAAGTTTAAAATTAATTATTCGCTTGGAGTATGTACATAGCCTTAATATTTATGATGCGGGGTGGAGACTTAAGAGTGTTGCAAACTTTGACTTCATGCTTTGAAAACACCCGTAACTGTCTCAAAAGAAAGTGATCCAACTTAAAAAAAGAAAACAATTAATTGTGGTTTTAGGCTTAACTCTTGCGTGGCAAATGTTCAGAAGGATATGAATGATTTGTCTTGAGAGGTTATTCTCTTCACAGTAAAACATGCAGGGTTGTTTTCCCAATCCGTTTGCTGGGTAACTGCGAATTTTGAGCAGATTGGCTTACTTTTAACAAAGGTTGGGTTAATTATTTTGTCCCTGTAGACTGGGTTGAAGAATGAATTTGGATTTGCTGTAGAGCTGAGTTGTGTTCTTTGTTGAACTAAATTTAATGTGACATTCTAAAGAAATGTTGATGGTGGCTGGATGGCTCATTCGGTAGGTAACATTGCCGACTTGGGTAAGTGTTTGGGGTTGAAATGTGGGTCCGGATTGACAGCCCAACCACAGAAAATGGGTGGGTTGTGTCTTCTTTGAAAATGTTGGTCATAAAATGTGCGTTATTTGTAACCACAACTATACTATGTCATCTCCTGTGTTTATGGCCTCCTGGTAATGTGTTCTCTTTGTCCACAGTCCATCCTGGCTAAGTGGTGGGTGGAGTCACTTAGCTGCAGCTATTACAATCACTCAGATCCACCTGTCCCTCCCTACTCAGCAGCGGATACCGGTATTTAAATTCTGCTGCACATGAAGGAAGGTGCTGGAGTATTGTTTTGCTTCCTGTCTTGCTGCTTGCTTTTCCCACCTGGTTTGTGTTTCTGCCAGATTCGTTGTTGTTCCAGTAATTAAGTTCCTTTGTGATTTTCTGTTTCCTTTTTTTAATCTCTCATCGGCGTACCAGAAGTACTTAAGGTTTTTGTTTCTCTTAAAGTGATTTCTGTTTTGTTTTTGTAAATACCTTTTTACACTGCTCCCTTGTTACCTTTCTCTGTGACTTTGTCCACCACCTTTTGTTGGTGAGTAATTCCACTTGTTTTTGTTCTGGCGTCAATGTTTTGATGCCGTTATTTTGTTAACCAGTATTACTTGGAATAAACCCTGTGTCACCGCTCTCAAATATTGCATGGTGGTGCATTCTCTGGCTGTCAGCCAAACTGTAACATACCAAGATGTCACCTGGTAACCCATTTATTGGTAGTATGGGTAGTTTTGGATTAAAAAAAAAAGTGTGATGAGTCAAATCCTCCACTCATTGCACTGGGTATAATTAGCCCAATATTGGTTAGTTCTAGGTTATTTCACCCAATTTGTTTTAACTAAGCAGTTTTAAGAGTGTTCACACAAGGACTAATCTTTAAAACTTAAACTTTCAGATGTGCATTCTGTTCTTGAATCATTGTTATTCATTTATTTGATGCTGTAGCCATATTTTAGTGAGCAACCAAGAAAGTCTTCTGTTCTACTTTCCTGGTTTGCAATAACTTAAATTATACGGTCAGCCCATATTTCTCCTTTGACATCACTGCTACTTTTCTGTGGTGGCATCAGGGAAAAACAAAAGAAAATCAAAAACATACTTGTGGAGTTCTTGCTTGAGAATGCGACTTTTTTTTCAGAATATGTTGATCGAATTGAAACCTCTCCCATAGACTCAAATGAGTGTGAGCATTTGTTTCTCTTAGGTTTAAGGTTTCATTTTTCCCAGACAATGGTCCTTTTTTTAGTGAAGAGAAAAACTCTTCCCAAGCTGACAGTTTTCGGCTGTCATTTCATCTGAGCTGTCACTGCTTCCTGGTGATGTGTCTTAAAAGACCATTGTCTGATAAAAATCAACCTTAAAGAAGGTTATTATGCTATTTGCCTGTCACTGTATGCCCTACGATTGGCTGCCGAGCAGCCCAAACTGTAACTGCCTCTTGCCCTAAATCAGCTGAGGAACGCTCAGCTCACCCGAACTCTTACCAGGATAAGCGGGATAGAAAATGAATGAATAGATGGATATTGATCAAATGCAGAACTGTTCGACTTCAGGGGCATTCTTTCTGCTGTGTTTCTCCAGAGCAACTCCCCTCGCTTTGGTTTAAGGGCCTCAACTGTAATTTGGACCATGTTCTCCATGAGCAATTCATCAAACCTCTGCAAGGTGCCAGAGAGAGCCAGAATCAAGAATTTGTGTCCCATCTTGGATGAGAGTCTGCTGCCAAGCAGAGTTATGTGTGGAATTTGCTGATGGCAGTGGGAACAGCGGCTGCCTCACCTTTCTCCCTCATGTTTCTTGTAACCTCAGCCACTCCACGTGTCCTCTGTACATGCATTCTCCTCAAAACCTCTGTGGCTTTTGTTCACTCTTTTCCTCATTTTCATGGGGATTAAAACTGTCTAAAGCAATACATGTCCTGTTTTGTCCTTGAAGAAAGTCGAATTCCAGCATGCCAGAACAGCTTAAGACTTTTTGCCCCCCCAAGTCCCACACAGGATAATTTCTGCTCCCAGTACTTCCATTTTCTACTCATTTAATTATTATTCATTACCTGCAGTGCAACACAAGTATTGACCTGCCTCCCGAGTTACCGTTCTGTACCATCCAATACGGCGCTTTCATAACCACCTACCACTGTTTGCATCCCCCACCCCACACACACACACTTTTATTTTTTTTAAAGAAAAAGTCAGTTTCAAACAAAAGGTGTTAAGTGTGCTATTGCAGGTACTACCTTTGTGGACTTTGCACGTTCTTCCAATGTTCCCTGTGTTCTATGGCAAACACACGCACATTAGGTTTAATGAATCCTCAAAGTTCTCCATAGCTTGCGTCTACCTACCCTGCCGCTGACTGATGACCAGTGCTAAGTGCACCCCGCCTCTCCTGTAGACTCCAATGTGGGAGCTTCTAGTTCTCAAATGAGGACAGTAGCAATAGAAAATGGATGGATAAAATGTAAGGAAACACGACTAAACTACCTCTCTGGAATGGTTCCCTATCAATTGTGTGAAATTAAATAACCTAGTAAAGCTACAGTCCCATATAGGTGCCGGATCAACACGGACCACATCCGCATGATCCGGCGTGTGGACCGTGTAGCCGCCGTAGCTCAGGTGAACCCTCTTCGCCCTGGAACGTCCGGCACTGTCCTTGGGCTCCGGGAGGCCAACACGGTGGTTTTGGGAAGTTCAAAACTGTCGCGTTCGTCCGTGAAGGTCCGGGAGTTGGCAACAACCGCGTAGGTCCGTGTAGCTGCCGTAGGGTCCGGGACAGTCGATCCCTGCCGTGTTTGTCCGTGTATGTCCTTGACAGTCCGGGAAAAAATTCACACTCGACCATCAAGAATCCTGGCGCAGAGGTACGGTTGTCTCCGAACTTTCACGTGGTTACACGGACTACGCCGACAGTGTCAACTTCAGGACTACCCTCACGATCAACACGAGCTACTACGACGAAGACGGTGCAAAACGGATACAACACGGTTGAAACACGGCGGATACACGGACTATCATGGAAGAACAAGGAATATCACGACGATGACGGATAGACAGGGTGGCAACAAGGACGTTCACGGTGCAAACACGGTGAAAACACGGACTAATGCGGACTATGACGGAGGAACACGGATAACACGACGATGGCTCATGCTCATATAAATAGGGAAATTTGAACAACGATTCACTCCTTTCCTGTGCTACCGACGCTGCAACATGGGGGATCAGATGACGGCCGAGAACAACCTGATGCTGATGAGATGCCAGCTTCAACTGCAAAAGCTCAGGTTGAAAACACTATCCTCATTGCTAAAGCGAAGATACGAGATTTTCACGTTAAAATGCACGCCGACATCCAATTGCAGAATGATGGGATCACCGGAAATTAGCCAGCTTTTATACAAGTTCTTGACGGTCCGGGTGGACCGTGTGTGTCGTCGCTGCCGTGTAGGCGCCGGGATGATTCGTGTAGGCGCCGTGTTGGTCCGTAAATATCCAGGGCTGTTCGTGTCACTGCCGTAGGTAGGTTCGTGTTATTCCGTCGCTTCTGCCTTGACTGTCCGTGCCGATCCTTGGTCATTCGTAGGGCACCGTGGTTGATTCCGTGTTGCTGCCGTGTTTGTACGGGTTCGACCGTAGCTGCCGTGTTACCACCGGGCGTGATGGTTTTTGGACGACCGCCAAACTACAGTCCCATATAAGCACGGATGGACACGGCAGTCCCGGAAAGTGCCGGATCCCGCCGGATTAAGATCCGGGATGATCCGTGCTCTTTCTGGGGTTTTTTGAGTGTGACGGTCGCCCAAAACCATCACGCCGTGGTAACACGGCAGCTACACGGTCGAACCCGCATAAACACGGCAGCAACACGGAATCAACACGGTGCCCACACGAATGACCAAGGATCGGCACGGACAGTCAAGGCAGAGCGACGGAATAACACGAACCTACACGGCAGTGACACGAACAGCCCTGATATTTACGGACCAACACGACGCCACATCGAATCATCCCGGCGCCTACACGGCAGCGATTATTTAACACACACGGTCCACCCCGACCGTCAAGAACTTGTATAAAAGCTGGCTAATTTCCGTGATCCCATCATTCTGCAATTGGATGTCGAGCGTGCATTTTAACGTGAAAATCTCGTGATCTTCGCTTTAGCAATGAGGATAGTGTTTTCAACCTGAGCTTTTTGCAGTTGAAGCTGGCATCTCATCAGCATCAGGTTGTTCTCGGCCGTCATCTGATCCCCCATGTTGCAGCGCCGGTAGCACAGGAAAGGAGTGAATCGTTGTTCAAATTTCCCCTATTTATATGAGCATGAGCCATCGTCCGTGTTATCCCGTGTTCCTCCGTCATAGTCCGTGATTAGTCCGTGTTTTCACCGTGTTTGCACCGTGAACGCCCTTGTTGCCACCCTGTCTATCCGCTATCGTCCGTGATATTCCTTGTTCTTCCATGAGAGTCCGTATCCGCCGTGTTTCAACCGTGTTGTATCCGTTTTGCACCGCTCTTCGTCCGTAGTAGCTCCGTGTTGATCCGTGAGGGTAGTCCTGAAGTTGACACTGTCCGGCGTAGTCCGTAACCACCGTGGAAAGTTCCGAGACAACCGCACTTCTGCCGCCAGGATTCTTGATGGTCCGGGTGTGAATTTTTTCCCGGACTGTCAAGCGACATACACGGACAAACACGGCAGGGATACGACTGTCCCCGACCCTACACGGCAGCTACACGGACCTACACGGTTGTTGCCAACTCCCGACCATCACGGACGAACACGACAGTTTTGAACTTCCCAAACCACCGTGTTGGCCTCCGGAGCCCAAGGACAGTGCCGACGTTCCAGGACGAAGAGGGTTCACCGCGGAGCTACACGGCGGCTACACGGTCCACACGCCGGATCGTGCCGGATGTGGTCCGTGTTGATCCGGCACCTATATGGGACTGTAGCTTCACACTCAAAAAACCCCAGAAAGAGCACGGATCATCCCGGATCTTAATCCGGCGGGATCCGGCACTTTCCGGGACTGCCGTGTCCATCCGTGCTTATATGGGACTGTAGCTTAAAGTGGGCCACAGCTGTATCACTGCTGAATTGGAATGGACAATTTTGTCCCACCCCTATATACCGTATGGGTGACCATATGGGTAAACAACTGATAATTGCTCAAACACATGTGTTAACATTGCACCATTGTAACATTTGAGAACAAACAGTTGTAAATGACCACAATAAACATTAACATCAGATTACCCTGATTTTGAGGCTTTAGCCAAAAACCCTAGTACTACAGTACGTGAGTCCCCGGAATCCCATCAGCTCTGCAAGAGGTCGCATCAACACCAAGATGTCAGTCTTGGACTTTGGCACCGGCACAAGAAAGGAAACTAACTTACGGGCAATGAACAGAGGAGGAGCAGGTTTGCTTTACTGTCATCTGACCATTTCACGTTGATCTAAAACACCCTGGCGGTGCACTAAAAGCGTAATGACTTTGAAATCAAAGTGGAGGAAAGCGGAGCATCAGTGGAGAAAAACTAACTCATTTTGACCAGAAGAGACAATGTTTTGTAACTTTAACAAAGAGCTACTAAAAGCAACACAACACTTTTCATTAGTTGAACCTAAACAATACACGCACACTAATTGCTGTGGTGGACAAACTCACAAATCCCCCAAATCAAATAGCGCCAGAACTCCTCTCAACAGATAAATGCAATTAATTTTCCTGCAATTTTAGTGAAAAAGTCCAATCCATCAGGTCAAACAAGCCAGCAAAATTACAAAATGATGCAGCGCATAAAATCACCCAGGAATAATGTAAATAAAACTTTAACAGATTTGCTTCACCAGTTGAAACCATCGACTAGCTATCTTGACTCATTAACATCGGACTTTTTCAAAACTATTGTGAAATCTGCTCTCACTGAGTTAGAGAAAATAATCAATGGCTGATTTTAGACAGGCACGTTTCCTAAACCCTTTAAAGTAGCCGCCATCAAGCCCCTTCTAAAAAAGAGAATGCTTGATGTCTCCTTGTTAGTAAATTATAGACCTATCTCAAACCTTCCCTTTTTTATCGGGGTTTGATGATCAAGTGGTTTTTAATCAACTCTGCAAATTCTTGAACTCCAACTGACTTTTTGATAAATTCAGGATTTCGAACTTATCACAGTATAGAAATAACTCTTATTAAAGTACTAAATGATATCTGGTTGAACACTGACACAGGGATTGTATAGGTGCTACTCTTACTGGATTTAAATGCAGCATTTGATTCAAGTGATCATCACATATTGTCGAACAGGTTGGAAACTTGGGTGAGAATAAATAGAACTGTCATAAAATGGTTTAGGTCTTACTTAGACGAACTGAGTTACTTTGTGACTATTGGAAGTTTTGAATCAAACATGTGGGGTGCCACAAGGGTCAGTCCTTGGACCCCTTCTGTTCTGTATGTGTATGTTATCTTTGTGTCAAATGCTTCAGAATGTCAATATTGGCTATCACGGTTATGCAGTTGACACACAGCTATATCTAGCATTGTAGGTGTGGTGTTTTTGCTCATGTGAAGCACACTGAGTTGCCTTGTATATGAAATCAGCTATACAAAAAAACTTGCCTTGCCTTAACTCTTGGGGGAAAATGGAGGAATATAAAAATCAAATAACACCACATTTGGCACTTTAAGACAAATGGCCAGAACTGCTCACTTTTGTCACTTTTAATAATAATAATAATAATAATAATAATAATAATAATAATAATAATATGCTATTTATAAGCGCCTTTCAAGACACCCAAGGACACTTTACAATAATAAAAAACACAAAACAATACGGGTTGAGCAGCGGCAGACAAACGCGCCAGCGTTCACTCAACCCGGAAATCGTAGTTGAGCAGGTTTTTCACATACTGGTATCTGTACGTATTTTTCTGACTACTTTTTTGCCTTTACTCCCTGTATTTGAAAGCAGATCTGTGATTTCTACGACTTAATTTGTTAAAAAAGTACAAAGTTACCAAATACAGTATTGCACGCGACGAACTTCAACAATCTGAACCAAATTGATTGTGTGTAACATACAGTGACAGGACAATAAAGATGATTCTGTCTGAATGAATCAAGGCACTTTTGATTTGACGAAGTGTGAATTTCAAAGATTGTGAAAATATCATTTATTGTTTTCGTAATGTTGCTTTTGTTTTATGATTTCAAAATTGACAATCTTTATATATTGTCATTTTACTGCATTGTTGTATATTTTCATTTATCCTGCTTTTTGTCTTGGGTTTCCCCTTTTCATTTAATCTGTTTTTTTATGCTTATTTCTGTTTTAGTCAATCACGGGTAATTTGCCTCACGATCGGTGATTCAAAACAAATAAATTCGCCTCCCTTGCCTGTTGATGGCACAGGACGTACTGTGAGAGCTTGCGGATAGAAGCCGAGTAAGGGCGCGCTCCCGAGACAAACTTCAACAACCGTGCGCGAGCCCGAGTGGCTGCTCGTTGCTACTATTAGCGCCTGGCGTCTCGGCTCTGCTTCACGAGAATTTGCGAATGTGTGCCCCTGCTGCTAGCCAAGGAAAGACGGACTACACCGAGCCACTGTCAAGCTCCTCTCTGCGTATACGCCGTTTTACCCGCGCTGAAGTCAAGGATATTTCTTTCGAGGTAAGCTGGGCCGTGTCATTAATGGCGAGAGGACGTTTGCAGCGAGTGTGCTGTGGTCAAAACAACAGCGTTAGCTTCCCTTCCATTAGCTCGGGGGGCTAACATAAGATAGCCGTGTTGCTAACTTGTTTGCGGGTTTCACTAGTTAAATTACAATTTTAATTGTAGCCTTCAGACGAACTCGTTACTTATAGCAAGTGGACACGTTTTCCTTTGTTTAGTTGGGAGTAGGCTCTCTAAGATAACAATTAATCGAGTTCGTGATCGTACATGCTAAGGGTGCTGTTCTCCGTCACGACAAGGCCTGTAGTGTGTATGTGTGTGTGTGTGTGTGTGTGTGTGTGTGTTTGTTTTCCTCGAAAAGCACATAATTTTCTAGTTGACTCCGTTTGGCTCAACGTAAACCTGTGTTAGTTTGTAGTTTGTTCGATGTCCGAGAGAGGAAAAGATGAACAGAGGAAAAGATGAACAGCGACTTGGTAGTGGTTGCCCGTGAATGACCTGGCTTCAAGCGGAGGCTTGAATGTCAGCATTGAGCATAAAATGTAATTGAAACGTCCCTGTCCTGGAACATTATCTTGCCTCTTCAATCGGCACCTGTAAGTCGACCTGGTGGTAACGTGTAATGAACTAGGACGGGCAGGTACATTTTCGGCTGCAGTTTGTCATTAAGCGTCTGTGCTTGTGGGGATTAATGCTCCTGTCTAAGATAAGCTTTATTTCACCGATCAGCGACATTAGGGCAACAAACTGTTTTCCAGGCTGGAGTTGTACCTCACGTTCAAGCTAATATGTCGATTAAATGAGCTGAAGTAAAAATAATGACATTTGTTATCGCTTTCATTTAATTCAGGAAAGACGATGCACTCTCACACCGCACCTTTTCGGCTTTCTTCATTGGGCTCAGGAATAACCAAGTGATCAGCTGAGTAGCCTGTTGCCATAACAACACTCACTGAGTCAAGCATCAACAGTGGCGCTCTAACACTGCTTGAAGTGTGGTTTTTGTATGTGTATATGCTGATTTGTTGCGGTTGTTATTCTTGTGGTGGCAATGTATGTGCTATACCTGTCATCTGCGCAATTTCTTCTTAGTGAAAAGCAACACAGGGTTGTTAATACAGAAATGTAGTCACTTTTTGTTGTTGCAGCCTTTTACATTTAAACTGCCAGCCGTTTTCAGACCTTCCTTTACGCTACCATTTGGGACAAAAAAAGCAAATATGTAGCACAGATTCAATTTCTGGATTCTTAAAATACAGAAATATGTCATTGGCAGTGAATGAGTTAATCAAAGTTATGGTCAGTTTATAACTGTCAAATGTTTTCGTCTGCTTGTGGAAGTATACGTTTGTTTTTGGAGTGTCAAACCCGACTGGATTTGATAAATAAAGATCTACATCTTTACAGTGCTTTAGCATGTAGTTCTGTTCCTATTGCAACAACAAAACCCAAATTTGATCGTCTTTTAGAATGCACCCTACTCTGCGCAAATGTTGTAGTAAGTCATAATTACATGAAAAAAAACTTTTTTGGCTGTAAGTATTCTTGTAAACCCTGAAACGTCATAATCCATCAAGTATTTGAAGGAGAAATAGTTCTGAGCTGCCATTAACAGAGTTGTATGTAAACACAGTAACTACTGTACGCTGATAACTGTTTTTCCATGTGACGCGTGATAACATTCTTGCACCTGTGCAGCAAGGAGTCTATTGCATAACCTCCATATTTCAAAAATGTGCTATTGTTTGTTTGACAAGTACTTCTAGCCCCGCCTCGCCCCTAATATAAAACATTTAAATCAACTCAGTAAGTGCGGTCGTAACTGAATGTACGCTCTTGTGCTGCATGATGACGTGTTCTTGCACTGCTGCAGAAACTAGTTTATTGCGCACCATTTGTAACCTTACAATGGCATCTTTCAGTAAATAGTTGTATGAAAACCACGTCCAGGTCATCAATATAACATATTCAAATAAACAGGAGTTATGGCAATCAGCTGAGTTTGTAATTTTTGTGTCATAATTCAGTAAATATTTGGTTGAAAATCCTCAAGTCAATATGAAGCAAATGGACAAACAGTACTTATCACTGGTAACTGAGTCTGCCTTTTTATGGTCCGCATATTCTTTCTCCATTAGTAAACTCAATGTTGGGACGTTGTAGTCAATTAGCACAAACTGAGGACCCTGTTGTAGTCAATTAGCACTCTTGCATTATTGTTCTTCTTCTTATTTATTTATTTTTTGTGTTATGTACTGATGACCAAATTATCCAAATGCACCCTTGCCACAAAAACTTCTAAAGATGACTAAAACACTGTCATGAGCCAGGGCTGTACTTTGGAGTCCTTCGTCAAGAAATACTTCATTTATGCACACCAACTGCTCATCCTCATAGACGAAGCATTCTTGGTCGACGTACGCTGACCTGCCACAACATTAGGCGTAGAAAAAAAAGTAGTGTGTTTCCGGTAGACCGACCGACCGAGAATTTCTACCTTTTTCAAACCTACATTTTTGTGTAATAATAATAATAATAATAGTACATTTCATTTATACGCGCCTTTCAAAACACTCAAGGACACTTTACAATCAAAACAAGAACAATAAAACCACAGACAAAATTATAAATAATAAAAGGAAAGATGAATTTAGAGCGTTTACGTTGGTGCAAACTTTCGCGATATTCACGTTGCGTCGTTTGCCCTGTCGTCTGTCAACAACATTGAATCATGGCGGCGGCCACGATCTCCGACAACAGTTTAAACCGCGTTTTGTGTGTTGCAGTCGCATGCTCGCACCATAATATTAAGAAAATAGCATCCACTGCTGTATCGAAAAGATTCAACAAACTATTTGACGAACACCACGGGCCGTCTAAGACGCGGGACGCAGAGGTAACGAGATGGCTGTAACACCCAGCCGCTGGGTACCCAACTCTCTTGCCGCCTTTGGTTTCAATCAGTGGCGATTGCTCTCGGACTGCAAGGGAAGCTCGGCTTCCCCTAAAATGTCAAAGAATAAGTGATCAAATATATGAATGTAAATTTCATTGTGTGTACATGTCATTGACTAAATATGCGCTACAACGTGCTCAACTTTTGTTCCGAATCAGCTTCTTCTTACTGGTTACGACGCGACTCCCTTCTCATTCATCCCGCAGTTTGGCACCTATGATGTAGAGCATAGATAATCAGATCATCAGCAAGCTCTGCGGAAGCCTGACATTGAACCTGTTCATTTGAATCAGGTGTGTTGCAACAGGGAGACTTGGAAAACATGCAGGGCATTGACACCTATGATGTAGAGCAACACTTGCTACCTTCAGCATGGGCATGTTTGATCTCAATGTGGCAAATCAGGATATCGCACACTGACAGAAAGTTCATCACCTCACCTGCACTCACTCTTGAAGTAGATAGTTGTCAATATTTAGCTATCGAACTGCTTTCACTGCTGGTCTTCAAGTTTTGCACAACTGTTGCCATGTTCTGCTTCTTCATATTGCAAACTAGTTGAGACAGAATCTCCAGGCCCTGTGCTTGTTTCACAGCAAACAATTTTGCCTCAATTGCTGCGACAAATCGATGTCGCACAATTCTTAGTTTTAACACTCCCAAGAAGTTGTTGTCATGCACAAAGTATGAAATCACACAGGTTCAGGTACGGTAAGGTGGTAATTAGGTTGAGGACTTCCAATTCTTAATTCCCGGCAGTTCTGCTCAGAGAATCAGCATCTTTAAATTTACAGAAAAAGATTATTACATGCTATTGCTGGGTACAAACGTCCTGACTCAGTCAATGGATTGCATTTATGTTGAAATGCATCCAGGGCAAATCATTCAATGCATGATGGTATTTCTCTCTGCTTTAGCAGATGACAACATTCTGAAGTGCATGACAGCGACTTCAAGCTTTTGTGGCCAACCTCACTTGAGTTGTCAGTGAGCCATCACGTACATAAGTGAGCAAGGGAAACTTGGAGCACATGTGTAGGGAAAACCCTGAGATCACGTTTCACAGCTAGTGGGTGAAACCAAAGATTCTCCGCGATTTACGATATGAGGCGAAATGTTTTACGTTCAAACCCGTAACCCAATCGTACAAGCCGTGTAGGACATTGTGTAAATGTGGTTCTGTGAATGAAAGAGCATGTGCCTGTGTGTCTACTCGGTACGCAGATGTCCCAACGGAGTCTATTTGATGACCTTTCTGCCCTATTGATGGCCGCCATTGTTCTCATTCTTCTCCATTCATCCATTTATCTTCTCTCTCTAAATGGGATTAAGCTCATGGCTGAACGTGTCTTGATGAAACGTGATTGTCGCTGCTTGTCAAACGCTTTGGTTTGATGACGCGTGCATGATTGGTGTCAACTGCGACGTATGCTCCTAAGATTATGCTGAGTAAACGTCACTTCAGCGTAGAAATGGCCAACGCTCTGTGATGCCAGGGTGGGGTCTCGGTTGCAACATTGATGCAAAGCCGGTGGACATTCAACCACGTTCGTTTTTATGTGTGATAAAGCAGCGGTCCCTGACCTTTTTTCTACCACAAAATGTTTCAAACATGCTTTTCATGGACTGGTAATTTCCTTGGAAGTTGGGGGTGGGTGGTTAAAAGATGACTTAATTGATTGCTGCCTTGGTCCGGTAGCTGCACGGCTACTTAGTGGCCGCTAAACTGCTATTGATGCGTCGGCAGCCTGTGCAAACTCCTCTGGCATTATCCTGCTTTCCATAGCATCAAGTGCGTTCTACTTGTTCAAATGATTCGACAGGATTGCTGTGTTGTCTGTTTTTGAGTGCCTACCTCGCACAACAATGTCATTCGCTGAACGCCACACAAGCGAGGATGAGGAATAATCTTGTCGGAATCGTTTCATTCTAGGAAGATAAACCAACTGGTGGCTCCACCTCAGCTGCGCATTCAGTTGTGAGCTGTTCGGTCAAAATCTTTATTAATAAAGGATCATGGTATTTGGAAGGTGGACTAAGCTATTAGAATCATTTGGATGTCACTGTGACCTTTTGGGATGAGCAAGTGCCGATACAAGGCATCAGTATCTGGCTTATACTGAGCCTTATTTTAAGACAGGGGTGTCAAAGTCAAATGGACGGAGGGCCAAATAAAAAAATTTGCTCCAAGCCGAGGGCCGGACTGATCGAATGTTCATTGAAAAATTTTAAACCTACCGCATGCAGTTTATTGAACCGAATTGAATCTACTGAAAACCTAACAACTTCATTTCAATATGATCAAATAAATAAAGCAACATTTTCTTATGGCTGTCAGTAAACTTTAATTTTCGACAGGCACAAAAGACAAAGTTTCTTTGGATAAAAATACCCATCAACATTGAATGAAAAGAAGCACCAGCAATAGCCCATATTTTCTCTTTAGCAAAATTGGGCTACATTTACAGAAACCCCCCCAAATAATAACAATTTTCGATCATTCACTCCTCAAATAAATCATGCTCCGTAGTTGTGCCATGCATAGGACGTAAAGCCAAAAACTCCTCTGTCACGCTTAGGCTTCAGTCCACTCCGCGAATGAAGATTGACAGCTGGGCAACGTCAGAAATGTCGGCGCCTCATCCACAGCCAAGGAGTATGCGATGAAATGTTTTCCTTTTCACAAGCTGCTCTTTTCGATTAATGGACAACTGCTCTACTCGCTCGGCAATGGTGTTTCTGCTCATGCTCACGTTTAAAAGAGTTGCTTTTTTCAGGGCAAACTTCGTCACAAACTTTAAGCATACAGTTTTAATGAAATCCCTCCGTAAATGGCCGGGCTGATTTAGCGATCTCTTCTGCCACAATAAAACTGGCATTGACAGCAGCCTGGCTTTGTGATTTGGCTTTTTTGAACAGAGCCTGTTGAGATTTGAGGCTTCGTTTTAATTCCTCAACCTTCTGTAGCCTTTGTTCGATGTCCATATTATTGTTTTTGTCCGCGCGTTTCGCTTCATGCTGTCGTCTCAGATTATACTCTTTCAATACGGCCACACTTTCTCCACACAGAAGACACACAGGTTTTACAGCTACGTCCGTGAACATGTACTCTGACTCCCACCTTGTTTGAAACCCCGGTTATAGGTGTCCACCTTCCGCTTTGCCATTTTTGATGGATATCTGCAAGCTAACGCCACTGTTATCCGAACGACTGCTGCACTAGTAAATATTGAAATAAAGCGCCCGACTGCTTGGCGCGCACCGTTGCATTGTGGGAAATGTAGTATTGGTGCGTAAAAGATCTGTGGGCGCTATGCCGCCGCTGGCCGGTTCTAATAATAAATAAACATCATCCCACGGGCCACTGAAAACCTTCTCGCGGGCCGGATCTGGCCCGCGGGCCGGCACTTTGACATATGTGTTTTAAGAGATCGCGTCTTGCATCGGAAGCCGCTAAATGTGGCTGTTGTACGATATATTTATCAGACGTTTATAAATGTATAAGCAGTGCACTAAAATATACCGTATTTTAACGACCATTCGGCGCACCGTGTTGTAGGACGCAGTCTCTGTAACGGGTGCTATTTCTGTATTTTACACATACACAAAACGCACTGTATTATTGGGCGCAGCCAGGGGTGGTAAAACATACGCCAGTTTAAACATACGCCAGTTTAAACATACGGCATGCATGCATGCACGCTAAAAACACGTTAGCTTGAAGCATAGCGTAGCATGCTAAGACATGCTAAAAACACGTTTTTAAAAAGGCAACGGAAGCAAAACTGAGATCGGTTGTACCTTATTTCGACATCTTACAATGTACTCACGTTTTTCGATCAATCATCACCCAGAAATCCATCAAAGTCCTCATCTTCTGTATCCGAATTGAACAATTGTGCAAGTACCGGTAGTCCATAAAAAACGCCGGGTTCCCTCTCGTCACTCTCATTGCCATGTGGCACGCCCACCCTTCACTGATTGGCCGGCTGCTTTCCCACATGGCTGGCCTCTCTCACGTCCTCATTCACGGCCACTTACACGCCCACCCTTCACTGATTGGCCGGCTGCTTTCCCGCACGCCTGGTCACACTCGCGGGCCACTTACACGCCTACCCTTCACTGATTGGCTGGCTGCTTTCCCTGCATGCCTGTTCACGCCCACTTCCGCCTTTTCTCTATATAAACAGCGTGTCGGCTCTCAGTCAGGATTTGAAACTCGGCTCATACACTAGACGCTCCGAATTATAAGGCGTCCTGTCCACTTTGGAGAAAATTTAAGACTTTTAATGGCACCTTATGGTCGTGAAAATACGGTATGTCATGTGATTGTCAAATGATTCGGTATCGGGCGATAAAGATCAACTTTATTCATTTTCTAAACATTGAAAGATCAACAAAATAATCCAAATGTGCACATTTTTTTGCCACGGCATAAGGCTATTATACAATGTGGGTGTGTGTGTGATGGACACACACACACACACACACACACACACACACACACACACACACACACACTCAAAGATCCCTTTGCTCAGCTCCCCAAGAGGCAGCGGCAGAGCGGCGGGTTTGAATTTGTAGATTGTTTGAAGTGAAAGGCAAACTGAAAGATACTTCTGTTTTGCCTGATCAAAAAGAAGCCTCGCTAAATGGCATCACCAATGACTCGAGAGAGCAACAGACAGGTTCGTGACAGGTTTGACACTTCCGAACGCCTCAACTTGAAACTGAAGTTTAACAAGTGTAAATTATTTGGTGACGAGCAAGCGTGTTACCTATGGGTTCATTTAACAAGGTCATAATGTTTAGTTTAGTTTTTTTGAATGGGAGAACAACTGTGTAGCTGCTTAGACTCTTCATTTTAGCCTGTACAAGCCTGTTAAAAAAAATGATGTTGATGTATTGTTTGAACAAATTAAATGCACTCTAACAGAAGATGCACCCATTCTATGTTAAAGCTTATATGGGCAATTCCACCAAATTGGTTGTATTTGCGTCCGCAGGCAATTACATGAAAATACATTTTGATAAAGCATCCTCCACATTGATATGTTTTAGGTTTAAAGTTAATATTTAATTAGCCCAAACGCCAGGGCTATAGTTCCTGTATTTAATAATATTAATGCTACAAACGCACAACGATTTTCAGTACAAAAACAGTGAAATAATGAGCTTCTTTTTCAAGCCTTTTCAATTTGAATCAGGGCAGCGTAGTCAATGACATGAGGAAGAAGCCAGCGATGAAAATGTCACGTTGATGTCATGTTTTCCTCAGAAGTTGAGGTCCGTGATTCGGTCATGCATGTCTCTGTATGAGTGGATGCATCTGTCTCAAGAGGTGACCATTGTAGACTTACAAATGTCAGGCTTCTTGATTGGCTTTTAGTGTTGCACGTTTCCTCCGTTGCGACTCCGGTGGCCCGGGGGGTTGTCCATAAGTGTAGCTCCTGAAGACTAAGCATTATCTACGTACACCTCCTGTCTTTCACGTCTTTTCGGGTTGGGTTTCACTATGGTAGGCCCTGCATTTTGTTTGAACTCTTGTTTACAGCCAGACACACGATTGAGCTCTCATCAGCTGAGGGCGATGAAAGGCCTTGAATGCGTCTGGCGTCTGGGCTAAAATGATGAGAGCACAGCTGCGGGTCTTTGGGCAGATGGACTCTTCCAACCGCATCCTCCCACTGTTTTCTTTAAAGGGAAGTCAAAAATAAATATTCACATTTTCTATGCAGCCGCACACAGCACTTGAATTAATAATGCGTTTGTGGAATTTCTATTGTGAGACCTGTTGGTTGTTCTGTTTGGGGTTCCTTCTAAATGATGGCTGCATGTGTTTGTCCAAATATGTCTAACATTCTGACTTTTAAGTATTCAACGAGCAAATGCTTTAACGTTTCGTATCAGATATAAGCTTTAAAAAAAAAATGCAATTACTGTATTTTTCTGAGTGTCACACTTTTTTCATAATTTGGTTGGTCCTGTGATTTATACTAGGATGCAACTTATATGTATTAAAATCGAAGCTGGCACTGGCCCCCAAAATCTCCCTTCTCCAACAGTGTTGACTTTCTTTTTGTGGTTGGAGAATGCTTTTGTTGCGTCCCCGCTGGTCGCCAGAAGGTGGCGGCAATCCACTAAACGCGCTCACCAACCCCCAAAAGAAAGTAGAAGAAATGGAAGAAGTTGTCGTAGTCATGCATTCCCACCGGTGGACATCCTTCTTTGTAGCATGCTAAAGAAGTTAACGGTAATGCACCAAGAGTGCTTGCAACCCCAAAACAAACAAAGAAATCGAAGCTTCAGAAATAACAGTCTTCGTGATAATGATTGAGGGACATAACACTTGTTAAGATTGCAGCTTCCTTATGCCACAGCAAAGATTTACAGCACTAGAAGGCGCAATAGCCATCCTTTGTCCACAATGGGACGTAGGAGTTGAGTAAGGCAAGCCATTTTAAACTAAAAAGAAAAAGTTTTCCATTATTTAAATGCAGAAGTTTCATCCATCCTGAACTTGTTTGCAGCTGTCAGTACAGGGTGCGTTTTGGAGAGGCAGAGCACACCCCCATCCCATCAATTGCAGCATATGTAAGAAGTCAAAATAGGCAGCTCATGTTTGAATTGTTTACATCTGTACTGCCTGACACACAGGTCTTCAGCTTTCTTCTTTTGAGGCACTCTGAAAAACAGACACACATTTGAACAACACTCATGAGATTCCGAATGGTCGCAGTCAAGCACGATGCGCTCGAAATGTAATTCCCAATCTGCCACGACGAGGGAATAGGTCCCCCCCAGGCGAGAGTCCAAACTCCGCTGTTCTCCGCCTTGGCTTTAGCAAAACAAATTTCCCCTCCAAAATGCGACTTATCCTCTCGCAGTGTTTTATAGTCCTAAAAATATGCTATACATACATTTGGGCGGGAATTAGTTTGGATGGCCATGCTGTCTTTCAAAGCTGGAGGCCATGTGTTCAGGCTGTTTGCAATAAGCAGTACGTTGTGAAAAGAAAATGGGGTATGGTGTCAGAGAGGGCAGCTCGTGGTAGAGCTTGCAGACAGGCAAGTTTGAAATCTGAGCCTTTCCACATTCAGTTGGGCAGAGGGAGTGGTGGTGGGTGGGGGTGGCAGAGGGAAAGATTCAGATAGAGAATGGCCACGGTGGCAACAGACTTAGCAGTTCTGCCAACAAACACAGCACTGACATGAGTTGGTGCATGAAGAAAAGAGAAGCAAGTGGGGATGGAGTTATTAATTTGGCTAGCGTATATATGGGGGACGGGCGGGTGGAGGGGTGGTGGTGAGTGAGTCAGTGTGAGCATACTTTGTTGTTAGTGCTGACATTGGACACTGTCCACACCCCAAAGTGACACCTACCGCACTCTAGGAGTGGGAGACTGTGGAAGTCAAACAGTTCGGGAATTTCCCTCCTCGTTCTCTTACCAACTACCTTTTTCCCCCAGTGGAACACCATATGGCCAAAGCTGTGTTTTGCTGCAGTCCTTCTGCAAAACGGCAGCGTTTTGCTTTGGGATTGCATTTTTCCATTGAAGGCTATAGCCCTGAAAGATTACCGCGTAACTGCTGTTCTGTTTTTATTTGACACATGCATCCTCCGAAAAGTGTCAGTGATTTGTCATTATTCATGTGACATTGGTTGGGTTGAACACGCATTGACAGACTTAATATTAAGCTTCAAACTTCATTTGCAGAATGATTTGGAGCAGAAAGCAGTCTGTCCATTATCTGCAGTAGGGCGATTATTGGAGTGAAAGGGGGGAAATCTATCGCAATATAGGTCATTTTATATCAGTTGATCTCAACCTGGGTTCGATCAAACCCCAGGGGTTTGGTGAGTTGGTCTCAGGGGTTCAACGGAGCCTCTGCCATGGAGGTTAAAACACACCCGACTCAACATGTCAATTAGTTAGGACATGCCCTGCTGCAAATGATCACATTACATGGCTTGTCCAATCAGTGATCAGTGCTGTGGGAAATGTAGTTTGCTCCGTCGTCAACGTGTGACTGTCGTGATAGTGCGTCCTGAGAGTTTTTTAATTACATTTTTTAAAAAGAATTTTTTTAAAAGAAAAGAAAGCGGTCGGACAAATATGTACAAGATGGTTTCACATGCATCATGAAACGTGATAGGACTCGGCGTCCTATCTGCATGATTTGTAATGCCAAGTTGAGCAACTCAAAACTGAAGGAACACTTCTGAAATCACATTTCTATGTTTCACTAATGAAGGGTTCGGTGAATGTGCATATGAACTGGTTGGGTTTGGTACCTCCTACAAGGTTAAGAACCACTGTTTTATATCACATGTCTGACGATCTACCACAATATTTTTTCAATTATTCTGTTTATATATATATATATATATATATATATATATATATATATATATATATATATATATATATATATATAATATATATATATATATATGAGCTAAATAAAGACACCCCTGTTCTAGCAACAGTTTAGCCCACGCTGTTTAAATTGCCGATTGCTTCAGCAACTTTGTTCTTTGTCGTGTCAACCATTTTCTTCGCTTTGAAATGATCCATAGCTGTCTGTCTGAGACGAGGAGGCGGAGTACAGTACTCACGTCAGCTGTGCGCTTGGCCATTAAGTGGTATTTCAGACTCGACGTGCTATGATGATAGCTCAGTTTACGACTGCAAAACATACAGGTAACTTTGGTCTTGTCAGTGGAACAATCTGGCACCTTTTTAAAAGTAAACTTTCCATTCATAAACTATTTAAGTATCCGCTGTGTGTCGCGCTGCCGTGGCTGGCAAAACAAACGTGCGTGGACCTGTGCAGCGTGCTTGATGTTTTGTTTCTGGTTTATTTATAGAGCAACGTAACATCCGCTGTGACGTCTGCCGCGTTAATCTCCCGAGAAAATTTTTGATCCCGATAAAATTAATTTAAATTAATGCCAATAAAAACACGCTAAACTGACCGCTCTAATATATATATATATATATATATATATATATATACACACACACACACAGGTAAGGAATCATATTTCGTTGTCCAATCTTTCCTTATAACAGAATTTCTTCATGTGGGAAACGACTAACAACACAAGCACTAAAATGCAAAAATATATGGTCCTCAAACTGTTTATAACACAAAAACTGCGCATACACTGCAGGTATATGAACAAAATACCGTATAAGACGCGTCACAATATTAGGACTATTTGCTACAAAATGGGACTAGTAACAGTATTTTTTTTCTCCTGATCCGCTTATCCTCACAAGGGTTGCAGCGGGTGCTGGAGTCTATCCCAGATGTCTTCGAGCAGCAGGGGGTGACACCCTGAACCGGTCGCCAGCCAATCGCAGGGCACACATAGGCGAACAACCATTCGCACTCGCACTCATACCTAGAGACCATTTAGAGTGTTCCATTAACCTGCCACTCATGTTTTGGAATGTGGGAGGAAACCGCAGTACCCGGAGAAAACCCACGCAGGCACGGGGGATCGAATACTGCACCTCTGCACTGTGAGGCTGGCGCGCTAACCAGTCGGCCACTGGGCCGCCCATATATGAATCTTGTGGATATACCGTAGGTTGTCACACATTTGTCCATTTATTTGTAACCAACAAATTTAGTGTGTTATGTCAGTCAATACACCAATTCTTCATGGGTGTTTTTTCTTTCTTTACAGAGCTCCCTACATTTCAAGAGAAGACGAAAGCCTTATTTGCAAATCTTATGGACGAAGGTGAGTTTTTTTTCTCACAGCTATGTTTTAAAGAGCGCATTTGATACACAAGGTAACTCGATGTGCTTCACACATTCAAAGTACGGTATTTAAAAGTATTGAATTTGCAAACAAAAGGTTTCAAGATATTTAAAAGTGGCTTTAACTCTCAACTTGACTCTCCTTTAAAAACGGATGATTTCTCATAGAGAACAACGAAACACAGTTACGAATGGCTTGTTGAGTCTCGTTAGCACAGCAAAACAGACCAAACCAGAAAGGCTGATTTATAATTGCAATATTGCATGCTGGTATGAGTTGATTTGTGACATGAGGAAAATCTGTTTTGTATGACAGGAATAGATGGGCGATTTTTTTGTGTAATATGATCAGAAACGTTTGCAGTTATCTTTTCAAAGCATGCACAGCGAGAGAAGACTATGTATTATAATGCCCTGGTTTAGAAAAGTAGCTGAAATCTTAAAAGGAGTTTGTTTAAGGACTAGAAGGTAAGTCCGATGGAGCAAAACACCTCACCTCGGTTCTCCTGTCACCTCCCGGCTGCACTGCCGCCCAAATGTGTTGCCAGTCACCACTTGAAGTGTCCAAATCCCCATCGGAAAATATTGCTCTGCCATGTCATATTTTTCCATGCTCTTTTTCACACTTCTCCCATCCACTCTTAAAACCCACGCAGCACTTCATATACAATGCAGCCTTTCAAGACCCATTTTTTTCCTCTCCTTATAGGGGCATTTATGTTACAGAGCTGAGTACAGAACTTTGGTTCTTTTATGGCATAGACAAAAACGCTTTATGTAGTACCCAGTATCAAAATGTAGGTACCCAGAGATCAATCGGGTAGTCAAGATCCAATAATGCTGCTGGTAATTGGCCGTAACGTTACATGCGGTTGGGTCATGCAGGAAGAAAATATAGTGGGTATGCCTAGAGACAGGGTTCATGACATGTTTCGAACTGTACCAGTAGTTACTTGTCATTGGGGAAAAAAATGCCATGGAGGTTTTAAAATCGTGGCTCCACTTTTGTTGATCAGGCACTTAGGAAACAAAGTACTTGACCATGCACGAAATCAATCAAAGAGCAGAAAATTGCTCCGGGTCCAACTGTAAGAGGAGTGAAAAGCAGCCATCCACCTCTTCTCAGCATTCAAGTTCGCCTGTGAACGTTCATTCAAAATTTTCATTCCCAAGTTCATCCAAGAATACAGAGGAGAGCGCTGCCTTGGTATTTCAATGGGTACGTAAGTTTGTGCTCAGCAAAACTTCAATCGTGCTTCACGCTACTGCATCTTCAAGCGGGTGTTTTTAGTTTTCCATTTGCTCGCAAAATTTGAATGGTGCCCTCCCCCCCTTCACATCTCTGACCAAAGCTCCCACAAAATCATTAACATGATCAGCGTCTTCACATCAATTGATATCATTGAACATCAACAATGACATCCATAAATAACATGAACATTTATTATTTGCATCTTTCTGAATTTGGGTGATTCTGGTTTCGATTCCAGTTCCAAACGATTTTCCATTTTAATTTTTTTAGGGTGTTGCATCAAAAGCCTTGACATGTTTTAAATTGGAGTGTCTAAAGTCCAAAATATGGCCATTAATTTTTAGCAGCTCACAGCACAGACTAAAGCAACATTTGACACGGCTTTTTCCATTTGCCTGCATTGCACTGAGCGGCAAGGCCGGAGAACAGAAATTAATCTCTCACTTCCTTGTTTTCAACCAGTCAGTCATTATTCCATCATGCCACCGGCCACCCCAAAATTCAGAAAAAAACATTGTATAAAAATGAAATATAGCTTCACAAACAGTATGTTTCACAAGACTGACAAATTGGTTGAATGTTAAATAATGTTCAAGCAGTCCTTGCGTCTTTTGATTTTGATTTCTTGTTCCTCCCCATATGTGGCACTTCAATTTGTACACCCCTGATTTAAATGGAGATGCTAACCGCTTATTATTTTTTAACTTTATTGGATTAAATCACTATATCATCACAGTCCATTTAGTATTTTATTATATCGTCTCTGTCCTGTGAAAAACGCACACTTTTTTGTCATTAAAAACCCCATTTGAAACGCAGACACCTCATATATATACAAATGGGGAGCAATTTTGGTTTCACTAATTGACTCCGATGTTTGTCAGACTACCCACTGATCAGGCAAAGGTTCCCTTTCACAGACAACCAACCAATCAGACCTTTGAAATTGCTCTTCTTTAGTGTAGATGTGCTGAAATTAATACCCGTAATAATCCTTTTAAATATTGATACCGTATTTGTAATGCATCACTGTCACGCTTCTCCTTTATGCGGTCATAGTGTTGCCCTTAAAACGGATTAGGCAACTGAGTCATTGCCTACATGGACCGGCCTTGCCTGCTTATATCGTTTGGGCATGACCCCGACCTTGGACTATCTGTGTCCTGTGCTAATTTAGTCCCACTGCTCTGGCTTCTGTCACTGCTTCTGCTGCTGCTGCTGGTATGCTCGCCAGCTAAAAAGCGCTGTTAATAGTCACTAAGGAATTATCCTCATCGCAGCAGATGTGCGTACAAATAGGCAAACACGATGTAGAAGCATTAACCTTGCAAATACAGATGTGACCAATCCAGAAGTTAAAAAAAAAAAGCTACAGAGGATATAATTCTGTACAGCTGTGGTCACATGCCAGGTTTTTGTGCTGTAAAAAAACACACACAAATACAAATCACCAGGAAAACATTTCAATAATGTAACCTACAACTTGTACAACTCGAGAAAAAAAAAGAATTCCTTAAACGGGCAGAGTACAATAACCTGGTTATATAAACACATATACACAAATGTAAAACTAATAACTCTGTGTGGCACTTTTGTCAGTATTTGCCCTTTTTTTGGGGGGGGCAAAAATGCTCCCAACTCTGTTATATTGATATTGCGAGGGCATCTTCTCTGCCAGCAGGTGCCATTATCGTCATCGCGATAGTGGCACCTGCAATATATGTCTTCCAAAGATGTGTGATAAACGAATACTTTCATGGGGAATTGTATGCCTTTATCTGACTTTGGGCAATGAAATGTGACCTTTAAATCTACATCGCCAATCAATAGGAGAACAATAGCTAGGGGCTTTACCGCATGAAAAAGGAAACAAAAATGATTTCTTTAGGGATGATATCACCGTGATCAAAATAATAATCAACACTTATTTCACATCTCACTTGTTTTCCAATGCCGTGCAGCCCTACCACCCACCCCCGTTTGGGTGGAGTGAAACTGAGCATGTATAATCATTCTGTGTTTAAAGTGAAACTGTTTAAGTCACTTTTGAGGATTTTTAAGCATGACTTTAAGTGATGACTTCAATGCTCCAAAAGGAGGAGAATACTCCACTTTGCCTTGATGGCTTCAAAGAGGCTATTAACGACACACGTTCTTGATGGTCAATGTACTCGATTATGGACATCCTGCTCCTTCACTTTTTCTTATTCTTGTCTTTTTTTCATCTTCCTATTTAAAAAAAAAAGATTGATATTATTAGCTACCATTGCAAGTAAATTTATGAGCCCAATACTGGTCATTTCGATTGCTCCGCTGCTGCGATATGGATCTCCAGGTTGTTGAGCTATAATTCTATCCCTTAGTACTTTTCGGTGTTCACTTCCCACACATTATCGTCAATTTGATCCTTTGCGTTTGGATCTGTGTTGTCAGAGCGTGGGCATGCCGATATAAGGCTGAATTATGCAGGCCCCCCCCCCCGTAATCGTCTCTTTGGCTAATTGGACATTTTTCACTCCTTTCTGTCCTCAGAAATTCTATACATTTAATTTATTTTTGTCACAGCACCTTGCACTTCTTTGCTTTCCGAGCAGAGCAGGGTGTTAGGGAGAGCTTGTTTCTGATGCGCAAATGGTCGCATTTAATTAATACCACTTTTGCTCTCTAAAAGTAGGGGGGGAAACCCGAGGTTTGTGCACTCATAGGTCACAATATTGTCAGAAATGAAATGAGGTGAGATGACATCATGACATTCTTTATACATTCAAGGCAAAGACAGTTGTTGTAGTCTTGAGTTCAGACGTTAATGTCATAATCAAAACGCGGCCTGCATTCATGGCCCTTTTCCCCCTCTGTGTTTGTTTGGTTTTCCTCTCAAATCAGAAATGAGTCGCCAGACTGCCACCGCGCTGCCCACAGGAACATCCAAGTGCCCTGCCTCCCAGCGCGTGCCCACCCTGTCAGGGACCACCGCCTCCAACAGTGACCTGGCCAGCCTGTTTGAGTGCCCAGTGTGCTTCGACTATGTCCTGCCCCCCATCCTTCAGTGCCAGTCGGGACACCTGGTATGGAATCTCCCGCTTGGACATTTGTAGTTGAACAGATCACAATGGGTGCCGAAATGCACGTTGCATATCATTTTGCTGCATTGTTTGGGGGCATTCCAGCCCAATTGACCAGCTGCCAGATTTGTTTTTTATTCATCTCCAAATAGCATCAAAATCACCTCAAATCAAATCGATGCCCTTTGACATCTGCATCTGTATATCATATATGATATACAGTATATTGGCTTTGTCTGCGCTTTCAAAGTTTTGATCTTGACAACCGCTCAAAATGTTGCAGTCCAAATGACCCTTAAAATAGCAATTTTAGGGGTGCTCACACGGCACACATTTGCTCCGGCGCTGCACCGGTGTATTTTGTTGCGATATATTTTACACTGGAAATTTTTAAACCACCTCCCTGAGGTGGATCAAATTTGATCCGATGTAAGCTGTTTTTCGGGCGCTACGCCGGAGCAAATTTGCACGTGTGAATGCTCTACGGGCGCAGTACCGAAACAAATCTTGCCGTGTGAACACCCCTATTGTGCTCTGGGTTCAAAACTGCTGCATTATAAACAGCATCTGGGGCGTTTGTGATCGAGGCTATTAAAACCAAATGAAATTATTGTCAGAGACATGGAAAGTTGCTGATTCAACAGACTGTCACTCTGTGAGGTGTGAGGGCTCACTGAAATGCTGTTTTTAATAGAGAACAAGTGGTGGAATCACAAGAAAAAAATCCAACAATACTTCCTGTTGGCCTGTCAGGCGGCAGGGGGAAAAAATTCACAGTGACTGCCAAGTGAAATGAGCTGTTGCTGGCGAGACGATTAAACATTTGTCTTTTCACGATCCAAGATGTTGCACAAAGCAGAGGAAAGTACCGTTTGATGGCCAGTGTCCATCAAGACGTGTTCATTATTGGGCTCGCAAATACTTTCTGAATGGAGCTTGATTGCTATGCGCACAGGACTGTTATTCTCACTCGGGCGGCGATCGACTTTGTCTGGTCTTAGTGTTCAAAGTCCTCTCGCCTCCAAAGTCATTTTGTGTCCGTGTGCCCGCCTTTCTCAGGTATGCTCCAATTGTCGGCCCAAACTCACCTGCTGCCCCACATGTCGAGGGCCGCTGGGCTCCATCAGGAACCTGGCTATGGAGAAGGTGGCCAACTCGGTGCTCTTCCCGTGCAAATACGCCTCGTCGGGCTGCGAAGTCACACTGCCGCACACCGACAAGACGGAGCACGAGGAGCTGTGCGAGTTCCGGCCGTACTCGTGCCCGTGCCCTGGCGCCTCCTGCAAGTGGCAGGGCTCCCTGGATGCCGTCATGCCTCACTTGATGCACCAGCACAAGTCCATCACCACACTGCAGGTCAGCCTTCGCCTCGCCACTGAACAGATTGTCCACACGGTGGCGCCTTTGTCAATGTTTTAATGACATGCTTCCAGCACGATCAAAGTAGAGGCATCTTAACTAGATTGTTTTGTTTCTTTCATTCAAAAATTGCTTAGATGCATTCCTCCAGATGGCATCCCGGTAACTTGGAATACATGGAAATGGAAGCTCTGCATCTTTCCATCAGAAATATGCAATGAGTTGCCGTGCATAGAGTCCATTGCGGCTGTTTCTGGAACGAACAGACTTGGACAGCTACTGTACAAAGGGCCATTTTGGGGGGACTGTTTTCTGTCCGTTACAGCTGGAGTCCATTGGTTACGGATCTTTTAAATCGAGGTTCCTCTGTACGATACTACGCATGTTTTGACTCGAGGGGTGTTTTTACAAGAGGAAGCATGTATTTTCTTGTGTGTGTGTGTGTACACACACAGCCTGAACTAGTTGTGAGCCACGTCCTAACCCTAGATTTAAATCCCAATTTGAAACCCTGACCCTACAGCTTGAAACCTGAACATTTGTTTCCATCCGTACGTCCAGCCATTATCCGAACCGCTTATCCTCACAAGGGTCGCGGGTGTGCTGGGGCCTATCCCAGCTGTCTTCGGGCAGTTGGCGGGGCATAACCTGAACCGGTTGCCAGCCAATTACAGGTCACACAGAGACGACCAACCATTCGCGCTCTCACTCGCACATAGGGACAATTTAGAGCGTACCATTAACCTGCCACACATGTTTTTTGGAATGGGAGGAAACCGGAGTACCCGGAGAAAACCCACGCAGGCACGGGGAGAACATGGACACTCCACACAGAAATAGCAGTCGGAATCTAATCCTGCACCTCTGCACTGTGAGGCAGATGTGCTAACCACTGTGCTGCTATCTATCTATCTATCTATCTATCTATCTATCTATCTATCTATCTATCTATCTATCTATCTATCTATCTATCTATCTATCTATCTATCTATCTATCTATCTATCTATCTATCTATCTATCTATCTATCTCTATCTATCTATCTCTATCTATCTATCTCTATCTATCTATCTCTATCTATCTCTCTCTATCTCTCTCTATCTCTCTCTATCTCTCTCTATCTCTCTCTATCTCTCTCTATCTCTCTCTATCTCTCTCTATCTCTATCTATCTCTCTCTATCTCTATCTATCTCTATCTCTATCTCTATCTCTATCTATCTCTATCTATCTCTATCTATCTCTATCTCTATCTATCTCTATCTATCTCTATCTCTATCTCTATCTATCTCTATCTATCTCTATCTATCTCTATCTATCTCTATCTATCTCTATCTATCTCTATCTATCTCTATCTATCTCTCTCTATCTCTATCTATCTCTATCTATCTCTCTCTATCTCTATCTATCTCTCTCTATCTCTATCTATCTCTATCTATCTCTATCTATCTCTATCTATCTCTATCTATCTCTATCTATCTCTATCTATCTCTATCTATCTCTATCTATCTCTATCTATCTCTCTCTATCTCTCTCTATCTCTCTCTATCTCTCTCTATCTCTCTCTATCTCTATCTATCTCTATCTATCTCTATCTATCTCTATCTATCTCTATCTATCTCTCTCTATCTCTATCTATCTCTATCTCTCTCTATCTCTCTCTATCTCTCTCTATCTCTCTCTATCTCTCTCTATCTCTATCTATCTCTCTCTATCTCTCTCTATCTCTATCTATCTCTATCTATCTCTCTCTATCTCTCTCTATCTCTCTCTATCTCTATCTATCTCTATCTCTCTCTATCTCTCTCTATCTCTATCTCTCTCTATCTATCTCTCTCTATCTCTATCTCTCTCTATCTCTCTCTATCTCTCTCTATCTCTCTCTATCTCTCTATCTCTATCTATCTCTCTCTATCTCTATCTATCTCTATCTATCTCTATCCATCTATCCATCTATCCATCTATCCATCTATCCATCTATCCATCCATCCATCCATCCATCCATCCATCCTGAAGGGGAAATAATGTATAGCGAAAGCCGAGACAATTAATAATGGTCTAAATATGTTCACACAGGTGACAGTCATCAAGGGTGGTGGCCAGTGTACTAATGTGGAACCAATTATTTGTTCAGTCCCACTGAGTAAACTTGGCTGATCTTCAGAGTTGTGGTTGATATAAAGCTTCTTAGCGGCTTGTAGCTGAACTCAGTGAGCGTCCCCGCTGTCTTTTCCAGGGGGAGGACATCGTGTTTTTGGCCACGGACATCAACCTGCCCGGCGCAGTGGACTGGGTGATGATGCAGTCGTGTTTCGGCTTCCACTTCATGCTGGTGCTGGAGAAGCAGGAGAAATACGACGGCCACCAACAGTTCTTTGCCATCGTGCAGCTCATTGGGACTCGCAAGCAAGCGGAGAACTTTGCGTATCGACTGGAGCTCAACGGCCACCGGCGCCGCCTGACCTGGGAGGCCACGCCGCGCTCCATCCACGAGGGCATCGCCACCGCCATCATGAACAGCGACTGTCTGGTCTTCGACACGTCCATCGCGCAGCTCTTTGCCGAGAACGGCAACTTAGGCATCAACGTAACCATCTCCATGTGCTAAGAACTCACTGATATAAGCCAAAGGGGGTGGGGGGGAGGGGTCTGGTGACTAGGGTGTCGGTTGGTCAACCACTCGGCAGGCATTTGGATCGGGTCGAAACAGCTCGGCTCGGTCTCCGTCGGACTATTTGAAGACACTGTGGATGTGGTATCGGACTGTCTTGTCGGGCAGCCGCGAGGTACCGAGGCGGGTGGATGAACATGAGCATAGGAGGGTGTGGAGGTGGCCGCAGCCTTATAAACACGCAAAACAAACGTACGTGTGAGATTCACACTCGCAATCTCACCCGGTTACTCGTCAAAGCGTTATTTGTCAGCGTCTTCGCCATTCTTGTTTTAGTGTCCGCTCGCCCAGTCGCTCGCCTCCACCACACACACACACACACACACACACACACACACACACTGTTCACACGGATCCACGCTAGGCAGTTGACAAGCCATCTAGCGTCATGTGAACAGAACCCCCCACCCCACCCCCTCCCTTCCCAGTGCCCCATCTTCCGACTAACAGCTGTGGTTTTGCAGCTGCCCGTGAAGCCCAGGACAAGACAGCCAATTCTGTCGTCAACGGATGTGCCACCAAGTTATGTAGCTCCGGGTTCTGTTGAGGACTCCCAAGCCCCGGAATTTGGGACATCCTACCCCCCCCGCCACCGCCAACACGGATTCCTGACGACTGTGCAATGGACACGTGTTTCTCACCTGAGTTGACTGTTTTTTATTGATGTTACAACAAGTTCCCCCTCGCAGCCTTGTGAAGACTCTCAGATGGATTTTTTTCCCCCGCCCGTAAAAATTATCTTAACGGTTCCCAGAGGGGGACAAAAAAGGTCAGTCTTGTTTGTTTTGGAGAATAGCTGGGCGAGGGGGTGAATTAACAGCAATTCAGTTCAGTCAAATGTTCTTTGGGGGATTTCTTCAATATATTGAGAGAGGTGAACCAATTGGCCAGCATATCTGCACCACCTCTCCTCCTCAGTGACCAGGATGCTACTGATATTACATGGAGATGATCCTTATTGTTTGTCAAATTGCTTTCCAAAAACAACGGGTGGTTGTCAAACTTGTGGCAAGGCGGTGTCTTTGTAGATTCAAACAAGTCTTCTCCTCCTCCTGGTCGGATTGTTTTCTTTTTCTCCTGTCATCTGTTTGTCCGTATGTCCTCTTGTGGTAAGTCGTCTTTCCTCTTTTTTTTGTTAATAAACGTGAGAATTTTCTTAATGTGGAGTTGCCGTTATCTTGCTGCTCTCCCTCAACTGGACCCCCCCTTTACCTTTTCTGTTTTAACATGTCATGAAATAAATTTATCTTTTTCATACCAGGTCTCTGCCTTTTTAAAAAAAATGTTTTCCTCCAAAACCAATGTGGGATCCATCCATTTTTTGGATCCGCTTATCCTCACAAGGGTTGCGGGCGTGCTGGAGCTGATCTCCGCTGTCTTCGGGCTGTAAGCGGGGGACACCCTGAACCAATTGCAGGGCACACAGAGACGAACAACTATCTGCGCTCACACCTCGGGACAATTTAGAGTGTTCCATTAACCTGCGACGCATGTTTTTGAAATTTGGGAGGAAACCCACCCGGTACGGGGAGAACATGCAAACTCCACACAGGGAAGGCCAGAGCCCAAATCGAACCCTGCACCTCTGCACTGTGAGGTCGACCCACTAACCACTCGACTACTGGGCCGACCCCAATGTGGGCTCACAACTGTCAATTTTCATTTATAAATCCAGGAATTATTGTGATCTAGTGGTTAGCATGTCCACGTCAAAGTTGTGAAATTTGAGGGTCAATTCTCAGCAGGAGTTTTCATATTCTCTCTAGTCATGTACGCCGCCTTCCTCCTGAATTCCCCAAAACATTCTGGATACTCTAAATTTTCTGTAGTTGTGACTAGGATGTTTTTTGTCCTGCAGTTGGCTGGTGACCAGTCCAGGGTGTGGCCACCAAAGTCAGCTGACCCTTATCACAGCGAGCGCCATGAAAACATCCTTACTATTGCCCCACAACCCTTAAAACTGCTTCTCTTGGCCACCCAGATTCCCAATCTTAGCAAGTACCTTCTGTGAGTTGTACATGAAAGAAGCTGTTTTTTTTAAACAACAGCCCTTTGACTGACATCCCGCCCTGCTCATTGAAACGTATGTCGCAGGCTATGACGCAAATATTCGTTGACGAAATGTTGACATTTAATATTTATTAACACATTTTTACAGCATCGGAAAATGTTAATCATGTTTGTGTCATATATGTCCTCTGACAGAAACCATAGTGTAATATCTTTTTCTTGTTATTTGTGTATTTGAGGGCTGGGTTAGTTGAGTAGGGGATGATGTCGGAGAGGGGACGAGCCAGGTTGAGGAGTCAGTCTGAGTGTGGAGAGCATTAGTGATGGGATTTTTGGCTCTCTTTGGTGATCCGGTTCATTTGGATCGGCTGTAGCTTTTCTTTTAAATATTTATGACAAATTAAGCATACATTTTGATAAATGACTTGGTTGACTAAATATTGCACTCTACTGACTGCAAATAGCAACAATTATCAAGCAAGGAAATGGCTTTTTACTTATTTTATTGAACATTAAAAAGGCTCCAAACAGTAAACAAGCAACAAAATTAAACTTCAACCAACAACAATCAAACATGCTGCATCATAACAAAAATAGTAAGTGTTAACTGCAACAGCAGCATTAAACAAAGTAAATACTTCAACTTGGAATGCTTCAATTTGCCCAGTCTTTGATAACACCCTCTCTGACGGGAGAGATGTTGCTACAATGCACAATCTACTCTCCATTACTTTGATCAAACGGGGGTAGACGGAAGCTCGGTATTTCCACCAGCTCAGTGGACCAGCTGCCCTTGAAATCTGTGGTTCTTCAAGATATGCCCTAATTTAGTGTTTTGTGTTTTTGCACGCTTGGCTAATACAGTAAATTAGATTCAGATTGCTTGCCAAAGGCCTTTGTGGTTTCCCGGACAGTAGGGGGCGATATGAACTAAAGACATCCAATTCACCAAGAAGAAGAATATGTACAAGCACAAGAACGGTACCACATCCGGTTCAATGAGCACGTTTTTCCGCTGTCCAGAAACCCTGTTCTCAGTGAGTAATTTTAGCATTTTAAACTGACTTCGCAATTTATCTCTGAGTGTATAGATGTAGACAATTGGTGAGAGTTATTACGACACGTTGCTCCTTTAATTTTGTCGTTGTGACTCAACGTAAAAAAATGTCAGCAAAGGGGGCATCGAGCGAGCACGCCGCCGACAAGTAGACTTCAGCTGCAAATCAAAAAGCAATCGCGAACAGCGTATGACTTGAATACTATTCTGTATGTTTTCCACACCAAAGCTGCTATCAGCAGTGGAAGTGTGATGGCTTCACATCGGGGGGGCGGGGGGCAGATTTGTTTCAAAACGATTCCCACAAATGCACCCGTGACTTAATTTGTTTTTCGAAAGGAGGTTTCTCATTGTACTTTAGGTGTGGGGAGAGAGCCGCGAGTGGATCGCTCAAACAGATGCGTTGCGAGTGCGGGCACGTTTGGAAATTGACGGGTTGAAAGTAAAAGTCTGCCACTTTACGAATAATGACATAAATTAAAAAGAAAAAAAGAACAAACTTTTTTATGTACTACAGTGTGTGACTTTCCACTTTGTTTTGTTTTTCTGCCTGACCAGATTAGTCAGATTACCTGTGTTGTGTCCAAGGACCGGCAACCCGAGGCCAAGGACTTGCCTCCAAGGCCAAGGCCAAGGACTTCGAAAATTTTCCGAGGCAAGGCCAAGGACTTGAGAAGTTTTCCGAGGCCAAGGACCAAGGACTTGCCTCTGAGGCCAAGGGCCAAGGACTGATTTTTAAACTGAGGCCTAGCCAAGGACATGTATAAAACAATGCTATCATACCACTTGGCAGGTCCTCATGATTTGCAACACCCCTCCATCATAACCCTTTGCACATGTCACTCCTTAACGCTTGAATGAAGTGTTTTTATTCAAAGAGTAGAACAGTCAGGGTACGTGTTATTTATACAGAGAAAAAAAAAATAAAAGCATATGATACAGTATACATTTATGAATGTTTTAGTGCAGTAGTTTCTTAATATGAAGTAAATCAACACTCAACAGGCATGACATTGCACGGAAGACAAGTTGAGAAATGACTTTGCATAGAAATCAATCAGTGACTGCAGAAAAAGTGGTAATCTCTGTGATAATTTTACAGTTTACCGGCAGCGAGTCCCAGGGACTCGCTGATTAGAAAAGTATGAGTCCCATTATGCATTGAGAGTCCCAAATTTTGAATTCTGAAACGGTCTACTTATTCAATTGCATATGATAATAACACAAACAACAACATATACATACAATTATAAACAAATGCTGCAAAAATTTAAATAATTCAGCCGCCCTGAGGATTTCGGAAATTCATGGTAACCGTTTTTCGGGTCCGTCGGATTACCCAATGGGAAACCACTATAACTAATGTTGGGTTCCTTAAACGTTCATCGTGGGAACCCATTTTTCTATTTTGACTGATATTCATAATCAAGAATTCTGAAACTCAAAAGTATAATGTTTCAAGGGTCAATGTTTGAAAACTATGCATTAACAATAGGGCCGTTCACACGGGCAGATTTATTTCGGACTTACTGCGCAACTGCTCCTCTCGAGCGTTCATACGTGCAACTTTGTTCCTGCTTAGTGCCCGAAAACAGCTTGTTCCGGAGCAAATTTAATTTAATTTAAAAATTTGCTCCGGAACAAATGCCCGTTTGCGAAGCAGTACCGAAGCAAATGTGCACGTATGAACGCAACTGGGTTAAATTTGCTCCAGAGCAAATGCTCGCTTGCGGGGGAGTGGCCTTGCTACGCGTCAGAGGAGTCCATCCGGGTACTTGCCAACATGCATCCTGGGTATTTTGCGCTTCAAAACATGGTGGGTCTTTTCTCTCTCTCCTGCGGCGTCTGATTATCGACCACATCGTTGATTTCTCCGGAGAAGAAGCCATTTTGTCACAAAGGAGTGGAAATGGTACTTCCTTTTCCCCGCCGCCTTCTTTCTTTACGCATGTGCATGTTTTACTTCCGCATTCCTGTCGTTTTGTTCCGCAACAGGAACTGCCCGTGAGAAACCAAGTGGAGCTGTCCCGATCTGTTCTCGTGCTGTTGCGCTCAGCGGCTTTGTACGTGTGAACGCTCCACAAAATTTGTTCCGGTGCAAATTTATATCGCAACAAAATACTCCGGAGCAGCGCCGAAATAAATCTGCCCGTGTGAACAGGGCTAATGAACATTACATCAGCAGCTGTGTACTCCAGGTTTATTCAAAAAAATAAATGGACCAAAAACTGGTGTACTCATGTGGCATCATCAGAGTATTTTTTTTTTCAATCTCACACTGCAAAGATTACTTTTCTGGTAATCATTAATACAGGTAAGTATAGATGTGGCTTGACATCCTCTTCCCAAGACGATGCATGTGTAATCTACTCTCAATTTGACGAAAGAATTTAACACACGTCATCATTAGTTCTACCAACAGTTAACATTAGCATTACTACACCTTGTGACGAATGTTTTATTGATAAAGTTACCATGCTACAACCAGTAAATTATAGAACTGTACGTCCCGTGGGAAAATTATGCGTCTAGGACGCGGGACGCAGAGGTAACGAGATGGCTGATCTCTAAAAATTCTCTGAGTACTACTATTATTACCACTACCACTAATACTACATTAATTAATTTAATACCTTCAACTTCACAAAAAAAAAACATTAAATCAACAATGATTTTAAACTATGTATTATCAATATTCATTATTTCAAACATGAGAAAGCATTCAGCAAACAACTGGAATCGAGCAAAAGGACTCCAAATCCCAACGGCCAAACTTGGAAGTGAAGTGCCGGCATTACTGACTGCAGCTGTAACGCTAATTACTTGGTTCAAACAAACGTTCTAGTGCCACCGCACAAACGTGACGACTGTGCAAAAATAACTCCATCAAAGACACCACTGTTACAGAAAGACTTTACAGGCTATTTAAACTGCCGATCGCGAACGGAACGAACCGTGATTGAAACTAACTGTGATGCCGCTCTTTATACGTTGCGCTAACTGTCACCTGTAGGTAGCAGCCCTGTCCCTCTTAAACCGCCAGATAATCCATCAATATGGGTTTCCCTGGATGGAGTTTATTTGATTTCTTCGTGATTTTTGCGGTCCTCTGACCCACTTTATACCTGTGGACGGGGATTTAGAGGCTCTAATCCCTCATTGTGTCCGAGGACCGGCAACCCAAGGCCAAGGACTTGACTCCCAAGGCCGAGGACTAGACTCCCAAGGCCAAGGACCAAGGACCGCCCTTCGGTCCTCGAGCCGGTCCTCGAGGCCAAGGACCGGCTCGAGGACCTCAACACTGCAGATTACTGGGCCAAAGACGGAGCCGCCAGACTCGGAGGACATGCGGAAGGGACGCCAACCTGTCGCATTTCGACACGCGTGAGCTGTGTGGTGTGCTTGAAGAGCTGATGTATGATGTCACGTTGCACCACAAAGTGGAGGTGAGTGTGCCCGCCTGGCTGTCTCTCACTCAATTTAAACCTTTGCTTTGTGTACTGCACAACAGTGTCAACTCCACATAGACAACCCGAGCATCATCAAGCACTTCTGGAATATGTTTTTAAACCTTGAAGTGGACCAAGTTAGTTTAAAAATGTGTGCATATATTAAAAAAAATAAAAAAATCCTCGTCTCACCCCTCGGGTGGTGTCCGTCCCCCATTCAGCTCGGGTCTTCTACCAGAGGCCAGGAAGCTTGAGGGTTCTGCGCAGTATCCTTGCTGTTCCCAGCACTGCCCATTTCTGGACTGAGATGTCCAATGTTGTTCCCGGGATCTGTTGCAACCACTCATCTAGTTTGGAGGTCACTGCCCCGAGTGCTCCGACCACCACAGGCACGACTGTCACCTTTACCTTCCAGGCTCTCTCCAGCTCCTCTCTGAGCCCTTGGTATTTCTCGAGTTTCTCGTGTTCCTTCTTTCTGATGTTTCCATCACTTGGGACCGCTACATCCACTACAACCGGCTTTCCTCTGCCCTTTATCTATGATCACGATATCCGGTTGGTTCGCCATTACCATCTTGTCAGTCTGGATCTGGAAGTCCCACAGGATCTTCGCTTGGTCATTCTCCACCACCTTCGGAGGTGTTTCCCATTTTGACCTTGGGGTTTCCAGTCCATACTCGGCACAGATGTTTCGGTAGACTATGCCAGCCACCTGGTTATGGCGTTCCATGTAGGCTTTCCCATGCCAGCATCTTACACCATGCAGTTATGTGTTGGATCGTCACGGGTGCCTCTTTGCACAACCTACACCTTGGGTCTTGTCTGGTGTGGTATATCTGGGCCTCAATGGCTCTGATGCTCAGGGCCTGCTCCTGAGCAGCCAGGATGAGTGCCTCTGTGCTGTTTTTGGGTCTAAAAGGCCCGGCCGACCCGGGCAAAGAACAGGCAGCGCACACGGAAATAAAGTTTAGACTGCTGCAGCAGGGAAGAACAGGGAGGGCACGAAGTTGCAGTGCCTCGGCTCACAAGATCTCCTGTTGGTTCTCCGCTGCAGAGTGCTTTTATTTTGAATAGAGCATGCGCAGTGCAAACAATGGAAAAGTACTGGTGTGGTGTGCTGTTGGCTCGTAAATCATATGGTGTGTGAGTGCGTGTTGGTGCGATGAGATGTGTGAGTGGCAGATAGTGTGTGAGGAAAACTTTATGTGAACACAGAAAAACAAGGTATGCAAGTTAAATAGAAACCATCAAATAAAACAATAGGCTATTGAGAAATACACACAAATATAAGAGCTTACTTTACAGCTGTCCTTCAGGCCAGCCCTCTCTAGCCACTGATAGGACTTCTTGAGATCAGCCACTTCAGTTATGGTCCGGTGGTACATCCCGTGTAGGGGCTTGTCCTCCCATGATGGTCCCTCTTCCAGCATCTCATCCTCTGTTCCCCATTGTTTGAGACATTCTCTGAGTATGTCATCTGTTGGAGCCTTCTCCTTGATGTATTCATGGAGCTTGGATGTTTCATCCTGGACAGTGGCTCTCACACTCACTAGTCCCCGGCCTCCTTCCTTTCGGCTTGCGTACAGTCTCAGGGTGCTGGATTTGGGATGGAACCCTCCATGCATGGTTAGGAGCTTTCGGGTCTTAACATCCGTGGTCTGAATCTCTTCCTTTGGCCACCTGATTATTCCTGCAGGGTATCACTGATCACTGGCAGGGCATAGCTGTTTATTGCCGGGTCTTATTCTTGCCATTGAGCTGGCTTCTTAGGACTTGCCTCACTCGCTGGAGGTATTTGGCCGTAGCTGCTTTCCTTTTTGCCAGTTCAAGGTTGCCATTGGCTTGTGGTATACCGAGGTACTTGTAGCTGTCCTCAATGTCTGCTATTGTTCCTTCAGGGAGTGAGACCTCTTCAGTGCGGACTACCTTGCCTCTCTTAGTCACCATCCGACTACATTTCTCAAGCCCGAATGACATCCCGATGTCGCTGCTGTAGATCCTGGTTGTGTGGATCAGGGAGTCTATGTCCCTTTCGCTCTTAGCATACAGCTTTATGTCATCCATGTAGAGGAGGTGACTGATTGTAGCTCCATTTTTGAGGCGGTATCCGTAGCCTGTCTTGGTGATTACTTGGCTTAGGGGGTTCAGTCCTATGAGAACAGCAGTGGGGAGAGTGCATCACCTTGGTATATGCCACATTTGATGGACACTTGGGTAAGTGGCTTGCCATTGGCTTCAAGTGTGGTTTTCCACATCCTCATCGAGTTCGCAATGAAGGCTCTTAGGGTCCTGTTCACCTTATACAACTCCAAGCATTCAGTGATCCATGTATGTGGCATCGAGTCGTAGGCTTTCTTGTAATCAATCCAGGCTGTGCACAGGTTGGTATGTCGGGACCTGCAGTCTTGTGCGACTGTTCTGTCAACCAGGAGCTGATGTTTGGCTCCTCTGGTATCTTTACCAATGCCCTTCTGCGCTTCGCTCATGTATTGATCCATGTGTCCACTTATCTTAGCCGCAATGATGCCTGACATGAGCTTCCATGTTGTGGAGAGACAGGTTATTGGCTGACAGTTGGATGGGACTGTACCCTTTGAGGGATCCTTCATGATCAGGATCGTTCGCCCTTCAATTAGCCATCCTGGGTGACTCCCATCCTTCAGCAACTGGTTCATTTGTGTTGCTAGGCGCTCATGGAGTGCTGTCAGTTTCTTTAGCCAGTAGGTGTGGACCATGTCTGGGCTTGGTGCTGTCCAGTTTTTCATATCTGAGACTCTTTCCTGTATGTCTGCCACTGTTATGGTAACTGGGTTCTGCTCAGGGAGGTTGCTGTGCTCCTCTCTCAGGGTCACCAGCCATTGTGCACTGCTGTTATCTGCAACCTCCCTCTCCCATATGCCTTTCCAGTACCTTTCAGTTTCCAGTCTTGGTAGGTCAGCTCTGCTGTTAGGACCCTGCCACTGAGCGTACACTTTCGCAGGTTGTGTTGCGAACAGCCTGTTTATTCGCCTGGCCTCATTCTCTTTCGTGTACCTCTTTAGGCGACTGAACAAGGCTTGGAGCCTTTGTTTGGCAGTTTCGAGTGCTTCAGGTATGGTCATCTGGATGTACCTCTCAGGTATCGGCCTTTTCATCACACCTCTCTGGGCCTCCGTCAATTGACTCACATCTTTCCAAGCCGCCTTGATCTTAGCCTCCAACCGTCTTTTCCATGGTGGGTAACGTGTCTCATGGTTGCTCCGATAGCCAAGGATTTCTAGGATCACTGACGCTGAAGCGTGTATATCAGCTCATTGGTTTCCGTGATCGTTGTGGTAGGGATCGCCCTCAGTGCTGCATTCACACTTTCCATGAGACTTTCAGGTGGTACTTCACATAGCCGTTGTAATCGGTTTCTAGGTTGCCCAGCTTTCATCCTCGCCATGATCTTCAGCTTTCAGGTCAGTTGCTGACTCGCTCAGCATTTCATTCATTGGGGCTGGCCTCCCAATCTCATCATCTGCATTCATTGGGGCTTGCCTCCCAATCTCTGGTATGACCTCCTCCTCTGATCTGGCAGCCTGGGGCCCTTCACCATAGAACCTGCGTTGTACCTCATCAATCTCAAGTTGTGACAGCAGTTGCCGTTTGTGGATGTTGGAACACTGAGCTATTAGTTGTTTCGTGGTCAACCGTGACTTTGGGTTTCGAAGTAACCATTCAGCCCGCATTCTCAAAAAATCAGAAGAAAGTTTAGAAAAAAAACTGAAAATAATTTTGTTGAAGTTTTTTTTTAAAGTTAGATGGTGATGTGTTTAAAAATGAAGTTGAGTTGAAGTGTTCTTTGTCATCAAGCTTTATTTCTTTTGCAGAGTAGACAATCACAAAAGCAGAGGAAAAAGTTGCAAGTTGGATGACTTGTTGCTAGGCAGCGAAGTGGTCAGCTCTTGCGAAGAACGTGGGACACGTGTGTTGACCTGAGAGGAAAGGCATCCGTGAGTTACACGCGAGTCAATTTCTTGTGCAGACAAAGATGTGTTCGGCGTGAAACTTACCAGGGAGATAGACTCTGTGTTGGGTCTTTTGAGAGCAGGAAGCTGATCATGTTTACTGCTGCTTGGGGAGAAAAAAAAAGTAGCAATGATGGACGAGTGTAAATGTCTCCTACTTTTCAGGCTGGACCAAAGTTTGACTTCAGCACCTCGCGAATAACAGGAAGAAGAGCAAAATGTCTTGCCTGCAGGTCTGTGCTCGTAGGTGGACTCTGGCGGTGAGCAGGTTACTCCCTCTTGTGGCACGGAGGACCCAAGAACAATCTTCCTTCAACTCTGAATAATGAAATGAGACTTGTTGAAATCAGACGTCTTACCAGATCTGTTCGCCTGATCACCATGCGAGGTCTTTTACCATTCGGCCATTCTGCTGCAAAAATTTCGAAATTTTTATATGTAGTCAAAGGCAGCCGACCTCACGAGGTTTTGAAGGTTAAAAAAAAGAACATAATTGGTGAGACGGTTGCCGTCTCTTGTGGGCGACATGACTGCACTCCAACCTCACCCATAACCCATCGACCACGCCAGTATTTCCTACTGCCTGCCTTCAGAATGCCATCCTGAGATCAGGAGATCGTTTTCAATTGAAGAAGAGTTGCACAAAGAGATCGTGTTATTTTGTCATTTTGCTTTCTTGGCCAGGGGTGTCAAACTCATTTCACATTGTGGGCCACGTACGCCCTCGGTAGATGTCTAGTGGGCCGGACCATTAAAAATTATACCATACTCTGCTATAAATAACCAAAATAATATGTCTTTCCTTTGTTTTGGTCTAAAGATGCACAAGAACACAAGGAAAATGTTGAAATTTAATGAACATATCTTTTAGAAAACATTTCCTTTCCTTAGACAAATGTGCAATGTACTTTTATCATTCACATATATGCATTGCAACTGATCCCACTGATTGTACAAAGGCACAAAACTAAGTAATTGGTATTGAAAAATATAGTAATGCACTTTTAAGATTAAACGAGATTTATGAAGAAAGGAATTTTTAAACCATTTACACAAGCATATAAAATCTAAATGTAATCCTTGCCTACACCTTACAAACTAAGGAGAGTGCTAAAATATGTGTAAAGAATCAAGTACAGTATTCACATGTCCTTGATAGCGTCTGCTGTGTTGGGTCTGTCTCAGTGTCAGACTGAGGCTGCTGTTGTCTTCTTCTCTGATAAAAAAAATGTTTTGTCTTTTCCTCTGATCAAAACAGTGTGTTCCCCTTGCGGATATTCCACGAATTGCACCTTATTAAACATATTCATTCCGTGTCTGTGCATTTTTTCACTTTTAAATTATCTTGCGGGTCTGATCAAACCACCTTGCGGGCCGGGTCCGGACGTATGTTATACACCCCTGATGAATAGTAAGGGGTTTTTAGCCAAAACAAACGACCATTTATAGTAAGGCGTTTTTAGCCGAAAAAAAACGACCATGTATGTAGGGCGTTTTTAGCCGAAAAAAATGCCTATGTATAGGAAGGCGTTTTTAGCCGAAAAAAAGACCATGTATAGTAAGGCGTTATTAGACAAAAAAAAAAAGACGACGATGTACAGTAAGAAGTTTTTAGATGAAAAAAATGACCGTGTATAATAAGGCGTTTTAACCCGAAAAAAAAGACCATGTATATTCGTCGTTTTTAGACGAAAAAAGCGACTATGTACAGCGAAGCTGTTTTAGCCGAAAAAAACGACCATGTATAGTAATCATTTTTAGACGAAAAAGACCATGTATAGGGAGGCTGTTTTAGCCGTGAAAAAAGACCATGTATAGTACGGCGTTTTAATACGAAAAAAACGACCATGTATAGTAAGGCGTTTTTAGATAAAAAAAGAACAACCATGTATAGTAAGGCGTTTTTAGACGAAAAAGACGACCATGTATAGTAAAGCGTTTTAACCCGAAAAAAACAACCATCTATAGTAAGGTGTTTTTAGATGAAAAAACGACCATGTATAGTAAGGCGTTTTTAGACAAAAAAAACGACCATGTATAGTAACGCGTTTTTAGACGAAAACAACAACCATGTATAGTAAGGCGTTTTTAGATGAAAAAACGACCATGTATAGTAAGGCGTTTTTAGACGAAAACAACAACCATGTATAGTAAGGCGTTTTTAGACGAAAACAACAACCATGTATAGTAAGGCGTTTTTAGACGAAAAAAAACCGACCGTGTATAGTAAACCGTTTTTAGCCGAAAAAAACGACCATGTATAGTAAGGCGTTTTTAGACGAAAACTACAACCATGTATAGTAAGGCGTTTTAACCCCCAAAAAACGACCATGTATAGTAAGGCGTTTTTCGACGAAAAAAAACCCGACCATGTATAGTAAAGTGTTTTAACCCGAAAAAAACGACCATCTATATATAGTAAGGAGTTTTTAGATGAAAAAAACGACCATGTATAGTAAGGAGTTTTTAGATGAAAAAAACGACCATGTATAGTAAGGCGTTTTAACCCGAAAAAAACGACCATGTAAAGTAAGGCGTTTTCAGCCGAAAAAAAACGACCATGTATAGTAAGGCGTTTTTAGACGAAAACTACAACCATGTATAGTAAGGCGTTTTTAGCCGAAAAAAACGACCATGTATAGTAAGGCGTTTTTAGACGAAAACTACAACCATGTATAGTAAGGCGTTTTAACCCCCAAAAAACGACCATGTATAGTAAGGCGTTTTTAGACGAAAAAAAACCGACCATGTATAGTAAAGTGTTTTAACCCGAAAAAAAAGACCATCTATAGTAAGGTGTTTTTAGATGAAAAAAACGACCATGTATAGTAAGGCGTTTTTAGACAAAAAAAAAGACCATGTATAGTAAGGCGTTTTAACCCGAAAAAAACGACCATGTAAAGTAAGGCGTTTTCAGCCGAAAAAAAACGACCATGTATAGTAAGGCGTTTTTAGACGAAAAAAACGACCATGTATAGTAAGGTGTTTTTAGACGAAAAAAACAACCATAGGGAGGCTGTTTTAGCTGAAAGAAAAACGACCATGTATAGTTAGCATGTGTTCAAACCCTGCTCAGTGATGCAGTGAAAATACACCATTTTCCTGCAAACCCTCCAGAGTGAATGTCAAATACGCCTATCGTGCAGACACACACAGTCACTGGTGGTGTTGAGGTATACACGCTGGCTTTCAGTCCGGGCAACCCTGGTTCAAACCCTGCTCAGTGATGTGAGAAATTCCAACACCAAACAGTATTTTTTCCTGCAAACCCTCCAGAGTGCATGTCAAATACGCCTTTTGTGCAAGGTAATTCACAGCCACTGGTGGTGTAGAGGTATACACGCTGGCTTTCCGTCCAGGCAACCCCGTCCAGTGACAGCATAAATGTCAGTTTTAATGGCTTAAAGCTGGGATAGGCTCCAGCAAGTTCCCGGTGACAGTCTTCCATGTAGAAGAGGCGTTTTAGCCCAAAACAAATGCCAATGTATAGTAAGATGTTTTTAGCCAAAAAAAAACGACCTTGTATAGAAAGGCGTTTCAACCCCAAAAAACCCCCATCATGTACAGGTATAGTAAGGCTTTTTTAGACGAAAAAAACGACCATGTATAGTAAAGCGTTTTAACCCCCCAAAAACGACCATGTATAGTAAGGCGTTTTTTGACGAAAAAAACGACCATGTATAGTAAGGTGTTTTTAGATGGAAAAAAACGACCATGTATAGTAAGGCATTTTTAGCCAAAAAAAACGACCATGTATAGTAAGGTGTTTTTAGATGGAAAAAAACGACCATGTATAGTAAGGCGTTTTAGGCGAAAAACGTCAATGTATAGTAAGGCGTTTTAACCCCAACAAACGACCATGTATAGTAAGGCGTTTTTAGCGAAAAAACGACCGTGTATAGTAAGGCGTTTTAACCCCCAAAAACGACCATGTATAGTAAGGCGTTTTTAGACGAAAAAGACGACCATGTATAGTAAGGCGTTTTTAGACGAAAAAAATGACCATGTATACTAAGGCATTTTTAGCCGAAAAAAACCGACCATGTATAGTAAGGCGTTTTAACCCGAAAAAAACGACCATGTATAGTAAGGCGTTTTAGACAAAAAACGACCATGTATAGTAAGGCGTTTTAGATGAAAAACGACCATGTATAGTAAGGCGTTTTAACCCCAAAAACGACCATGTATAGTAAGGCGTTTTAGCGAAAAAACGTCCGTGTATATAGTACAACCGAAAAAAGCGACCATGTATAGTAAGGCGTTTGTAGACGAAAAACGACCATGTATAGTAAGGTGTTTTAACCCCAAAAACGACCATGTATAGTAAGGCGTTTTAGCGAAAAAACGTCCGTGTATATAGTAAGGCGTTTAACCCGAAACAAACGACCATGTATAGTAAGGCGTTTGTAGCGAAAAAACGACCATGTATAGTAAGGTGTTTTAACCGGAAAAAAACCCACCATGTATAGTAAGGCGTTTTTAGCCGAAAAAAATGTCCGTGTATATAGTAAGGCGTTTTAACCCAAAAAACGACCGTGTTTAGTAAGGCGTTTTTAGCCGAAAAAAACGACCATGTATAGTAAGGCGTTTTTAGACGAAAAAAACGACCATGTATAGTAAAGCGTTTTTAGCCGATAAAAACTACCATATCGTAAGGCGTTTTAACCCGAAAAAAACGACAATGTATAGTAATCATTTTTAGACGAAAAAAGCGACCATGTATAGGGAGGCTGTTTTAGCCGTAAAAAAAGACCATGTATACTACGGCGTTTTAATCCGAAAAACGACCATGTATAGTAAGGCGTTTTAGATGAAAACGACCATGTATAGTACGTTTTAACCCCAAAAACGACCATGTATAGTAAGGCGTTTTATGTATATAGTAAGGCGTTTTAAAACAAGCGACCATGTATAGTAAGGCGTTTGTAGCGAAAACGACCATGTATAGTAAGGTGTTTTAACCCCCCACCATGTATATTAAGGCGTTTTTAGCCGAAAAAAACGTCCGTGTATATAGTAAGGCGTTTTAACCCGAAAAAAAACGACCGTGTTTAGTAAGGCGTTTTTAGCCGAAAAAAACGACCATGTATAGTAAGGCGTTTTTAGGCGAAAAAGCGACCATGTATAGTAACGTTTTAGACGAAAACAACAACCATGTATAGTAAGGCGTTTTAGACAAAAAACGACCATGTATAGTAAGGCGTTTTAACCCCAAAAACGACCATGTATAGTAAGGCGTTTTAACCCCAAAAACGTTTTTAGACAAAAAACGACCATGTATAGTAAGGCGTTTTTAGACGAAAAAAACGACCATGTATAGTAAGGCGTTTTTAGATGAAAAAAACGACCATGTATAGTAAGGCGTTTTAACCCCCAAAAAACGACCATGTATAGTAAGGCGTTTTTAGCCGAAAAAAACGTCCGTGTATATAGTAAGGCGTTTTAACCCGAAACAAACGACCATGTATAGTAAGGCGTTTGTAGCCGAAAAAAACGACCATGTATAGTAAGGTGTTTTAACCCGAAAAAAACCCACCATGTATAGTAAGGCGTTTTTAGCCGAAAAAAACGTCCGTGTATATAGTAAGGCGTTTTAACCCGAAAAAAAACGACCGTGTTTAGTAAGGCGTTTTTAGCCGAAAAAAACGACCATGTATAGTAAGGCGTTTTTAGACGAAAAAAACAACCATGTATAGTAAGGCGTTTTTAGACGAAAAAAACGACCATGTATAGTAAGGCGTTTTTAGACAAAAAAAAACGACCATGTATAGTAAGGCGTTTTAGACAAAAAAACGACCATGTATAGTAAGGCGTTTGTCGTCGAAAAAAAACGACCATTTATAGTAAGGTGTTTTTATACGAGAAAAAAAACCGACCGTGTATAGTAAGGCGTTTTTAGGCGAAAAAAAACGACCATGTATAGTAAGGCGTTTTTAGACCAAAAAAAATCGACTGTGTATAGTAAGGCGTTTTTATCCGATAAAAAACGACCATGTATAGTAAGGCGTTTTTAGACGAAAACAACAACCGTGTATAGGAAGGCGTTTTAACCCCCAAAAAACGACCATGTATAGTAAGGCGTTTTTAGACGAAAAAAACGACCATGTATAGTAAGGCGTTTTTAGACGAAAAAAACTACCATGTATAGTAAGGCGTTTGTCGCCGAAAAAAAACGACCATGTATAGTAAGGCGTTTTTAGACGAAAGAAAAACGACCGTGTATAGTAAGGCGTTTTTAGCCGAAAAAAACGACCATGTATAGTAAGGTGTTTTTAGATGAAAAAAATGACCATGTATGGTAAGGCGTTTTTAGACGAAAAAAACGACCATGTATAGTCAGGCGTTTTTAGACGAAAAAAACAACCATAAGGAGGCTGTTTTAGCTGAAAGAAAAACGACCATGTATAGTTAGCATGTGTTCAAACCTTGCTCAGTGATGTGTGAAAATACACCAGTTTTCCTGCAAACCCTCCAGAGTGAATGTCAAATACGCCTATCGTGCAGAACACACACAGTCACTGGTGGTGTTGAGGTATACACGCTGGCTTTCAGTCCGGGCAACCCTGGTTCAAACCCTGCTCAGTGATGTGAGAAATTCCAACACCAAACAGTATTTTTTCCTGCAAACCCTCCAGAGTGCATGTCAAATACGCCTTTTGTGCAAGGTAAGTCACAGTCATTGGTGGTGTAGAGGTATACAAGTTGGCTTTCCGTCCAGGCAACCCCGTCCAGTGACAGCATAAATGTCAGTTTTAATGGCTTAAAGCTGGGATAGGCTCCAGCAAGTTCCCGGTGACAGTCTTCCATGTAGAAGAGGCGTTTTAGCCCAAAACAAATGCCAATGTATAGTAAGATGTTTTTAGCCAAAAAAACGACCGTGTATAGAAAGGCGTTTCAACCCCAAAAAAAACACCATGTACAGGTATAGTAAGACTTTTTTAGACTAAAAAAACGACCATGTACAGTAAAGCGTTTTAACCCCCCAAAAAACGACCATGTATAGTAAGGCGTTTTTTTAGCCGAAAAAAACGACCATGTATAGTAAGGCGTTTTTAGACGAAAAAACCGACCATGCATAGTGAGGCGTTTTTAGATGACAAAAAACGACCATAATAGTAAGGCGTTTTTAGCCGAAAAAAAAGACCATGTATAGTAAGGCGTTTTTAACCCGAAAAAAACGACCATGTATAGTAAGGCGTTTTTAGACGAAAAAAACGACCATGTATAGTCAGGCGTTTTTAGACGAAAAAAAAGACCATGCATAGTAAGGCGTTTTAACCCCCAAAAAACGACCATGTAGTAAGGCGTTTTAACCCGAAAAAAACGACCAAGTATAGTAAGGCGTTTTTAGACGAAAAAAACGACCATGTATAGTAAGGCGTTTTTAGACGAAAAAAAACGACCATGTATAGTAAGGCGTTTTAACCCCCAAAAAACGACCATGTAGTAAGGCGTTTTAACACGAAAAAAACGACCATGTATAGTAAGAAGTTTTTAGATGTATAGTAAAGCGTTTGTAACCGAAAAAAAAACGACCATGTATAGATAGTAAGGAGTTTTAACCAGAAAAAAACGACCAGTATAGTAAGGCGTTTTCAGACGAAAAAAACGACCATGTATAGTAAGGCCTTTTTAGACAAAAAAAAAAACGACCATGTATAGTAAGGCATTTTGAGCCGAAAAAAACGACCATGAATAGTAAGGCGTTTTAGACTAAAAACGACCATGTATAGTAAGGCGTTTTAGACTAAAAACGACCATGTATAGTAAGGCGCTTTTAGACTAAAAACGACCATGTATAGTAAGGCGTTTTAACCCCAAAAGCGACCATGTATAGTAAGGCGTTTTAGACAAAAAAACGACCATGTATAGTAAGGCGTTTTAACCCCAAAAACGACCATGTATAGTAAGGCGTTTTTAGACGAAAAAAACGACCATGTGTAGTAAGGCGTTTTAACCCCCAAAAAACGACCATGTAGTAAGGCGTTTTAACCCGAAAAAAACGACTATGTATAGTAAGGCGTTTTAACCCCAAAAAAACGACCATGTATAGTAAGGCGTTTTTAGATGTATAGTAAAGCGTTTGTAACCGAAAAAAAACCGACCATATATAGTAAGGCGTTTTAACCCGAAAAAAACGACCATGTATAGTAAGGCGTTTAACCCCAAAAACGACCATGTATAGTAAGGCGTTTTAGACGAAAAACGACCATGTATAGTAAGGCGTTTTAGACTAAAAACGACCATGTATAGTAAGGCGTTTTAGACGAAAAAAAACCGACCGTGTATAGTAAGGCGTTTTTAGCGAAAAAACAACCATGTATAGTAAGGCGTTTTTAGACGAAAAAAACGACCGTGTATAGTAAGGCGTTTTTAGCGAAAAAACAACCATGTATAGTAAGGCATTTTTAGACTAAAAAAACGACCATGTATAGTAAGGCGTTTTTAGACGAAAACAACAACCATGTATAGTAAGGCGTTTTTAGACCAAAAAAACGACCATGCATAGTAAGGCGTTTTAACCCCCAAAAACGACCATGTATAGTAAGGCGTTTTTAGATGAAAAAAACGACCATGTATAGTAAGGCGTTTTTAGACGAAAAAAAAACGACCGTGTATAGTAAGGCGTTTTTAGCGAAAAATCAACCATGTATAGTAAGGCGCTTTTAGACTAAAAACGACCATGTATAGTAAGGCGTTTTAGACTAAAAACGACCATGTATAGTAAGCGTTTAACCCCAAAACGACCATGTATAGTAAGGCGCTTTTAGATGAAAAAACGACCATGTATAGTAAGGCGCTTTTAGACTAAAAACGACCATGTATAGTAAGGCGTTTTAACCCCCAAAAAACGACCATGTAGTAAGGCGTTTTAACCCGAAAAAAACGACCATGTATAGTAAGGCGTTTTAACCCCAAAAAAACGACCATGTATAGTAAGGCGTTTTTAGATGTATAGTAAAGCGTTTGTAACCGAAAAAAAAACGACCATATATAGTAAGGCGTTTTAACCCGAAAAAAACGACCAGTATAGTAAGGCGTTTTTAGACGAAAAAAAAGACCATGTATAGTAAGGCCTTTTTAGACGAAAAAAACGACCATGTATAGTAAGTCATTTTTAGCTGAAAAAAACGACCATGATTAGTAAGACGTTTTTAGACGAAAAAAACGACCATGTATAGTAAGGCGTTTTTAGACGAAAAAAACAACCATGTATAGTAAGGCGTTTTTAGACGGAAAAAAAACGACCGTGTATTGTAAGGCGTTTTTAGCCGAAAAAAACAACCATGTATAGTAAGGCGTTTTTAGACGAAAAAAAACGACCATGTATAGTAAGGCGTTTTTAGACGAAAAAAACGACCATTTATAGTAAGGTGTTTGTCGCCGAAAAAAACGACCATGTATAGTAAGGCGTTTTTAGCTGAAAAAAACGACCATGATTAGTAAGACGTTTTTAGACGAAAAAAACGACCATGTATAGTAAGGCGTTTTTAGACGAAAAAAACGACCATGTATAGTAAGGCGTTTTTAGACGAAAAAAACGACCATTTATAGTAAGGTGTTTGTCGCCGAAAAAAACGACCATGTATAGTAAGGCGTTTTTAGACGAAAAAAAAACCGACCGTGTATAGTAAGGCGTTTTTAGCCGAAAAAAACGACCATGTATAGTAAGGCGTTTTATCCCGAAAAAAACGACCATGTATCGTAAGGCATTTTAACCCGAAAAAAACGACCATGTATAGTAAGGCGTTTTAACCCGAAAAAAACGACCATGTATAGTAAGGCGTTTTTAGCCGAAAAAACGACCATGTATAGTAAGGCGTTTTAACCCGAAAAAAACGACCAGTATAGTAAGGCGTTTTTAGACGAAAAAAACAACCATGTATAGTAAGGCCTTTTTAGACGAAAAAAACGACCATGTATAGTAAGTCATTTTTAGCTGAAAAAAACGACCATGATTAGTAAGGCGTTTTTAGACGAAAAAAACGACCATGTATAGTAAGGCGTTTTTAGACGAAAAAAACGACCATGTATAGTAAGGCGTTTTTAGACGAAAAAAACGACCGTGTATTGTAAGGCGTTTTTAGCCGAAAAAAACAACCATGTATAGTAAGGTGTTTTTAGACGAAAAAAAACGACCATGTATAGTAAGGCGTTTTAACCCCCAAAAAACGACCATGTAGTAAGGCGTTTTAACCCGAAAAAAACGACCATGTATAGTAAGGCGTTTTAACCCCAAAAAAACGACCATGTATAGTAAGGCGTTTTTAGACGAAAAAAACGACCATTTATAGTAAGGTGTTTGTCGCCGAAAAAAACGACCATGTATAGTAAGGCGTTTTAGATGAAAAAACCGACCGTGTATAGTAAGGCGTTTTAGCGAAAAACAACCATGTATAGTAAGTCGTTTTAGACGAAAAAAAACGACCATGTATAGTAAGGCGTTTTTAGCGAAAAACAACCATGTATAGTAAGGCGTTTTTAGACTAAAAACGACCATGTATAGTAAGGCGTTTTTGACGAAAAAACAACCATGTATAGTAAGGCGTTTTTAGACGAAAAAAACGACCATGTATAGTAAGGCGTTTTTAGACGAAAAAAACGACCATGTATAGTAAGGCATTTTTAGATGAAAACAACAACCATGTATAGTAAGGCGTTTTTAGACGAAAAAAAACCGACCATTTATAGTAAGGCGTTTGTCGCCGAAAAAAACGGCCATGTATAGTAAGGCGTTTTTAGACGAAAAAAAAACCGACCGTGTATAGTAAGGCGTTTTTAGCCGAAAAAAACGACCATGTATAGTAAGGCGTTTTTAGACGAAAAAACGACCATGTATAGTAAGGCGTTTTAGCGAAAAAACAACCATGTATAGTGAGGCGTTTTAGACGAAAAACGATGTATAGTAAGGCGTTTTTAGCCGAAAAAACCGACCATGTATAGTAAGGCATTTTTAGACGAAAACAACAACCATGTATAGTAAGGCGTTTTTAGACGAAAAAAAACGACCATTTATATTAAGGCGTTTTCGCGTTAAAAACGACCATGTATAGTAAGGCGTTTTTAGGCGAAAAACCGACCGTGTATAGTAAGGCGTTTTAGCGAAAAACGACCATGTATAGTAAGGCGTTTTAGACGAAAAAAACCGACCGTGTATAGTAAGGCGTTTTAGCGAAAAACGACCATGTATAGTAAGGCGTTTTATCCAAAAAACGACCATGTATCGTAAGGCATTTTAACCGAAAAACGACCATGTATAGTAAGGCGTTTTAACCGAAAAAACGACCATGTATAGTAAGGCGTTTTAGCCGAAAAAAGCGACCATGTATAGTAAGGCGTTTTAACCCGAAAAAGCGACCATGTATAGTAAGGCGTTTTAGACGAAAAACAACCATGTATAGTAAGGCCTTTTAGACGAAAAAAACGACCATGTATAGTAAGTCATTTTTAGCTGAAAAAAACGACCATGATTAGTAAGGCGTTTTTAGACGAAAAAAACGACCATGTATAGTAAGGCGTTTTAGACAAAAACGACCATGTATAGTAAGGCGTTTTTAGGCGAAAAACGACCGTGTATTGTAAGGCGTTTTAGCGAAAAACAACCATGTATAGTAAGGTGTTTTTAGACGAAAAAAAACGACCATGTATAGTAAGGCGTTTTAACCCCCAAAAAACGACCATGTAGTAAGGCGTTTTAACCCGAAAAAAACGACCATGTATAGTAAGGCGTTTTAACCCCAAAAAAACGACCATGTATAGTAAGGCGTTTTTAGACGAAAAAAACGACCATTTATAGTAAGGTGTTTGTCGCCGAAAAAAACGACCATGTATAGTAAGGCGTTTTTAGATGAAAAAAAAACCGACCGTGTATAGTAAGGCGTTTTTAGCCGAAAAAAACAACCATGTATAGTAAGCCGTTTTTAGACGAAAAAAAAACGACCGTGTATAGTAAGGCGTTTTTAGCCGAAAAAAACAACCATGTATAGTAAGGCGTTTTTAGACGAAAAAAACGACCATGTATAGTAAGGCGTTTTTAGACGAAAAAAACAACCATGTATAGTAAGGCGTTTTTAGACGAAAAAAACGACCATGTATAGTAAGGCGTTTTTAGACGAAAAAAACGACCATGTATAGTAAGGCATTTTTAGATGAAAAAAACAACCATGTATAGTAAGGCGTTTTTAGACGAAAAAAAACCGACCATTTATAGTAAGGCGTTTGTCGCCGAAAAAAACGGCCATGTATAGTAAGGCGTTTTTAGACGAAAAAAACCGACCGTGTATAGTAAGGCGTTTTTAGCCGAAAAAAACGACCATGTATAGTAAGGCGTTTTTAGACGAAAAAAACGACCATGTATAGTAAGGCGTTTTTAGCCGAAAAAAACAACCATGTATAGTGAGGCGTTTTTAGACGAAAAAAACGATGTATAGTAAGGCGTTTTTAGACGAAAAAAAAACGACCATGTATAGTAAGGCATTTTTAGACGAAAACAACAACCATGTATAGTAAGGCGTTTTTAGACGAAAAAAACGACCATTTATAGTAAGGCGTTTGTGGCCGAAAAAAACGACCATGTATAGTAAGGCGTTTTTAGACGAAAAAAAAACCGACCGTGTATAGTAAGGCGTTTTTAGCCGAAAAAAACGACCATGTATAGTAAGGCGTTTTTAGACGAAAAAAAAACGACCATGTATAGTAAGGCGTTCTTAGCCGAAAAAAACAACCATGTATAGTAAGGCGTTTTTAGACGAAAAAAACGATGTATAGTAAGGCGTTTTTAGACGAAAAAAACCGACCATGTATAGTAAGGCGTTTTTAGACGAAAAAAACGACCATGTATAGTAAGGCATTTTTAGACGAAAAAAACAACCATGTATAGTAAGGCGTTTTTAGACGAAAAAAAACGACCATGTATAGTAAGGCGTTTTTACACGAAAAAAAACCGACCATGTATAGTAAGGCGTTTTTAAAAACGACCATGTATAGTAAGGCGTTTTTAGGCGAAAAACGACCATGTATAGTAAGGCGTTCTTAGCGAAAAAACAACCATGTATAGTAAGGCGTTTTTAGCCGAAAAAAACGACCATGTATAGTAAGGCGTTTTTAGACGAAAAAAGCGACCATGTATAGTAAGGCGTTTTTAGACGAAAAAACGACCATGTATAGTAAGGCATTTTTAGACGAAAACAACAACCATGTATAGTAAGGCGTTTTTAGACGAAAAAAAACGACCATGTATATAGTAAGGCGTTTTAACCCCCAAAAAACGACCATGTATATATAGTAAGGCGTTTAAACCGAAAAAAGCGACCATGTAAGTAAGGCGTTTTAACCCCAAAAAAGCGACCACGTATAGTAAGGCGTTTTAGACGAAAAACGACCATGTATAGTAAGGCGTTTTTAGCCGAAAAAAAACGACCGTGTATAGTAAGGCGTTTTTAGCCGAAAAAAACGACCATGTATAGTAAGGCGTTTTAGACAAAAAAAACGACCATGTATAGTAAGGCGTTTTTAGCCGATAAAAACGACCATGTATAGTAAGGCGTTTTTAGACGAAAACAACAACCATGTATAGTAAGGCGTTTTAACCCCAAAAACGACCATGTATAGTAAGGCGTTTTTAGCGAAAAAATGACCATGTATAGTAAGGCGTTTTAGGCGAAAAAACAACCATGTATAGTAAGGCGTTTTAGGCGAAAAACGACCATGTATAGTAAGGCATTTTTAGACGAAAACAACAACCATGTATAGTAAGGCGTTTTTAGACGAAAAAAAACCGACCATTTATAGTAAGGCGTTTGTCGCCGAAAAAAACGGCCATGTATAGTAAGGCGTTTTTAGACGAAAAAAACGACCATGTATCGTAAGGCGTTTTTACCCGAAAAAAACGACCATGTATAGTAAGGCGTTTTAACCCCTAAAAACGACAATGTATAGTAAGGCGTTTTTAGATGAAAAAAACGACCATGTATAGTGCGGCGTTTTTAGACGAAAAAAACAACCATGTAATAGTAAGGCATTTTAGACGAAAAACGACCATGTATAGTAAGGCGTTTTTAGATGTACAGTAAGGCATTTTTAGCTGAAAAAACGACCATGTATAGTAAGGCGTTTTAACGAAAAACGACCATGTATAGTAAGGCGTTTTAACCGAAAAACGACCATGTATAGTAAGGCGTTTTAGATGTATAGTAAGGCGTTTTTAGCGAAAAACAACCATGTATAGTAAGGCGTTTTTAGACGAAAAAACGACCATGTATAGTAAGGCGTTTTTAGCGAAAAAAACGACCATGTATAGTAAGGCGTTTTAGACGAAAAAAACGACCATGTATAGTAAGGCGTTTTTGGACGAAAAAAACGACCATGTATAGTAAGGCGTTTTTAGACGAAAAAACGAAAAAACCGACCGTGTATAGTAAGGCGTTTTAGACGAAAAACGACCATTATAGTAAGTCGTTTTTAAAAAAACCGACCATGTATAGTAAGGCGTTTTTAGACGAAAAAACAACCATGTATAGACCGTGTATAGTAAGGCGTTTTAGACGAAAAAACAACCATGTATAGTAAGGCGTTTTTAGGCGAAAAAACGACCATGTAGTAAGGCGTTTTAGACGAAAAACGACCATGTATAGTAAGGCATTTTAGATAAAAACAGGAAAGATGAATAGTAAGGCGTTTACATCGCGAAAAAAAACTCGACCATATTAGTAAGGCGTTTGGCTTAAAAAAACGACCATGTATAGTAAGGCGTTTTAGACGAAAAAAACCGCGAGGCCGGATGTATAGTAAGGCGTTTTTAGGCGAAAAAAGCGACCATGTATAGTAAGGCGTTTGTTGCGAAAACAAAATAGTGGCGACCATGTATAGTAAGGCGTTTTTAGACGAAAAAAAAACCGACCGTGTATAGTAAGGCGTTTTTAGCCGAAAAAAACGACCATGTATAGTAAGGCGTTTTATCCCGAAAAAAACGACCATGTATCGTAAGGCATTTTAACCCGAAAAAAACGACCATGTATAGTAAGGCGTTTTAACCCGAAAAAAACGACCATGTATAGTAAGGCGTTTTTAGCCGAAAAAACGACCATGTATAGTAAGGCGTTTTAACCCGAAAAAACGACCATGTATAGTAAGGCGTTTTAGGCGAAAAAACAACCATGTATAGTAAGGCCTTTTAGGCGAAAAAAAACGACCATGTATAGTAAGTCATTTTTAGCTGAAAAAACGACCATGATTAGTAAGGCGTTTTAGGCGAAAAACGAAAAGGCCTTTTAGAAAAAAAACGACCATGTATAGTAAGGCGTTTTAGACAAAAACGACCATGTATAGTAAGGCGTTTTTAGGCGAAAAAAAAACGACCGTGTATTGTAAGGCGTTTTAGACAAAAAACAACCATGTATAGTAAGGCGTTTTTAGGCGAAAAAAAACGAACGTTTTTTAGAAAAAACAACCATGTATAGTAAGGTGTTTTTAGGCGAAAAAAAAGCGACCATGTATAGTAAGGCGTTTTAACCCCAAAAACGACCATGTAGTAAGGCGTTTTAACCGAAAAAGCGACCATGTATAGTAAGGCGTTTTAACCCCAAAAAACGACCATGTATAGTAAGGCGTTTTTAGGCTAAAAAAGCGACCATTTATAGTAAGGTGTTTGTCGCCGAAAAAAAAGCGACCATGTATAGTAAGGCGTTTTAGATGAAAAAAAACCGACCGTGTATAGTAAGGCGTTTTAGCGAAAAAACAACCATGTATAGTAAGCCGTTTTTAGACGAAAAAGCGACCGTGTATAGTAAGGCGTTTTTAGCGAAAAAACAACCATGTATAGTAAGGCGTTTTTAGACGAAAAACGACCATGTATAGTAAGGCGTTTTTAGGCGAAAAAACAACCATGTATAGTAAAGCGTTTTTAGGCGAAAAAACGACCATGTATAGTAAGGCGTTTTAGGCGAAAAACGACCATGTATAGTAAGGCATTTTAGATGAAAACAACAACCATGTATAGTAAGGCGTTTTTAGACGAAAAAAACCGACCATTTATAGTAAGGCGTTTGTGCGAAAAAAAGCGACCATGTATAGTAAGGCGTTTTAGGCGAAAAAAACCCGACCGTGTATAGTAAGGCGTTTTTAGCGAAAAAGCGACCATGTATAGTAAGGCGTTTTTAGGCGAAAAAACGACCATGTATAGTAAGGCGTTCTTAGCGAAAAAACAACCATGTATAGTGAGGCGTTTTTAGGCGAAAAAAGCGATGTATAGTAAGGCGTTTTAGGCGAAAAAAACCGACCATGTATAGTAAGGCATTTTTAGCGAAAACAACAACCATGTATAGTAAGGCGTTTTTAGACGAAAAAAAACCGACCATTTATAGTAAGGCGTTTGTCGCCGAAAAAAACGGCCATGTATAGTAAGGCGTTTTTAGACGAAAAAAAAACCGACCGTGTATAGTAAGGCGTTTTTAGCCGAAAAAAACGACCATGTATAGTAAGGCGTTTTTAGACGAAAAAAAAACGACCATGTATAGTAAGGCGTTCTTAGCCGAAAAAAACAACCATGTATAGTAAGGCGTTTTTAGACGAAAAAAACGATGTATAGTAAGGCGTTTTTAGACGAAAAAAAACCGACCATGTATAGTAAGGCGTTTTAGGCGAAAAAACGACCATGTATAGTAAGGCATTTTTAGCGAAAACAACAACCATGTATAGTAAGGCGTTTTAGGCGAAAAAACGGCCATGTATAGTAAGGCGTTTTAGAAAAAAAAAACCGACCATGTATAGTAAGGCGTTTTTAGCCGAAAAAAACGACCATGTATAGTAAGGCGTTTTTAGCCGAAAAAACGACCATGTATAGTAAGGCGTTTTTAGCCGAAAAAACAACCATGTATAGTAAGGCGTTTTTAGCCGAAAAAAACAACCATGTATAGTAAGGCGTTTTTAGACGAAAAAAACGACCATGTATAGTAAGGCGTTTTTAGCCGAAAAAAAACCGACCATGTATAGTAAGGCATTTTTAGACGAAAACAACAACCATGTATAGTAAGGCGTTTTAGGCGAAAAAACGACCATGTATATAGTAAGGCGTTTTAACCCCAAAAACGACCATGTATATATAGTAAGGCGTTTAAACCGAAAAAAGCGACCATGTAAGTAAGGCGTTTTAACCCCAAAAAAGCGACCACGTATAGTAAGGCGTTTTAGGCGAAAAAACGACCATGTATAGTAAGGTGTTTTTATCACGAAAAAAACGACCGTGTATAGTAAGGCGTTTTTAGCGAAAAAAGCGACCATGTATAGTAAGGCGTTTTAGACAAAAACGACCGTGTATAGTAAAGCGTTTTTAGCGATAAAAAACGACCATGTATAGTAAGGCGTTTTTAGACGAAAACAACAACCATGTATAGTAAGGCGTTTTAACCCCCAAAAAACGACCATGTATAGTAAGGCGTTTTTAGGCGAAAAAAATGACCATGTATAGTAAGGCGTTTTTAGACGAAAAAAACAACCATGTATAGTAAGCGTTTTAGGCGAAAAAAGCGACCATGTATAGTAAGGCATTTTAGACGAAAACAACAACCATGTATAGTAAGGCGTTTTAGGCGAAAAAAAACCGACCATTTATAGTAAAGCGTTTATGTGCGAAAAAACGGCCATGTATAGTAAGGCGTTTTTAGACGAAAAAAAACGACCATGTATCGTAAGGCGTTTTTACCCGAAAAAAACGACCATGTATAGTAAGGCGTTTTAACCCCTAAAAACGACAATGTATAGTAAGGCGTTTTAGATGAAAAAAAAAGCGACCATGTATAGTCTGGCGTTTTTAGGCGAAAAAACAACCATGTAATAGTAAGGCGTTTTAGACGAAAAACGACCATGTATAGTAAGGCGTTTTTAGATGTACAGTAAGGCATTTTTAGCTGAAATTGGCGACAATGTATAGTTAAGCGTTTGTAACGAAAAAAGCGACCATGTATAGTAAGGCGTTTTAACCAAAAGCGACCATGTATAGTAAGGCGTTTTAGATGTATAGTAAGCGTTTTTAGCGAAATTGGCGACGATGTATAGTAAGGCGTTTTAACCCGCAAAAGCGACCATGTATAGTAAGGCGTTTGTCGCGAAAAAAACGACCATGTATAGTAAGGCGTTTTTAGATGAAAAAAACGACCATGTATAGTAAGGCGTTTGTAACGGAAAAAAACGACCATGTATAATAAGGCGTAGAAAAAAAAAGTAGCGTGTTTCCAGTAACCCGACCGACCGAGAATTTCTACCTCGAAAAAAAACTTTACGGTTGGCATTTTTTTTCAAACCTTTAACATCTTTGTGTAATAATAATAATAATATTACATTTCATTTCATAAGGGGTGAGTGACCGCTGGCGCGTTTGGCTGCCGCTGCTCAACCCGTATTGTTTTGTATTGTTTTGTGTTTTTTGTTATTGTAAAGTGTCCTTGGGTGTCTTGAAAGGCGCTTATAAATAGAGTATTATTATTATTATTATTATTATTATTAAAACCACAGACAAAATTATAAATAATAAAAGGAAAGATGAATTTAGAGCGTTTACATCGGTGCAAACTCTCGCGATATTAAATCGGCTAGCCAACGGCTTAAATAAAGGTCTCGATGGATTCAACCAGCGGGGCCACAGAACAAGCGGCTCGCCAGGCAGGGCGAGGAACGGAGGAAGAGGCGAGAGTGGAAGCTCCATCTTCGTTGCCATTGTTGTGTTTAATAAAACGCGGGGAGTCTGACTCTGTGCTCACTGCCGTTTATTGTCAGTACAGGTAGTTACCTTTTCATATGAACACTTATACGGCCGTGGCGTCACGCCGTCGTAAACTGACCCTGTGGCTGTGGTTATAACGTGCCACAAATAATAATAATAATACATTTCATTTATAAGCGCCTTTCAAAACACTCAAGGACGCTTTACAATCAAAACAAGAACAATAAAACCATAGACAAAATTATAAATAAGGAAAGATGAATTTAGGCGTTGACATCGATGCAAACTCTCGCGATATTCACGTTGGCGTGGCGTGGTTTGCCCTGTCGTCTGTCAACAACAATGAATCGTGGCGGCGCCACGATCTCCGACAACAGTTTAAACCGCGTTTTGTGTGTCGCGATCGCATGCTCGCACCATAATCTTAAAAATAGCATCCAATCGAAAAGATTCAGCGAACTATTTGACGAACACCACGGGCCGTCTAGGACACGGGACAGAGGTAACGAGACACCCAGCGAGGTACCCAACTCTCTCGCCACTTAAGGCGTTTTAACCCGAAAAAACAACCATATATAGTAAGGGTTTTAGACAAAAAAGCGACCATGTATAGTAAGGCGTTTTAGACAAAAAAGCGACCGTGTATAGTAAGGCGTTTTTAGCCGATAAAAACGACCATGTATAGTAAGGCGTTTTTAGACGAAAACAACAACCATGTATAGTAGGCGTTTTAACCCCAAAAAAGCGACCATGTATAGTAAGGCGTTTTAGTGAAAAAATGACCATGTATAGTAAGGCGTTTTTAGACGAAAAAAACAACCATGTATAGTAAGGCGTTTTTAGACGAAAAAAACGACCATGTATAGTAAGGCATTTTTAGACGAAAACAACAACCATGTATAGTAAGGCGTTTTTAGACGAAAAAAAACCGACCATTTATAGTAAGGCGTTTGTGCGCGAAAAAGCGACCATGTATAGTAAGGCGTTTTTAGACGAAAAAAACGACCATGTATCGTAAGGCGTTTTTACCCGAAAAAAACGACCATGTATAGTAAGGCGTTTTAACCCCTAAAAACGACAATGTATAGTAAGGCGTTTTTAGATGAAAAAAAACGACCATGTATAGTGCGGCGTTTTTAGACGAAAAAAACAACCATGTAATAGTAAGGCGTTTTTAGACGAAAAAAACGACCATGTATAGTAAGGCGTTTTTAGATGTACAGTAAGGCATTTTTAGCTGAAATTGACGACAATGTATAGTTAGGCGTTTGTAACCGAAAAAAAACGACCATGTATAGTAAGGCGTTTTAACCCGAAAAAAACGACCATGTATAGTAAGGCGTTTTTAGATGTATAGTAAGGCGTTTTTAGCGAAATTGGCGACGATGTATAGTAAGGCGTTTTAACCCAAAAAACGACCATGTATAGTAAGGCGTTTGTAGCGAAAAAACGACCATGTATAGTAAGGCGTTTTAGATGAAAAAAAACGACCATGTATAGTAAGCGTTTGTAACCGAAAAAAAGCGACCATGTATAATAAAACGTAGAAAAAAAAGTAGCGTGTTTCCAGTAACCCGACCGACCGAGAATTTCTACCTCGAAAAAACTTTACGGTTGGCATTTTTTTCAAACCTTTAACATCTTTGTGTAATAATAATAATAATATTACATTTCATTTCATAAGGGTGAGTGACCGCTGGCGCGTTTGGCTGCCGCTGCTCAGCCGTATTGTTTTGTATTGTTTTGTGTTTTTTGTTATTGTAAAGTGTCCTTGGGTGTCTTGAAAGGCGCTTATAAATAGAGTATTATTATTATTATTATTATTATTATTAAAACCACAGACAAAATTATAAATAATAAAAGGAAAGATGAATTTAGAGCGTTTACATCGGTGCAAACTCTCGCGATATTCGTCGGCTAGCCCAACGGCTTAAATAAAGGTCTCGATGGATTCCAACCAGCGGGGCCACAGAACAGGCGGCTCGCCAGGCAGGGCGAGGAACGGAGGAAGAGGCGAGAGTGGAAGCTCCATCTTCGTTGCCATTGTTGTGTTTAATAAAACGCGGGGAGTCTGACTCTGTGCTCACTGCCGTTTATTGTCAGTACAGGTAGTTACCTTTTCATATGAACACTTATACGGCCGTGACGTCACGCCGTCGTAAACTGACCCTGTGGCTGTGGTTATAACGTGCCACAAATAATAATAATAATACATTTCATTTATAAGCGCCTTTCAAAACACTCAAGGACGCTTTACAATCAAAACAAGAACAATAAAACCATAGACAAAATTATAAATAAGGAAAGATGAATTTAGGCGTTGACATCGATGCAAACTCGCGATATTCACGTTGAGCGTGAGCGTGGTTTGCCCTGTCGTCTGTCAACAACAATGAATCGTGGCGGCGCCACGATCTCCGACAACAGTTTAAACCGCGTTTGTGTGTCGCGGTCGCATGCTCGCACCATAATCTTAAAAAATAGCATCCAATCGAAAAGATTCAGCGAACTATTTGGCGAACACCACGGGCCGTCTAGGACACGGGGCGCAGAGGTAACGAGACACCCAGCCGGGGTACCCAACTCTCTCGCCACTTAAGGCGTTTTAACCCGAAAAAACAACCATATATAGTAAGGGGTTTTAGACAAAAACGACCATGTATATAGTAAGGCGTTTTAACCCCAAAAAACGACCATGTATATATAGTAAGGCGTTTTAACCGAAAAAAAAGCGACCATGTAGAGTAAGGCGTTTTAACCCCAAAAAAGCGACCACGTATAGTAAGGCGTTTTAGGCTAAAAACGACCATGTATAGTAAGGCGTTTTAGACGAAAAAACGACCATGTATAGTAAGGTGTTTTTATACGAGAAAAAACGACCGTGTATAGTAAGGCGTTTTAGCGAAAAAAAACGACCATGTATAGTAAGGCGTTTTAGACAAAAAAGCGACCGTGTATAGTAAAGGCGTTTTTAGCGATAAAAAGCGACCATGTATAGTAAGGCGTTTTTAAGCGAAAACAACAACCATGTATAGTAAGGCGTTTTAACCCCAAAAAACGACCATGTATAGTAAAGCGTTTTAAGCGAAAAAATGACCATGTATAGTAAGGCGTTTTAGACGAAAAAACAACCATGTATAGTAAGGCGTTTTAGGCGAAAAAACCGACCATGTATAGTAAGGCATTTTAGACGAAAACAACAACCATGTATAGTAAGGCGTTTTTAGACGAAAAAAACCCGACCATTTATAGTAAGGCGTTTGTCGCCGAAAAAAACGGCCATGTATAGTAAGGCGTTTTTAGACGAAAAAAACGACCATGTATCGTAAGGCGTTTTTACCCGAAAAAAACGACCATGTATAGTAAGGCGTTTTAACCCCTAAAAACGACAATGTATAGTAAGGCGTTTTTAGATGAAAAAAACGACCATGTATAGTGCGGCGTTTTTAGACGAAAAAAACAACCATGTAATAGTAAGGCGTTTTTAGACGAAAAAAACGACCATGTATAGTAAGGCGTTTTTAGATGTACAGTAAGGCGTTTTTAGCTGAAATTGACGACAATGTATAGTTAGGCGTTTGTAACCGAAAAAAAACGACCATGTATAGTAAGGCGTTTTAACCCGAAAAAAACGACCATGTATAGTAAGGCGTTTTAACCCGAAAAAAACGACCATGTATAGTAAGGCGTTTTTAGATGTATAGTAAGGCGTTTTTAGCCGAAATTGACGACGATGTATAGTAAGGCGTTTTAACCCGCAAAAAACGACCATGTATAGTAAGGCGTTTGTCGCCGAAAAAAAACGACCATGTATAGTAAGGCGTTTTTAGATGAAAAAAACGACCATGTATAGTAAGGCGTTTGTAACCGAAAAAAACGACCATGTATAATAAGGCGTAGAAAAAAAAAGTAGCGTGTTTCCAGTAACCCGACCGACCGAGAATTTCTACCTCGAAAAAAAACTTTACGGTTGGCATTTTTTTTCAAACCTTTAACATCTTTGTGTAATAATAATAATAATATTACATTTCATTTCATAAGGGGTGAGTGACCGCTGGCGCGTTTGGCTGCCGCTGCTCAACCCGTATTGTTTTGTATTGTTTTGTGTTTTTTGTTATTGTAAAGTGTCCTTGGGTGTCTTGAAAGGCGCTTATAAATAGAGTATTATTATTATTATTATTATTATTATTAAAACCACAGACAAAATTATAAATAATAAAAGGAAAGATGAATTTAGAGCGTTTACATCGGTGCAAACTCTCGCGATATTCGTCGGCTAGCCAACGGCTTAAATAAAGGTCTCGATGGATTCCAACCAGCGGGGCCACAGAACAAGCGACTCGCCAGGCAGGGCGAGGAACGGAGGAAGAGGCGAGTGGAAGCTCCATCTTACGTTGCCATTGTTGTGTTTAATAAAAGCGGGAGTCTGACTCTGTGCTCACTGCCGTTTATTGTCAGTACAGGTAGTTACCTTTTCATATGAACACTTATACGGCCGTGGCGTCACGCCGTCGTAAACTGACCCTGTGGCTGTGGTTATAACGTGCCACAAATAATAATAATAATACATTTCATTTATAAGCGCCTTTCAAAACACTCAAGGACGCTTTACAATCAAAACAAGAACAATAAAACCATAGACAAAATTATAAATAAGGAAAGATGAATTTAGGGCGTTGACATCGATGCAAACTCTCGCGATATTCACGTTGGCGTGGCGTGGTTTGCCCTGTCGTCTGTCAACAACAATGAATCGTGGCGGCGGCCACGATCTCCGACAACAGTTTAAACCGCGTTTTGTGTGTCGCAGTCGCATGCTCGCACCATAATCTTAAAAAAATAGCATCCAATCGAAAAGATTCAGCGAACTATTTGACGAACACCACGGGCCGTCTAGGACACGGGACGCAGAGGTAACGAGACACCCAGCCGGGGGGTACCCAACTCTCTCGCCACTTAAGGCGTTTTAACCCGAAAAAAACAACCATATATAGTAAGGGGTTTTTAGACAAAAAAAACGACCATGTATATAGTAAGGCGTTTTAACCCCCAAAAAACGACCATGTATATATAGTAAGGCGTTTTAACCCGAAAAAAACGACCATGTAGAGTAAGGCGTTTTAACCCCCAAAAAACGACCACGTATAGTAAGGCGTTTTTAGACGAAAAAAACGACCATGTATAGTAAGGCGTTTTTAGACGAAAAAAACGACCATGTATAGTAAGGTGTTTTTATACGAGAAAAAAAAACGACCGTGTATAGTAAGGCGTTTTTAGCCGAAAAAAAACGACCATGTATAGTAAGGCGTTTTTAGACAAAAAAACGACCGTGTATAGTAAGGCGTTTTTAGCCGATAAAAAACGACCATGTATAGTAAGGCGTTTTTAGACGAAAACAACAACCATGTATAGTAAGGCGTTTTAACCCCCAAAAAACGACCATGTATAGTAAGGCGTTTTTAGGCGAAAAAAATGACCATGTATAGTAAGGCGTTTTTAGACGAAAAAAACAACCATGTATAGTAAGGCGTTTTTAGACGAAAAAAACGACCATTTATAGTAAGGCGTTTGTCGCCGAAAAAAACGGCCATGTATAGTAAGGCGTTTTAGACTAAAAACGACCATGTATCGTAAGGCGTTTTACCCGAAAAAACGACCATGTATAGTAAGGCGTTTTAACCCCAAAAAACGACAATGTATAGTAAGGCGTTTTTAGATGAAAAAAACGACCATGTATAGTGCGGCGTTTTAGGCGAAAAACAACCATGTAATAGTAAAGCGTTTTAGACGAAAAAACGACCATGTATAGTAAGCGTTTTTAGATGTACAGTAAGGCATTTTTAGCTGAAATTGACGACAATGTATAGTTAGGCGTTTGTAACCGAAAAAAAACGACCATGTATAGTAAGGCGTTTTAACCCGAAAAAAACGACCATGTATAGTAAGGCGTTTTAACCCAAAAACGACCATGTATAGTAAGGCGTTTTTAGATGTATAGTAAGGCGTTTTAGCGAAATTGACGACGATGTATAGTAAGGCGTTTTAACCCAAAAAACGACTATGTATAGTAAGGCGTTTGTCGCGAAAAAACGACCATGTATAGTAAGGCTTTTTTAGATGAAAAAAACGACCATGTATAGTAAGGCGTTTGTAACCGAAAAAAACGACCATGTATAATAAGGCGTAGAAAAAAAAAGTAGCGTGTTTCCAGTAACCCGACCGACCGAGAATTTCTACCTCGAAAAAAAACTTTACGGTTGGCATTTTTTTTCAAACCTTTAACATCTTTGTGTAATAATAATAATAATATTACATTTCATTTCATAAGGGGTGAGTGACCGCTGGCGCGTTTGGCTGCCGCTGCTCAACCCGTATTGTTTTGTATTGTTTTGTGTTTTTTGTTATTGTAAAGTGTCCTTGGGTGTCTTGAAAGGCGCTTATAAATAGAGTATTATTATTATTATTATTATTATTAAAACCACAGACAAAATTATAAATAATAAAAGGAAAGATGAATTTAGAGCGTTTACATCGGTGCAAACTCTCGCGATATTCGTCGGCTAGCCCAACGGCTTAAATAAAGGTCTCGATGGATTCCAACCAGCGGGGCCACAGGACAGGCGGCTCGCCAGGCAGGGCGAGGAACGGAGGAAGAGGCGAGAGTGGAAGCTCCATCTTCGTTGCCATTGTTGTGTTTAATAAAACGCGGGGAGTCTGACTCTGTGCTCACTGCCGTTTATTGTCAGTACAGGTAGTTACCTTTTCATATGAACACTTATACGGCCGTGACGTCACGCCGTCGTAAACTGACCCTGTGGCTGTGGTTATAACGTGCCACAAATAATAATAATAATACATTTCATTTATAAGCGCCTTTCAAAACACTCAAGGACGCTTTACAATCAAAACAAGAACAATAAAACCATAGACAAAATTATAAATAAGGAAAGATGAATTTAGGGCGTTGACATCGATGCAAACTCTCGCGATATTCACGTTGAGCGTGAGCGTGGTTTGCCCTGTCGTCTGTCAACAACAATGAATCGTGGCGGCGGCCACGATCTCCGACAACAGTTTAAACCGCGTTTTGTGTGTCGCAGTCGCATGCTCGCACCATAATCTTAAAAAAATAGCATCCAATCGAAAAGATTCAGCGAACTATTTGACGAACACCACGGGCCGTCTAGGACACGGGACGCAGAGGTAACGAGACACCCAGCCGGGGGGTACCCAACTCTCTCGCCACTTAAGGCGTTTTAACCCGAAAAAAACAACCATATATAGTAAGGGGTTTTTAGACAAAAAAACGACCATGTATAGTCAGGCGTTTTTAGCCCAAAAAACGACCATGTATGGTAAGGCGTTTTTAGCTCAAGGTGGGTGATTGTGATGTACAATTCAGAAACGCGCGGACACATTTTCAGGAATAGGCAGATGACAAAAGATTTAATTGGTTCTTTAATTACAAAGTACATGCGGGCGATTCCAGTCCCAACTACATGTGAGCAAGACCTTAAAAAAGCCAATTTTCCATAATATGCCCCCTTCGAAGAGGAGGGGGAGAACTGCTGTGATAAGCCCAAATCGATCAAATATTACACTCTTTCTGTCACTGACAACAATGACTGCTCGTTAGCGCTGAGCTACAATGCTAATATAGCATTTTATTGTTGTTATCTGATCTAGAAGACGAGTTGAAGAGCGAAGTTGAAGAATGTCCGCTCGCCTGACTTGCGTGCAGCCAGCGAGGGTTCAGTTCCCACTCAGTGACGCTGAGAACGTGAGTGTCTCTATTTGTGCCTTGTGATTGATTGGCAACCAGTTCAGAAGCAAGTCAGCCCTTCTTCACCCTAAACAAGATAAAGGAGTATAGAAAATGGATGGACGGTTGACACGTGCATGTGGCACAAGATTGACAGGATGTGTGCTGAAGGCCCGAACCTGTCCAGTGTGCTGCGTTACAGCTTGCTGCTGAGCTGAGGGCGTTCATGCATCCTGCCGGTCCCGGGAAAGCCTCCGTCGAAAGCGGCATTCAGCACCTGGTCCAGGTTGGCGGCCGCAACAAAATCCAGGCCTTCTCGCACGTTCGCGGGTAGCTCCTCCAGGTCCTTCTCGTTACGTTTGGGCACAATGACTCGCTTGACCCCCGCCCTGTGGGCTGCCAGCACCTTGTCTTTAATACCGCCCACCTGAGGAGGACCACAAACATCTGATTGAATATTTGGGTCATTCCAAACATCAACATTAATAAAGGGTCAGATTTGTCATCCTGTATTTGAATTTCAGGCTCGGATTTAAAAGAATGGTAGGTTGTCAGCAGAATGAAAAAGTGATTAGTTTGCTAGTTTTTTGTTTTTGTCTCCCGCTCGACAAAAAAAAAAAACAATTAAAAAAAAATATATATAGAGAGAGAGCTGTCAAACAATTAAAATATTTAATCTAATTAAAACCTCAACTGTCATAATTAACTCAAATTAACTAAAAAATAATCGTGATTACTCACGCATTTTTTTATCGTTTCTGAATTTCCTTTTATATTTTTTGTCCTATTTTCCCCTATTTTAATGCTCTCATCAACATGGAATCATGAATCAGTTTTCTATGTGGAAAATGCAAATATTTACTGAAATAACAATTTCGATTTTCAATTTTACATGAACATTTTTCACTTGGAGCAGTTATTCACACATTAGGGCCGTTCACACGGGCAGATTTATTTCGGACCTACTCCGAAACTGCTCCCCTCGAGCGTTCACACGTGCAACTTTGTTCCAGCGTAGCGCCCGAAAACAGCTTGTTTCGGATCAAATTTAAACCACCTCAGGAGGTGGTTTAAAATTTGCTCGGAACAAATGCTCGCTTGAAGCAGTACCGATGCAAATGTGCACGTATGAACGCATAACTGCTAAATTTGCTCCAGAGCAAATGCTCGCTTGCGAGGGGCTCGCTGCGCATGAGAAGAGTTGATTACGTACGGCGAGAATGCGTTGCTTTCGTGCTCTGTCGGACTTCCGTCGGGTGTTTGATTAATAACGACACAAGACATGGCTGCTAACAGGAGCAAAGCACCTCTTGGGTTATACCATCTCAACTAGAACAGGGTGGTGGGGGGGGGGGTTAGTCCCCAAACATCATCTTTCCTTTTGTAGGAGACTGGACTGTCTCGGAGTTGTTTGTGTAGTTTGTTCCTTTGTTGTGTGTTCACAACCCCCCGCCCTCCATAGAATTTATTTTGTGATTTCATCTCTTGATTTTTGTGTTTGGCGCATCAAATATTTGCTTTTCTGAGTGTCATTGAACTCATCGTTGATTTACGTTTTCGGGGGCGGTCACTCTCGAGCAGAAGGCACGGAGACACAGAAGGAGAAGGACGTGCCTGTACAGTAGTTGCTTGAGTTGTGTATACGTTTTAAAAAGAACCAACACGACAGCTCATTTGTTTTCTGTCGTTTTGCTCAGCAGCAGAAACTGCCCGTGTGAACGCAAGTGGAGCTGCTTCGACGCTGTGCTGGAGCTGTGACGCTCAGCGGCTTTGTACGTGTGAACGCTCCACAAAATTTGTTCCGGTGTAAAAATATATCGCAACAAAATACTCCAGTGCAGCGCCGAAATAAATCTGCCCGTGTGAACAGGGCTATTATCTCTCACACAATATTACTGTCCATCAACAACAGTGAAAAAAATATTTTGTCACACAAGAGCTGCTTGAACAGCTCTTTTTATGGAATCAAAACAGCGCAATATAACATTATAAAGTGCACATCTAAGGTAAACTAGTACTCAGCCTATAATGGATTTAAGCAATGGTCGCATACTTTGTTTTTCTCAAATTTGCTTTGAACACAGCAGTCAGGCTATGCTGATTCTGTTGGTCCTTCTTGCTCGGAAGTCTCTCTACGGTTTTTGTCAACATCATTTCGGATGCTTGTAATGGAGGCTCTCGCTGGCAATCCGTCGTGGAGTTGTTCAGTTAATTCCGTTTTTCACGCCCCCCTGAATAGGGATTGTCGGTCAGCATGGAAGGATCTCTCGTTCTGTACTTTTTTGATCATTTATTGGAGCACTTTGCAGCAGAAGTAGTAGTAGTAATAGTTGTAACAGAAGTATCAGAAGCAGGTAATAACCTAAACTACACATAAATGCATTAAAAAATTAATATATCTATCTTTCTGCATCACAACGTAAATATGTATATAATTGACATTAATGAATACCTTTATTTAACAATACATTTAATAAATAATGTAATCAACCCTGATTTCACTATGTATCATTATCGTCATCATTATTCATTGTTTTAAACGTAAGAAAGCATACAACGCAAGCATATCAAGTCGAATCGAACAAAAGAACTACAAGTCCCAATAGTCAATCCTGGAAGTGGAGCGCCGGCATGATTAACCCCAGCTGCAACGCAATTTACTTCGTTTAAACGTCAGATTGCAGACGGACAAACATGACAACTATGCACAAATGAACTAAATAAAGACACCCCTGTCCTAGCAACATTTTAGCCCACGCTGTTTAAATTGCCGATTGCGAACGGTAACTGACTGTGATTGCATAGCAATGAGCAAACATAAAGCACAACGGGCACAATGCAAAGCAGACAAACAAAGCAACCGATCATGACTGAATCTAAAAGCTACATATCTGACTTGATAAGAAGCACACGCGTAGCTTAACATTGAGCCATGCCGGCGACGAAGCGAGTGTATTCACTCATGAAACAAAACGCTATTTATACATCGCGCGAACGGTCACCTGTCAGTGGCAGCCCCGCCCCTCTTAAAGCGCCAGGTCAATCCAACAGGAGTCGTTCGATGCAATGCGAATGATTTCAGCTTGAGTGGAGCTGTGGACAATGTTGACAGGCTTGCATGCAGTAGCCATATATTTAGCTATGGCTTCAGCAAATTTGTTCTTCGTCGCTTTGAAATGATCCATAGCTGTCGGTCTGAGACGAGGGGGCGGAGTTACGCACGTCAGCTGTGTGCTTGGCCATTAAGTGGTATTTCAGACTCTACGTGCTATGATGATAGCTCAGTTTACGACTGCAAAACATACAGGTAACTTTGGTCTTGTCATTGGAACAATCTGGCAACTTTTAAAAGTAAACTTTCCATTCATAAACTATTTAAGTATCCGTTTTGTGTCTCGCGCTGCCGTGGCTGGCAAAACAAACGTCGTGGACCTGTGCAGAGCGATTGATGTTTTGTTTCTGGTTTATTTATAGAGCAACGTAACATCCGCTGTGACGTCTGCGCGTTAATCTCATGAGAACATTTTGATCCCGATAAAATTCATTTAAATTAATGCCAATAAAAACGCGCTTAAACTGACAGCTCTATATATATATATATATATATACACACACACACACAATGCCTAATTTATATATACAGTATATATATATATATACACATACTGTATATATAAATATATATATACATACTGTATATATAAATTAGGCATATATATATATATATATATATATATACACATACACACACACATACATACTGTATATATAAATTAGGCATTGATCAAAAATACCAAATCGAAAACTGCACAGGACTCAGTATGATTTTAACATTTATATATTGGTCATGTTTACATGAGCGAGTTCAGTAACAAGCATTAACAGACACGCTAGCTTGTAGTGAAAGTAATTGTCACGTCATCGACCTCAAGAGTCACGCCTTTTTTTCTCTTTACGATTAAAAAAAAAGCCACATTTCTCTGTCCGACCGCATTGTTTGCAAATGATTCAAGTCCATATGGAACACCACATGTGGACTCGTGACTTGGGGCAAATCACTTCAACGACACCATTATTTTACATTCGTCTGTCAACCATTATGCTATGACACGTGTTGAACTCTGAGTCTCTGCCTCGGACTAACCGTGATGGCTAACAAGTATCTTTACTCAAGCATGTTACCAGGTCTTGACATTAAGAAATGTGGGTGAACTCCAGTGAGCCACGGCGGGTTCAACGGATCCTCTTTGATCCGTATGGATAACTCAGGACGCATGCGCAAGTTGTTGATGAATTGGTGAAATAACAAAGTTGTGAATGAATGTTCACGTGAAGGCTGCCTGTTAATCCAGGGCCGGATATCACTGCCATGCCCTCTCAAATTAAATCCACGCAAACTTCCTTAATTCGAAAGCGGAGGCACGAAGCATGCTCTGTGCAGGCTGTCTGTGATCTACCGTTTGCAGCAAGACAGAAAATAGGTCACAAAGTTATGTATTGTTGATGGAAATCTGTTAACCATTATTATCATTTGTGTCCCTTAAAAGGGGAAGTCAACTCAAAAATGTCTGATGAATACTGCGTTTGAAGATAGGGAGACTAGATTTTCTGAATTAAAAACCAGGACGCTATAATTTCGCTGAAAATCAAATATTCTGATCAGGACGTATTTATAATATATATATACAAAATCCCCATAGCTCCCTGTTTCTCATGGAAAATACATATAGAATGTTTATCAGTGCGAATAGTGGGGGTCAACCGTACTGGATAAATAGTTTCTTCCTGTACTTCATTATACTTTTCAAATATCGGTATATAACCTGAGTATTTATTTTTCTGCCAAAGTCTGATTTTTATTACATTTGTAAGCAGATACGTGGACTTTCTACTCGTTACTTTGTCACAACAGGCTCTTAACCTTTTTCAATTTCAGAAGATGGTAACATGACCTGGAAAAAAACAATCACTGACATTGAGATTTTAATTGAGATCTCGGGGTCCTGTAAAGCTAGAAAATAGAGGCGCAAAATGAACCAGGAAGCTTTCATGACGACTGCAATAGATTTGCTGAAGCAAGATATTCCACATCTGTCCTTCTTTAGGAGATGTGTTTGGGATTGATTTCATAGAGTGAATGTGTCGGTGTATTGTGCAAGCCTCAAAACCACCAGCCTTTGGCTTTCAAAAATTCTCTGTCTAATCTGAAAATGTGTCCAATTTGTTGTGCCAAGTTATGAATCGGGGCGGCACGGCTCAGTAGTGGAGTTTTTTTCTTTTTTTTCTTTTGTATTGACCAGTGTTTTTTTGAAGAGCCTTTAGTCTGTGTTCGTCTTAGTGAAGTTAAGTGTGACTGCGTTTTTATGTGCATGATCCAACCATTTTCGATGCCGCTTAACCTCACTATCATGGCGGGTGATCTGGAGTCAGTCCGAGATATCCAGTATAATAATAAAATGGCATGAAAAGTAATGAATCGAAAAACTTTGAGGCTAAACATCAAATGACTTACCGGCAGTCATTTTTATGATTCTGTGCTCATTTGTGACGCAAATAAACTTATCTTGTGGCCATGAAAGACCTATCAGGTGATCAGGACATAACGAGACAATTGCTACACTTTTTGCCAGAGGAAATTCTCCGGTCAGGCAATTTATATGATGTTCTTATGCAATGCTTCAATAATTTAAGGCTTGTCGCACATAACTCTATTCTTCACAATTCTAGTCATGTTTGAATCCTCGTGCCCTCCTCAAATGCATTCAACTTTGAAGGCCTTTGTGGCCAAAAATGTACATGCACAAAATCTGGCCTAAAATCCTCACAAATCACGATTATTCAGCTTTGTGACTTGCACAAAACAACCAAACGTTAGATAATGGTTGTGAGTGAACTACTGATTGTGCGGGGTTGACATACCGGAAGAACCAGGCCTCTCAGCGTGATCTCTCCAGTCATGGCGACGTCTGATCGAACCAGTCTTCCACTGAACAGCGAGGCCAGGCAAGTTACTATGGTAACGCCAGCAGAGGGGCCATCCTTGGTCACAGCTCCGGCAGGGAAATGAAGATGTATGTCTGTCCCTTCTAAAGGATCCGGACCTCCCACCACTGTTTCCAAAACAATTTCACATGGTACAAGTCCTGTTCGGAGTAGGTATGATTTGATACGTGTCGATGGACATACTGTTTGTCAGCCGGTAGCGTTTAGCGTTAGCTCTAAGCCAGCTGATGGACAGATGTGCCGATTCCTTCATGACATCACCCAGCTGACCCGTAAGAGTCAGCTGACCTTCGCCCTCCGTTTGACTGGCCTCCACGAACATGATCTCGCCACCCAGAGGGGTCCAGGCCAGGCCCAGGGCGACGCCGGGTAGGGTAAGCCGCTCTGACACCTAAACACAAATCCACGTACCGCAACACTGATAAGACACACTGGATTTGGCAGAAATTGGACAGAGGAAAAGTCGTCGTCTCAAAATGAAGTAATGGATTTCACGTGGACGATGAGTTGACAGAGGGAGCAGAGGAAATGAACATGTGATTGACAGCAGATGTAGAAGCTGAAAGACCCACGGAAACAACATTTGGAGGCCAGTTGAGGACTGGTTTTCGATAATGCACATCCGCATGTGCTCTTCCTCCTGCTTACCTCCACGTCGAAGGGCGGAGCGCCGAGGATGTCCTTTAGGGCCCCGTGGTCGATCACGATTGGCATCGCTGGGGGGGCTGCCTTCTCTGCTAAGTACAAAACAGTTAGCGGTACATCGCGGTGGGGCATGGCTCAAAGTGTCTCCTCACATAACAAAACTCACATAACAAAAAACACACATGCTAGGTTAACTGAAGGCTCTTACTAGCTAATAGTATGTGACTGTGAATGTGGTTTTTTTTTTGGTGCCCTGTGGACAGCAAAGTCATCAGAGATAGGCTTCAGCTTGCACGTGCCTTGACCCTAAACAGGATGAACCTGATAACATGGTAAGATGTCCACTGCAGCCACCGCTGTCCCTGAAAGGGTTTAGAGCTAGAAAATAGACAGGTAAGTGAATGCATGGCTATTTTGAGCTTTTAGGTGCGCTTGGTTTCTTCCCCTCAAATGATTATTTAGATGCATATGACCACGAAAATAACTGTCAAGTCTCTGATATGGGACAATATGGAATTCGACCAAATTTGTCAAATATGTCATCATTTCATTTCAGGGAGTAAGAAAGGATTAAGTCAACTGCATTTTCTTTGTCTTTCACTTTGTTGGGTGCTTTTGGGTGCACACATTAACTACACCTACCTCAAATTTATGGCCAAGAAGCCATCAGAAAAAAAAAAAATCTTTCCAGATAATGAGTTAAGAGCAAGCTGACCAAATCGGGACCTTGGAGAGAGAACTAAATTATCTGATCTCTCTGAGTATGTACAGAGTACCTCTACATACGAAATTAATTGGTTCTGGAAAATATTTCTTAAGTAGAAACGCATTTTCCATGTAAATGCCCTAATCCGTTCCAAGCCCTCCAAAATTCAGACATCAATATTTTCTATACCATAAAAATGCATCAAAATATGCACTTTTTCTGGTCAGATAGGATTGCACTTCCAAGCGAGATTGCGAGCAACACGTCCTGCAGATGTGCCTTTGGACTAAGATGTGGCGCATATGAAGGCCAAGTCGACACATTGAAGTCATTCTTGTGCTCCTCAATCATCCAGACCATTATGTGCCTCCATCCTTTGATTGCTCTGTCAGCTGTCAGGATGAAATGTTTACTTTCCATTCCAAGTTCTAATAAACCTCAGGAGGCCCTTTATTGGCCTGACCACCAGTAATGCATAGATTGAGAGCACATCTGCCTCTTTGCCAACTTGTAAATGTCAATGAGCAGCCGGTTTTAGCTGTCAATTGGTCAAAAGAATTAGCATCATGATCACCTCAAAGGATTTCAGCGCAGATAGAAGTCAAGTTTGGAACTCTATAATGTGAACTCAATCAGCCAGACAAATACTGTCACATGCACATTTGGGAGACGACTTAAATGATTGGGCATTGGGCAGGAATCAAAATAGTCCTTAAAAAGAACCCAATTTAAAAACAACAGATGTTTCATAGAGGCACACCATGCATGAAGCCAGCCCCACCGCTCGTGTGTCAACAGTTCACATGATCATGACTTTCACAACCCAAGGAATTGCCTTTGAATATATTAAGTTAATGCTGACAATGTATTTACAGCATTCTCAGAGCTCATGTGAGAATCATTTGTGGGCCCATGTGAGGGTCAATGCAAATCAACCAAAGTCAACAATGCCTCTCGCAATAAAGCGTTGTCATATTAATGTTGACAGTCTCCTCTAGGTTTCTCCACTTTTGATCATATCTCGCATAGGAAAACACAATGAAATGGTACAGTAGGAGCAGTGGTCCAGTAACATTCTCTTTAGTCATAACACATAGAGGTGTCTGCATGAAAGCTGAGAACAAAAGTCCATCTTTCAGTACGACGGCAAGCCAGCGCACACAAACAAAATCTTGGGAAAATGTCCAAAGGAAAACACATGGCACACTTGAATCCAATTTAAACAGATTTGGAGCATGCACGGCTTGGGGAATCATGAACTAGAATACTCCACAAAATGTGTTAACGTGATGAATTAAAAAGGGGCTTCATAAAACTATGATGAACCTGTTAGAAGACAAGATGCTGCCAACTGATTCATTTTGAATCTATGGACAAATGAAATAATCCCGTTTCCATGACATCCTGTTCGTGGTTACTGATGAACTGGAGCCAAGCACAAACGACATTGGCCGAGAGGCCAGGTGCATCCTGGACTGCATTACAATCAAACAGGCAAGAATTACAGACAACCAACACACCCGAATAAATATGGCTGGAAACTGCAATAGTTGGAATGAGACAACGCTGACAAACAACAACTCGTTACTTCTCAGCATGAATTTTGTCTCATATTGCAAACAAAAAAATGAACACATCCTGTGATTTAAAAAAAAAAAAAAGGTTTTGGCCCTTGCAAAAGAGTCTCCTGAATAAAAATTCCCATTCAAAGATGGCAGAAAAGCGCTGAACGGCAAACTACTGCAGGAACACGGCAGGAAAGTCACAGATATCAAAATGTTCCTCTCGATATGGGGGTGGCCACAGAGTGAGCAGGGGTGGCTATCCATGGCCTGGCCTGTCTCTCTGGGTTTTGTAATGACGAATGAAGTTCGGCATTATCGCTATTTTGTTTTCATTCTGTTAGTTGCAAACCATCTTCGGAGATGCTCCCATCGTTGTTGGTGTATAGGGAATCACTTCACCTCAGCAAGTGTGCAAGACGAATGGCACGATAAAGCTTCTTTTTTTGTTGTCTTTTTTCCTTTCTGACTTTACTTTTACTTTCCATCTTTTCTTATTTCTTTCCTTCTTCTGGCAAACTGGGATACAGTTCATGACTATACATTGCAGATTTAAAACTATCAACAAGATGACTTGTCAAGTAATGCAATTCAAGTCAAAGTCTTTTTTTTTTTTGCCGAGTTACTTTTTTGATGAGTTAGTAGAAGCAGGCGCGATTGCCAATTGAAAAGAACCAGTACAGAGTGTTGAGTGATATACAGTCTTATGTGCAGAGGAACAGCAGTATTTAACAAAAGAATCGTTTGGGAGATCAGCAGATGCTAAAGTCCTAAGCTGCTTTGCCTTCTTTTGTTTTCGTTTGGACAGCAAATTAGGTTTCCGAATCCTTAAAATCATACTTTGCTTGACATTTTCACTCCAAGTTGTTCTTTTAAACTGTTCAAGTTTCAAAGGTCAGAAGTATTGAAGCAAAACACGAAACAGTTTCATTTTCCCTGTCGCAGAATATCAGAGGGTTGGAACTGTATTTGAATCAAATTATACAAGTACGTTTCAAACCGCACTTTATAAGCGGCAGGAGTGTTTCAAAGAATAGTCAAACTAACGTCAACACGCTAGCGCGAATGCGCGCACACACATTCTTGATTATACATTATTCAACATGACGTTTGGCAGTCTTTTGGGCGCAATGCTCTTTTTGTGTCGAGATTAAAAATGCACGGTAACATGCTAAAGAACAACATCTGCTTTTCCACTTCATATTCTCCCTCAGGCTAAAAGGCCGAGCATTCTTGCTGTGTCCCACATTTACCAAGTTTACCAATTCATAACAGAAAAACATTTGTTGCAGTATGTGGGCTAATTGAAACGCTTTTTATTCGCATGTGGTATTCTGACTTTTCTTAGAGTTCTGTTCTTTTTCTGTAAATGCGACATTTGCGTGTCATCATCAGCATCTTACCTCCAAGCTGCGTGTGACCCTCACCAGTCACCTCTTCAGTCTTCGAATCGGATTGGACTTCGGCGATTTTCACAGCAACGGCTCGACAGATGGCTCCAAGCTTTCTCTCCAGCGAGCGCACACCGGCCTCACGCGTGTACCTGTCGCAATAAAAGCAATGCCAACAATAGCGCTTAGACTTTAGTCAAGGAATTAAAAAAAAAAGTAACCTGGAAATAAAATATGGGATATTCAAAATGGAATCTTAATACTTCATTTGGGAGAACAATTACCATATTTTCCGTGCTTCGGCATATAAGGCGCACCTTCAACGAATGGCCTATTTTAAAACTGTTTTCATATGTACTTTACTTGTAGTATACTTGAATAAACTACTTTTTTGCTCAGGCTAATGTGACTACATTATATCTTGGTAAAATGAATAAAAGTCACTGGGACCAAACATTTTGTCGCCATTCTCCTCAGGGAAGGGCACACAAATTATTTAGCTGATTAACTGGAAGAATTTGATTGCTTACGCGGAGTACATTTTTGAAGCATCACTGTACCAAAGTTGTTTTAATTCTGGAATTTGTTCAGGAGACAAAAGTAGGAAAAAACCAACAATCCACTCAAAACAATCAAGACACAAAAGGATGTGAATATTAGGACTGACACCTTCTGTTGAGGTGTGTTTACTGTAAGTGTCTCATTGAGCGGTGAGTGCATCACGAATGTGCACAAATCGTAACACTTTGGCCTGTCATGAGTTGTCTGGTTTGACAATTTACTATTCAACTACAGCACCTGATTCATAATGATGATGAACTACTGTCTGATGGTGTGTGTGGAGACACAGGTATGGGCTATGCGTTCGCGAAGTTGACAGAATTTAGACAGTGAAAGAATTGCAGAAATGTAGAAAATACTCCCACAAGAATTAGCTTTAGAGTCAGCACAATTTTATTTGGAGTTGGGCTTTTTAGCCTTATTCAGCCTAAAACAAGTCTCTTAAGCGCGTTCCCACGTTGCAATTTGTGGCATAAGTTTTGTGGCATGCAACACATTGCAACGTGTGAACCCCGAAGTTGGACAGACTTTTGTGGCATGCAACTCGTTGCATAACACAAATTGCAACGTGGGAACGCGCCTTTAACTTAATACGGGCCTCTAAAATTGCTTGTTGGTGTGAATAATTCTCTGTTTGTATGTTTGACTGACTGGTGGGCTAACCAGATGCACCCACTGTTGTTGAGGCTAATACATCATAAGTGGTTAAAGACTATTAATGACAATTCGTGATTCTTAGGAGGCTGTTCTGGAGTGCAAGAAGCAAAGTGCACATTATGTCATGAGAATCTATCCACACCTTCTAATTGGTCTGCTTTCTACCACAATGTGTACCGAATGTGGTATTTTGAAGGATGTTCTCTGTCATCAAAAGGTTGCAGTGCTGCTGCAAACCACTCAAGCACTTGACAACTTAATGACAGCTTCCTATAACAAGTAGTGGAAATTCAGAGTTTGCCACAGATGAGTGTGCAACAGGGGGCTCCGTTTGTCTTCCCACTGATGCACTTTCAAGCATAAGGTCATTTGTACAGGTTGTTGGTTCGTCTGTGCACCTGTTTATGATATCCTTAGTGGTGTCTGGCGGTATATGCAGCTGTTTAGGTGATAGTCCGTGCTGCTCCATTTGGTTTGGGATCAAGTGCCGGAGACTTATCTCCACCTTCTCCTCCTGCGTGTAGCCTGAAACACTCATTGGGTGACATAGTCAGTTTTTGGGATGAATGTCTACATTATGTCTTCCAAACGACTGCACTCATTATACTGCATACTGTCAAATGCATTTCCACACCAAGAAAAATGTGGAAAATATACAGGACTATTTTACGAAGACAATGTTTATTTATGGGTAACTAATGGTTGAGATGTTCATATGCAGGCAGTGTGGGTGTAATTTAAACTCAGTGACAATGTGGATGTGCCTCTGAAAGTTTGTGTCTCCATATGTTCCCCTTGGATGGAGATACGATGGGCAGTCAAAAAGCAATGAGCCCAATTTAATTTAACCGACTGCACGGTAAATTTCATCCTGTATATTTTACTCTAATCGGGTTAAAAATATTTTAGCATCATTCACATAAACAGGAAGTTGTCCTGAGTACGATTTTATGACTTGACTTTTGACTTGCTTGAACAAAGTAATGACTTGACTCTCTTTTTGGGTGACGTGATTTGACTCCAACAGCAACTTCATTGAGATTTGCTTGAAACTTGAAGGCTGCGACTTCAGATTTACTTGTGCCTTGCACATAAGTGACATGCTCCAATTACTGGTGGGGTATGCGAGTATTGTACCTTTTGCCATCCAATGGAAGACCATGTAATTATTCTGCCAATCACTATAGGCAACTCTCATGAATAGACAAACAAAGATATATTTCTGATTAATACAAATTAGTAATTAATAACACAATAGCAACAATAAAAATGATTAATAATAAGTGAGTGAGAAGACTTCACGTGTTCATTCTTTCACTTTTTCACAAGACATACTTGATTTTCCCAGAATTTCCAAGTGTACCGAACCGAAAACTCACCACAAAATTGAGATATGAACCAAATAGTGGATGTGGTGAACCATTCCACCACTGATAAATTTGTATCATTAGCCATTAAATATCAGATCGGAATGAAAGAACACCCTCTTCCCTACCCCTAAGTACTGGTAAGTGTATATTCAATGTGACAAATTTTCCCTCAAACTATGTATAACGAATTTGGATGTTTTCTTTTTTTTATTTTCTTTTTTGTTTTGTGTGTGAGCAAAAAAAATTGTCAATTGCGAGCTCGTAGGTTAAATTAAATTGGGCTTGTTACTTTTTGACTGCCACTCACATTTTTTTATTTAAACAGCAGCCGCCTGTTGATGAAACTTTCAGTGAGTGCAGCATTTAACAAGAAATGCTACATTGGGGGATTGTTGTACCTCAAAAATCATCACTCTTCAGGAGACCGCATTCAACCATTACATGGTCGAATAAAGGCAAGCTATTTTCAACACTTTTGGTTGGTCAAAAAACGTTTAAAAATAACACCCACACATGTGGAGTGACCAATAGCATAGATTTGTGAAAAAATATGAAATTGGACGCAGCCCAAATTCAAACCCTGGACCTCTGTACTGTGAGGGGGACATGCTAATTTACTCAGCCAGCGTAACACCATCAGCAACAATATATAGCCAAGCTTTTCTTCCCACACTGATTTCAAACTTTCCTGACTAAAAACAAATGCATTAAATGCCTGAACTTTGACCTCCATATGTTTTCTATATGAAGCAGAGGGCTATATAAAATGCTTTTAAGATGCTTGGTTTTCGAGAGAAGGATCAAATTACTACAATATACTGCAACTGTAAAGTTGTAGGGTCACTCAATGCTCTGCAGTGCTGTAGCATGTGTATGCATGTATGTGTATGTGTATGTGTATGCATGTATGAACTGTATGCATCTAATTCATCTAATTCATTCATCTAATTCATCTGTATGCATCTGATGCATCTAATTCTGATTGGACACACAGTTGGACGTATGCTCATCTCATGTGTCGCGTAGACTCACATTTGTAGAATGCACTCTGCTTGATATTAGTTATGAGCCCAATACCAAAACTGAGCCATCAACATTCAATGTGAAGTGTTCAAAGTGTTCCCAAGGGCAACTAAACTCACCAGGCACCTGCAGCACCTCCATTCGGTCCAGCAGGGCCGGGGGGATAGTCGCAGTGGTGTTGGCCGTGGCGATGAAGAGCACTTGAGAGAGATCAAAAGCCACATTGAGATAGTGGTCTGTGAAGCTGTGGTTTTGCTCCGGGTCGAGCACCTAAGGGAGCAAACATCAAGAGTCAGCTGATGTTTGCAAAAAAGGAACTCATACAAGGCTGATTAAGCCTTTCTAGGGAAAATGTATCATTGTGTAAGATCGTAGACAAAGATGGACATTTTGCCAGTACATCATCATCATTTTTTTCCAAACCGAACCAAACTGGAATTGTCAGTCAGTCAGTCCGTCATGTTATTTTACCCATGCTTCCTTCAGAAAATATCTCCGGTCCACCAGTCAGTCAAAAAATCAAAACAAAAAAAAAACAAAACACACGATAGTCCGAGAGATGAAAAATCCAATTTGATTAAACGGTAAATGGAGTACAATATCAGTGTACCTACATCATACGGTGGCTGCCCATAAAGCTTTACACACGTACCCTCATGTACATTTCACACAGACTTATTTGTCAATCTATCTGAGCCGTTAAGTACAGCGAGAGCCTGCTGAAGCTGTTTTAACTCCTAAAATAACAACAAGCTTTCAGTTAAAGTTTGACAGAGGAAAAGTCCTTCTCCATATGATGATTGCCACATGATGAAAAGGGCGAACCTCGAGCAATGCAGCTGCAGGGTCTCCTTGCAGGCTCTTCCCTAGTTTGTCCACTTCATCCAGGAGGAAAACTGGATTGTTGACGCCCACTGTCTTCAAACCGTTGATGATGCGGCCCGGCATGCTGCCTACATAAGTACGCCTAGAGTCAGACATAAACATAAAGGCAAGGGTTTAAGTGTGAGCCATTTAAATTGTTTCTTTATTTCGAGATCAATTAAACTGGTCAACATTCATTTTGGTACCAAGAAAGTTTGAACAGTTTGTGTATTTGGATGTTGCCGAATATGAAAATGATTTTTTTCTTCGGAATTAGAGCTAGTTTTTGAGATAGTCCAGGTTATGGCCTTAAAAGAGTGTGAAAAAATATAAAAGTTATGACGTTAGTGTTCTTCACATGCTACAACTTTAATCAAGCTGAACCTGTCTTTTCAAGCATGCCCGTAGGGCATTCTTTCATTTCTGATGTGGTATCGTGGAAGACGGCAATTATTATCACAGAGAAAAAGAATTCTACATGCAAATCATGTTTCATGTGAAAATCAAACAAAAGGTTTGGGCAATATTAGCAGTAAACAAATGCAAAAACAGGTGACGTCAAAACAACCACTACTGTACTTTTAGTAACAATTAAGTAGATTTTGTAAACTGTCAAAGTACATTAATTATCTATCACTTAATTGTTTAAATAAATAAACAGTTTTTCAAAAACTACAGCCAATTCAAAGGAATTTTCGACTCTGCAGCCCAAAATTAGCCAGAAACCACTACGATAGCCTTGGCATTCCATTTGGGGGCTTATTCGTATGAAAATATGAATCGCCACTTTATGATGACTGTAACTTTTTACCATGAGGGGGGTCAGACAAATAATGTTTAAAAAAATCTGTGAGGAGGTGAATCCATGGGTATGTATATAACCCTAACCCTACATACAGTCAGCAGCAACCCCCTGATTATTTTCAGATCAGGAATGTAGCCCGCACGCTTCTTGACGAATAGGTGGCAGTCTGCAAAAAATGATGGTCAGTCACTTCAAACGGTCTGCACAGCCTATAAAACCACTAAATCACATAAGGAAAGTGTTAGTCTTACAGTCTAATTTTTGACTGATTACAATCTTTTGCAAAGCAGTTAAAGTGAGAACAGCTCTGAACATCACAGCAAGTCCTCTGGTTACAGCTACAGCAAGGGTGTCAAACTCATTTTGGTCACGGGCCACTTTGGCGTTTACATCAACAATGAAACCGAATAAATGTTTAATCATCACATCGTATTTACTTGCACAGAAAAAAAAATGATGGATGACTAGTTTTGAAATTAGTCAACTATATTTGTTCAATTCTTGTGAACAATTCTTGTGAAGTGAATGTAAACAGGGGAAAAAATTATTGCAAAATCTCAGAGTTGGTTACACATGACAATTTGACATTTTGGTACAGATTTTAGCAAGGATCATGGAAGTTGACACACATGATTTGCTTTCATAGGCCACATAAAATGACGTGGCGGGCCGAATCTGGCCACCAGGCTTTGAGTTTGACACCTGTGAGTTACAGTTACTTCATTTGAGGGATTTTGTTATTGGATATTACTACAGACCATTGAACGCTGCTATAATGTACCTTTGACCAAAGATGTAAAATGCTTGACTGAGTGTGTGGTATTGGAATTAAGATTCATTCCCCTGGCACGGTCACCCATGGCAAACAAGTCATAGGTGAGGGACCAAACCAAAGATGGTTCAGAGACCTCTGGCGTGAGGTCAAAAGCAAAGGGCGTAGCTCAGTTCCAACAGTCACTCTTCCCGGCTTGTCACATACTGTATGCTGGCGTGAGGATCGATTGCGAAGACACGATCGGACAAAGGTACCTCAATGAGGGACCCGGAGGCCACGAAGAGCATTCAAAGTGTCTCTCATCAACGTGCCCTTGAATTAACATGCTGAATAAAATTTTAAGCGGAACGGCTCATCGACACAAGACCCTAACAATATCATTACTGTATTGGCAATTTTATCACTGTGAATATTGCGACATCCCTAATTAGCATTTTCCCCATTAACATTATCAGATATAATCACCAGTTATAATTTGCGGCGGGCCAATTTTGGACCACAGGTCACACATTGATGACCAGTGATTAAAAATATGAATATAGTCAATTATTATGACTTTGAGGAGATTGGAGTCATGGTTTGCAGTGGAGCTCAGTCCCTAGCCCTTGCGAATAGCTCGGGTCCACTGTACCTGTGTCCTCGGATGTCCGACTGGTCACAAACACCCCCAAGAGCGATGCGATGGAACTCTCTGCCCAGGGTCTTGGCGATAGAGCGCCCCACACTGGTCTTGCCGACTCCTGGAGGTCCCACAAAGCACAGGATCGGGACCTGATGACAAGTCCAAAATCGTGTCAATTTATTGTTGAAAGAAACAGTCATGTATCAGGTCATCCACAAGAGGAACCTTCAGTGAAGCTTTTAGCTGTCTAACAGCCAGGTACTCCAGCACTCGTCTCTTTAGCTTGTCCATTGCATAGTGGTCATTATCCAACAATGTCCGGGCAGCTTGGATATCCAAGCAGTCTGTGGAAATGTATGGAAGGAAGCCACAAAACGTTAGTGATAAAGTTGAGATTTTTTCACATGAAGATCGAGAGTTTTACACATTTAAATCAACAATAACGTTCTAGTAATACAGCCAAGTAACACACTTTTGTCTCATTTACTTCAGGACAGGATTAATCAACATTCAGTTCCACACAATTGACCAAATGTTTGTATCAGAGCATTTGCAGAATTATGTGAAACGACTGAAAAATGGGTTTGCTCCGGGTACTCCAGTTTCCTCCCACGTTCTAAAATCATGTATGGCAGGTTAATGGAACACTCTAGTTCAGGGGTCGGGAACCTATGGCTCGTGAGCCAGGTGTGGCTCTTTTGATGATTGCATCTGGCTCGCAGATAAAACAAAATATTCTCGCTTGTATAATCCATCCATCGATTTTTCACAGTTCATGTCTTGTTCAGGGCTGCAGTTGGCTGCAGGAGCAATTTTCAATGGATGATACTGGCGTACGTTGGCCGTTGCTGGGGAAACAGGTAAACGCCCCCTTTTGAATCAGCCCACTCGGTCATTCGCTCCCACACAAATCCTTCGACGAATAAGATGGCGAAAAGATGATGAGTATAGCACACTTCAGGACGAATAGACTGAAGGATTCGACTGTGTGCAGAGAACAGGTTCTGCCGTGTGTCTCATTTGCAATGACAAAATACCATCGATGAAACGGTTGAATGTAAAGCGGCACTTTGACACGCATCCAAATACCCTGCGAGAGACAGCAGAAAGGAAGCGTGCAAGCTACTGAGCAGGCGCAAGCTACCCAGCAGCAACTTCGCGTATGGACCCGGCAAGCTGACTATAATTCCGCTAGTTTTGCTGGATCTTCAGCAATCGTGAGGAACGGAAAACCATTCACATTAATGGTGAGTATTATCACAAAATTATTTTAAAAGAATACATTCAGAGGCTTATTATACTGACATTTTGTTGAATTCGCTTTTAAAAATACAATTTAAGTATACACACACACACACACACACACACACACACACACACACACACACACACACACACACTCACACACTCACACACTCACACACTCACACACTCACACACTCACACACTCACACACTCACACACTCACACACACACACACACACACACACACACACACACCAAATATATCAAGTATATGAATATGTTATTTAAAAGCCAAGCAAAAAAGATGTGCCTTAAGCCTCCTCTTAAAAACGTCAACAGTCTCTGCAGACTTGATGTTCTCCGGTATAGCCTACTAGTTCACCATGTGTTCTGGTCCTCACCCTGGGAATAATGAAAAAGGCCAGTGCCAGAGGACCTCAAGATCCACAACGGCTGATATGATAAAAGCAGGTCAGATAAGTAAGAGGGCCCAAGACCGTTAAGACATTTAAAAACCTAATAAAAGCACTTTAAACTCAATCGTAAAACACACAGAGAGCCAATGCAGCGATTTTGACACTGGTGTAATGTGTTCCCGCCCTCTGGTCCTTGTCGAGACTCACGCGAGCCATGTTACAAAATAAAAAGGAAAAAAAGAAATCTAGCCAAGCCAATAAGACGCATACCTGAATGCAGTCCTGGTTATTAATTTGATATCCAGAGCCTGTTTCTGTGCATTTACTTGGCACATGAGGAGCCTCTCACAGTGATTTGGAAGACAGAAGATGCAGCTCGGGCTGCTTGAAAGGTAACAGGGATTTCTCTCCGGTAAAATAAGGATGTTTTTATCGGCCTTCACACAGAGTTATTCAAGAAGGCCATGAGTGTGGAATTTCAGACAGATGGAAACAACATATAAACTATAATCCCACTTTAGTCTGGATGTTTTTTAAAAGATGAATTAAAACAGAATAAAATGATTCCCTTTAGAAAAAGTCGTATTTATGAAGTCTGCTTTATAAACTATACTTATACTATAAGTATATAAAGTGTGTTTTCCTACTAAATTGGAACAAATTTTGTTTTAAAAGTATACTGTCCCTGTACCTTTCAGTACAAGCCAAGTATACTTAAGCATACTTCTGTGAAGTTTATAAAAGTATAGGACTTAAAAAGCGCACTAAAAGCCTCCAGTTTAGTATAAAACAAGTTTACTTATGGTATACTTGAATAAGATAATTTTTGCAAAGTGTTTGGAAATCTTTTTCAGTCTACAGTCACTGAAATACACTTCAAAGAAAAGATATGCAATATGCAAAGGGTTAGCACGAGGCAAAAATAACACTAAATGGCCAAAAAATGGGTGGAAAGTACAAATAAGGGAGAATTTAGCCAAGCAATTGAAAAGTGGCTCTAACCCACAAGTACATCCTTGATCTTTCTAATACTGCTTGTTTTAAAGTTATTTCCAAACGCAATTTTTCGGAGAAGCAAGCAACAACTGCAATTAAAACGTGATTACCTTTGGTGCTTTTGCTCCATGGAAGCTCGACCATCAAGTCCAAGTAGTTTCGAGTGAGGGCATATTCAGGCATTGACTGCGGCATCTTCTTCAATCTAGATAAAAAATGAAAATTTGGAACTGTTTTTTTTTTTTTTTTTTAACAAGGACTCACTCAACAGTGGCATAACCGGAGTTTGCAGTAAGGAGTTACAAATAAATCGTTTTTTTGTTTGATTAGTGACAAGATGTTTTTCCCTCTAAACAGGCCCATTCTTAAGGCCCTGTCACACCTTGACGATTCAGCCAGCGTATGCCGACGTTCAGATTTTCCCTAAAACGCTGGCATACGCTGAATTATCGATTTTTTTTTTCAATTTTGGGCGTATACATAGCGCATTCATAACGGGCTGGACGATACATAACGTATCAGTACATTATATAGAACGTTCGATAACTTATAGATAACTTATTCCAACGAATGCCTAGCGTGTTGCCGCGCACACAACTTATGCCCAACGATAGTCTAATTTATGCATAGCGTGCAGCAGCGTATTGCCGACGATCACGTGACGAAGTCTATAAAAGGCTGGCGCCGACGTTTCAAGCCCCTGTCACACCTTGACGATTTAGCCAGCGTATGCCGGCGTAGGAAAAATTTGGCAAATACGCTGGCGTCGCCGAATAAGTTATGGGTAAGTTTTGTATACGAACAGCACGCTGAAGCACGTTGGTATACGTCGAAATCGTTGAGGTCGTCGAGAAATTTTAAGCATGCTTAAAATTTCTCGACGTATGTCAGCGTATGGCTATACGCCCCGTATAATGAAGGCCATAAGTAATAGGTAAGTTATGCGATCGTTGCACACGCTCAAACACGTTAAGTGTAGGTTACTCATAAGTCCAAATACGCCGAGAATACCTACTAGCTGTTCTCCAACATCCAAATTTTTCCCTCGTCGGCATACGCTGGCTAAATCGTCAAGGTGTGACAGGGGCTTTAGCACCCAAAATCAGTGTCGCACAGAGGTTTTAAGCCCTGTCACACCTTGACGATTTAGCCAGCGATGCCGACGAGGAAAATTTGGCAAATACGCTGGCGCACGCCGAATAAGTTATGGGTAAGTTTTGTATACGTAACAGCACGCTGAAGCACGCTGGTATACGCCGGCACGCCGAGGTCGAAGTATGTCAGCGTATGGCTATACGTCCCGTATACGCAGGCCATAAGTAATAGGTAAGTTATGCGATCGTTGCACACGCTCAAACACGTTAAGTGTAGGTTACTCATAAGTCCAAATACGCCGAGAATACCTACTAGCTGTTCTCCAACATCCGTGCCTTCGAACTTGCGCTTGGACATGCTGACCAGGCTGTCACGCACGTAGTTGGCGAAGGCTGCAGTGGCTGTGATGGGCTGAGGCTGTGCAAGACCTTTGATGAGCTCCCCAGACTTTTCTTTGGCATGACGCTGATGTTGTTTGGTTTATTAATGACACAAGTCATAATGGCGTTTGATTGCTTCTTTAATAGCGTGAATAGCAACTCACAGTAACGATGGCAAGCCGCACCTTGCCTCTTGGGTTATACCATTTTAACTAGACCGGGATAGTCCCCAAATGTTGGTACTGCAATGTCTAGTGCAGTTATGATTTGAAACGCCGAGCGCCAGCCTTTTATAGACTACGCCACGTGATCGCCGGCAATACGCTGCTGCACGCTATGCATAAATTAGACTATCGTTGGGCATAAGTTGTGTACGCCGGCAACACGCTAGGCATTCGTTGGAATAAGTTATCTATAAGTTATCGAAACGTTCTATATAATTTACTGATACGTTATGTATACGTCCAACCCGTTATGAATGCGCTATGTATACGCCCAAAATTGAAAAAAAAATCGATAATTCAGCGTATGCCAGCGTTTTAGGGAAATTCTGATACGTCGGCATACGCTGGCTGAATCGTCAAGGTGTGACAGGGCCTTTAAATAATCCCTGATTCAAATAAAGAGTGAGTGAGGGCCCACTCTGCTGAATGTTCCAAATGTACTGTCATTGGCTGGCCTTTCAGTGACCGCTGATTGCCAAAGTAAAGGGATGAAAAGTTTTCTAAACCACTAACTTTTTAATGTTATACCAATCTGTGGCTCTTTGGCGTGGATACAGAAAGTAGGCCGATTAGATGACCAGATTATCAATTGCTTGGCCGTATTGTTGAAAGCCATGAATGCATTGTTAAATTTCATAAATGCAACAGTACATGTCCTAACGCAGTGAATTTTGTGAAAGTAAGACAAAAGCATTACGAGTACCAAGTGTTATGTTCATTCAATGGCTCATTGAGTTTCATTTTTATTTTTCAATTGCCCAACGGAGCTTGCAGAACAGCATATCAGAAAGAAAAAGAGAAGGCTAGATTGTCTCGGTGAATGGTTAAGGAGGAAGGTAACTGTATTTGATTGGAGTCAAAAGTGGCTGAAGAGTTGGAATTGATCGGTGATCATGTTTTTCTTTGAGTTGAATAGAGAGAAAGTCACACAAAGTTAAGAGAATCACATTGATTTGTTCTCCAAGGCCACCAGGCCCCTTGAGGTTCATTTTTGTTTTTCACCCTTTTTACTACCCCAATTACTGAAATACAATCATCTTGTTTTATCATTTCATTAAACATCTAAATCAACTCTACTTTAAAAGAAAAACGGAGCGCACCGACTGCCTCTGGCTGGAAGCATTCATAACAGTTAAAGGCTCAGACGCAATTTTGTTAGCGGGAATATTGTTACCAGGTGTAACATCCACAGTCGAACAGTCTGTTAGGAGCTCAGATTTGGTCGACTGCCAACACAAAATTCCTCCCTGATATCAATTCTATTTGGAATATGTCCTCCGTTTTCCCACCCAAAGATAGCTGGGATAGGCTCCAGCATGCCCGTGACCTTGGAGGTGACCATAAGTGTTTCAGAGAATGGATGGATGGATAGTTCCAGGGGCAGACTGCATGGGCGAGAGGCAGGTACGTGCTGGAAATTCGGCCCGAGAAATGTGTTCGGGTGGTTTTAGCCACCGGCTGTCACGCACGAGAAGTATTCGTCAACTGGGAGAGGGGGTGGGGTTTGTGGACGGCGGCCGTCACGTGACAACACGTAATCGGCAGTGGCAGGAGCGGATGGGAAGTGTTTGACGTACGGCTCATCGGCAAGCTCTGAAGGAACCTGATAACGAACCTGCTCATTTGAATCAGGTGTGTTGCACCAGGTAGAGATGGAAAACAAAAACATGCAGCAATGTGGACCTTGAGGACTGGAGTTTGAGACCCCTCGTAAACAGGATCCCATGTGTGGAGCAAGTGCATCAGGCTCATTTTTGTCATGGGCCACATTGTCGTTAAGGTTTGCCTTGGAGGGCTGTTTTGACTGTGAAACCATAAAAACAGGAGTGCACATAAGTGGTGCGCCAGTATGCAAGTGCACTGAAAACATCTGTGTGTGGATGAGATTCAACTGTCAGTGCGCTTTTACGCATTGTGGAATTTGATGTTTGATTTGCTTTCGCAGACCACATAAAATAAATGTCGCGGTCCAGATGTGGCCCCTGGGACTTAGGTTAGACACATGTAGTGTCGAGAATGGATTGATGAATGGATAAAATGCAATAAATTATGTTAGATTTTTAAATCCGAGACGTATTTTCAATTTAATTTGTAAAATAACTCAATTAGTTCATGTCAGTAACTGACGCAATGGAGCTAACTTGGAAGCAACTTAATAATAGGGAACTATAATATGACACATTCAAGAACAAACTGAATAAAAGTAAGCCTCAGCAGGGATGACTCGAGGAAGACAATATTTCAAGAGTTCAAACCTGTTTAGTTGCATTCAATCCAATGAATGAGTTTGGTCTCATAATGAATGAACACATTGCTGTGTTGGGGATTATTTGAAGCTTATAAAAACAACATGTTCACCTTTTGAGCTCCTTTAAGCAAACTCGTAGAGCTGCATCTGGCATGTTGGCCGCATGCGCCTTCCTCTCCAGGGAGGCTGTATCATCACTGTCGTCCTCATCATCTTCCTCGTTGAGATTGAAGTGTCGGCCCGGAAACACTCCACCTTTGCGCACGGATAGCACCTTAACAAGACAGTAGACCAGCGGTTGATAATAATACTCTGACTCCAGATGCTGATATGCTTTCTACCTTCTTTTCCGGGTCAGGCATCATTCTCCTAGTTTGCTGCAGCAGTTTAAGTCCTTCTATCTGTCTGGTCAGCATGGGCAATGTTTTCCTAAAACGCTCCTCCAAGCTAACGGCATCCAGTACCTTTATGACAAAGTTCAATGTTTCAATCAATTACATTTTCAACACGTAACTTTGCTAATTTCTCTGTCAAAGTTTCCCCCGCAAAACCCGTGTCAAAAGACATGGCTACAATACAAAGTCCAAATGTCCGTATGCATATAAGGCAAATAATCCCGAAATTTTCGTCGCGGGCAGTTATGCATATGATTGGTTACAGTAACACAACATTGCTTGCACTAGCACAAAGTATGTCTGTAATAATCAAATTAAACAATATAACTCATTCAACTTCAAACTTTTTACAGCCAGCACCACCTAAAAAAATAGGAAGTTTTACAAGTACCACCATTGTAGTACAGTAACATAGTGGGCCTAGATAAGTTTTCACAAAATTAGGTTTTAGACCTAAAATATACCTTTAATCATTATTGTAGGCATTTCAGCATTATGCAAAGTTGAAATATTAACACAGTGTTTGAATATAAGAAAATAAAAATGTAGTCATGATTACATTTAAATGTTGAAAAAAAATGTTGAATAAAAATCATAAACCAATCAATCTTTAAAAATAAACACTTCTTAAACATTAAAAACACTGCAAAGACATTTTTGAGCTTTTTGGGTTTGAGCTCTTTTTCACCCTCCCAGTTACCCAGATTTTTGGGGCGGAGCTGAACCGCAGGCAAGCAGACAACCAAGGAAAAACCTTCTTATTGATGAACACTTGGCCCGTTTCTCCCACTACATTGTGCAATTGGCCGTCAGGCTAGGCCATCAAACCAGAAGAAAAATCTTCCCTGAGGTTTGAATGTGTTTTGTGTGATTCAGGCTGCAATATCTCTGCCATGTGCACGCATGCACGACACATGTAACAAGACAGCGGCAAAACACCATGTCATGGAGAACTTACACTTACGTGTGGCTAGGAGATTCTGATTCTGTTTAGCCACATTTGCTCAGAGGTTTCATGACCCAGCGCCAATGTTGTAAAAGTAACTCTCCCAACCCCGTCCAGGAGTCACCTCACCTGTAATTTTTCCTTGTTTGAAGTGCGGATCATGGAGGCGACCACATCAGGCAGAGTTTCCTTGGGAAGGCTGTCCAAGAGACGTCTGAATTTGGCCACGACTGGAACAGACATGTCCAGCATCCCTAACAACTACACACGCACGCACGCACGCACACATACACACACAGTGACAATTACAATTATTATGGATGCATGATTTATCAATAATCCAATCCATCAAAACGTGTTGTTGCAGTCAATACAAGGTTGAGGCTTTTGATGTTGTCGAATGACAACATGAATGTCAAATGAGCTGATAAATGATCAGATGAGTGGCAAAAATGAAAAATAAAAGGTGACGCAGAAATGTAGCAAGTACTCATTCTGCTTAAGCGCAATCCAAATTATTTTTTTTTTTTGCTTGCATTTGTGTTGTAGTATGCATTTCTGGAGAGAGACGGTTTTTTTTTTGGTTTTTTTGCTCCAGTGCATTGACTTTGTGAAATAATCGTTGACAATCAAATTAACCTGTTTTACAAACAACATATTCCTTGAGAACAATCAATGGAAAACTGAACACAGAATTGTACTGAGGGCAGGATTCAGGCTCATACTCAAAGGATATTGATTAATCTAAATTCTGTGAATTTCCTCAAGACAACTCATAAATAGGCTCGGATGTGTGTATGACCTTCACACCATCCCTTTGCTCCCAGACAATCTGTGGCGCAGCAACGAATGATGAAAGAATACAGAAAAGTCCCAGAGGCGCTTGATTCATTTTGGCATTCGATACGAGCAATTTATTTGTCATCCATGAACTGTTGACACACTCTTGTCATGTGAAGCTGAGCAGTTTGACATGATTTAGAGGTCTACTGCACCAGCATATGATTTAGACAATTAGTCATCATGGCCTGTGCTATACGAACCTCGTTTCCTTCCACCTGTATTTAAGTGTTATCTCATTTAAATATGCTGACACCTAACCATCTGGAATCTCTCAATTATCATTTCAGGGTGGCTGGGGGGTTAAGGAATCCTTCTCTCCCTTATTCATCAATGCGGAGGCTTCCACTCAGGATGTTCTGCAACCGGTACTTAACATACTGAAAATATTCGATCAAACTCTTTGGAGAGAGAAAAAAAAGACAACCGCAGGTTTTTGGAAGGAATATATTGCCACCACCCTGGATAGCGGGCAGCAGGTCAAAAGTATATCCGGAGTTGCATTATCTTGGAACGATTCATGAAAACTCAGAGCTCATCTTTTAAAAATTTGGTTCATAAATGGCTCCTCGACTAACTCCTTTTAATAGCGCATTAATTTCAGTGCTCTCTGTATTTATACAAAAGTGGAACCATGAAATTAAGAACATATTGGAGGCCTGTTACGACAGCTGGCTTGAGGTTTGGCCCAAAGGTGCAAATTTGCAACAAGTGATGCGATTGTGTTATAGAACATGATCCCTTTGACATTCTATAATCCATCCATCCATTTTCCGATCCGCTTTAGCCTCACAAGTGTCGCGGTGGCTGCTGGGCCCAATCCCAGCTGTCTTTGGGCAGTAGGTGGGAGACACCCTGAACCGGTTGCCTGCCAATCACACAGAGGCGAACAACCATCCGCGCTCACACTCACACCTAGGGACAATTTTGAGTGTTCCATTAACCTGTGGTGCATGCTAACAGAGAAAAGGCACGGGGAGAACATGCGTATTCCACACAGGGAGGCCAGAGCCAGAATCAAACCCTTGCCCTTTGCACAGCGACGTTGACGCGCTAAGCACTGGATCACCGAGCTGCCCCGACATTCTATAATGCTGTCTTTTATTAGGGAAGGAATTAAAAACAGCGATCACGGGCGGATGAAAACCTAATATAAACCCTGTCAACCCCACGTTGAATAGTGATTCTTTCTGCCTCCCTGACATACGAGCTCTTCCAACGCTGATATCCTGGAGCCTCATGTGCAAAAATTTGCGTGGCTTTCATACTAAAACATACGTACGTCCAAATGCAGAAAACATTGCACGTAAAAAAAAAATGCTCAGCTTCCTCCATTCACCATACAAAATGAACTTTTCAAAATGGTTCGATCTTCTCATGTCCTTTTGGGAGGGGATGATTAATCCCACAGAACAGACTTCACATCTTTGAATGGTAACTAAAAGAGCAGGAGAGAGTGTCGAAATGTTCAAAATAAGAGCTTTTTTAAATCTTCACAAATGATTCGCCTTTCATGTTAAAATAACATGAACTGCTTATTATGCAATCTGATCCAACTTGCAAAGGAAAATGTGCAAATGTTATTCTTTGTGGCTTTCCAAGTATCCTGGATAACACCCAACAGCAAGATTTCTGAACAGAAACAATGGCAATAGAACAAGTGCTTTGTTGCCCTTTCGAATAATCCAATTGAAGTGTCCATCATAAAACACAATCCCCTAACAAAATTTTAATACGCTGAAATCATACAACACTCATGGAGCTACAACTTGCAGATGCACCTCATGTCGCTCATATTTTCTGACACACAAGTAGATACTAATGCTCATAATACATCGCATGAAAAAAAGGAACCATCAAATTTCCTGACAATCGAGACAGATATCACTGATTAAAGAACAACACTGTTCCTTAGCATTGTGGTTAACAAATTAAAAACAGCCATTATTATTTTACAGATAAGGCCCTCACCCTTTTTTGTTTTTTTTTTCTACACTTGACTAAAGTGGACTTTTTGACAGATGAAATTGCGGAAAGCCACATAGCTTTAACCGGAGGATGCATTCATAGGGGTTGCGTGAGCAGTTAAAGTGATGTCCTTAACACAACACAAACCTGTAGAGCTGTCTGGTAGAATTTTTGGGACAATTCCTGCAGCTCTCCATCTTCTGCGGAGACAGCCTCTGCTGGGGTGGTGTACTGTTCCAGTTTATCCAACTGCTCGACCTGCACATTTGAGATAAGATTGACATACAGTGCCATGAAAACGTATTTGTACCCTTCGAAAATTAATGTCATTCTAATCTAAATGTTTTTACAGTTTCCCCACTTGAATGTTCAAGATCATCCAACAAATGTGAAGAGCAGAAACTGAAACGCATTCTTCAATGGATGCTGAAGCTTCTTGTTTACTTTCAAATTTGGCTTGGAGCAGATGTGTGTGACGTCGTGCTTGTGATCATAAGATATATAAGATGAGAACACCTTTATTTGTCTCTCATTGGAGAAATTCCCTTGACATCTGTGATCCTCTGGTGAAAGGAGACTTTCTATCCTCTTTCATCTATAACCACTTCAAACGACATGCCGTACGTAAAGGCCCTGTCACACCTTGACGATTCAGCCAGCGTATGCCGACGTTCAGATTTTCCCTAAAACCCTGGCATACGCTGAATTATCGATTTTTTTTTTTTTCAATTTTGGGCGTATACATAGCGCATTCATAACGGGCCGGACGTATACATAACGTATCAGTAAATTATATAGAACGTTTCGATAACTTATAGATAACTTATTCCAACGAATGCCTAGCGTGTTGCCGGCGTACACAACTTATGCCCAACGATAGTCTAATTTATGCATAGCGTGCAGCAGCGTATTGCCGACGATCACGTGACGTAGTCTATAAAAAGGCTGGCGCTCGACGTTTCAAGCCCCTGTCACACCTTGACGATTTAGCCAGCGTATGCCGACGTAGGAAAAATTTGGCAAATACGCTGGCGTACGTCGAATAAGTTATTGGTAAGTTTTGTATACGTAATAGCACGCTGAAGCACGTTGGTATACGTCGAAGTACGTCTCGACGTATGTCAGCGTATGGCTATACGTCCCGTATACTCAGGCCATAAGTAATAGGTAAGTTATGCGATCGTTGCACACGTTCAAACACGTTAAGTGTAGGTTACTCATAAGTCCAAATACGTCGAGAATACCTACTAGCTGTTCTCCAACATCCGTGCCTTTCGGAACTTGCGCTTGGACATGCTGACCAGGCTGTCACGCACGTAGTTGGCGAAGGCTGCAGTGGCTGTGATGGGCTGAGCCTCTGCGAGACCTTTGATGAGCTCCCCAGACTTTTCTTTGCCATGACGCTGATGTTGTTTGGTTTATTAATGACACAAGTCATAATGGCGTTTGATTGCTGCTTTAATAGCGTGAATAGCAACTCACAGTAACGATGGCAAGCCGCACCTTGCCTCTTGGGTTATACCATTTTAACTAGACCGGGGATAGTCCCCAAACAGATGTTGGTACTGCAATGTCTAGTGCAGTTATGATTTGAAACGTCGAGCGCCAGCCTTTTATAGACTACGCCACGTGATCGTCGGCAATACGCTGCTGCACGCTATGCAGCAGCGTATTGCAGTTCCGAAGGCACGGATGTTGGAGAACAGCTAGTAGGTATTCTCAACGATTTGGACTTATGAGTAACCTACACTTAACGTGTTTGAACGTGTGCAACGATCGCATAACTTACCTATTACTTATGGCCTGCGTATACGGGACGTATAGCCATACGCTGACATACGACGACAAATTTTAAGCATGCTTAAAATTTCTCGACGACCTCGACGTACTTCGACGTATACCAACGTGCTTCAGCGTGCTGTTACGTATACAAAACTTACCCATAACTTATTCGACGTACGCCAGCGTATTTGCCAAATTTTTCCTACGTCGGCATACGCTGGCTAAATCGTCAAGGTGTGACAGGGGCTTCAGAATAGTTGTTACGATTGTAATATTGTCAATGTTTCATGTTATGTGTTAAATGATCTGTAAAGTACTTTGTTACAGCTGCAGCGAAAGCGGCATATAAAAAAAAGATGTATTGTACTGTATACCAGATAGAAATATGACGGGTAAACATCAAATGCAACTTTTAAATGGTGATTTGACTTAAGAAAAAAAAATGACAGCTACCTGACTGTGTGAAAAGGGGTAGACTCCTCTTTTAAAATGGCTGTTCATGGTCAAGAACACTGCAGCGCTCATGATTTAAAGCAATTCAACAAGGAAGAGTGGGACAAACTATCTTCACAGAGTTGTGAAAGACTCATTGCCAGTTATAGAAAATGTTTGATTTTGGTTTGTGCTGCTGCAGGTGGTTCAACCAGTTATTAGGTTTAGGGGGCAATCAGTTTTTCAGATAGGTAGGTTTGGAATTATTTTTCTCCCTTAGTAAAAAGACAAACAAACAAACAAAAAAACTTTTTAAAAAAAGCTTTTTGGTTTACTTGAGTTGTTTTTGACAAAGATACAGACAAAACACTTATCTGAATGTATGCTATTGTGTATGGCTCTCGATGAGCAGTCTCCTCTACCGTGTCTCACATTGTTAAATCAACAGAATTTTTTAGCAATATTTAACCGGTGCTGCTCAGGACACGTTGGTTTGAGTTTTGAAAAGATCCAGTACATAAAAAAAAAAATTCAATGTAAAGCCATGACTCTCTTTTCACCTGAGCCAGAACAAAAGGTCGCTCCGTCAGCAGGCTTGACACACTAAAACGGCATAATCCAGTGATGAGAAGGGTATAGTGTGGCTTTGGCCAGTTGCTGCCCACTACCTGCACTGCAATCCCAGCGGTACCAATCCTGCCCACAAAAAGAGAGGTGACATGAATCAGAGGAGGTCAGCAATAACAATAAAGAATTCAGAAATGATCTTAAAAAAAGAAATAAATACAAATATGAAGTCCCCTTTAGGCATTGCTACTGTTTCGTTCACTTTTTGTTGAGGACAGAGGCAAGAATGAGGCTACTGAAACCTTTCAAGCAGGAAAAAAATGATAATCAAACCTAATTTGAGCATTTCGATCAGTAAGTACCTTTGCTAACTGATTACCAATTATCAGATATCTCTGAAAGATTATCGTGCCCAATTATATTGTGGTGTGGGGATCTGTTAAGAGGTTCTTTTGGCCTCCCAGTTTAGGGTTGAGCCTAATTCTCTGGCGCCGTCGTTGGCAGCTGTCTGCAAGAGCTCTTCAAGAGCTCTTTTGTTTGTTGTTGTTGTTTTTGTCTTTAGTTTTGTCATATGTTGACATGTTTGTTGTCTTTCGTACGGACCCGATGTGGACTGTTTTCAGCGTTTTGGCTTCGACATTCGTCAAAGAATAAGAATCTGTGCTTAATGGTTGCGCCTTCTCTGCAGCATGCGTGTACCAGCAATGATTTTGATGGGGCGTATGACACTTTTCGACTTGTGTTTTTGGCGCATTTTTCACAGTCCAGTTTTATTCAGCGGAGATGTCGGCGCTATTGGACAGTCTGTGTTGGTGCGGCTGGATGGATGGCTGGTGGAGCTGAGGATGACGAGAGAGGAGCGTTGGCGTGCAGCGCGAATGTCTTTGTAACTAAGAGTAAGCGCTTCAAATTGAAGCGGATCTAAATGGGACAGGAGGAGTGAACCAATCTTTTTTTGTTGTTGTTTTGGTCAATGAACACTACAGCTTCTTGTTTACTTTCAAACTTATCTTGGAGCAGATGTGTCTGAAGTTATGGACGTTTTGAAAATGACGTCTCTGATCCACTGGTGAAAGGTGACTTTGATTCTCACCTCTTTCATCTAGAACTGCTCCAGACAAAAAGTGAATCCAGGAATGGCTCTTACGATCGTATGACGTCCATATTTTACTCATTATTTTTGTTATTTTACGTGAACTGTTCTGTAAAGCGCTTTGTTACAGATGCAACTGTTGTGAAAACGCCATATGAATAAAGATGGTAGTGTTCTGCTTAGTCTTGAATCAGATTTTGGGTATTATGAGAATTGTTGTTTATGTAGAGCAGTGGTTCTCAACGTGGGTTCGATTGAACCCTAGGGGTTCGGTGAATCTGTCTCAGGGGTTCAAAGGAGCCTCTGCCATGGAGGTTAAGACCACTGAACTCAACATGTCAACATGCCAGTTATGACACGCCCGCTTGGCCATCACTGGCTGGTTCATTTTGTGCACAATTAAAAAACTTGTACTTCATACTTCTACTAATTGTATTTACTTTTATTTCTGTTTTTTAATAAATGTGTTTGTAAAAAAATGATATTTTTATTTTTCAGTCATGAAGGGTTCGGGGAATGTGCATGTGAACTCGTTGGGTTCGGTACCTCTAGCAAGGTTAAGAACTACTGATGTAGAGTAAAACCCCTATGTATATCATTGCACGGTACTCATGACATACATTAGCAAATATATGGGATAGCAGCTTCTTTCTTTTTGTTCAATTTTTTTAATGGGCATTGGCTCCACTCCAAATTAATGTAATCTTAGGTAAACGTTAGGAATTGCTGCAACCAGCAGCGTATTCGTTATAAATGGCAACAGTTCAAAGAGCTTCTCTAATTTGTGTAAATCTCATTTATTCTCTCAGATCTTTGCGGAGCTCAATTGAATTTCAAATTGGTGTCCATGTAGAGCTTGTTAACTGTTGGCAGAGCCTCAAAGTTTAGGTACCGGTATATTTCTCAACTCTTGGTATCTTCCCCAAATAACTTAAAAGTTTAATTCAACCACCAAAGATGTTTTTTTTTTTTTACGGACTGGATACATACAAAAATCAGAAACTCCTGAACAAGGTAGTTTTAGTGAATATCCTATGTCATCATACCCACATTTGCTCACAACTAGTAATATAACTATGCGCTTGGAGAAGAGTGTGAGTTATTATTGGTGACCAGACGGTCACTGCATAGATCTATAAAAACACACAACCACAATTCCTTTTGCCCAATTTTTAAAAGTCCAGATTTCACCTCGCATCCAGGTGAATATAAATAGTCCGAGGCAGTCGATGGTGTCTATTTTTCATTTGAAGTACAGTATAATTGATTCACCTAAGTTGTTTACAAGCAAGCAGAAACAATTCAGTGCTCAGTGAAAGGTCCGCCTTTCCAAAACAGCATGCTTCTCATTAACGTAAGTTGGTACACATTTAGCTGTTTACACACAAGATAAGCCAAGAGGTTTTTGTTTGTTTGTTTGTTTTTTCCCTCACAACGTTAATGAGGACAACTGGTACCTGTATACTGTACAATGTGGATCAATGATTGTTCAGGCCAGGGGAAAAAGAGGGGGAAAACTGAGTGTCCTAGTGACCGGTTAAAGTCCATCTTTGTGTGCTTCGATGTGTTGATCTACTCAGCACTAGATTCCATCAGAAGAAAAAGGTTATTAACTTTAATATAATAATATAATTAACTTTTTATTTAAGGTAGTGAGATATGAAGACTGTAATTTAAAACTTAGCTAAATTTCGCCAGTCAAGAGGAATGGGCCGAAGTAACCACCATCTGTAGTGAGAAGAAGAGAAGGAAGGATAGCCAAATACTGTACTGTACTGTAGTTTGACTCAAGTCACACAGTTGAAAGCAGGCGTCTTAAATCCTGTTCCTTGAGGAGTGCTGTACTACATGTCATATCTCCCTGCTGCAACACACTTGATTCAAATGATCAGAAGGAACAGGATTGAAGACCCCTGGTTTATAGGCAACGGTACCACATACTAATGAAAAACATGTGAACTTATGATTGTGACAAAAGTAATTAAAAATTGCCCCCGACCAAAGGTATATTTTTCTCATTATTGTAGTGGTTGATGTATTTTACATACTTTGAACTAGTGTCCTCCCTAAAACATTAAAACTCCGTCTTACTGTTATAGTATTTTAGTCTACCACTGACCACTTTAGCTCCGCTTGATACTTTGCACATTGTCTCACAGTTGTCACTGGGCGGTACCAACGCACTACGGTTCACTTACACTACGGAATGTGACTTCCATACTTATTTTTCCATACTTAGTTGTCACGTCCTTGTTTATGATGATACTAATGCAGCGTGTTCTACCGGAGACAAATTCCTTGTGTGTTCTAGATACCAATAAAGATGATTCTGATGTTAATATCAACTTTACTTATGCAAAGTGGGGAGGTCGTCGGCATCATTCGCGGGGTCTCTGGTGTTGGGAATCACTCCAATAAAGGTGCTTTTGAGCGAAGTCCCCTTGAGCAGACGGTGCTTGATCAGGTGCATGTTCCGAGGAGTATCTACGTTGAAGCGGACCGTCGAGCCAGGAAGGAGGACCCGTTCGTGGGTCAAAAGCAACGGAAGGCGGCCTGGCATCTTAATTCCGTCCAAGGATGACATTTTTAGTAGATATTGGATATTGGAACACTTGCAGTTGAACCTAAACAACACAAAGTAACTAATATTGGGGAGTAGCAAACCTCAGGCTAATTTGTAAACATACTCAGGAAAAAAACGAATCACTTCCTTTCTTATTTTCAAAATAAAACGGTCTCTTTCGAAGCAAGAGGAAAAATATGTCATAATTATAAGTGTTCACTATGTTATAAAATTAATCTATATACATCTTAGATGAGACTGACTCCACATTACTTTAAAAATGTTTTGATTTTCGTTCCCTAATTAAAACGAAATGACTTCCTGTGTACGTCTGGCTTTGCAATGGCAAACTGTTAGGGTCAAAAAGAAATGAAGATAATATTTTACTTTAGCATGTACTTATTATAGGTACGAATGCATGTGTGTGCGCGTATGCGTGCGTGTCTTCGTGCGTACGTGTGTGTGCGTGTGTACGTGCGTGTGTATGCGCGCTTAGCGAGTGTGCGTGTGTGTGTGTGTATTCGCGTTAAAGTACTGTAGTTTGTTTTATTCAGATATAACATTACTTAAATTCTATGAACCATATTATCCATCCATCCAGCCATCCATTTTCTTATCCTCACAAGGATCGTGGGTGAACTATATTATGAAAAATGTAAATTTAATTGGTAATGGATGGATATAAAATTATATACAATTTAAAATACATACAATGAAGAATTTAAAACTGCTTTCCTGTTTCTATGCCCAAAAAACTAATTTACCCTTTTCAACCTATTGAAAAATGCATCTTGTCAATATCAAATAAATTGTGACAGTTACCACGTATGTACCGTACTGAATGGAAACAATACTCGCGTTAGCATTAATCAGTAATCATCATGCGTATCTAAAATTTGGGTAAAGGGTTCTGTCATCTAATTGAAGTATAAAGCACCGAATTATATGCTTTATATGCATTTCCTAGCCAAGTAGCCATTATATCATGAGGGACAAAGTACTCAAAAGTGGAGGGATGTTTTATTACATACTGAAATATTCCTGACACAATGAAATTACTTCAGAGCACTATAGACACATATTTACTTGGTAAAAATAGCTATTTAATATAGTTCTTTCATAAAAGCAATATCACATACAGTATCGCATTATACATTTTTCAAAAATAAATAAATTCATTATCCTGTGTATAAAAATGTACTCTATGTTTAAAACAAGCAAACAACAATTATATATATTTGCAGACATCTTTCTGTTGCCCGTTGTCATCCAAAGGTGGCAGATAGCACTTCATGATAAGAAACCATTTGTTACGCCCATATTGTTTCAAACATGTATCATTACATTTGATTGGCGTGATGGATAGTGTCAGCAAAAATACATGCTGCCTGTACAGCAATACACATAGTTTCAGCAATTACTGTACACATTTCTTTGAAAATCAATCCCCATAAAATGTCTGAAAACCATCACAGAGTTGATTTCATATCCCAAATATGACCAATGATCATAATAACCCCATCTAAATGTAATGACTGACACATATGACGTGTGTCTGAAAATGTCCAGGACTGGTGTGACAAAAGATATATTCGAAATCCAAACTACAAGTTTTCCCCTTCAAAGTAATCCCCCTTCTGTGTCATGCCATCATGCACTCCTGGAAGGATTATTTTCCAGGATTCTCTGCAGCTCTTGCATCCGTGCCATCTTGATGTCATCGAATTACATTACTCAAGCACTGCAATGTTCTCGAGCTGGGGACTCTGCATTGAGCGGGTGAATGATGATGGTGAAGGAGCAATAAGGTGTCACAGCCCAAATCTCACCTGAAAGTAGCAAATGCCACAGGATATTTTTGTTGTGGTGCCGGTCAATAGTCTGATCCACAATTAAACTCGTAGATTGGGTTTGATATATATGTTTTGTGAACGGTGCCCTGGAATTCTTCCGACTTGATTATGTAGATGGGCTCGGAATACTAACTGGAAACAACAGACTTTCAGTAAGCCTTCACAAATAAAACTGTGTTCTTTTGACACGCATGATACAAGTACCTGAAACTTACACACACTTGTGTAATACGTACCACATTGCATTTTCAGTAACTGCCAATTCCGAAATTTTCAATCACGTGGGCCTCTTTGTTTAGCAACAACTCAAAGAATGCATTCGACCTTTCACAGTGCTTGTTTTTGCAGCCAATTATTTCTGTTACTTCAACTTGAAAAATTTCTATGCAACTATAGACAAAGTAGGACAACCACAAACGGACTAAACCAGCAAGTCAAAATAAAAGTAGATCAAAAGTATATCTTGTTATTTCTGTAAGGGACTTGAAACCTCACCATAACTGTGACGTGCGCTGCAAATTTCCACAGAGAACCTGAAATAAGTACATATGTGGGTTATCTTTGGATTCTAGCTTGCTTCCCCTGGCTTAGCCCTAATGATGATTTACATTATTAGGCCCCTAGACCTTCCCGTGTAAAGATTTACAATAAATGTTTTTTTCTGGACATTTTTGCACTGTCAGTAAATCTTACTGCACTTAAGTGCAGAACGTTATCGAGCAAAGGGCACTCTTTCCAAAAGAAATAAAAATAAAATCACGTCATTTTATAACTATATACACAAGTGCTGAACATTTTAATTCGTTCACTTTCACCATTCAATGTTCTCACTGTATCACAGCTGCCTTAAATCGGCATTGAGAATTATATCAATATTCAAGTATAATAGTAGCTCCTTACCCAAAATGGTATTTGTAATGGTAAATTAATAGCACAAGAATTAGGTCCGAAAGGTCTGAGAATTTTGACATCAAGTTACAAGAAAAAAATAGTAATGTTATGACCAATAGTATATTTTAAGCTTTTCACAGTTAACTAAAGGCATACATTATACAGTATATGATGATATATTACATTGAGACAATGGCGATCTAATTTCTTATGAAATATTAGCTATTATGGTGGCTATTTTTCTGACGCCTGGCTCAAACGACGTTGCTTTGATAGCAGTGTATGATGCTCCGAAGCCTGTATGTACCCTTAAAGCATTAATGATGCCTTCACAGATGTGCAAATTACTCTTGCCATGGGTCCTAACACACCCCCATGCCATCACCTTTGCACTGTTAGCAATCCTTTTCCTTTTCCCAGAGGACACAATGTCAATGATTTCCAAAAACAATTGAAATGTGGATTTGTCAAACTACAGCGCACTTTTCCATTTTGCATCTGTCCATTTCAGATGAGCTCAGGCCCAGAGAAGCCCGTTTCTGGGTGTTATTGATATACGGTTTTTGCTCTGCATGACAGAGTTTTAACCTGCCTTTGGAGATTTAGCGACGAACTGGGTTAACTGAAATGTTTTTTTTTTTTAATGTTTGTGAGCCCACATTGCAACATCCTTCACACAGGGCTGGCGGTTTTTCATGCTGTGCCACGTGAGGGATAGAAGGTCACGGGCATTCAATGTTGGTTTTTCACCTTTTACCAATTACCCTGTACACCTGTGGAATGTTCAAGACTGTTTTTTGTTGTTATTGTTGTTGTTTTTAAGCATTCCTCAACTTTATGATTATTGTTTTGCCCCTGTCCCAGCTTCTGTGGAATGTGTTGCAGGCTTCAAATTGAAAATGAGAGAACATTTGAAGAAAAAAACCCCGCATGATTATTATATAAATTATAGTTATCATTTGAACATTAAATATGTTGTCTTTATAGTGTATTTAACAGAATATAAGTTGAAAGCGATTTGTAAATTTTGTTTTTATTTACATTTTACAAAATGTCTCAAATTCACTTGAATTGTTGTTTGTAACCTACACAAAACTATCATCTCATAACATCTCATATGGATTGAAAATTAATCTCTGCTTTGTTTTTTCTGTGAGGCCCTATAATCCTTCTTTATTTTAATGAGCTATGGGAATAATTTCCACTTTAACTGTTATTATTTATAGGTTTCCTGGGTGGCTTGCTGGGTGGGCTCTGGGTATTTTTCATCAGTATTCAGGTGAGCTGCGCCAGTAGGTTTTGACAAACTGATATGATATTGTGCTGTATATTTAAGATGTCCCACTTTTTCTGAATATCACATTCTATTCCTTTGCATTACTTTGAATTGGAAAAGGTATTTTTAAGCATTAATATTTTAGGTCACAAATATGGTTTGGAAAAAAAGCAAATTTGTTTTGTTTTTTTTACTACATAAGTATGACATGTAAGAAGTATGGTGTGTTTGTAATGCATAGTTTATAAATGCAGTTGTACGACCTGGATTTCCAGCGCATGTTGGTGTATGTGAAATACTGTATATACGGTTAAAACCAAAACAAAACATCATTTGATCACTAGCAATAAATCCATGAAAAATATGATTGGATTTTGACCATTTTTGTGCATATTCTCTTGAAATCATGTCTGTCACGCCTCTTCTGAAGTGTATAGTCAAACATGAAAGGAAAGATTTATGATCTTTTTTCCATAAGTACCCACATCTTTTTGTGCATGGCAAATATTCCGAACAAAATACTGTACATGAATAACACTTGGAGCAAAATGTAATAAAAGCCCAAGATAACCAAATATGCTTTCGGGGGATGAATAATAGCCAGTCTTGAGAGATAAAGTTCACAGACATTGCAGTCACCAAAAGTGGCCCTGGGGAGCAGAGTACAACGGTATGGTTGTGGAACAAAGTCAGCCGGTCATATCATCAATCCAATGTGAAGCATAGACTCATTTGACAATGAACCAAGGAGGCACATTTTCAAGAGCACGCGGTTGGCTTTTCAAGGCAGACGGCTGGGAAAGCATTTTCTTCCCGACTTCAGGTTAACCCTTCGGTGTGTGGACAAGGCAGGTTGCGGCAGGTCCTCCATTCCAAAAAAGGCTCCGTTTTAGCAAATAATTTAGGTCATGAAAGGATTATGCATTTACTTAGATATATGTTAACACGAACATAATAGGGCAAAATGATACATATCACATTATCCAGCAGGCTTTGTGAAAATAATTATTGTGGAAGTGGATTGTCCGTCTAGATCCCTTGAGGTCAACCTATTCAGGATGGCGAGGGACCCCACTGACCTCCTCTCAGCTCATTGCGCTGAGGGCTTTCTTCCTGCCTTTCTGACAATGACAGGAATCAGATTCTGAAAAATAAAAAGAAAAGCAAAATTATTTGTGGAAACCAATTCAGATTGTTCTATTTATAGCTCAAATGAAAACAGTCTGTTTGCATTTGCGACTGTTAACCTGTGGAACGTGAGCAGTTGAATACCTGAAGTTGTAAAATTATCAGGCAAAATATGCCTCTAAAGTTTCACAAAACTTCATGTATGAGCTTCTCACAATATTGCAGCTTTCCCGTCTCATTATCATATCATCAATGTTTTTTATTTTGTAATGACATAGTTGAGCTGCCCACACAACCCTCTCTGTTGATGTAGAAAACATGTTTTTCTGGATAATACATGCTCATTATGCCAATTTTAGAAGCACGCATCCATGGATTGAGCAGATTCAGTTGGCAAACAGCTAGTCACCAGTGATCTAAACAAGCCACGCTAGAACACCACAAAACTGTTTTGGCAGTGTTGGCCCTGTCAAGACAGAGTCAATGCTGTGCTACAAAGAAGGTATTATGATTTTAGCAAGTGTTTGAAATGTCACTGTTCCGGTAATGGTTTTACTCGTTTGCACTTTTTGTAAACAGTAAGTGGAATTCATGAATAGTTTATTTTCTGGAAAAGTCAAGGGCATACTGACAATGTCTTTCTCTCTCTCGCTCTTTCTCTCAGTAGCGTAGAAAGCATTTGAAAATTAAAAATGGCATAACTTCACAGGCACAAAGGGGCAAACATGAAAAGGTGCAAGAGCATTGACATTCAATTGTAAGTTGTTCCTGGTGGGCTACTCACGGTCCTGCTGTGTTTCTGTGGTGGCAAAGCATTCACGGAAGAGGCAATGCATGGTGTGACAGAAATTGTCCAAAAGGGATTTTGGAGAAGCAAATCTCCAGCTGGACTCTGGCACTTTGTCTGACTCTTCTGTTAAACAATCCCAAATGTCTTGGATTGCATCTGGAAGTTCCTGCTGGAACACCTGTACACAAACGCAGCTTTTGGTCATTCCTGGTTCGGAATATCTCATGAGAAACAGATCTGCATTACAAGCTCGTATTTTGACACATAATATAAAAATGCTCACCTTTTTCTGCAACTGAACATTTGACAAACTAAATAAAAACATACGCAAGGGGCTCACTCATGACAAATTAAGTGATTTGCAGTCTGCGACATTATTTTCATTAGATCAGATTAAATGAAAATGTTATTTGAGGGCAAATTTAATGCACGTGTTTCAACGTGAGCTGTCGCAATAGCCTGACTGCTCATCTCGATGAGCAGCTACATTTGAGAGCATAGAAACTGCATCAAAAAATAACTACCACATTTCGAGAAGTTATGTTTTAAGTACGTAAAACAGCACTGATTTGAGGTCAAGCCTGGTCTTATGAACAGCAGTCTTGGGTCACTGAAATAATTACTGATTGAAAACTGATCAGGCTTATCTATTGCTGAGAATTATTACCAAATAATAGAGGTAAGGAATTATTTGAGGGATGTTACAAGAATAACCTAATACAATAGCAGGAGAATACACTGGTCAATAGAGCTTAGAGTCAATCGACGCTTAAGTAAACACAATGCACAAAGGATTTTGTCATTGCAATGAATGTCTTCACATCAAGCCAGCAAATCAATAAACAAACATGTCGAACAAATAATTTCAAAATATGGGCTCAACTTTGAGCTTCCAAACCTTCATTGTATGTGGTATGAGCCATCAATGCACTTCACCAGTCTTTCGACCTCATTTCAGCCAGCATCACAGGATGAGAGGAGATCACATGTTTGCGAGTGTTTTGCTTAGGCTTGCAAAACACATAAAAATAAAGCTGTTTTTGTCCCAATCTTGCTCATTCCTGACCAAAAACAACAAACAGATTATCCTTTTGGATTATCTTGTGCTCTCAGGTGAAATGGAAGACTCAATCAATAAGAGACTGGACCAAGGAACAAGGAACATGGAAGCGGGAATACATTAATTAAAAAAAACAAAAAAACAAACAAACACACAGGATAATAGCACCAGCAGCTAGCTTAATTTGAGTACTCACTAGATCGCTCAGTAGACTATGAAGTCCATTTTCATGCTGTCACCAGGATATTTTCCATTGCCTATTCTTTTTTTAAGTTAATTCTTTATTTTTCTTCGATCATGTTTGTTGATGCGAGATTTCTGTCTTGGAAGACGATAATCTGATCAGCGATGCCACTTTTGATGATACTAATTTGTTCCTCTTTGTCCTGTTGCTGTTGACTTAATACACAATCTCAGCGAGCATCAGTACGATTAACTTTTTGTGTCAAATAGGACTACCAAGCGTAGATGTTGACTGTTGTGTCTTTGTTAGCAAGCAGGTTGGTTAGACGCCATGCATGTCCCGTTTTTTGGGGGGCGATTTGTGTGTAACATGCAATGGAATGTGAGATTGACTTCATTTAATATTTTTGTGACATGTTACTCCAACAGCAGTGTACAGTGTCAGACATCTTTGGACAAAGAGATGCTGCTGTTCTGAGATTGATGCTTTTCCTGTATGTTTTACATTCAGAACGTTGTGCTTCTAACTGTACAACACTGTTTTTTTTTTCTTTTCCATGTAAGCATAATACTCTTTCATGGCCTGTGACTTCAAAAATCACAGGCGCATATATACATCACGTATCAGTTTTTGCGAGTGATAAATGATCCTCAGTCCCATTACCCTGAACAAATTCCCTTTACAACCTCGCCTATACTACACTCCAATCCAAATCAAATGATAAAAAAGGCCAGTTTTCCTCTCCTGATAATGACGACCCTACCCTGATTACCCTGTGGGCTTATTCCTCTATTCATTGGAAATAATCATAAATAGGATCAATGTGACATGCCTGAGCTTCCAAATGCCCTCAGAGCCTTGCATTCCGAGAAAAACTCAATTATGTGTTTAATTCTTTGAAGTAGCCACTTAATAGAGACATGGTAGACAAGCATGACCGCTGCCTTACCTCTGGAGGATGCGACTGCACGAAGACTCCCTCGGCATCTTGCAGACGTCTCTCCAACTCTGTAGTGTAGGGACGTGAAGGATGTCTGTCTGGCATGACTCGTATTATCTGGGAATTTAATTTGGATTTAGGACACTATTTTCATACATGCAAAAAAACATTTCAACATATTTGAGCTGTCATAAAACTTTCAGGCACATTGATACTCTGCGCAAACACACATGCAGCTTGATTTTTGTTTGTTTGCAGGTTGTCACCGACACAATAGATGGACCGATAGATGGCGAGGGTTGATCATTTCCATTGAGATTAAACCGTGACTTTCTACAATACAGTAACACATTAAAACGAGGGCATTAAAAAAAAAAAAAACGAGCAAAAAAAACATTCTGCCACTTTGCCTTTCTAAAAGGGTTATTTAATTGAAAAGTAAGATTTTAAATCATGGGTAATGGGGGAAAACTGTATTGAGTGCTGAGGTACTTGTGCCATTAACTACACTTCAGTTTTACCTGTAATAACTAATCAGCATGTTTCAAAATTAGTAGGTTCAATTACAAATAGCAGTTAAAAACAGTCTACTTATCTTTCATCAAAGAGAGGTGGGGAGCTTGGATTTGTTAATGAGTGTTAAAAGCAGACCTCTCACACACTGACTGCGACTGTGAGACTGAATTATTGGTTTGTTGTCATCTGGATGTGTCAGTGTTAGAGTCTAAGTTTTGGTTTTTGTGTTTTTATGTTTTGTTATTCCTTGTCTTTTAATTCCTTACATCTGATGTCTGAAGATGGTTTTCCAATGACTTTTCATACATTCATTATTTCAATTTATTTTGCTGCAAGCTTAATAAGTTCAGAGAGCTGCAGAACTGGCAGGGTTCATCTGCCCACATCTGCACTTTTCACCACGGCTCCTCCGGTAGTCCAGCTCCCTTGTTGCCGCTGGCACACAGCTCTGATCTTAATTGCATTCTTCTCAACTTCTGAAGCCACTAGGTCTTTCTTCTCCATCTCTGTGGCTTTGGCCCAAATCTTTGGCACGATCAGCCCTTCACTGATTCTGCATTCCTAAGATCTCGTGGTGCTTTAGGCTATCGCTGGACTGGTTGACGGCTTGCGACGTTACACTTACGTACAGTACAAGTCTGGGCTTTGGCGTTATGGACATCAGAATCCAGTGACTCTCTCAACACCAGCCTCGCCTTCTGCAGCTTATAGCCAGCGTTGATCGATTTCAGTGGAAGCTTCAGGGTGTTTCTTCCAAAGAGGGCCGTTTTCAGGCCCAGCCACTTCCGAATGTAATTGTTGGTTTTTGCATCAAAGCTTCAAGGCTGTTGGCAATGTAATGTCACGCAGATTCAGTGGCCACATCAGGGATTCGTACAAGAGGAACCAGCAGCACCAGACTTTGATTTTTACCAACAGGAAGCTGTGGTCAAACGTGCATGGACCTTCTGTGAGCTAGGATGTAATACATGACACCATCTGTGTGTGTTGTGATGCTTCTTCCTGGGCAGATGGGTCTTCCCCCTCTCCAGATGTAATGGTGGGATCGAGAGCAATGTGGTGCCAGCTACAATTCCCGCGTATCTAATTAGTTTCTGCAGTACCGCCATTGCTTTTTGTCTTCATCTGGTGGATTTTGATGCCCAAGTAAGTTGTTACCAACTGCATACTCCTCGGGTCCTTTGGTCATTCGACTGTGCAGTTACATTCATTAGCCATTCTATTTGGTCCATCTTCTCAGTGGACCGTCAGGTTGTTCTCTCTTCATTTTACTTGTAGTCAGTGGAGGGTGTCCAGGAAAACAGTTCATGGACATGTGGGAGTTGGGTAACTAACCCCTCCACCACTTTTGCACTCTTTCTTGTGGTCAGCTCGTGTTACTTGATAGGCCAGCAAACTTTCTGAGTACAGCCAATTGCCCAATTTACAGTGGCCACTCCCAAACCAGATTAACTATATATAAGCAAAGATGGTTGGTCGGTTGGTTGGTCCGGGAAAACTGCCTTATGGATGTATGTGAGATTGGTAAATAACCCCAACACCCAGAATGTATCTTTTCCGCTTCCAACCAGTGCTCCCTGACTGCCTACCAGACTTTTGTGGTAGTCAATTGCTCACTTTGCAGCAGTTAGTGGCAAACCAGATTAACTAAATAAGAGAACAGATGGTTGATCTGCAAGACATTTCTGCCTAACGCAATGTCCAGTATTCAACGACTATTCACAGTAGTTACCACGAAGATAACCTTCACACTCACTTTTCATGAAATTTGGGAGCTTGCATTAAAACCATGGTATTCCATCAATCATTATGCACTTAATCTTTCGGCTGACTAACCTTTATAATAAATAATAATCTAATATAATAAAAATCTATAATTTCCAAACACTGCCAGGTTGTGCATTCGGTTTTCAGAGCAGATTTACCCAGGTTCTAGTACTAGTAATCAATGCATGCAATTAATTTGGATGTGACTGAATGTGATTCATTTCAACATCACACTAACATTATAGCTGCCAAATCAAATTGTGGTCACATAACCACAAATTTGATTTGTTGGCTCAACGTAGGGGGTGTCTCACATTATCTAATATCTCACATTGCCCCATTCACTCCTCGGGCTGGTTCTTGGCTTGCACTCTTGTGGGAGAAGGCAGAAATGGGCATCATGTGGCAGGATTATTTATTTATATTTATTTTACGATCCATCTATTTTCTGAACTGCTTTATCCTCACAAAGGTTGCGGGTGGGCTGGAGCCCATCCCAGCAGTACCACACCCCGACCTGGTTGACAGCCAATCCCGAGGCACACATACATAAACAACCATTCACACTCAAAATTCCAACTAAGGACAATTTAGATTGTTCAATTAACCAACTGTGCATGTTTTTGGAAAGTGGGATGAAAGTGGAGTACCCAGATAATACCTACATAGGCACAAAGAGACCACGCAAACTCCAAACGGAAGGGCAGGGGCCAGGAATCGAACCCATGACCTCTGCACTGTGAGGCGGACGTGTTAACCAGCCAAACTCCGGGCTGCCCTATTTTACCATTTGTTATAAATTATTATGCAGCTAACTTGAACATTGCTACACAGCATCATAGTCGAACAAATTCATAATCCTGTTCACATGCTATCTTCCACCAACTACAGTGACATTGCCATCCATGCACAATACACGTGAACTGCTTAAAAAACATTAACACACAAATGAACACAAAATGTAAAAAGATGCTGAAGGTACCTGCTTTTAACAGATTAACTGGAGATACATTAATTATAGGGCACTTGTGATTTTTTTTAATGGAGACAATCATGTTCAACAAAGTCACTACCCGTATAAATGGTTCCTCACTCATAGATGAGGGGAAAACAAAAACAAAGAAATGTCATAATCATTATAACGTCATAACATTGTGAATCAGTGTTTTCTGCAGCCTGAATTTCTCTGATTAAATGAGTTGGCAACTTGAGGAGTCCTGGTATCCAAAAGACATGATCTTTGCTGAACGGCAGGCAACAATCATCATAAAAATAATATTAAGCCAAGAGTCATTAATTCCCATCTATGTGACATAAGTAGCACTTACAAACAAAACTTGCATAATTTTTAATGCAGAAAAATATCTCAGAGTTGTCAACATGATCATTTTGGGAAGTTACAACTGTATAATAATACATTACTTGCTGGATCAATACTGTTGTGGTAAACTGGACTATTTCTACTTGATTTATTACTTGCCATAGCCCTACAGCAACATTACAACATCTCTGTCTCCTTTTCTCACTGCTTAGAGTTATTACTTTTCCATGAGTCCCTCTCAATGCTGCTTTTGTTTGTGCCTTGACTTTCTCGTCTATTGTTTTTTTTTTTTGGGGTGGGGGTTGTGAATACTGCAGCTGGGGGGGGGTGGGTCCAATTTCTCCCATGGGCAGAATAAAGTGTACATCTATCCATCGAAATGTTTGTGTCACAGCACACAGCACTTCCACTTAGTGCTGTTATTTATGATTCAAACTTGCACAACTTCTGGTGATTGTGAGCGCGAATGGTGGATTGTCTACATGTGCCCTGCAATTGGCTGGCAACCAGTTCAGGGTGTACTCGACCCACTGTACGAAGAAGATACCTGGGATAGGCTCCAGCTTGCTCGCGACCCTCGTATGAACAAATGGATCAGATAATGGGTATGAATTATTATGGGTATGAAATATTCTGATTTCTTGGACGTAGTACTATAAATGTTTTGTAAAGTGCTTTGTTACAGCTGCAGCGGTTGGGAAAGCTCCATACAAATAAAGCTGTATTGTATTGTATTGTATTGTATTGTATTGTATTCTCTTTGACATTGCTCCATCTAGTGGATGCATAACACAACCACAGCCACTAGTGTAGCTTCTATTTTATGCGCCTTATAATGCGGTGCGCCCTATATATGAAAACAGTTTTAAAATATGCCATTCTTTGAAGTTGCGCTTTATACTCCGAAATGTCTAATAGTGCGGAAAATACGACACAAGTATTTATTTTTGTAATTTTACAATATTAGTGCAACTCTGCATTATGTATAGTTTTTAGTTCCTTTTTAAAATGCACTAAACGTTTACAGCTCAAGACAACTTTAAGCATCACCTTTATTTTTAGTTGCTCCATCATGTATAAATACGTCAGGAATGCTGGTAAAAGCTGCAAAGTATCATCGAAGTTGAATGACCTATCATCTTAAGTGTCCTTTATTAATGTGTACATACCTTTAAAGATTTAGGCTATAAGTTAATTATGGTTACATAAGAGCACCAGCACCAGAGCAATATGCCGAAATATACCTATGATCAGATTAGTTGACTAATTGTCACTTCCGGGATTGTTGGTGATTAGTTGATGGGCAAAATAATTATTTGTGGCAGCCTGTATGCAGAGTAGAGAAAAGAAATGTCATTCTTTCTTAAGATGGAACTCAGGGGAAGAAAATGGAATGAAAACAGCAGGGGCCCCAAAATTGAACCATGTGAAACACCATACAATGGAGCAAACCAACCAACGCGAACACAAAATGTTCTGTCTGCCAAGTAGGACCGAACCACGCTAGAGCGCTACCACAATTGCCTATCTGGTGCTGCAAATGAGCGAGCAAGGCAAACATAGTCTCCAGTGTCATTACCCAGAAGGATGTCATTAAAAATACATAACAGGGCTGACATAGTATGATGCAGCATCTTAGAAATAGTGGTCCCCAATCCCCAATCAGTCTGTGGCGGATACTTGATACAGAGAGACAGAAGGAAAAAAAAAATTCTTACTCTTCGCAGAAGCCAAGGTATATCAATACAACAAATGAGTGCTTACCCTTTTCAACACGCTGTGGTTAACAAGGAACCACATCCTCTGAAGGTGAAGTTCTTCCAAGTTGTCCATCCGTAGCTTCTAAAAGAGGAAGAGGAGCTGAGCACTGTTCACCAGAAAGAAACAAACTGAAATGAAATATTGATTCAAGTAGCAATATTAACACGCTTACCATTTTGCTGATGTTTGATAGTTTAAAAACTTCCTCGTGATGAACCCTGACAGTGTAGTTGATGGGGAAATTGTGCTTCTGCAACACAAAAAAACCCCAAGTTTGTAATTTATAAAAATATTTTTGGAACAATTTGCAGCTATAAAATGAATAATTATTTGGTAAAAATAATAACGTTTATGAGTTTGAAAATTAAATATCCTGTCTTTGTAGTGCATTCAATTAACCCATTTCAGGACAGTTAGTACATTGGACAGGTTACAGGGTGCATGAAAGGATTAAATAAAGGTTGAACATGATTTGCATAGCATTGTGTTTATTATTTTTTATGTTCAACCAAATGTCCCTACAAACTTCATTGGAATTGGGTTTGTAAAATTAAATAACGATTTGACAAATCTGTACTTTGATCCCAATGGATGACAACTTATCCATCCATCCATCTAATTTCAACACCGCTTACCCTGAAAAAGGACACGGTGGTGTGCTGGAGCCTAACCCAGTTGACTTTGGGCAGAAGGCTGACGACCCCATGAATTGGCCGCCTGCCAGTTGCAGGCCACACATTGAGATAAACACCCATTCACACCCGTATCCGCACTGTCATTGACTGGGAACAGATCCCACGCTGCCCACACACAAGGGAGGCGAGTGTATCTTTATGTATAATTCTTTTTTGTCATATATATTTTCTGCAAATCGAGATACAACTACAAATGGAATAGCAAAGTTGAATAAATCAGACACTGATGGCACAGCACTCTATTTTTTTTTGTTTGTTTGTTTGTTTGTTTTTTCATTCAAAAATGCTTTGCGGTGGGTAAAGTGGTACTTGCCTGAAAAAATATCCCAGGGGATACATCAGTGGAAAAAATGCTGAGAACCACTGTTCCACAACGTTGCAAATATTCCCATCCACTGTACTCGTGATGATTAAGGCCCCAGCTCAACCGCGGATTCCTCAGTTTCCTCTCCTCGTTTTTACTTTTACATTCAACTAAGGAGTTTGTCATAAACTGAAGAGCGACTGCCGGTTGGATGTCTCACATCCACAAACCAAGACAGAGTCACACATTTCAGAGCAGTGACAGACTGTCTTGGTGTACAGTGGGGAGCAGACAAAGTAAACTGCGCAAATATGAAGACATCTGTTCTTGAACGCATTTTCTACAAATTGAATTAAAACATTCAGTGTGTTCAAACACCAAGTCTGGTTTCAATGACTGGTCTCAAACTGTTATAATTCCTCCAAGAATTGTGGCCTCCACTCCCATAGACACTGTGTCTCTCTACTCAACGGGTGTGTTAGCCACTTGAAACAAATGCCCCCCCACACCTCCCCCACACGTCAAGGAATAGACACCCACTTTACCTTAAATTGGAAGATAATATTTACCGCCAGCTGACTGATATGGCTAAAATGTAATATTTTGCCGGATATCTCAATAACAATGTGATAATGGTACTGTATCACTATGGGTTCAGTGAAAAGGAAAAATATTCCAAAATGATGTGCAAAGTGTTTTTTTTTAATTGGAACTTACTGACAGCGTCAGCATTTAACAAATTCAGCAATATATTAAAAATAATTAAATTCACAAATTCACGTTTTCCCTTGACCTGCCATGCATGTTTTTTCTTTCTTTTTTTGAGGTGGGGGAAATGTGGGAGGAAAACCAGAGTCCCCGGAGAAAACCCACACAGGCACGGAGTGAACATGCAAACTCCACACAGGATGGCCTGAGCCTGGAATCGAAGCCCAGACCTCTGCGGTGTGAAGCAGACGTGCTTACCAGGTGCCCCGCATCAACGCGTGTGTTGTTATATACCAATTTGTCCATGCACAACCGTATTAAGGATAAGTGGTTCAGAATGTCGATGGATGTGTTGTAGGCCTTGAAGAAAAAAAAGTTAACCACTCACCCCATACAAAATGTTACATTGACTTTTCACCAAGCTCTGGTATTTTAGTCACTGGTAATTTTAAAATGATAAATATGGTCAGGTAATGTCCCAAAAGGGGCGGCCCGGTAGTCCAGTGGTTAGCACGTCGACTTCACAGTGCGGAGGTACTGGGTTCAATTCCAGCTCCGGCCTCCCTGTGTGGAGTTTGCATGTTCTCCCCAGGCCTGCGTGGGTTTTCTCCGGGTACTCCGGTTTCCTCCCACATTCCAAAAACATGCATGGCAGGCTGATTGAGCACTCTAAATTGTCCCTAGGTGTGGGTGTGGGCGTGCATGGTTGTTCGTCTCTGTGTGCCCTGCAATTGGCTGGCAACCGATTCAGGGTGTCCCCCGCCTACTGCCCGAAGACAGCTGGGATAGGCTCCAGCACCCCCCGCGACCCTAGTGAGGATCAAGTGGTTCGGAAGATGAATGAATGAATGAATGTCCCAAAAGACATTAAAGGTATGTGTGTACTATCCATATTCACTTGACAGCGAACACGGAAATAGATTTATTGCACGTGTGCAGTCTCGATTGTTATCTACTGTTTTTTTACTGTCAATCAATGCCAAACTTGGAAGGTGGAATGTGGTGCATTGAAGTGTGATTTACATGCAACACACGTATGGCAAGGTCACATGACTTATGTCATCGCCTATTTCGATATGAATATCTTAAATGTTCATATCTCGAATTCGAGACAATAAAGATGTATTGCCCATCCCTATTTACTGGACTCTGAAATTAAAGAATGACAGGTTACTGAACCCACATGAATAATAATAATAATAATAATGCATTTTATTTATAAGCGCCTTTCAAAACACTGAAGGGCCCTTTACAATCATTTACAAAAACAATAAAACCACAGATCAAATTTAAATTGGTTATGCGATTTTGAATAGGTGGGTTTTGAGATGGGATTTGAATGTGGGAAGAGAATCAATATTTCGGATGTTGGGTGGCAGTGAGTTCCAGAGTTTGGGGCCAGAGCGGCTGAAAGCTCTGCATCCCATTGTGCTGAGACGGGCAGAGGGTACACAGAGGTGGAAGGAGGATGAGGAGAATGCCAGTGCTAACCAAAAGAAGCAGCACCTACTGAGGCCACCTCACAAAGTCTCACAGATCAAGTGTGGAGTCTTACGAGCAGGCACAAATGCAAAATTAAAGATGATGAAGATACGTAGAGCCAATGTATTTCTGCAAAACGTCTGGATCCCGAGCAAAAGAGTAAGAAATCATTCAGACCACATTGGAGATTACGGAAAAATCAGTCATATGTTCTCTATTTTCTGTCCTGACCACTGTCACCATAGGATCTAGTAAGTGGTTTAACTCAATTGAGCAAGTTTAAGAACAAAGCGCTTTGTTACAGCTGCTGCTGTTGTGAAAGTGCAATATAAATCAGAATGTATTGTAATGTAACAGTGGCGTCGCAAGGCCTATTATTCTAAAATATATCAATTCTGAAGACCCCCTTGGGGGTGTGCACGCTGGACTGGTCGAAAACCAGTCGCAGGTCACACATCGACAAACCATTTGCGCTCACAATCCACACACAGTCCACAGAACCAATAGTTTTTCATCCTCATTTGTCTCAGGCAGCTGCATTTCCTCTGGAGTCATTTGACTCACACTGTGAAAATTGCTATTTTTGATCTTCCTTGTGATTGATGTCAAAAATAACTGAAGGGCAACTCTTCAAATTGGACAAAATGACCAAATCGACACACGATTGATGACTGGAAAAAACCGCAGCAAGTCGAATCTTCAATCCATTTTACACAACTATGACCTGACCGCCTCAGCTGTGCAGCATTCTTCGGCTCTCAAGTTCATGTGACACGGCCTTAAACATGCCATCATTCTCTTACCATGTAGCGTCGCCTGTGGCTCAGACTGTCATCAAGCGTCCTCAAGGGAGTGCACATGCTCGGCGGCGTTGGCGCCATCAGAACAGGCATGAGCAGAAACAGCCCTGTGGGGACAAAATGAACACCAACAATGTGAACACGAGGAAAATTACGAGGGTAGGGTGTCCTCCGCCTACTGCCCGGGGACAGCTGGGATAGGCTCCAGCACCCCCCGCGACCCTAGTGAGGATCAAGCGGTTCGGAAGATGAATGAATGAAATTTCCATGGGTGCCAAGGTGAGCGTGAATAGAGGGAATAACACTTGCATATCTTTTACGCCATGAAATGAATAACTGACACAGAGGCGGATCGAAACAATTTAACTGAACTGGCCAAGTGGTAGCATGAGGTTTAGTTGGAGGGTAAAGGTTATCGCCCCCACATGCGTATGCGGGCGCTCACACAGGCACACACTCTCAGGCGCAAAATTCAAGTAAATCAGTCGTGAAAAACAATTGTGAATAGCACAGCCACCTTATCTATATCTATATTTATATTGCACTTAATTGAACTGTGTACATTGAAACTGAAACATTTATTTTTGTGAATGCAAACACTTTGTTTTTCTTCTTTCTACCCCCCAATTTTGCTGCTGGAGACTGTAAATTTCCCCAGTGTGGGACAAATAAAGGATATCTTAATCTTAATCTTAAGCATTCACTGGGAGGTTTTTATGCATGTCTCGTGAATAACATTGATTCAAGTTGAGCGCTAACTCAGTTCTTGTAGGACAAGGGTCTCCAAGTCAGGTCGTCGTAAGCCCCTGTCCAGCCTGTTTTATATGTAACCCAATTCCAAGACACCTGATTCAAATGTTCAGGATCATTATCGGGCTTGTGCAAAGCTTGCTGATGAGCTGATGCTTTGAATCAAGTGTGTTGGAACAAGGCTGCATATAAAACAAGCTGGATAGGGGCTCACAAGGACCAGATGTGGAGGCCCTATGCAAAAAAGGTCCATCCATTATCCGGACTGCATATCTTCACTAGAATCGCGGCCGTGGTGGAGCCTATCGCGACTGTCTTTGGGCAGATACTCAACAATTAGATTTTGAGTTTTTATTGGATATGCGGTACCGCATTTATATTTGACTATCTACATTCAATCACAGTTTTTCCACACTGTCTACAGTTATCAGATATATTCACGAAGATTGTTCAGCCAATTTAAAACGGCAGTTATTATGGTGGCCAGCAAAACGTCGGTAATGCCTTTGCACACTTTCTCTCAATGCTGAGCTCCAGTTTAATGTGTTAACCATTCACTTAACATTGTTAGCACCAGATATTTTTATACATATATTCATATACAAGTTTCAATGTCGAGAAGCTGCACTCACAATCAGCAATACTCACAGGCAAAACAAATGCAATTTTTTTAGAACTTGAAAGAATAAATAAATAAACGTCACAATTCCATGTGATCATAGCAAACACATTAAAAGCATATATTGAACCAAAAAATACAAATGCAATGGCACCAACCCCAACCACCACACTGCTATTACTTAATAAGAGAGACATAAAAAGTTGCTGGCCAATCAAAGCACGCTCTCTTCGTTTCCATCAAAATCAGGGAGGTCAAAGCGCACCAGGACTTGACATCGCGTAAACAGAAGAGACTCGCTAGAGTCCGTTCATGACAATGGCATGTAAACTGCAATATCTCCCCTAGCGGATGATGTGGCGGGCCGTGCATGAGACGTGGGTAATTGGAGACTGCCTTGCACTCGCAAGACCGCGCATCATATTTTGTCTACTTTTTGTAACTAAATTTGCAGATGGCATTTACTAAATCCACAAACACGCTGAACTTGACCACTACCCCGGCACGAAAATGAGGATGTGCCTTTTTTTTTATGGTGTTTATTTCCAACATTGTTACGGTGATCACTCGCAAGCAAGGCAGGGGAATCAATTCTCATGCCGAGTTATTCCCTCTCTGTATGCCGTTTATTACTTTTATTGGAAAATAACACTCACTACACCACGAGAGGGTTATGCTATCCCTGTAAAAATATTTGACATTTTATATCTGTGAAGCACTGTGTTACAGCTGCATCTGTTTTGAAAGCGCTACATAAATAAAATATGCATTACACTGTTTGCTTGATCTCAGCAGGAATAGCAACACTGTCAGAATTTGACAAAACCTTTTTCAGTGTGCTGACAAAGTGCAAAGGGTTATTATGCCTACTAGCCAAAGACACTTGACCAAAAAGACTCCCCACGGGGAGTTATATCCTGAGGGAAGAGCTTACTGCACACCAGAATAGATGTACATCTGCCCAAACATATTCATCACGAATCGTCTTACTTTGCCAACCCCATACCTGTCAACTTTGGCTAATAGCTGCCCTTATAAATGATTACGATTCCCCTTACAAAGCAACAAAAAACCTTACAACGGCTTACCACGCATGCACACATCATTCTTTATCAATCCTACCGTACGCGGCGATGAAAAAAAATATACGATTGAGGATTACTTTTGCTGGTTTGCCGTGACAATAGTAGCGATCGACGACGGCATTGTTGTTGGCTACCAGCAGGTGAGACGATCTGGATTTGAGACAAAATGGTCTTTGTGAGATCGGTTCACAATTTTTTTTTGGGGGGGTATAAAAGTTGTAATATGCCTTACATGATTTGAAATGATAAAAAAAACGTGTAAAATACGGGGAAAACGTACAAGTTGACAGATATGCAACCCCCTTGCTTTAGTAATGCAACCAAGCGGTCAATCAAAGTGCCTTGACTGACATCTGTCCATTTATGTCAGACCAAAGATCTCTTTCAAACGAACACCCTTTCAAGGTGTTTTGAATCTTTTGATCCAGTTCTAATTTGTCTTCCTTTTCTAGGTGATATTTTGCTTGGTCATGTGTCATCATATTATTCAAACTCAAGTGCGCTACATAGCAAAAAGAGGTGGTCTCCATTCAAACCCGATTCTTTCATTATTCAGTTCTGGTGAGAAAGTTGTTCCTTCTATATTGATCCAACTTCTTCGTGACTGTCAACAAGACAAGCACATGGTTGGAACAAGCATTGCGGAACCACAGCAAACCAGCCAGAAATTGTGGGAGCATGTTAAGTTACCGAGTGGAGTCCTGGTGTGCTAAAAATGTCCAGGCCTGGCTCTCACGGTGTTCGCACTGAGAGGGGGGAGCTTAATGTTATTGCAGTTTTTCTTAGCTGTGTGTGTTTAATGCACAGCATGTTTGCATGTTTGCGCTGAGGATTGAGAGGAAGGAAATTTCATCTATGCTGCATGTCATACATAAAGCATATTTGACAATAAAGATGACCTTGACCCTTGACCTTGACCTTTTTTGTAAGCATCATGTGGAGTGTTGTAAAATGTGCTGATATTGGACTCAGGAGAATGTCAGGATGTGCTCTGAGAAACGGTGTATCATGCTTCAAGGCTAGATTTTTTTTTCTTTTCCTTGGCGGAGCAATTTTGTGAATCATTTAAGGGGCAACTTTTGAACTGTGGAGCATTTTCTTTAGGTTAATCTCTGGGAATTGAAGTCGGTGTTTTATCAAACATTAAAATATGACAACACAATGAATTAACAAATCTTTTTTTTAAAGGAATCAATAGCTTATAAATGGACATTTTGTACAGCAGAAAAGTTGATTTTCTCGTCGAGAAGCACAGCCAAAAAAACAAAAAGGTATGCTGCAATGTCATTTTATGAACATGTGTTTTGCAGACCTCAACAATAAGTCAAAATGTCAAGTCGGATGTTCTCCGCTTTAACGCTGTTTCAGCAAGACGTCAGGAAGTGTAACGATCAACCAAGCGCTTAATTGCAGTGTTAAATGCGCTAAACATGTCAGTCTTCGGTTAGCTTATCATTTAGCATGGCTTCTCCATTTTTTTCCTTGCCATTTCTTCATGAGTATGATACTTTTCAGAAACGTAGATTATTCCACGCCTCGCAGGCAATGATTACTGATATAGGAGCAACTCCAAAACAAATTTTTGTGGCGCTAGAAGCCAACGGAAGCTGTTGCTTCTCCGTAAGCAGCACAGAGCTTCCCCCGACCTCCGACTACCCGCATTAGGTGTCGAGACCCCGGCAAAGCTTTGATGGAACTGTCTCGGTGGTTCCTCTTCTTCTACATTTTTTTGGGATGGTTGTCTTGGAGTTTGAGTCTCAGTTGTGCAATTTAATGTCTCTTAATGAGGTGCAAAATCTACTCATCAGACAGACTGGACTATTTCAGAATTGTCTCTGTTATTTATTCCTTTGGTGTGTGTTCACAAACACCCCCCATAGAATGTATTTTGTGATTTCTCCGCTGGATTTTCTGCTTTGGTGCATTATTTTCGATTTTCTCTGTGTCTTTAAAGTTATCGTTAATTTACTTTTTCGGAGGAGGTCTTTGAACGCCTCTGGAGGAAGGCTTGTTGTGCGACAGAGACGTGTCTGTATTTGTTGAGAGTGTTAAAAGCATTAATAAAGTTTACGTTTCAAAAACAACAACACTACAGCTCTCCTAGTTTCGGTGCTGCAACATAGTACTTAAAGTCACAGCACATGAGAACATGACGCTTGTCGCAACCCCTCCACCCCATGTCAAGACGTAAAAAAAGAACCATAAACAAGTTCATTGCAATGCACTGCAGAATGTGACAGGAAAGAAAAAAAAATATCTTGACACTCGTTTCAGAACCTTGATTTCATTTTTCACACCTCTCGATCCAAAACACAGAACAGACATCACAGATTGGCCAACATTCAAAACATCGCATTGTGTATTCATATCTTTAAAGAAAGACTGCACTCCGCAAATCATTCGTTCAAACAACTCATTTATCATCAAATACCTTCGGGGGGGATTTCTTCACATCACCCACACACACCATACATACATTATTTAGAGAGAATACCACAGACACAGTGGAATCATTGAACATGTCTGAAATTTATTGATGGCTGAAGACTAAATTGGCTGGCGGCCAGTTCGGGGTATACTCCCTCCTACCGCTCAAGTCGAATGGGATAGGCGACCCTTGTGTGAATAAGCGGTTCAGAAAACTGATGGACGGATGGATGAAAAACATAGGCTGAACGAAAGCAACAATTACTGTGACAATGACAACCAAAAAAGTCCTGAAAACCACACTGATGTGTTCCTCACTTGGCTACACTGCAGTAAGAAAAAAAAAAAGCTAAACAAAGGATCAACACCCATCCATCATCCCCGGCCGGGTTCCATAACGATGATTTTGTTTGCCAAACATATTGGAAGGTAGCTTCGCTCATGTCATTACAGATATTGTTAAGTTCAATGGATGCAAGATTTGTGAAGTTGCTATCAAAAATTGTAACCAGGTAAGCGTTTCGGTGCATAAGGGGGACGGAAAAAGTGTGAACGATCGCCAAATGAAGCGACAGGGGATGTTTCATCTTGTACAGTGGATGTAGGCGATGTAGCGTGATATCTTCCCTATTTGTGGGGACACACACTCTAACTTTGCGAATGTCATTTGAATGTGACTGAATACGGTGTAATTTTAAAAACGTTTTTATTTTAACTTAATTTCCTTATGACAACATATACCACAAGTAGCATCTTAAACCAATATTTTTTCAATGTTGGCTTCACTGTGGCTTGGTGGGTATTTGTCCATGTCAGTGTTTCAGGTGAGAGTTCTTTTGGAGGACATAAAACCAATTTTGCTTTAAAACGCTTTGAAAAGGAGGACGACTACAGGATTCACCCCCAAAATGCATCTTTGTGGGTTGGTGCAAATGTTTAGCGTCCCCAATAAAAAGGAAAACATCTTGATAAATAGATAAATAAATCAAATCGTACCATTTGCACAAATTACATTTCAGTGTTCCAAAAAATGTTTGTGCAAATTTTGCAGGTGCATCGCAAATACCAAAGGCATTTTTTTCCCTTTGCTTCAAGGAGGGTGAGGAGGAAATCCAATTTCACAGAAAACAGGGAGATCCGCCAGTCTTTAAGACTATTATCTCTGTCTTTGTGAAGAAATGTTGGCAAAGATCCAAATGGCTTGGCTAAGATGAAATCAAATATGAAACATTTCTCTACCTCCCAAAACAGCGATGGAATTCCTGTGCCCCCCAAAAATTATTTCCAAGTGTAAATCTCAAATGATTACCTATTTATAATTGATGTATGTTTCATTTTAATCATTAATGATTTTAAGCAGGGCTCTACACTATCTTTTGCCCTCCTAGCAATGGTGCAACAAGGAGCAACTTCCAAAACAGGTCAGTTATTTTATATAACTTTAAAGGAAGACAAAAAAAGGAAACTATTTCTAGTTACAAAATGACATGATCCCTAGTCTGAGTTGATATGCTTCAACTTGACTTGGTCATTGTGCTGTGTTTCCACACACAAGGTTTTTTTCTACACACACATACCGTAGAGTAGGCCGACATTTTACTATCGAAAGACTATTTGGTCCCAGTCTAAACAAAGTAAAATTCAAACCCTGCAGGAGAGTAAAATATTCAGTCAAAGTACTTTTACTGTAACAGAGAGAATTTGCCCATCCCATCTCTAAGGGTGGAGCATCAAAGTTTAATGATCAGTTTGAATTTTGAAGATGGCGCCCGAGTAGGCAGTCATCTGCAAGTGCTCTTCAAGAGCCTTGCTTTTTGTTGTGGTTTTTTTTTTTGTTCTTGTGTTTTGTTTTGTCACATGGTGTTTGTTGTTATGACGTGTGGACTTGATGTGGATTGTTTTCAGCGTTTTTTTGGCCACGACATTCGTCAAAGGAGAAGAATCTGTGCTTGGTGACTGCACCATTTTTCACAGCCCTCGTTTTGTTCAGCGGAAATGTCGGTGCTGTTGGACAGTCTGCGGCTGGATAGATGGATGGCTTGTGGAGCCGACGATGAGAAGAAAGGGGCATCAGCGCGAAGCGCCGGTGCGTATGTGGAACTGGGAGTCGTGGCTTGGAATTGAAGCGGATTTACATGGGAGAGGAGATATGAGCCAATCTCTTTTTTCGTCAATGGACGCTACAGCTTCTTGTTTGCTTTGAAACTTAGCTCGTAGCAGACGTATGCACATTTTCAGCATGACGTCTCTGATCCACTGTTGAAAGGACACTTTGATTCTCTCCTCCATCTCCAACTGCTTCAAACAACAAAAGTGTATGCAGAAAAAGGGGTTAAGATTGCATGACTGTCTGTGTCTTATGTGTTGTGTTGTATGATTTTTGTCATTTTATGTTCACTGTTCTGTTGATGGCGGCGCGGGTACCCACAGAGGCTACTCTCTCTCCTGTGGTTGCACTGTGGTTGAGAGTAAAGAAATTTCATCTGTGCTTTATGTTGCACTTAGAGCGTATTTGACAATAAAGTTGACTTGACGACTTTATAAACGTCCCTGTAGAGTTAAAATAAATGTGCCTTGTAAATTTAACACACCACAGAAAAGTGTTAACTTCCTTGCCAAATTTCAATGAGTTGTCTGTTTGTGAGGGCATGGAGTGGCGGGGTGAGTCTTTCAGTTACTTGTGCATCATTAGGAAATGTAACCGGGCCTGTACTACTACATTACTTTTGACCAACCACCAATAAAGTCAGCAAAAACAATATTGACCTGGTATCAAGACTAAATTAAATGCATGATGACAAGGAAAAACACGAAAAGTGTGATTTATAAAGTAAGGTTATCGTGGGAGTTTTCCCTGATGCCAAATCCTTCCCTTCCAAAGGCTTAACCTGGCAACTCACCGTAAACCCAAATGAAACGTACTTTGAAAGTTTTGAGACACTCCGTAATATGAGACGGACATGCACAGTGGTGGTCGTTATGCCCCTTTCCTGACATCAATGTGCATGAATCGCTAACTTTTCAAACCTTACAATTCTTAATATCGCCTTTACCTACCATTCAAATACATTTTCTGGGATCATAGCCGAACATCTTCGAGCTTGAAACACAAACGTGTTCAAGTGACGTGAAACCTCACCAGCTTGCTTCTAGGTTAGCCTCACTGTGATCTGCCTTGGGCAGTGTTTCTCATTATGTACTTTTGTTAGCATGCTTTGAACGCCAGAGGATTAGATTACACATCCATCACACGTCAGACATGGCAGAGGGGAAAGGTCTGCCCTACGGGTTGTATGAATTGCAAGAGCCTATCACTTTTGTATATCAAACAAATGTTTGATTTAAAAAAAATAAAATTAAAAAAAAAAACAGCCACTGGAAAATAACTGTTGCCTGGACTCAAATTAAATTAAAATTTTTCATCAATCTTGTTAACATTTACTTGGAGTGTGAGCAATGTCGAGCCTGCATGGAGACCGGCATAACACGACACGTTTCTGAGAGACAACAATAAACTTTACAAGTGTCGACACGATTTATCATGGTCCTGTTTACCTGTAAACCACAGTTTCTGAGAACTGCTCCACATCTGTGTTGCATGCACTCAAGAAACTTCTGGCACCTGTCAATGGTTATTGCACCCTAGGACCACTGGACTACATTCCACAAGTCTTCCATATGTCTCGCCTCTCTAGTGAATTACGGTTCCTTTTAAAACCAACGCAAATATTTTGAGCACAAAGAATGAATGAAATGACTGTACTTGATAAAGATATCGCCAAATAAAGATATTAGTGTTGGCGGAAATTGTTATTCAGCATCCACAGTTTAAATTGTTAAACTGCGGATGCTGAATAACTGTACCGGTACATAATAATTATGTTCCTCACTTTGAAGGAGAGCAGGGACAAGTAACCTATAAACCATACAAAAAAAGAAATTGGAAAAAAGAAAAAGTGTATACATTCAAGAAATTTCAGGAGATGAAAGTGGTCTTTTATAAGGGGTAATAGTAATTGAGAGACAAAGAGAAACTTGTTCAAAGCTGATGATGACGTGAACAACTTTGACTTTTTTTATCATCAGAAAGCTACTCTTAGCAAATTCAATACCTTCAGCGAGTACAGTGAAACTCCTCTTCAACGAAACCTACATGGGCGAAAATACCCCCTAGTGTGAAAAAATATTCATGCATTAACACCATTCCCACTCTCCTGTCCCCCATACAACAACAAAAACCCTGTTGCGTTATACGAAATGTTTTTCTCTGCTCTTGCCTCGCGACGAGATTCCCAACAAAGTCTAATCCAACATGGACCTCTACTGCTTCGTTCGGAAACGGCAACAGCAACCACCACACTGGTTTACACATGCGCAGTAGTCCAGGAAGTATTTGTTATTGTTAGTTTCAGACGCAGCAAGAATGTTGCATTGCTAAAATGGCTACAAAACGGACCTTTGGATGCCAAGCAGCTAAGACAAGAAGAGCTCTGACGCTGGAAGAGGGTAAAAGTGATCAAAATGAAAGACGGAGGAAGCAAAATAAAAGACATTGTCCAAGAAATTGATGTAAGTAAATCCATCCATCCATCCATTTTCCGAACCGCTTGATCCTCATTAGGGTCGCGGGGGGTGCTGGAGCCTATCCCAGCTGTCTTCGGGCAGTAGGCGGGGGACACCCTGAATCGGTTGCCAGCCAATCGCAGGGCATGTAAGTAAATGCTGATCATAAATTTTGCAATTTCTTTCCCTTTTTTTCTTTCTATACTGACTATATGAAGTGTTGAATAAGTGTATGCCCATGCACTATTGGAATAAAAATAAAGAGTACACATACGTTTGTGTGTGCGTGTACACATACGTTTGTGTGTGTGTTTACATCTGAGATCAAATTTGCTACAGTGAAAAAAACCACGTTGTGAAAGATTGTTTTGCTGCAGACATGATTTCGTTGTAGAGGAGTTTCACTGTAGCACCTTGTTCTCCTTTTTTTTTCCCATCTGCCTTTTGATGCTCATAAAAGGGTGTGCTGTTAAGGTCATCAACATAACAGCCTGCAGTAGTAGTGTTGGATGTAAGGCTCTTTTCGTCACCCAAAAACAACGCGCCTAGCTGCTCGATTCGCTGTCCTGAAAATGTTAGCTTTTGTTTTATCTATCTGAAGGAGAATATGTCGGTCTTCTCAGACTGCACACAGGTGTACTAATTCAGTGTGACGTTATTTTTGTCCACTTGTAAATCAACTGCTGACTGCAGTCATGTGTTTGCATGTGAGCATCCGTGATGACGAGTTCCATCAAGCAAACGGCCCTAATGGAGTTCCGCACAAAGAGTCTACAGTACAAACGCTTGGCACGCTCAATTTCACAATCCTAGTTCACAAGTACAGTTAAAATCTATATATATATATATATACAGTATATATAAAAGAGGCCTTCACATGCAAAGTTTGTGTTGTCATTCCCCTCAATGAAAAAAAGAATATATATATATATAAAATAATTGAAATAAATACTAAACATGTCTCAGGCAGAAATATAATCAACTCAAATAAAAAACCACAAAGTACTTTGGTAACTGAGCGTGCCTTCTCATGGCGCGTGACGACGTATTCCGACCCCGCTGCGGAAATGTGTTCAATGAGCCCTAATTGTAACCTTAAAATCATGTATGTCGCAACCACTATTAAACAATTTTTAAAAAGCACCAAACAAAGCAACCATTGGATAGCTGTATACAAATAATTGACCTTCCACGAGTTCACCAAGCAAAAAGAGACCGTTGAAAAGACAAAAAAGTACCTCTGTTCTGTGCTACACCAAACTATTAAAAACAAAGGTGGATTTTTTTGCGGGTTTATTTTGTTGTACTTCAGAATATGTACCGGTACAACTTAGGCAAAAACCTCAACCTTGACTGTTTGTCAATCTCTCAGGGCAAGGGGGAAGACCTTAAAAGCACTCGAGATAATCCAAACATGGTACCTTATGAACAAGGTCCAACCACTCCAGTCAGATGATAAACTACATCCATCTATTACCTGTTCCGCTTATCCTCACGACGTGCCAAATTCTGTCCCAACTGTTTTCAGGCAGGCATTGATGGCCAGCCAATCACAAGGCACACAAAGACAAACAATCTCACTCACAATCACACCTAGGGACAATTTTGAGTGTTCAATTAACCCACAGTGCATGTTTTTTTCTGGAGTACCCGTAGAAAACCCACAGAGGCATGTGGAGAACATGCAGACTCCACACAGAAAGTGCAGGGCCCGATTTGAACCCACGACCTCTGCACTGTGAGGCATATGTGCTATCAGTCCCCCACCGTGCTGCTGTACTCAGATTTTCCAGAAACTTGACATGTGGGAGTGATTGAAATTCGTAAGTCAATGTCACCATGTGTTATACATTGTTATGGAATTTGATATGCAGTTAAAAAAAATGTTTGTTTAATACATCTTTGAGTAACCATAGTTCCGTTAACCTAAAGAATATGTCAGAAATCATTTCAAACATATGGCACAACAGCAAGGTTGATCTTTGAAGACATGCAGTCATTTGTATCCCAAATCTAAACTGCTGGCCATGTTGACTGAAGCAATGCAATGGAACCGTTTAAGTTTTACTTCCTTTTCACTTTTTTGTTGAAGTATGACATTGAAAGTGAAAGGCGATTTGTTTGTTATTATGTGCTGGAACACCACATTTTTCAGGAAATTCAATAAAACTACACCAACTCGCAAGAACATTTGTCGGCGGCACACACAGAAAAGAAACACACAAAATGTCTCATGCCGCACCTGTATTGTGAAATAGTTTTTAAAAACTATGTGTTTTTGAATAGGACACAGACATTCCTGTTTAAAATTATGTACCGGTATATTTTTTGAAAAACCACGAATGAAGGAGGAGGGCTATTTTAAAGTATCATTTTCACATATTTTGCTGCCCCACAAATGGCAACTCATACACCTGCGCAAGCTTCATGACACAATTTCTTCACATAACTTTCGGTGTATAATATTCCTCTTCTTCCATTTTGTTTCTCTTCACATTCACTCTTGGGATTTGTTGTTATTTCAGATAAAGCGTCACTAAAAAAGCCAATGTAAAAGAAAAGAATACAGAGTTTTTGCGCACTTGTGAATGTAATGCAAATTATCATCCATCACGGAGGATTAGAATAGTAAAAAGTTTCATGCCAGCAGATATCCTTTCCTGCTTCCTGAGCTGTGGTCACACAAGATTTACTGACGTCATGTGTGCGGTGGTTTTTAAGGTATGTAAATTTTCATTTGAATTATATGATTTTTCAGGGGCAGTTAGACTTGACTTTAGAAAAAAAAGTTCTGTCGTATTGCGATTTAAACTTCGGCAGAAATTCCGATGCTTTATCCGTCTTTGCTCAAGGCGCAACATATAACGTATTGCAATTACACGGAACAAACAACAAACTGCGATCGCTTACATATGATATGATTACAGATAAGCAATTCTTAGTTCAACGTATGCTTCTTACGTAAACATTCCATTGTTGATATTAATGGAGCTACTGTTTGAAGACTAGAGTCAATTGAGCCACAAATTCCAATATCATATGAAAGCTCCAGACGAAACTGTTCCACAAAATGTCAAGGTCATTATAGGGGATACCAAAAAGGTTAATTTGTGAGTATAAACGACCCTTCCCCTACTGGGATGTAGCCTCTGTCAGCATATCGCATAACATCATATACAGTATAGATTCCCTCTAAAGCATTAAACATGTTTCTCATTTCTGTCAAAACACAAGCTAATCTTATTAGGAGAATCTCATGCGTCTTACCCAAAAGGGCTCCCAGCAGGCGGATTGAGGTGGACCGTTGGACCATACTCTTGGTTTTAATTCCTCAGCTCAAAGCACTCTGCTTTGAATTCAGCACAGTGTGCGTGTGTCAATATATTTGTAGCACATATATAAATATACGCATATGTATATGTGTCCACGCATGCAGGGCAAGTCGGGCACACTGCTGCGTCACGGGCCTCTTCAGGGGATGTTCAGGGTGCCAAACATGAGTGGTCAGACATCAAGTCTTCATTGCAATTCTGGTAGATGCTCATAGCGGCAACTCATTTTGGTATGTCTGTCGTGCTTCCTTTGTTGCGGAAAATCTGAAAACAAAAATAGGAAATGCAATTAGGAAACAGACAAGATGCAAATAATCACATTGAACACACTGAATAATTGCAGATAGTTATAATCCGCATGAATGCTGCTAGAGAATGAATCCAATTGTAGTCACATTCTGCTACTGAGAATTATTTTAATTATTTAATTTAATTATACTGGTGGGTGTACTCAAACAACCGGCATGTAACTAGCAATAACATTTGCATTTGTACAGTATTTTCTACCGCAAGCAAGCGTGCATGTCCACGGTAGGCATATTCTAAACACAAGCTGTACCTGCTGCTCATCTGAACTGGGTTGCGAAATTGCTGCCACACAGCAGGGCAGCTCATAAGTGTAGTGGATACTCATTTACACTCATGTCTGAATTTATTTCCATGAGGCTTTTAAAAAGAAAGCACTGCAGTGAAAGTTATAAAATAAAATAAAAATCAATCATTTATACATTCAAGTTGACAAATGTTATATTAATTCTGGTGAGAATTAATATAGCTGAGAATCGGTTTAGGAGAAAAGAAAGTTATGATATCACACTTTGTGTCTCGGTACTGCCCTTCTGATGGTATAAAAATTATGTGAATCTCTTCCTGCTTCGCACTCGTGACACGCAGCCATTGTCTGTAATTCGCAGGTGCCCGGAATATTCTGTTATTCAAAGCTTTGAAGGAACTGTTCATGGACTCCAGCCTTTATTTGAAGAACCAACATTCTCCTCGTCCGAAATTCAACAAGCACACGGAGGAAAGAAGGCCACTTTGCCCCAACAAGATGAAATAAATTTCATCTGTGCTTTATGTTGCACATTGAGTGTATTTGACAATAAAGTTGACTTGACTTCTCGCAATAATTAGGAAATAAATAAATATCAAAATGCAACACTTTTTTCCTTCAAATATTTGCCAGTTTACATTTTCCAAAGATCATTTGTATATTTGTAGAAAATTACAATGTCCCATTACTGGTGAGCTATTTTTGGAACATGCCCATGGGGTCCTTGAGGGCTACCTGGTGGCCACGGGCACCACATTGGTGATCCCAGATGTGTACGCCCTGATATAATGTTCAATCGCTAATTAATGGTGCTAAAAAAATTACAACTACCGTATTTTCCACACTAAAAGGCACACTGGATTATGAGGCGCACCTTCAATGAATGGCCTATTTTGTATTTTTTTCATATATTGGACATTATAAGACGCAATCTACAATGCATCACGAGATAGAGCTACGCTCAAGGAAATGCCAACAGAACACTACACCCTGATTTATATAGCAACGATCAGATGTCAGTAAAACGTATTTAATAAAACAGCGACACAGTTCACTTAACCAACAGCAAGTTATAACATGGACTCGTTAACGTTGAACTCTCTTGCCGCTGCTCTACTTCCGTGTTCGCACTCCGAAACCGATCGCCTTAAGTTTGAATTCTGCGTTGTAAGCATGTCTCTAGCAAGGAGCCATTTTGAAGTTGGCATATTACCGTAATGAACATACACAAGGCGCATCGAATTTAAAGGCGCGCTGTGAGCTTTTAAGAAAATGGAAGGCTTTTAGGTGCGCCTTTGAGTGCGGAAAATACAGTACGAAGACAGTGTATTGTACGGCGCCTGTTGCCAGCATTTAGCAGTGGCTACTTTACTGTCCAAAGGCAGATTTTATTGACCTCAATGGCTCGGCACACTTTGATGCTGAGAGTTTGACACAGTTACCGTTCCTACTGATATTTTTTTTCAAAAACAAAGCTCGCTGTTGTTTTCACCTGTAAAATCGCTGCTGTGCTTCAGACGTCACTCTTATAGACCAATATCTATGAGGGAGAGAGTTGTTTAAATATGGAAATCACATTTGGAAATGATTAAGATATCCTTTATTTGTCCCCCACTGGGGAAATTTACAATTATGGATTGACTGAATTTATATGAACATGTGAAAAAATGTCACCTATTAATAATAAAATGTTGGACTGTTTGTTGATTGATTCAATTACATTAAAAAAAAATGCATAGCGATTTATCTAAAATTTTTCAAAAGAGGAAAATAGTGTGGTGCAGTTTAAATGTATATATATTTTTTTCTATTCTGAATACCCGATTATTTAATCTATAGCATTTTCAGTGTGGTATTTGAATTAAAAAAAAGATTAGGCCCCACAGTGGTTGACTGGTGATTGAGAGTGCGAATGGTTGGTTGTCTATGTGTGCACTGCAATTGGCTGGCAAACAGTTCAAGGGGTAATACTGTCCGAAGACGGCTGGGATATGCTCCAAGCGGTTCAGATACGGATGGATGTATTCCGTTCCAGAAAAAATAAATATAATCAGATTATATGTACATTTGTGAAAAATGTGGATTCTTTTACAGGATTACATTTTTAATGTAGGATAGGAAGTGAGATGGCGCAGGCGAGTCCTCGATCACCCACTCTTAATTTATTAGCCAATTTCCCTGAGGAAGGTGGATAACCGCTCACAGTCTAGCTCAATGGCTGTCCCACATCGAGGTTTTTCTTGGCCAAGGATTAAATGAGACAGGTCACTGGTTTAGTACGGGATGGCCTTTGCATGGCCAGTTTGGAAAGTGACTTGAAGGGAATGGATGGTGACTGTTTTCAATCATATTCGCTGGAGGATTTATTAATTCATTGTTACAAAGACACGTGTAAGATGTCAAACTCATCCGGATTGTTTGTTACCATATGAGGAGCTCAGGGGGTGAACACAATGCCCGCAACTTCAAAGTAAATATTGAACTAATTCCCATCATGAATCACCCACAGCTTTATTATCGAAATGCCATAATATCAATAGCATCTGTTAAATTTGTCGCCGGAGGGAAAAACACAAAAAAAAATTTTTTGGGGCTGTTGTTATCACGTATCATGGTATCAAAGTTACGAACATGTGCTTGTGCACGTGTGTGTATTTGTGTGTGTGCGGGTGTGTATGAAATGGGAGATTGAAGCTCACTTGTCCTTTTTTTACCTTTCACTTGGAACAAACATTGGTCATGTGGTTTGAAAAACTTTATGAAGCTAGCGAAACTAATTTCCCTCATTAGATGAAGTTATCTATCAATAACGTGTTGCCTTCAAGAACATTCAGACAAATCTTCCCTTATGCACTCACTAATTGTTTCAAGTGGAATCTACCTATCTATTTATTTATGTATTTATATTTGTGAGGTGTTGCCTTCAGGGACACTTTGAAAACTGCCATTGTTTCACATAGTCTTCAATCCTTCCAAACATCTATCCCGCAATCCATCTATTTATCCATCTCTGCAGCATGGTGCTCAAGTGGTTCCTTCACAGTTCATGTGCTTTTGATTTAGATTGCACATGCTCAAGCTTCTTCCCAAATTCCCAAACCATGCATATGAAACACCGCTAGGACAGAAAAGAAGAGACCAGTGGTTCTTAACCTGGGTTCGATCGAACCCCAGGGGTTCAGTGAGTCGGTCTCAGGGGTTCGACGGAGCCTCTGCCAAGGAGGGTAAGACACACGCGACTCAACATGTTAATTAGTTATGACATGCCCGCTTGGCTATCACTGGCTGCAGATGATCACATGACATTGCTTGTCCAATCAGTGCTGTGGGAAATTTAGTTTGCTTAGGAGTCAACGTGTGACTGTTGTGATAGTACGTTGTACAATTTTTCAAAAAAACTATATTTATCTCTTAAAATTTCATTTACTTTTTAAAGTTTTTAATAAATGCGTTTTTTTTGTAAATATATCTTGAATTTATAAAGTTTTAAAAATTTATTTTCACTCATGAAGGATTCGGTGAATGTGCATATTAACTGGTTGGGTTCGGTACCTTTAAAAAGGTTAAGAACCACTGGACTAGACAAATATCTAAAAATAGATCTCATATAGATTTTTTTTTGGTTTGTTTTGATTTTTACACAGATGAAATTGGACTTTTCTGAAAATCCTGGGGGAAATATATATATATATATATATATATATATATATATATATATATATATATATATATATATATATATATATATATGTACACGCACACACACGCGCGCACACACTTGGTCGATCACCCATGAATTAGTTTACACAAAACGCTATTCAAATATTCGACATTCAATGATTAATCTTTCTTTTGTGAAGGCGAGGCGAGGGTATTACTGTTGTGGCGACGCCACTCAAGCTAAGCGAGCCTCAGCAGTAGATAGTCCGCGGCTCTCTGCTGTGCGTGCTTCAGCGCGAACATGTACGCAAGCGCGTCTTTTGATTTCAACCAATCAGCGCCGACGCAATTACGTCACACACCCGACGTCACACACAACAGCTAAACTAAGCTAAGCTAGCCGAGACAACATTCGAAGTCGGACGGGCATGTTTTTCTGCCAATCTGTGTTTCCCTTTTTGTCCAAATATATTTTTACGACAACTGTATTGTCCACGGCGTCTTTTATTCGTTCCCATGATGTTTAGCAAGTGTGTTTATAACGTTTTGTGTGTTGCAGTCGCATGCTCGCACCATAATATTAAGAAAATAGCATCCACTGCTGTATCGAAAGATTCAACGAGGCGAGGCGGCGGCGACGTTCAAGTCGGCCGGGAGAGGCGGGGCGGGCGTGGCGGTGGGACGGGCGGGGTTGTGGTACGGCGCGCCGTCGTCTACTCTACCCCGCCACGAACACCCAGCGCCCGCCCAGCGCCCGACCCGCGAGCGGGCGGCGGCGGCGCACCTGCCTCCCGAGCCCGGAGCGAGAGCGAAACCCAAATAGGCGGCGGCGCCGCCGCCGCTGAGCGGCGGGACAACGGCGGCGGAGGCGTCGCGGGCGAGGGGCGGTGTCGGCGCTGGTCGGTCGGTGCGCCGCGCCACCTCCGCGTCCGCCCGTCCCCGTCACTACCCGGTCAGGCGCCCGTCGGCGTTCCCCGCCCGCCACCTCGCCCGACCGCGCGTCCGCGCGCTCGTTGACGTCGTCCCCCCGTCCGCCTTAGTCTTACGGCACCCTAGTCCAGGCCGGGCCACGACCACCACGGGCCGTCTAGGTCGCGGGACGCAGAGGCTCTAACACCCAGCCGCTGGGTACCCAACTCGCTCGCCGCCGAGCGGGGGTTTCAATCAGTGGCGATTGCTCTCGGACTGCAAGGGAAGCTTGGCTTCCCCTAAAATGTCAAAGAATAAGTGATGAAATATATGAATGTAAATGTCATTGTGTGTACATGTCATTGACTAAATATGCGCTACAACGTGCTCAACTTTTGTTCCGAATCAGATTCTTCTTATTACTGGTTACGACGTACGACGCGAGTCCCTTCTCCTTCACGCCGCAGCTTCGCTGTGCTTTAAACGGTAGTGAGTTCAGGGTAGGTTGTCCCAATATGTTGAACGGAGACGAGTCATTGGATACAAACTGGTTTTTGTCCCGCCCACGGAGTTCGGCGTCTCTGGGACTGGATGGCAGTGGGAAGGTACCGGACGCCAGGCTTTTCTGCATCAGATTGGATGCCGTGTGCCAGTTCGATTGACATTGAAATGAGCCAATCACCGAGCTCTTAGTGTAGGCACGCGTGCGAGCCTTTTTTTCAACTGGCATTCTGTTCCGAGTTGAGCTGGAGACTTCTCCTAATCATTTTAGCGACACTCTTTGTTGTAAACAACTAGCGACAAATTAATCTTTTATTTCTGGTGGATTTTATTGTAGTTCCTATAGTTGTAGGACACTAATTAAGTACGGGGAAAAGACGCCTTGTTGGTATGACAGGGTCACAGATCATTTTCTTGAAAAGCAACGGAGCTAGAGTAGAATTCGCGTATAAATAAACGGACACATTTTATGATGTCGATCAAAATTGAGCTTCCCCTCTTTGACAGACGAGCATCCGGCACTGGTTTCAATGTCTCCTTGTTTTATGTTTTATGGTTATTTTGTTTACGTTTTGATGGGGGACGGAGGGAGAAAAAGATTTAAAAAAACTTTGTCCGACCTACCGACCCTATGCTGAAATTTCAGAGACGAAAATCTATTTACTGTTTCTAGTGTTAGTGTCTCAACATGGCTACGCTCGTAAAAGCAAAACAATGAACTCAAACGCGTCTTCGTTCAATGTTGTCAACTAATATCCGGATTCATTTTAGGCAAATTTTCCTCAATTCTCCGGAGAGATTTTCATAAAAATTTGAAAAACCCGGAATTCCGGGAAAATCCGGAGGACTTTCATCTCTGTTTTTATAAGCATATTTGATAGGGAGCAATCCAAAAGGAATCAAAGTATTAAAGCTACATTACTTATGCTCTGCTACCGAATATGTCCAGGCCGCAGAACCTGTGCTTGAGGACCACTATAGTAGGGGGACTGTGCAGAGATGTATGCCTAGAAACGCCCCTGGTTATAACTAAGGATGTCCCAATCCGATCATGTGATTGGAAATTGGGGGGTGATCACGTGATTTTGAGATGATCCGGTTTTATTATTTTCAAACATTTAAAGGTGACAAAGCTACAAAATAATCAAACTGTACAAGTATCCAGCCAAATAGAAATAGTTACATTTTGCAATAGTTAAACTGTCTTGCCAAATGTATCAACGTTCTCTCTCTTCTGTAGCAGCTGCTCATTGGTCAATGTTTTCAAACAGAAAGCTGAACATAATGGGCGGCACACCACAGAGTTGGCTAGGAGGAGCAATTGCTTCGTCTTTCAAACCTCAGATGACATTTTCCTCTTATAAAGCACCAGCTCCAAGCTATACAATATACTTTTTTATAAAAAACAATGTGAGGTTATTTTTCTTAACGATGGTGTTGGAACAAGTGCCTCCAAATCTTCCTACTAGAAATAGGCAATGCGCTGCCGTACATAGAGTCCATTGGTCAGAAATGAGTGTGAAAAGTTTTCCTGTTTGATATCTTTGCCATTATATTCAGGCAGCCGATGATTGATGGGTGATTTTCAACACTATCCACAACAACACCAGATGGATCACGGAAGGGCACGCCACTGTGATCTGGTTTGTTCAAGAAAAAGAGGACATTAGGAATGGAGCGCTTCAAAATGGAAGAACAATCCAACATTTTACGTGCTCCAAATTGAATTTTTTAAAGGCGAGTGTCATGTCTACTAGCCTACAGGAAATACCGACTTGTGTGTTGAGCATCAAGCTCACACAGTGTGGGCAAACATCAAAAGCAATAATTGATGCAAAAGCAATGATTGATGGTATAAATAAGTAATTTATTTTGTGGGGTGAAAATACATGAGTTGCCAATATTTTGTGTATACACAAAGTAAAAACTATTCCAACGCTTGCATTATTTTCTGGACATACATTACAGGTCATGATTGCTGTGGATTCATGGTTGTTATTTAAATTGTCAAAACAAATTTGCCACGGCAGTCACGGTGCAAAAGCAAAATCCAGCAATTTTTTATTTTTTTTTTTACACTCAAAAATGCATGTGTATGTGTGTCTGTGTGTATGTGTGTGTGTGAGAGAGAGAGAGAGATGTAATGCAATTTAACGCTTCCATATTTTATGTAAATAGCAGTCTCTTTTACATGTTTTGAGATGAGATGGATTAGTAAAAATATTTGCCAAAAGCTAATATGACAAAACAATTATTGTGCAGCAACGTGCATGACATGTACAGGGGCATGCGGACACCTTACACTGGAGCCGTGCCATGGGAGGCATTCGACTCTGTTGGGACAACAAAAGCACTCCCAAAATGCTAGAGTCCATGTTCCAGAGAACAGAATGGGAAAAAAAACGTAAGGAAACACATCCGAACGTTATAGTTATGGAGGCAATAAACCGGCATCCATGGTAGACCGCAGCCTGACACAAAGTGGGCCTTTGATCCTCCGGGACTCAGGCAGCCCCGTTCCCCACACGGCCATTCACAGACGGCGTGAAAGGCAGAAATAAAATTTTGCAGCACTTAAATATGAAGGGGCGATTGTCAAAATCCCACTGCACACGCTGCCGTGACTGCCACGGTGGAAATTGAACCTTAACAAGTCTCCTCAATTGAACGACGATGACGCGGCGAGCAAAATTGTACCACTCCATTCTTGTATGCGGATGTTGGCATTGGAAAGTGGATGCCGACTGCCAAACACAGCAAGCAAATTTCCAAACTGCGGCCAGTTGTGACTGCCCCGACTGGCCCCAATAAAAGTCGACTTAAACCGCTAGAAGTCAAAATAAATTCCTGTTTCTTCATGAAGAAATATAACCATCAGTTAACGGAGTCGCAAATCTGTGTCGTCAATAGGCAACAGTCTTCTGGAAATTTGTCATGTCATTTTTTTGAATAACAACCAACACATTTTTATTTTTTTTTTTTTTTTAGCAAAAGAAAGCGGCAGACCGTAGAAGGTTTCATTGTCGAGATCAGTCGTTCTTAACCTGGGTTCAGTGAGTCGGTCTCTGGGGTTCAACGGAGCCTCTGCCATGGAGGGCAAGACACCCGAGTCAACATGTCAATTAGTTATGACACGCTCACTTAGCCATCACTGGGAAGTGAGAAGAAACCAGAGTACCCGGAGAAAACCCACTGTTAGAATAGAAAATACAATGTTGTCATGTTTTAAAGTTTCATCTTGTTACATGCTAGATTGACCTCGGAATGCTTGTGTTCAGAACATCTCGCACACAATGGAAGCATAGAGTCAGAGAGATCAAGAGACCGGAGCAGATGGTACCTGACCACATCATTAGTAGACACACTGGTGCCTGTTATCTTATAACTTGGAAAGGAAGATTTAACCTTGGACGGAAGGGAGTACTTGAGCACTCCATCATGAGAAAAGAGTTACGAGCCAAATTATAAGGAGGTACCCCTTGGGATGTACACGTGTCTGGATGTTGGTGCGAGTACCAAGAGAATGCTTTGTCTGAGGGGCGACCCAATGGGGCCGTTCAGAGGTGTGTCATGTTAATGAAGATGGGAGTGTTTTTCTGATATGTTTCTCGTAATTTGCATATACAATCAATAAAAAGGTCGGCAGAGGCTGCAGGGGTTGGGTGTCAGTTGGGAAGCTCACACTGAGTGGCTTCATCGAAAACTGCACCTCCTGCCGGCAGAGAAAGACGATCTGTTCCTGTGTTCGAGCCTTTGTCGAGCGTCCGAGAGAACATCTCTGACATTACTTGGGGGCTCGTCCGGGATGGCAAAGCCTCCCCTGCGGCTGGCGGCCTGCGGCGACTGAACCAAATCGGTGCACCGTCGGAGCCTATTGGGACTTCGAAGGCTCTTTTCTTGGGGCCAGGAGCGGGGCCGCCTGCCGACGGGACGCGAACGCCAATCCGCGGACCTGGGCGGGCTCGTTCACCAGGAAGGATTGGCGGAAAACTAAGGTCAGTCTGATTTGGCCCGGTGGCTCCGAAATGTTGGCGCCCGGTGGCTCGAGAAATGAGTACCAGCTTCACACTAGTGGCAACCTGAACTGGATTGGTTTAGGCTGCGGTCACAGGGCTTAGCTCGGAAACGGAAATTGGCTCTCGGAACACAGGATCTGATCATTCCTGTGTGTGTGTTTGTGTGTGTGTGTGTTTGTGTCTGCGCGTGTTGGAGTGAATGTTGCGAGCTTGACGTGTGAGTGTCGCGCGGGCTGTTTCCTCTGTGTGTGCATTTGTCTGTTTGGGGGTTACGATACCGTGCGGTGCCGTAACCCGTGTAATATGCAGTGGGATTGTAAACAGCAGACTGTCGTGGATGCCTTATGCAAGAAAATCCCACCCGTTGGGTTGAAGAGGATTTTACCACGACTGTGATTTTGACTTGCTGTCCCATTGATTAAATCCAGTTTTAGTGTCTGCCCTATGCGGTTGTAAACTGGACCAAATTGGGATTAAACACTAACAAAACAAAACAAAAAAACAAAAAAGAGGAAGGAAGTTGCGAATATTGAACTTGAATAATTCGCTCCGGTTCGATAGTGATAGTGATTATTCAATTCGGCGCAGGTACGTAACATTTTGGTTTGAAAAAACATACCGGAGCAAGAGTGCGACTTCCTGTAAATTCCCGTGAATACTTTTGGTTGTTGCTAGGCACCAACATGGATGCAAGGACATTCCTTGACTCCTTGCGATTAAACATGTCGCAACGGGCGACAGTGTGTCAAGATGAAGAAAAAACGTTCGTCAAAAACACGCGATTAGTTGGGATAGATGATGATGGACCGATACGGGTTGTGCAAGTAATTAATGTTTATTGCGCCGAGGGAAACCAAAACACCAAAAGTCCTCGAAAAAAAACAAACCAACATAGAAAGCCGTCTGATTCCTCCAAATTCACTGCTGAGGAACTCAAACTTTTGAAAGAGGGTAGATGTTTTCGTTGTGGCGTAAAAGGCCACGTAAAGCGACTATGCAGACTTAGACAGAATGAGGAGGCGAAAAAAGAAAAAACAACAGACCTACAAGCGGCTTCGGGATCCTCAGATTTCGGGCAGTTTTAGGGGCCCCGCATCAAAAAAGGCGACGACACCCTTGTTTCTGCTTTGGCGGGCGAAGTGTCGGAATGTGGTGAAGTCCAACAAGGACCGATCAAATCAAACTGCCCTGAGTCTGGAGGTGCCGAATTGACGATAATGAATGAATGCTTGTCGGTGGCAAATGCCAAATCGATAATGCGACGTAATGATATATATTTATTCATGAAGCAGGATAAATTTAGTCTGACGGTGATGTTTATTGAACTATGTTTATCAAAATATGAGGGTTAAGCGAAAAGGTAAATAAAATACATATGAGTAATGATGATAATTCTGTATAATAAAAGGAGAGAGACCGATAATCATACTAGTGATGAATGGCATTCTGTTGGAATCCTTATGTGACATTGGCACATGTAGTACGTTTCTTATTAGAGAAAATAGACACTAAAGTGAAGTAAGCAGTATAATGAGTAGTCAGAAATTGTTTTCTGATCTGGGCATGTTATTTGTGTTTTTACTCTTATAGCCTATAATATTTGATATATATGATGATGTTTGACGGCCTCGATGTAGGGAGAGGAGGAGTTGAGGCGTTGAGGATTCCTCAGTCCCCCAGAGAGAGGGGGGGCTGGGAGAATGGGGTGTTCTTTTTGAAAGTAGAAGTGTGAAGAGAATGATTGTTTTAGGTTCGAGTCAACTTGTTACCAGATGTGCTCTTTGCGTGCTGCAATTTCTCTCCTCTTAATCACAGGGGGGAGAGAAAAGCAGTCTTGACCGCTTTTCTGCATACACTTTGTTTTTGAAGCAGTTGTTGACGAAAGAGGAGAGGAACAGTCTCCGTTTCGACAGAGGATCAAAGATGTCATGCTGAAAATGTGCACATGTCTGCAACAGGCTAAGTTTGAAAGAACACAGAAGCTGAGATTTGTTCTCAGGTGGTGAGTACTGATGGTTCGGAAATTGAAGATGAGCTAAGTAGACAATGTTGGATTGAGTATGTTGAAAGTAAGCTTTGCATGTGCGTGTAAAGATTGAAAGAAGTAGCGGAAATAAGTAAAGCGAACACAAGGTTTAAAGAATAATGTGTAAGAATAAGGCAAGAGTTTGGAAATTAAAAAAAAGGGAGAATGAACAATGCCAATTGGAATGCAATTAAGGCTATACAGACAGTATTGCGTTGAGTGGACGGCTTGTCCATTGCTGTCCACATTTGAAAGGAAAATGATAAAGTAACAAGAACAAAGTTATGGTAATCAAGGCAGCACGGTTCCTCCTCCACCGCATGGAGGAGGGAGCGTTGTATTCCGTGCCACCCTCCACATAGACAAGGCAAGAGAATTAGGAGCGGATGGCCAGCCTGCGGGCAGGAGGCCTGCACTCACCGGACACATGAAGAATGGGTCTTTATTTTTCACAATTGAAAAAACCCTATTGTAAACTTTTAAGATATTGAATGAATTAAGAAAAATATATACACAGCGTTTTACAGCGTTTGTTAACCGAGGGGCACTCTAATCACTGTGTGAGCTGTGCAGGGACCCTCCATGCAGGTTGTAAACCGCATGAAAAAAAGGGGAGGGGGGCACAATCAAGCAATTCCGCAGCCCCCACCCAATTCCACTGTGCGTTGAGCTCCCTCAGTTTTGCCCAAGACAAGTTATTGACAATTGATAATGTTGGGAAAAATGCAAAGGAAAGAATGACTGAATAAATAAAATAGTATTTTCGAACTGATGACTGCAATACTACTGTGGGATCAGGGACTGAGGCTTTATGAACTTGATTCAATTATTGACTTACTTGATGGCTATTGTTGATCTGTGGCCAACAATTTCGATTTGTGTAGTACAAACTGATGCTTGAATATGATGGCTAATCCTCCCGCTTTTTCCCCCACCTTAGATGACGTGAATTGGCGAATTTATTTCTTATTTTATATGCAGCAATCCCGAATCAAAAGCCAAGACAGTGACTGAGAAATGATCGAGGCTACACAATAACTAACTGCACTTCCAAGAGGCTAAGGGTCTCCAGTAATGCATGAAGAAAAAATAAAAATAAAGAAAAAATAAAAATGCTCTCCACATTTACTCGAATGATTCCTTTCGACAATGCGTGGGTGGGTAGACATTGGCTAGATAAGCCACCTGGCAACCTTGAACAGTGCATGGGGCAAGCTCTGCATGTTGAAAGAGTGTTGAAAAAAAAAAAAAAAAAAGACAGAATGAATGAGCTGCTGGTGCACACTAACATGATGTTTTTGTCACCCACTAGACATTAATCTCGCATGGCTTGTATTCTCGATCCAAATTAACACTGAAAGATGCACAGTATTTAACCCTGTAACATTACCGCTTCCTATTGGGTGTTTGTTTGTTTGTCTGTCTGTCTGTTTGCTTGTTTGTTTGTTTGACATATAAACAAATTGTCAGGAATTGGCTGAAGAAAAGAAAAATAATCAAAAAACTGAAAAACAAATGCTGTTCAGCTACCACATCAAATTGGGATACGTAAGTGCACAGCACACACAACAAGCGCTGATAATAAAATAACAAAAGATGCAGCTTCTAAATTTTTGGAGGGAGAAATTACTGACTGTAAGCGACGGGATAACATGTTACAAATTGAATTCTATTTAATCTGCGGCAACAAATTCCAATCACTAAACAAAGATAAGAGGGGGACTACATTGCAAGATGGGGTTTATGTCAGCATTGACAGTGAACCAATTTTGCCCAAAATTCTTTTTACGTCATGGAATACCTCACGCGTTGGCAGGGGGAATGGTGTCTCTGGTTGGGGAACATTATACAACCTACTGTTTTAACCTATGTCGAGAACACATTGTGTGAACAGAGTAATTGATGAAACTGAATGCATGCTTCATATTGATTTGAGACACCATTGCTCCTGCCGTCCAATCTGCAGGATTGGTGGGGAGTATTAATTCTATGGTTTAAATTCAGTTGAAGAAATGCATGAATGAAACACGCAGGCCCTGGGAACTATGCATAGATTTAGTTGAAATACACTAAGCTAATTTGTTTATATAATTTGTGAAATTACATGTCTAATTTGTAAAAAGGTATATGTATGTAATCATATTATTTGGTTGTATTAACTAATTTGGCTGATTTATGCAAGTAACTCGAAGAAAAAAGAAAAAACTGCACTGATCTTATATTTCTGGTATATGTGTTCTCCTTTAGCACATGTGAAAGGGGATGTCTATTTGAATAATAACCTACATTTTGCTAACAGATCTGGACCAGGGGTGTCAAACTCATCTTTGCCAAGGGCAGCTTTGCGTTGCATCTTCCTTCGTTGGGCGATGCGATGGTGAAATTTAACTAAATACTTGTACAACTCAACTGTATTTATAGATGATCCATTTTGAAATCAGTCAAATTAACTATGATAGTTTGTTCAATTATTGCTTGAGTGAGTGTTAACAGGATTACACGATTATCGCAGAACCTCGACATTATTTGCTATATGTTAAAATTTGAGATTTCGTACTAATTTTAGCAAGGATCATGGAAGTTGACGCGCTTGATTTGCTTTTGCGGGCCACATAAAATAATGTGGCGGGCCGGATCTGGCCCCCAGACTTCAAGTTTGACACCAGTGATCTAGATGATCTAAAAATAAAAAAAAAATGTTGGAGAATCGTTTCATACATTTTTGTTTTGGATGGAAAAGTGTTTTATATCTATTTGAGCTTTTCAATCTCATAAAGAAAAAGGAAAAGAGCACAAAAGCTTGTATTCATTTTTTTTTGGGGTAGGATTGGAGTGTTTTGTGTACAGTATTGTTGCTGAACTGAATGTGAATTTATCATCGTTTATTGATTTGTTTAATTTTGTTTTTAGAATGGTGAAATAGTTATTGTTTACCGGTACTTAATTTTTGTTTGATTTTGTATTGTTGTGTTTCGGTTCACTTCTGTTTCGGTCTAAAAATCTATGTTGATATAGTTATTCTTCGCTGTGAGTGTTACTATATTTCTTTCTTTTGTTCTTTAATGTGAATTGGGTTTCTATTGAATACAGAAGAACAGTATATTTTTAACAATTTTATAGGCAAATATCAATTATCGCGGCAGAGTTTTTTCTTTTTCTTTTTAAGAAACAAAAAATAGAAAAAGAGGGGGAATAATAGTTAGTGCAGAAAATAATTGGAAAACAATTGAGAAGTTTCTTTTACTCATGACTATGCTTCCGTTCACAGCAGAGGATATTTGAGATTCCATCTTCATTGGTGCAATTGGAGTTCCTCGTGGCGTACTGGGTGGGTATAAATTGGTTAACCAGGTTGCTGACGGGATCAACTGCCTCCACTACAGTGTCCAGAAGCTTGCAAATTATACAAAGGAAGCCGTTTTGGCTATTGGAAGTAAAACAATTGACAGTCACCTCTCTGATGGCGCTCCGGGACCGCACAGCGGTCAATGTGCTCTTGGCTGAGGCCAATGGAGCGTGTGCGATATGTGGTGAACGGTGCTGTTCAACCACGCCCTGAGGGCCTCGTACACTGAACTGGACCGTTCCGGCGTGACCACGCCCTTGTCGTCAGAGAAGTGGTGGGTAAGACCTTCGTGACGTTTAAAAAAAAAGAAAATGCTCTGCTTATCCGGTTTATCACTACGATTAGTACGCCCACGACGTCTAAAGTGAATGGAATGTACCCTCTGCTGTTACTTTTGGATGGTAAAGGTTCTGACATAGAAAAACGGCTCGGCTAATGGAGACATGATTTCACTTCAATATCGAAATGTGATAGATGATTTTAACCCTCTTTTCCTATATTGTTTCTATGAATATAACTCCGTTTACATATACAACATGAGTCCACTGAATAAAGTCCGACAGGAAGGTTCTGTGTGATGATATGAGTGTAAAAAACAAGGGAATATTAGGTTGCTTGTTTTTAGTTAGCACACATTTGCATATTAGTAGTGATGAATTTATTATGCTTGCAATGAAGAACGTTTATGCTTTTAATAAAAATATGCTTTTAATGAAACTCACATTTATAAGAAAGCTAGGTGCACTGTGTGACGGTTGAGACAACTACATCAACACCGGCTGCAACTTGGAGTCTTCATTGGAGTAATTATTGCACACAAATCCACCTTGGGCTCAACGATCCCACCACCTGACAATGGAAAAAAAAAACCCCCAACAAAAACAACGTCTACTGATCCAGCACCAGCTGCCACCTGTTGATGATATCATTCACCAGAGGTTGATTTCACGGTATACGGGCAGAATAACCCCGGTGTGTCAACCTGAGACCAGGTAGTAAACCTAAGGTCTTGAAGAAACCAACTGCGCTTTCGTTCAATTTCGTCACTGCAGAGCCTCCCTCCCGTTTCAGAACGAGCTCGAGAACTCCCTCCCGCCACAAACCTCTCCCTCAGCATTCCTGCTCAAACTTACAATAGCCTCTCTCACCTGATTACTGTATCTGTTTAAAATCTTGAAACAAAGAATTCAATGTGAAGTCTGTGTCTTCTCCTCCCTTGGGAAAAAAAAAAAAAGGGGAGGGGGAGATAGGGAAGTGACTGTTCTACTTGTTTGTGAGCTAAAGCTTAATAATGTTATGTCTAACCATTATGACCGCCCAAATAGTTGTTCCAGCCCTATGACGAGAATTCAACACTTAAAGTTGAGCAGAGCACACACGTGGATTTACATATTTTTCAGAAAAAACTTTTTCATAGTATGTTATTGTTGACATGTCTTCAAAATTAGTTGAACTGTACCCAAGTACACGTGATGTTTCGGAAACTGTTGTGAAAGCAGTATGTGAACGCATAACGCCAACGTTAGGTAGTCCGTAATTAGAAGCGACAATGGGAACACGTTTTGTGAATGTTTGATGTTTCGGGTTTATTTTTAGATTTTATTCTTATACATTTATTGGGAAAAAATTGGTCTATATATCTTAGTTTCCCATTTTATGCTTGGCTATTGCGGGAGAAAGGGTTTCTGTCCTTTTATCCATTTTATCCCTATATACACAATATATACTATTATACTACGATATGCACTCTTTTGGGTTTTCCAGGACAGTTTTTCTCCCTACTCACGCAATCGCTGTTGAATTGATGTTTGATGTTACTTTAAAACTTGTCAAGAGGACGGAATGTTAGAATAGAAAATACAATGTTGTCATGTTTTAAAGTTTCATCTTGTTACATGCTAGATTGACCTCGGAATGCTTGTGTTCAGAACATCTCGCACACAATGGAAGCATAGAGTCAGAGAGATCAAGAGACCGGAGCAGATGGTACCTGACCACATCATTAGTAGACACACTGGTGCCTGTTATCTTATAACTTGGAAAGGAAGATTTAACCTTGGACGGAAGGGAGTACTTGAGCACTCCATCATGAGAAAAGAGTTACGAGCCAAATTATAAGGAGGTACCCCTTGGGATGTACACGTGTCTGGATGTTGGTGCGAGTACCAAGAGAATGCTTTGTCTGAGGGGCGACCCAATGGGGCCGTTCAGAGGTGTGTCATGTTAATGAAGATGGGAGTGTTTTTCTGATATGTTTCTCGTAATTTGCATATACAATCAATAAAAAGGTCGGCAGAGGCTGCAGGGGTTGGGTGTCAGTTGGGAAGCTCACACTGAGTGGCTTCATCGAAAACTGCACCTCCTGCCGGCAGAGAAAGACGATCTGTTCCTGTGTTCGAGCCTTTGTCGAGCGTCCGAGAGAACATCTCTGACACCCACGCAGGCAATGTGGGAGAACATGCAAACTTCAAACAGGAAGGCCGAAGCGCGGAATTAATCCCATCGCCTCTAAACTGTGAGGTGGACGTTCGGACCAGTCGGCCACCGTGCCGCCTTATTATTATTATTATTATTATTATTATTATTATTATTATTATTTCAATTTCATTTGGAGTACCAACTAATTACCAATCCAATACGTTCTCATTTTGGCAGCATAGCAGCCCACTGGTCACTGATGGCGTAGTGGTTCACTCGTCTGACCTCCGTGCCGGCAACATGGATTCAGTTCCCGCTCATTGACTGTCTGAGTGTGAATGGGCTCTGTATGGGCCTTGTGATTGACTGGTGGCCAGTTCAGAGTGCAGTCAACTGGGGTCAGCTGCGGCTCACCCTCGACCCCGAACAAGATAAATCTAGAAATGGATGCGTGGATGATGGCAGACTGGTCATCCTTTTTGGCTCACAGCAAGAAGGTGCCCTGTTTGCCTCCAGCGTGACTGACTTGAAGACCTGACTTTAGGGCAACCTTTGCTTGTGGATTTTGCATCTTCAAATCACAGATTTTTCCTTCAATTGCTCCAAAGTGATACGGCAAGGTGTCAGTTCCATTCCATTGCCCAAGATGCTGACACATTACATGACTGCCCACTAGTTCTTGGAGATGGCATAAATGCAAAGAACACCCTTTGCTGTGAAAAGCCCAAAGTTAAAAGGTAATTAATCCTTTTTCCACGTGCCACTTAATTCAGTCTATTTCGCAATGCCTAGGTTTTGTAAAAAGGAGACTGTGAAGAAAGTAGAACATCAGCGGTCTCCAGAGCCACCTTCCCTGCAATTACGATGCAAGGATAATGCAACTCGACGGCTTATAAAACAACAAAGTATCATTCTTGAGGTGTCATTTCCACACTAACATTCCTGTTAACATGACTAATGACTCCCTGCAAGGTTGAAAAGGAGCGCGAGAGTAAGATGCGGCAATAAGCCTGTTGCTCAATGAATCATCAAATGACTGTTTATGGTTTAATCACATGCAGTGATACATTAAAACACAAAATGATTCATACATTTTAAGTTAAATTGTATTTTTAGTTGGTGAATGGGTATCTTTTGTCTGAAATGACGCAGGAAAGTAGGAAATGATTAAGATAAACGAGAAACTCAAGCACCATTCCAAATCATTCTGGCACTTTCCAGCCTAAGATGAAAAAGTCATTCCAGGACTGGTGTCACAAAAGATGCATTTCATATTCTAACTGCAACGTTTCCTAGCTTTCTCGGTCATGCCTCCATGCACTCCTGAAAGGATTTCTCGAGGATCTTCTGCTGTGCCGTCATCACGGCTATCTTGATGTCGGTTTCAAAAGAGGTCCCCTTGTCGGCCCTCATGAATTTGGAGGAAAACGAGAAACAAAAATCACACGGCGCCAGGTCACGTGAGGAAGGAGGTTGCTCCACCATGGCAACACTTTTCTCATCCAGGACCTGTCAGATGCTCAGGGTACAATGAGCAGGCAGGCACAACCAGGAATTTCGGGAAAATATGTTAATTTTCCAAAACAGGCAGTGTATTTCCGGGCCGGCACCTAACCATTGTATGCCGCCGACATACGATGCGCCGCATGACGGCCCGTCGACGGCAACTTTTCAGCACATGACTGCCGCACGGCAACCGCCCCTCCATAAATTTTGCTCCCAGCACGTCCCTGGGCACAACTCTCGCCCCCTCTGGCGCACTAACGAAGCAAACGCGGCAGTTTTATTGCAGCCGTGCTGGTCAATTGGCTGACCCACATTCAAGGGTAAAATTTGTCGTTTGTAGTTTAGCAAGCTGGCTATACCTGTATTGGAAAAGTCGGCATAATTTGGGACTTGGAACATTTTGTCAGATTATAAAGAATAACAGTACAGTATTAGCTTTTTATACCACTTCTTAGTGTTTTGCCACTTGCTTGTGTCATTTCCACCCCAAAAAATACTTTTGAACTGCATGGAATGCTAAAAACAAGCTAAGTGAAACCAGTTTGCAAATGAATTGGAATTTTTTATGGTGGCTTAACTGTAACAGGCAAATCCGAAACATGAGTATGCAGCAAAGGTTTTTTAAGACCAACAATGAACACCAAGGATGCTTTTACGCCGGCTCAATTTGATTGCATCTGTTTTGCTTTTGCAAACTTCCCCCATCATGATTTTATGACAAAGCAGTGATGGCAGGGCATAACAAGGAAGCCCTTTTACGATGACAGCTCTTTCATGATGTGTTAGGAGATGTGACAAATCAACATGGAGCTCTTACTACCTCTTCTGATCTGACACCATCATGGTACACGCATAAATTTCACAAAGTGCATTGAGAGGTCACAAAGCAAGCCCAGGTTTTACCCAGTTAGAATCTTGTTTTTACTTGTCTTGGTTTTACTGTTTGGTGCTTTCTACTGTCTTTATTACCGATTTGTTTTACTGTTTATTGTATATGTTAAATTGCTCCATGTACAGCACTTTGTATGCGGCGATGGCTGTTTGAAAGTGCTCTATAAATACAGTTGACTTGACTTGACTTGTTTTAAGAGGGCCACAACTTTGACAGAGCCTTGACCAAAAGCCAATATCAATCAATTTTACTATCCAGCGATCGTTTTCTATAGTAATTGTCTTATTAGGGTCACAGGGGAACCCGAGCCCATCCCAAACAACGTTTGAGACCAGAGGTAGAGTGCAGCCCTTGGTTGATTACCAGTCAATTGCTGAACTTTTTTTTTGTTGCAGTGCTATATATCAATTGCACCCTCCCCCTTCCTTTAAAACAGTTACATCCTTAAAAATAGCTTAAAATGGTTCATTAGAAAAGAAGGATGATAGAAACAATATCAGGAATCAATACCCGCAATCATTTTCTTTGACATTTTCTTAATTGACCAAAATGGGTATTTTTCCACCTATCCATCCATTTTCTAGTCCGCTTTTCCTCAAGAGGCTCACGGGCATGCTTTAGCCTATCCCGGCTCACGTTGGGCAGTTGGCGGGGTACACCCTGAACTACTTTGCCAGCCAATCACAGGGGGTTCTATATTCCTAATTTTCCTTTTTTGACATTGTGTGGTAAAAACATAGTCAGGTATTTCGTTCTATTACCCACATTGAAATCTGTAAATTTAGGATAGCCTTTTTTCACAACAATATCCAAATGCTTCAAAACTTTCACTAAGTTTAAAAACGTAGTTCTGAGAATCAGCAGCAAATGAAATGATAACCTGCTAGCCAAACAGTGCGCTCCAATGTCTCAAATGACAATTCCAGACAACCAAGTCGACAAATTATTTTTCACAGTCAATTAATCAAGAAATTGATTATCACGTCAAGCAGGTATTTAAGCAATATACAAATATATGTATTACCTGTATACACTTTAGACTTGGGTCACATCACAGCTACCGAGAATGTTGTAAATCGTGATTGCTAAATCCATGCTCAACACCGTGTTTACACATTGAAATCCCACTCATACCCATTAAGTCACAATTGCACCTGACGAAAGTGAAACTTGAACGTGGCAAAACACCTATACACGCACCTTTTGCCGGTCTTTAATCCCCAATGCCGTCACACTTCTGTCAGGTGCGCCCGGCTTCAATGCTGGCTGAGTGAGATGATAGAAAATCCGATCAAGAAATAGCCTTCGAAGAGTTCATTTATGGGATTGTCATCACTTGCGCTCCACGCTCATGCCTGTTTTCTCTACGCGTGCACAGAGACTGCGGAGTAGACAACAGCGCAACAGGTTGTCCTGTCTCGGACGACGTCAAGTTTTTAGATCACATCCCACATCCGGTCTGCTATTAAAATAAACGCATTGCTCACGGTTGCGCCTCAAGAGGACTCTTGAGCCCAGTCACCGCAGAGGACTTCCAAAATACACATTTCATATTTTAAATGGCGTTTGTTTGGGAGGAGAACTCTAATTAAATCCAAGCGCTGACGATTGAACACTTGTTCTTTCCAAATATAAAGCAGCAATTGTTATTTATATTTGAATGAGATTTTATGTATAAATTAAATGTAACCTTATATGTAACCTAATAGAAGCATCTGAACTACAACATCTTACCAGTTCGACATCCATACCCTGATCCTTGAGCAACTCCTTTTTCACGTAAGCATTAATCAATAGCTCTAAAATATGTGTAATCCTGTCAACCTCCTAAATCTTGAGATTTCACCGGGTGTACATATAATTCAATTCAAATGAAATACGTACTGCCGTAAATTGATTTTACTTTGAAAGTCCAACCGGATGATTTTGGTGTATAAAGGCATGCTTGCTACCACACGGAGACCTCAATCGCTTCTCAGCACACAAGCCGCCGGAATTGACGTGTTTCCTTTACCCGGGCACGGCGCCAGGTTTTTTTTCTTCCCCGGGGCTATGGGGTGGTATGACCAATATGTTGGTTTGGTGGAGGCGGTGGGGAGTTTGCGGGTGGGCGAATTTGCAAACTTTATTTACTTGAGAGGTTCTCTGGGGTTTTTTTTCCAATAAAAGCATGATACACACCACAACCATAAGGCCGGAAGCCTGGAACTGCCAATGTGAGAAAAAACATTTGGACTCAAAGTCGTTCGAACATATTTGCAATATCGACTAAATACTTAAAACAGCATTTTCCAGATAACGCCATGGGGTCGTTATTTGTGCTCGTTAGAATAATGAGGTACAGTACGAATAAGGGTATGTCATTAAAATGTTTTCTTTTTTGAAAATGTTTCTGTTTGTCTATTATTCTACTTGTTTTTTTTTTTTTATATTTATCGCATGTTTGAAATAAAAATTGCTAACTATCCATGTCTGTGAAAGGGGCTATGGGACAATCTTTTTAAAAATAAACACACGGCAGCACTCCATTTCTGTGGCGCTTGCTAGCAAACGATTTGAACAAGTGGGATGTTTTATGTATGCATCTGTGTGGCTGATTTTTGTCATGATATGCACACTTTGTCATCAGGTGGCAAAAAATCCCTAAAACTGGGCTAATGATACACAAAAGAACAATCACAAAATTGGTACCTTTAAATCAGCATTTTAACTTACCCCCCTTCTGAACTCGGGGTCTTCAGTTTAGCAAGGCAGTGGAATCTCACTTCAATTCCATTTTTTTTTTCGTTTTGCCCCATAGGCCACACATATCGGATATTTTCAAGCAGTGTGAACAGTACAATTGCGTATTTTTCAAATCCGTCCTGAGCCTCTTTCATATGTGGATATAAATCGGACATGTCTGTGATGCATCTGCAGTATGAACGCTCATCCACTCACATCTGACCTTTTAGTTGTCAAAAGCCCAATATAAGATTCCAGGTGGGACGGAGAGCTCGGGAGACCACTGATATTGTTCGTGAATCTGCAACGTTTTTTGAGTAACCGTTGTTGTCTTTGCATTTGATTTTAATCCCACTTGAAACATGAATGAAGCATAAAGTTGCCATATGAGGTGATAGTAGGAATTCAGCCATGCAGACGGTTCATTTATTATGCGCGGAAATGACGTGACATCATCTTTAGTCGTCGCTATTAAATGAGGGGATCGAGAAGCATTGCCTCATATCGCTGAAATATTTATGCCACCTCCCGCCTCGCTACTCTGGTGATATGACATGAGAAAATGAGCCTGTACATGCAGGACCATATTTACTTACATAAACACTGCTCCATGTGATTTTGGGGTTGTTGTTGTTTTGTTTGTTTTTTTGCACGCGACACTTGACATCGTGCTTTGTGCGGAAGCGTATCACATCACCATCACGGATGCACATTTTTATCGAAACGAGTACACAAAAAGATCAGGCAACAAGAAATAAGACTAATGTAACACTACGGTACAATCAGAGGTGATTCTCGTCACAAGGCAATCCAGGCAGCTCCTTGGGATCCCCAACAAAGTGGTTGAAAGATTTTAGTTTGAAGACTTTTATTTTGAACCATGACACTTTAATCGCCTTGTATTTTTTGTATTGTGCTAATTTACTGAAATGCTTCCCAGCAGCAAACGTGGTTGTGTGCGTTCATCCCTTCCATCAGACTGGAGCCTGTCCCAGATGGACACTCCCTTGAAAACAAATGACAAAGAGAATCAATTGATTCCTCAAACCATAACTTCATTTTGATATGCATTAGTATTTTACACACTTCTTGCTCTGGACTTGTACCACCTGTGCACAAACGTTTATGGAAATTGTTGGTAAACCACCAAATAAAAAGAACTAAAACAATACCACCCCCTTAGTGCTTGGTGGTGCTCATAATAAACATACAGTATTTCGAGACAAATTACCTGAAGGAATCTCCCTTTCAAAGCAGAATTGTTTACTTTTGTGTTGGTATTCAAATGACTGCAGGCTGATCCAAAACTGTTTTGTTTGTTCGCATCAAGAAAGCTTTACTTGCCCAATAAAGAGTGCCATTATGTTGTCTCAATATTAGGTCAGTGACATCAGAGTATTTAAAAGGAGGGTTATGTCACAGGCTAGGCTCATTGTCACAGGTTAGGGCAATGCATAACTCTATAATCATCGTGTTTGTGCTGAGTTCAGAGGGGAAATCCCATGAGGATCAGCAACCTAGATATGGTCGGTTCAACCCAAAAGGGAATTTTCCTTCAAGCATCATTTCCATGGTCCATTTGACTCACCTAGTATGGTTGCCACATCAAACAGCACAAATATTTGGGGTTATTTTTAAAAACAGTGGCCCTCAAATGGAAATATTGTCAAAGGACAGGAAGGAACAGCAAAGTGACGCATATAAACCATTAAGAATGCCGCCGATAGTCAACAGGAAGTAATGTATTCTAATCACCCGTCACACGAAAAGGAGTTTCACTACTATATGTGCCAATTTCAACGCTTCAATGAGACAAGAAAGATTTCCAAGACGACATAAATAGTCCAGAATAAAAAGTAATGAAAGCCTTCCATTAGTGACAATTTGATATTTTTGAATTTTGGAATCTGAAACTCAGTCCGATAAATAATAATATAATTGTAAAATGATCTAATTTCAAGCACAATGCATTTTCAGACATTGTGGTCAAGAAGCAAGAGCCAGTAATATTCTTGGAAGGCAGGGGGTCCAATTCCAGTCCTCAAGGGATCCTATCAAGCATGTTTTAGACGTATCCCTCCTCCAACACACCTATTTCAAATGATCAGGATTATGATCAGGTTTCTCAGAGGGGACACCTTTTGCTGTAAGGTGTCCCTTAATGTAATTTAATTGTAGCACAAATGTGATGACTTTTTCATCTACACCAGTGGTCCTGGTGTAGATGGTCGATAATCGATTGATAATCGATCATTATCACGACTTAACATTGATTTTAAATTGCGAGTCCCCTAACTCAGCCACTACATTATCGCCGTGTAGGGGTTTGTGTTTCCTAATGACCCGAGGAGCTAAGTTGTCTGGGGCTTTATGCCCCTGACAGGGTCATGCAAGTCAAATAGGTTCTAGGCGAGGGACCAGAAAAAGCATGACTCAAAAGACCCCCACGATGAAGAAGGACATCGGAAGACATTTTCCCTTGCCCAAACGTGGGTCACAGGGTCCCCCCCTCTGGAACCAAGCCTGGAAATGGGGCTCGAAGGCGAGCGCCTGGTGTCCAGGCCTGCACCCATGGGGCCCGGTGAGGCTCAACTCAAAGGGACCACATGGGTCCTCCTTCTCATGGGTTCATAGGGGCCATAGGGGTTGGGTGCAATGTGAGCTCGGCTGTGGCCAGAGGCAGGGACCTTGGTGGTCTGATCCCCGGCTAGAGAAGCTGGCTTTGGGGATATGGAATTACACCTTTCTGGCAGGTAAAGAGCCCAAGGTTGAGTGTGAGGTTCCCCCTGGATATAGTCGGGCTTGCCTCGACTCGTAGCTTGTGCTCTGGGACCTGTCCTCTTGAGAGGGATTGGACTCTGTTCCACTCTGGAGTTGTGCATGGAAAGATGCACCGAGCAGGTGTTGGCATACTTATTAACCGGTGGCTCGATGCCTGTACATTGCCGTGCATCCCAATGGATGAGAGGGGAGCCTCCCTATGCCTTCAGGTCGGAGGACAGGTCCTAATTATTGTTTGTGTTTATCCACTAAACAATTTTTAACAATGTGAAGCACTTTAAGTGGTAATTGGGTTGTGTCAACCACAAAAAGTGGTTACAAAATGCATGCATTGAACATTTTTAATAACTAAAAAATAAATAAATAATTGTGCCAACTGGAACCAATGTTGGTCATTTGTTGCTGACGGATGCACGCTGACAGCCACAAACCAACAATAACAATGTGCCAAGTGTTTATAGTCGCACAAAAGGTAGAAAAATGTGATTTTCAGAGGTGGGCATTCTGTCAGTTTTGATGGAAGGTCCTTCAGTCTGTCAGAGACTGACGGGAAAAAAATATATATATATGTATATATATTAGAGCTGTCAAACGATTAAAAATTTTAATCTAATTAAAAACTCAACTGTCATAATTAACTCAAATTAACTACAAATTAATCATGATTGCTCACTCATTTTTTATCGTTTCTGAATTTCCTTTTATATTTTTTGTCCTATTTTCCCCCATTTTAATGCTCTCATCAACATGGAATCATGAATCAGTTTTCTATGTGCAAAATGCAAATATTTACTGAAATAACAATTTTGATTTTCAATTTTACATGAACATTTTTCACTTGGAGCAGTTATTCACACATTATCTCTCACACAATATTACTGTCCATCAACAACAGTGAAAACAATATTTTGCCACACAACAGCTGCTTGAACAGCTTTATTTCGGGAATCAAAACAGCGCAATATAACATTATAAAGTGCACATCTAAGGTAAACTAGTACTCAGCCTATAATGGATTTAAGCCATGGTCGCATACTTCGTTTTCTCAAATTTGCTTTGAACACAGCAGTCAGGCTATGCTGATTCTGTTGGTCCTGCTTGCTCGGAAGTCTCTCTACGGTTTTGTGTCGACATCATTTCGGATTCTTGTAATGGAGGCTCTCGCTGGCAATCAGTAATGGTTGTTCAGTTAGGGATTGTCGGTCAGCATGGAAGGATCTCTCGTTTATTGGAGCACTTTGCAGCAGAAGTAGGAGTAGTAGTAGTTGTAACAGAAGTATCAGAAGCAGGTAATAACCTAAACTACACATAAATGCAGTAAAAAATTAATATATCTATCTTTCTGCATCGCAATGTAAATATGTATATAATTGACATTAATGAATACCTTTATCTAACAATACGTTTAATAAATAATGTAATCAACCCTGATTTCACTATGTATCATTATCGTCATCATTATTCATTGTTTTAAACGTAAGAAACCATTCAACACAAACATAAAGTCGAATCGAACAAAAGAACTACAAGTCCCAATACTCAATCCCGGAAGTGGAGCGCTGGCATGAACATATCAAGTCGAATCGAACAAAAGAACTACAAGTCCCAAAGGTCCAACCCGGAAGTGGAGCGCCGGCTGCAACGCAATTTACTTCTTTAAACGTCAGATTGCAGACGGACAAACATGACAACTATGCACAAATGAGCTAAATAAAGACACACCTGTTCTAGCAACATTTTAGCCCACGCTGTTTAAATTGCCGATTGCTTCAGCAACTTTGTTCTTTGTCGTGTCATCCATTTTCTTCGCTTTGAAATGATCCATAGCCGTCTGTCTGAGAAGAGGGGGGCGGACTACTCACGTCAGCGGTGTGCTTGGCCATTAATTAAGTGGTATTTCAGACTCGACGTGCTATGATGATAGCTCAGTTTACGACTGCAAAACATCCAGGTCATTTTGGTCTTGTCAGTGGAACAATCTGGCAACTTTTTTAAAGTAAACTTTCCATTCATAAACTATTTAAATATCCGTTTTCGGTGTCTCGCGCTGCCGTGGCTGGCAAAACAAACGTGCGTGGACTTGTGCAGCGCGCTTGATGTTTTGTGTCTGGTTTATTTATAGAGCAACGTCACATCCGCTGTGACGTCTGTCGCGTTAATCTCGCGAGAACATTTTTGATCCCGATAAAATTCATTTAAATTAATGTCGATAAAAACGCGCTAAACTGACAGCTCTAATATATATATAAGGACTGACTAAGGACTAACGGAAATGGGTTTTCATCCATCAGTGTAATCAGCCTTAACTGGGTCAAGCACCGACGGATCTCTCAGGACGTAAACTACAGATGCCTATTTTGTCATTGACTAACGTGTTCCAGTGTTCGAGCGTATGCTAAATTTCTCGTGTAGCCGATCATCTTATTTTATGTCTAGATACGTGCAAATTTGTTGTTCATAGCTTCTGGCTGTCCCCGAGCCAGATTTCTTTGAAACATTAACTCCATCCTGAAAAAGGCCCAGCAGAGGAGGTGCTGAGACAGTTCTACACAGCAGTCATCAAATCAATGCCGTGTTCCTCCATCACAGTTTGGTTTGGGGCCGCCACAAAAAAAGGATAAAATCTGACTGCAATGGACAATTAGGAATGTGGAAAAAAAATCATTGGCACCGCCCTACCCACTCTCGAGGACTTGCACACCGCAAGAACCAAGACAAGGGCATGGAAAATTCTCCTGGACCACCAACACCCTGCCCACCACCTTTTCCAGCTACTCCCCTCAGGTAAGCACCACCGAACCATGAAACCAGCAGACATTCAAACAGCTTCTTCCCCTCTCGCCATTAACTCCCGAAACAGTAACTCAAATCTAGAGTGGCTCTTTGCATTTTTGCACGCCTCTGTGGAACAGTTTTACCGCAATGATCATTATAGCCACAGCTCTCTACATAGTTGAACAATTGTCGATCAATATTCCACAGAACCAGACACTTTCAAGCGCTCAAGGACTTTCTGTATAATTGCACACCTAAAGTTGTACTACAATTACTGCTACTGGATTGCTCGGTGTACCACTCCTCGGTGAAAGTGCTACTTGTAAATAGGATAGGTTGTTTGTCACCACGGAGGCAAGGATCCAGATTACGCAGCTCCTTGCTACTGCTGCAGACAGACACAAGACATACAGTAAATAAAGTATGTGCTAGCAGGCTTAGCAGGTAGCATTGCTAGGCAGGAGCAAAATAAATTATTTCCGGGAGTATGTGTGACAGCGGGAGCGTGACATGGATGCAACTTTTCTTTTTCTTTTTAAAACGGTTTGGAGACAGTTAGTCTGAGCTGTCCACAGTAGCAAGCAGGTGGGTGGTGAGCATGGTGGATAAGAGACCTTAAAAAAAACCAATTAAGATGTTTTGAAACAGCAAGTTGGCAGCCCATTTTTTAGAGAATTAAAGCAGCAATTGGACAGCGAATGTCTTCCGATCAAACTATTTTCGAACTCCCCAAGAGCCAAAACAAAAGACCGTAAAACGCTCTAACTTGTCACATCATGTTCCATCTACTTCATGTGTCTCTGAGGCACCATCATACATTTCCCTTTGGGATTTTTCAAAACATCAGTTTTTTTGGGGGGGAAAGATTCAAATTATCTTCATTTATGGGCAGATTTTGTCCAGGAACCGAAGAGGGCACTCCACCTTTCTCAAGCAAACGTCTTTCAAAGCATAAATGTGGCTCCGCAAACTGCTTTGTTTAAATGTCTCTTTCCTATTTGGTTACAAAAGCTCATCTGTAGGACAACTGCCTTGACTAAATTGAGGTCAAACCACTACACCAGCAAAGTTGTTGCCTAATCATTGCCGTAGCCGTAGGACCTCATGTTCCGTTTCACGTGTGATAGCGAGCGTGCAGGTCCACCCGCATGTCGCCCACCTTCATTTATGATCATGTCCAACCTCAGCTTTTGAGAATGGAAACACTGAATTGACTCTGCTGTTTTGGGGGCGGCTTCCGTGCCGTGACGCAAACACATACAGTCATTTTTGTTTTCTTGAAGTGTCTAAAACCTGTGCAGTCATTTTACAGATGCTGTAAGAAAGGATGTGTGCTGTTTGGGTCATTGAGGAAGGTGCCTTTTGGAAGGGTTTTGGATTGTATATTTGGGAAAATCATTTTTCCTCCATTTGAGCGCCACTGCAATCAGTCAACCTGGGGGGGAAAAAAAGAGGTTTATTGTGTGAAGTAAGTGAAAATGATACGTCAAGTGAGTGTTTACAGACTCACATGTTTGGTATAGATGTTTATCAGAACAGGGCCGAGAATCTCCGACATGTCCTCGGGGTATATTTGTTCATTTCACACAACGTTAATACAGTATCTTTCCAAGCCAAATGTTAGAGAGCAAAACTGTCTCGAAGAAATCCTATTAGGTTCCCAGCTAACAGGGAGTTTGAAACGCTGTATACATTTTCGCAAAAGCAATTTTATTTATTTATTTATTTTTAGTTCGCAAATACAACGCCTTTGTGGGCACGTCTATGGCGCGGACCGGTAAGTATCATTTCATATCCCAAACTCATCATGGGGAGCTCTGTTTGAGATAAAACTTTCTATTGTACAAGCTTCAATATTTCACAATCATTGATTGTACATACTCACGGCTGAAAATGTTTCTGATCTGTTGTGAGCAACTCTTAATCAAACTAATTTGTCTGAGTCATTTCCAAAAAATCTTGTCAGTTTTGTCAATTAGCAAGCATGTGTCTGGAAAGCCAAACCAATGACTCAGTGTGTGATCGTAACACTTGAGAATGAACTACAGGTCCCATTCCAACAAAAATGGATATTTTTCCACTGTTTGATCATGCATAGCATTGGTCAATAGGAGTCTCTGGCATAGTTTGAGGTTGTCCACTGCTGCACCGTCGTAGAAGAAGTCATAGGCAGGAGAAGAACGTCTTCTGCTCTCAGGAAACAAATGACAGTTGTATTTTGTTTCCCAGCTAAACACATCATAGGAAATCCGATAAAAGCATTTTTAAAAATAAATGTTTTAGTGTGTTTTTTCGGAGGATGGCCTTTCCGCATACCACAATTTCTAAGACGTGTGTGTGAAAATATCTTGAAACGCCATGATGTTTGTGACAAAAATACATCACGCGCATTAAAAATTCACAAGCAGAATTGAATATTTACATATGATAAGTCATGATAAGGTCAACATTAAAAAAAAAAATACATGAAGATCAGGTCGTATTTGTGTGAATAATTTGGAGACAAATTTTTCACCCCCCCCAAAAAATCAACAACAAAAAAAAAACAAGAGGATTTGAAGTTGAAGTTCCTGCTTACTTCATGATTTCAACAGGGCTGCTCAACTCAGGAAAAAAATAACTAAATGGCAACGACATGCCTGTAGCTTTGCAAAGACAAAACTTCAGATCAGATGCCAATCTCAAAGGAGTAGACTAATGAACAGCTTCAGCTTCTTTTTGGATAAACACTGTTGCATTTCAGAACCAGAATTAGGCACATTTCATGAACAATGGCTTCCCAAATATTCACACAATACAAATACATCGCTGGGTTTTAGGTGACACAGCCATACACAAGGTCCGGCAGCATCACCATGGAGGTATGTTTAGATAAATAATAATAATAATAATAATAATGATGACGATGATAATAATCCAAGTAAAATGGAGACCCGTCTGTGGGCCGAGACTTTAGCCAGGCCACTTTTGATCGCTTGCTGAACAGCCGGACATCACAATGGAGGTGGCCTCGTGGGAAAAAAAAAAGGAAGAAAATGTGTGCCCTGTGATTGGCTGGCAACCAGTTCAGGGTGCACTCTGCCTCCTGCCTAGAGACGGCTAGGATAGACTCCAGCACACCCAGCGACCCTCGTGAGGATAAGTGGCACACATCGTGGATGTATGGAAAAATGTTGGACTACAAATGAAAGCTGGTGGTAAAAACAGGTAGAGTAAATCGCGACACAATACAATGGGACACAACTCCCACCGAAAAACTCCGTCACATACCAGTCCCGGATCGTATTAAAATATATAAATGAACATCCAGTCCCATCCCGTCTCTGTGGAAAACAACTCCCACTCCTGTTTCACACTACAACGTTCATCTTGTCTTTGTATGAGTTATATGTTTGAGGTTTCTTTTTTTCAGACGATGGCCCTTTTTATGTGGAGAGAAAATCTCTTACCTAGCTGAGTTTCTTCTTTAACAAGAGGCCTATTCTCACAGCTTGAAGGAGAAAAGCCACATGGTATACGACCTGATTGATGCTGACAAAAAGCCGGAGGGGGATTTAAGAATCAAATACTTTGTGCTCTTTGTTCTGCCAAATGAGGCACTTAACATTCACACTGTCATGTGTTAAGGCACATGATCCATTGATGTCAAATCTCTTCTTGTGCGGGAAATGTAAAACTTTTTTTTTTTAAAACATGAATTCTGTTGTACTTACTGACACAAAGGCACACAACAATGCAGTGTCCTCTTGTTTGCTGAAATGTGAACTTTTCCATTTTAGTGTAGTGCTAATGGGCCATGGGAAGACTGTTGGCATATACCCAAATAATAGCCATAGATCAGTATAATATAACTTCCGAATCAGACTGAATAGCAATAGCCTCCCTTCTCGCTCTGTCTGAGGTGTGCAAAGTTCTGAGGAGGACTAACGATCAAAAAGCAGCAGGCCCCAATAACATCCTCGTCTGCTCTTCAGAGTCAAGCACAGGTGCTCCTAAACTTGTTCGACCTGTCCCTCATCCAATCATCTGTGTTCACCTGTTCACAATATCCTTCACCGTGGTGGTCCTCCCCAAGAAAATCCCAGCAACCTGTCTAAATGACAACCGCCCCCTCCACGATTGCACTCACCTCAGTAGTGATTATGTACTTTGAGAAAGCAGTCATGACACACATAAAGAAGGCAGCTCTGGACACACTGGAGCCCCCCCGTTAGAATATCATCTCAACCACTCCACTGACGATGCCATCAATACAGCCAGTCAGCCAAAAAGCTTTCACACACCTGGGGTTCGACATTAATGGTGGCCTGCTGGCCCGGAGCCACCACGTGACTGTGTGGGGCTGCCGGAAGTTCACGGATGCGGAGCCGACCGGGTAACCAATACACATTTCACAAAAAACAGTGATGAAATCAACGCTTTTATAAAAAATATTGAATATTCTATATTTCAAGTTTTATCATCATATCTGAAGTGATAGAATTCAAAAAGTAGTTCAATATGTGACTGTATCTTGTCACTGGACTCTTTTTTTATGCTGTCCCCGACCCCACTACATAAGCAGGAAGCCGCGTCGAAATCTTTCCTCTTCTCTGAGATGCAACAACTGGTCTTCCCACATTGTTAAAGTCGATAACTGTCATAAAAAGTGGACTCGAACAACACCGTCACACAGCGCCATGTAAACAAAACGCTGGTTTCCCTAGACCAGAAGTTCCGTACCTATTTCATGTAAAGGCTCATGGGACATAGGAATGAGGTGGATACAGCGGCACCTTGATTTAACGGACTAATTGGGGCACAAGGGTGGTCTTTTAGAGGCAATTTTCCATTAAATTGAAGTACTTTTTTGTGGCCTAAAAGCACCCAATACAGTACAAAACTACAGCATTTTTTTATTTTCATGGTCGCAAAAACTTCCCTGTACAGTACAAAATTAATGTAAATGAATATCCATCCATCCATCCATCCATTTTCTGAACCGCTTGATCCTCACTAGGGTCGCGGGGGGTGCTGGAGCCTATCCCAGCCATCTCCGGGCAGTAGGCGGGGGACACCCTGAATCGGTTGCCAGCCAATCGCAGGGCACACAGAGACGAACAACCATCCACGCTCACATTCACACCTAGGGACAATTTAGAGTGTTCAATCAGCCTGCCATGCATGTTTTTGGAATGTGGGAGGAAACCGGAGTGCCCGGAGAAAACCCACGCAAGCCCGGGGAGAACATGCAAACTCCACACAGGGAAGCCGGAGCTGGAATTGAACCCGGTACCTCTGCACTGTGAAGTCGACGTGCTAACCACTGGACTACCGGGCCGCCCTGTAAATGAATATCATTTTTAAAAAAGCGATTTTGCTTCTTCCAGAACAATGACATCAAACACCTTTCCATCTTATGTTTTATAAGATTGTCCTAAGAGTTTATCCCTTGGTCTGACATATGTTCATAGTAGATTTGTCCCAATACTACGGTCCTAAATGGGCAGGGTCTGACAATCTACAATATTTTCAATATAAAAAAATGTAACATTTTCACGTGCATGAGCAAATATGACAAGTTATTTAACTCCATGGACTATGAGATGAATGGAATGTGGACAATTAAAGAGGAAGCAGTGGTAAATAAAACTAAATGTGTCCATCCCGATGTCGTCTTTTTTTTTTTTTTTTTTTTTTTATAACTGTGTTCCCAAGAAACCGATAAGCATTTTCCAAAGCAAATCTTTCCATTTTTTAACGCTCATGCCTCTGGTTCTTTTCGAAAGCACCCGGGGAACATCGGTGCATATTCGGGACTCTCCGTTCCTCTTTGTTTTACAGAGATGACGTGTGATCGCGTGATAATTTTGCCTCAGACGACTCGGTTTCATGCTCGATGGTGGGACAGAATCGTAATGCGTGTGTGGCGCCTTGCATTTTCAGAGCACTCCACAGACAAAACAACCAGAAACTGTAGGAACTGTTAAATATCTGATTTTCAATCTTTATGTGTAGGGTCTGTCACAGATTAAAAAAAAAACTTTTATGAGCTCCTCCTTTTTAATTCGAAGAAGTTGTTCAACAGTTCCACATCATCTGCTAAAAGCAGAGACTCATGACAGATGCCACCAAACCACAGCTCCCAACGCCTTGGTTGCTCTGAGAAATTCTTTGCATAAAGGTGATGAACAGAAGCTGTGACAAAGGACAGCTTTGATGGACTTCAACCCTGACTGGAAAAGAATCCAACTCACTGCCGCCAATGCAGACCAAATTCCGACACCGGTCATTCAGGGACCGAACAGCCTGTATCAGGGGTTTTGGTGCCTCTTACTTCCACAGAAGCGATTTAGTTGAATGCCTTTTCCAAGTCCTCAAAACACATAGATTGGTAGACTGGATGGGCGAAAACCCAAACACAGTCGACGACAACCCTGCCACGGGTGAACAGCTGGGCCACGAAAACCACAACGCTCCTCCTGAATCTGAGATTCGGCTTCCGGACGGACCCTCCTCTCCAGCACCCCTAAATCGACCTTACCAGGGAGGCTCTTTCAATGCTAAATTTCAAATTTAGTTGAGGCATTTTTGCTTAATGCCAGGAAGTTCAATAAGAGAATCAGGCGGAACCAAAAATGGTCAGACAGAGGAGGCTTCTGTTTAGAGATTCAAAAATAAACAGTTGGAAACCCATTTATTCAAGTAATAAAATAAGCAAATTGTTGACGTCAACCTGATTATTAAAATGTCCCGACTACAATTATTTTATTGTTAAGTGCATAACTTACCGGTAATAGGAAATCTAAGAATTCCGATAAACATGCGGAAAACGACCCATGAGTGCGGGACACTGGAACAAATAATGCAGGCTCTTGTGCCTTGCAGACACGACTTAATAAACTCGGGCCAAGGCTGATTATAAATGGCCTCTAACTGCGTTTTGTCGATGTCAGTTGTTGTTTCTGTATTCGCAGTGAATGATGCCATTTTCTGTCCTGTAACATCGTATCAATGTATTATTTCAAAGTGAATGAGGTATAAGTTTGCATTGTTAAAGATATACAAAATGGAATCCAGAGCAATTCCTACTCACTTAAATAAAATGTAGATTTATTCATCTTTCTTTTAGAATGTTTTTTTTCTTAACAGTGGGATCACAACAATTTTCGCCATGTGTGGACAATATGCAAGTCCCATTTCCTCCATCGATACAGAATAATATCGTACAATTTTAGCGTCCCACTTTGGCTCATCCTGCCATGCTGGAGTGATGACTCATCAGTAAACAAGCTATGCGCTTCATTAATTTTAATTTTGAAAACGTGCCAAGAGACCATAGGTGGATATAGCCAACGGCTATAATCTGGGCATATGCAAATGTTCATTGGTATGCATTGTCCCTTTTTAAAATAACAATAAGCAATCAATCACGCAGAGTATGGCAAGTTACAGTAAATAAAGTGAATCGAGATAGATAATCAAATAAAAGTAAATGTACATTTGTGATAGTTGTAGGACTGACAGGGGGGGGGGGTCGGCCGGGGGAGACAACTTGTGCATTAACGGTGGGCAAATAGACATCTATCGGTAAATACCGCACCGGCAAAACTTTCTCTGCATAATTGGAGTGCAGACTTCCTAATGAGATGATGGGGCGGAAATGAGTACCCATTCATGTTGCTAGGCTTGCACGGATGTTTTGTTTGGTCCCAAGTATCTTCGGAGCTTTTGACTTCCTGCTTTTGACCTCTTTGGGACTTAAGCCTGGCCTTCAACTCTGGGTCGGTCGTGATGTAATTTTCGAAGTTATCAACGTTAACTGAAGAAGCGAACAAAGGGTGCCTTTGAAGAAGAACGGGAATAATCAGAAACCAGAGCAAAGCCAGGATCACAAGATATAAGTGTCAGGAACGGGGTTCGACGAGAACATGGTAAATACAATGACTGATTGAGAACGTGGAGAAGTGGATCGAAAATGGAATTTTTGGAGGAAATTCTTGGAGGACATTCCACTGATTTGAAGTCACATTTTTCCTCAAGAGACAAATTCCGGGACATCTCACTTACTGGCATGAGCACTTAGTGGTCAGGATCTAACCAGAGGTAAGAGAAAATAATGTTTTTTTTTCCAACCCGGCCAGAGCTCAAGGTTGGAGCTAAAAAAGTTAATCTTATTAAAAAGAGAGTACAGTGATCCCTCGCTACTTCGCAGTTCTTTTATTCAGTGCATCACGGATTTTTTCAAACAATTTTTTTTTTTTTTTAAATATACATGGAGTACAGTCCTGTATATGTTGCTCTATGTGACTTGCTGTTGTATTGCAGCTTCTCGCGGACCGTTTGCGGACTTAAACTTTTTTTTTTTTACCTGTTTATGTTAATTGGACGCTACTTCGCGGATTTTCGTTTATCGCGGGTGGTTTTGGTCCCAATTAACCGCGATAAACGAGGGATTACTGTAAAACAAAGTGACATCAGACAATTGTAGTCCTTGAACTCAAAACCTTGAATCCAAGGTGTCCTCTGTTTTGAAACAAACATCACCCGGTTTGGAGACACTTCTTTTTTTTTTGTTTCATAAACTATCCAGTCAGACACGGACCTGTGCACGTTATTAACAGGAAGTGGAATTGGCAGCTGATGTTGCCATCCACAAGTGAAATTACCGAGTTTCCTCGACACGCATCAACGAGTTGGTAGCATTCCGTGAGCGAAAGAAAAACCACATTGGTCACTGAATTGAAACTGACCAGAGTACAATTTGCGAGACATATCGCATCGAGCCTAAAAGCTTCACAGAGAATGTGCTTCGGGGCTTTTTTTTTGTTTTTTGCTGGAATCTGTGCAGGGAACAGTGAAACCCAGAATATCAAGACATTGTGGAGGTTGTTTGTCAAAGTGGGCCCTGTGATTTTGGCTGGCAACCAGTTCGGGGCGTACCCCGCCTACTGCCCATAGGCTCCAGCACGCCCATGACCCTCATGAGGATAAGCGGCTCGGAAAATTAATGGATGCGTGGATGAGGTTATTTTCATCACCAAAAGGATTTTTGCTGTTTTTTGTTTGTTTGTTTTGTTTCAGTTTTTTTACGGAAGGGAACCAATTGTTTTTCTCCCAGGGCATCTCCATTTGACATGAGAAAATGCAATATTTTAAATGTAGACCAGATGCACAAAAAAAAAAAAGCGCCACAAATCGATGATTTTACCATCTTGAAGGGAGCTCAGATGCCCTCTGTACTGATTTGACTCCCAGAAAACTCGAGCTCAATCCCTGAATACACACCACTGTACTTTCACCTGCAAATCACATTAAAATGCTTTTTCAAGAACATTAAATCCGAGAGAAAATATGGAGAAAAATGTCACAACCTTTACAAAATTGAATAAAACCAATTGTTCAGCTTTCAAGTTCTATTGCCAAGACGGAAAATTTGTATAGTACCCAAATGAAAGTGTGGCCTTGGTCTCCTAAGAATAGTGACAGAAATGCCAACGGTATAGTTGTACCGTGAAGGAAAAGGGGACAGTGTAACGCATTGGGCAGAAAATGACCACATATTGACTTTAAAATCCTGCGACGGCAGACCCCTTTTTCAGGTCCCAAAATGTTTCCGCAAAGGAGGATGTCAGGGCAACCTTGTTAAGTGACACCAAAAAAAAAAAAAAAAAGTTGGTGCCAATATGTACAGTACAGTACAGTACATGGGGTATTGTTTTTTTTTTTTTTTTTAAATAAGTGACGCCAGTATATGCATCCAAAATACAGTATCATTTGTAAAAACTGCAGGTATATTTTCCAAGTATAACCAAAGTGGAATCATATTGTTTTGGGGAAGAGCTTTTCAAATAAGCCTGCAATGAAGACAAAGCCCCGGAATCCACAGACAGCGTGTTGCAGACAAACCCTGTCCGACAGTAAACCTGAGCACATTTTAACAGGCCTCCTTCGGTGCCCTTGAACCTGATGTTCTCGGCTTGGACTTTAAAAAAAAAAAAAAAAGATTGTATTAGTGTTGTCATGCAGATTTTGTATCCGCCACTGTTTGTGTATACAGGTGAGTCTATGTGTGGTCGCAGGAGCCAAGAACATCAGATGGACCATGGAAACGATCCAGGGAATTCTTGTTAGCATTGTTTAACTGTTCACACCAACGGACCAAAGGTATTTATTGACTTTTTTTTTTCAAAGAATTACTCAGAAATGACTGATCACGTCGTATATGTAAGAGCAGACACACCAGAGTTTTGTCAGTATAGTAATCACGATTTCCATCCATCCAATTTCTAAACAGCTTCATCCTCACAAAGGTTGAGGGCCGTGCTGGAGCCTATCCCAGCTGTCTTCGGCAGTGAGGGCCTGGGGGGTGGGGGTGAACATTCATTCATTCATCTTCCGAACCGCTTGATCCTCACTAGGGTCGCGGGGGGTGCTGGAGCCTATCCCAGCTGTCTCCGGGCAGTAGGCGGGAGTTACCCAGAATCGGTTGCCAGCCAATCGCAGGGCGGGGGTGAACACCCTGGGAGGAAACCGGAGTACAGGTACCACTGTGCCACCATAATCACGATTTCCCCAACCAATTAGAAGATTAATATACGGGATTTTGCAGCCGGTCGGATTTTCACACAGCAGCAGCCCGCCTCGATTAAAAAAAGGATAATGGTGCAGGGAAAAGACAAGACTTCTCATCCATGGTTCTAGCCAACCCAGAGATATGTGAATTACATTGGTGTGTGTGGGCGCGCAGGGGACCTCAGCTGATCCTTGAGATCGAAACTGAAGCCACCCAGAGGCACAAAGTGAGTTTTACGAGCAAAAAAAAAATTTACAAATCCAGACACGCATATGGTTTTAGTTGTGGATTTCATTTTAATAGAGCAACAGGCTTCTTCTTTTTTTTGTCATTCCTAGTAAATGGCTCTCTCCTTAGTCATGGTCCCATTGCAGAAATATGTCCATGTTTTTTTCATTCAGTCTTGGCTGGACCTCTGAAAATATCACGATTTTATTTTGTAGATGAGGAGAGGAAGAAGGGGAGAACGTAAGGCGAAGATAGGACCCCGCTGATGAACTCAATTGTGAATCATGGGATAAAGACAGAGAAAACACAGAACTCTCGCGGAACCTCCTGAACTTCAAAAGCATAAAGCCCTGATATGTCATACATCTGTGACCAGAATAGTGTGGGACAGCTACAGTATTTGGTTAATTTCCATGACCTCCCACCTTGTACACAGATGTGTACAATGGGCTGGAACGGCACACTAATTCGGCCCTGGCAATTTTAGCTTAGCCCCTCGTAATTAGCAGGGCATTACAGTCGAACCTCATCGCAACGTACCTCGAGGGACAGAACAAATCGGTACGTTGTAACGGTAGTTCATTGTAACCATTCCCAATAAAATGGCCGCCAACCATGATGTATAATACACTATGAACATTTATGGTTGTAAAAACATGAACATGTACAGTATAAACATGTCCATTACAAATGCGTCGATACACTCTGAAGGAAAAGACATGGAATAAACTGTTGTGTTCCGGAAAACATTCAGTCAGCAAATGTTAACCGCCAGAGGCAACTGCCAGTGCCGCCGTCGAAGCCAAGTGTCATAAATTTAGGATGCACCGCGCCCCAAAGCCGTTTGCTATCATCTTTCAATCTGTTGGCCTTGAACACTGCCATGATTTGGTTGCCATTATGGAGGATAGTCGAAATCGTTGACTTTGCCAATTCGTAATGTCGGCTGAGCTCTTTCTCAGAGACTCCCTTTCGAAGGTGAGAGACAGTTTCGGCCTTCACAGACAGCGAGATTTGCTTCCGCTTACCACAAATGTTTTCAGATCATTTGCTCCACGCCGTGCCTCCGGAAGTACAAGTTGATCAGTAGTGTTAAGCAACAGAGGGGAATTTCACGCTGTACATTTTGTTCATAAGCAAGGTCACGGCGGCAGTTGGCTTCGCGCGTTTCCTTGTAATGAAGGCCTTTTCACTAGTTTGAAACGTGCTCAACAGTCGACCGCCGTGGTTACATTTTCAATTGATCACTTTCTCAACATTCCGAGAAATCACAATATCCAATCTTGGCTCTTCACTTCCTGGCAGTGTACCACTGTTGTGTAAAGGCGCGTTCCCACGTTGTCAAATATCAAATATGATGTTGCAAACCGAACGTGTTCCCACGTTGCAACAGTTGCAAACAATTTCAAATCTCGCGAGAATATTTTTTCGGAATGCGCGTTTAACGTTGCTAAGCAACATATTTCATTCTGCGACTATGGCGGCTAATTGTCAATACGACAGCGACGATGATCTCCTCGAACTGGCAGCTATCGGTCTACTAGCCGAGCTAGAGGAGCCAAAACCCAAACGGTCGTTTTGGGTACGACCGTGGCTCCGGAGACGGCAAGAACTCGGCGCTTACGACGCTCTGATGCAGGAGTTGGCGGCCGAGGACCCCGATAATTTCAGAAATTTCCTTCGAATGGATCGCACCAATTTTGAACTTTTAATAATTAATGAACCTTTCGGTGTCGCCCCGGGGAGAGCTCGATTTTTTTGGATTTCAGTGTCGACGCCATTATACTTCCGCGTTCCATGTTTACATAACGACGTGATGTTTTTGTCACGTGATGGTGCAACGCGTTCTGATTGGTCAAGTTCATGCAACACGTTGCAAGAAAATAGAGCAAGTCCTATTTCATGCAACACGCATCCAACACGTTGCATGCCACAAAAGTCTGTCCAACTTCGGGGTTCACACGTTGCAATGTGTTGCATGCCACAAAACCTATGCCACAAATTGCAACGTGGGAACGCGCCTTAAGGTAGAGTTATAGCTTTTGCATATCTAATTTTAGCATTAGGCCTGTTTGCACACAACATGGGGTGCAATCTATCGGCTTCTATGGTCTCCGAGAATCATTTTTTAAATTCCACATAAAAACAGATGGCATGCATAGATAACATGGTCATGCTTATGAAACAGTCACAATCATTCACAAATGTCTGTGAGTCACCACTCGTCTCTTGCATATTTTTTTTTTCTCAAGTTTTATGAAAGCGGTTAGCTGACGCTGACTGTGTCAGTGCGAGCAACCAGCCAAGCGCTTCGAATAGGCTTTGAATTTTGAACTTGCTTGTTTTTATTTTATGTTTTACTTCATTGGGAGAGTGCAAATTAACCAGCACAAGAATAAACAGTGTAAATGCGCCGGACTTAGCATAAATGCTAGTTTTCAGCCGTAGTTCAAAATGTCTATGCGACAAGGGAAAATCAGTGACCATTATAACTGTATGACTTACATCTTTGCAACCGTTTGCGAACTTCGACGAACCCGGACGAAAAGTCAACATACGCTACCGTCGCAATCCTTCGCCAGCTCAGTGGGATACGTACTTGAGTTCATTCTAGTTAATTGCTATCAAGTTTGTTATGTTTTTATAAAGTACAATATTATGCACAGTCAGTCAGGTGATTTACACCAGTCCAGGAAAATGTATATTTTTGTGCATGTTCAAAGTGGAGGCTTTTTATCATGTCCTTCTCAGCAGCGAACGTTTCCAGTGGCACTTGAGAACGGATACAAAACTTATTGGCACTTTTGGCTGACATAGCTTGTCGCATTGAACCTAAGGTTATTATAGTTCATGAAAACTTACAAGATAAGTAAAACTAAAATCGAAAAAAACATTTAACAAAATAAAAAAGGAATATAAAAAAAAAACCTTATAACTACCTATCATTTTTGCGAAAATGCATTTAGTTTTCATCTTGTCTATTAATATCATACATGAGCTTTCGGGGTTAATATTGAATGCATTTATTTCAATATTACTAAACTGCCTTGGGCGACACGGTGATCAACTGGTGAGCATGTCCGCCTCACAGTGCACAGGTGCACAACTTGGAGCAAAATTTAATCCGAATATTTGACTCTCTTCCAAAATGAAATGTTACTCTGTTTAGGCTGTTGCGATTGGCTGGCAACCGGTTCGGGGTGTCCCACGCCAAATGCCCGAAGACAGTTGGGATAGGCTCCAGCACCACCCCCCGCAACCCTTGTGAGGATAAAGCGGATCGGAAAATGAATAATTGAATGAATGAATGTTTAGGCTGGGACCAAACATTGTCTTTTGCAATGCAACTGCCGGGTTTCATCAACGTGGGTACACGGCCTGCAGGGCAGACAGACCTCCTGTTCAAATGTACATTCCATTCTGCTTTTTTTATTTTGTAAACTCTCAGTGTGTGTCTTTTTCTCCTTTGCAACTGTCACGTCATATAAGGGAATTCACATTGCAAAGCCAAAGGCATTCCTGCTCTGGGATGTTTCACTGTCCGGAGCACCTGTTTCAGCTTCAAACAGTTACCTTCCTTTGCTTTTTCACCCAAAATCACGCCGGTGAGACAAACAAAAGTTTAACAGTGCATAAAAAAAAAGAATGAGCGGGTTGGCTGCCCCGTCAGATATGATGGGACAACAAGTATCCAAATCACTCCCTTGAGTAGCAGAACACACGGTTCCAATGAGGCAGGATTAGTACCGGTAATATGAGGTGTACTCAACAATAATGGAATTTGTCAAAGAGATGTAAATATCAACTACTTCAAAACAGGGGGGAGGGGGGGGGGGCATGTGCAGTCAGTGAACCAAGAGGAATCGCAGCGAAGGTAACATAACAAGCACAGCATTTCTGTCGCTTTTGTTTGACATTAAACATAAAACAGGTGTTTCTTTTATTCGAACGCCATTCGAATGTTCCAAAACACATTTACGAGCAGTTTATGCTGGAATTAATTTTTCGCCTGTTTGCGGCTCATATAGAACGAAATCCAGTTGTAACGATGGAAATATAGACTTTTTTTTTTCCCTTTCAGGAACTTGTCGCAAAATATGGGCCACGCTTTTGCCTGCGACATTTCCTTCGTAATCGAAACACTGCTTTTCCTAGAAAAAGACAAGTACTGTAATCAAATCTGCCATGCTGATCATTTCCCAGAGACAGCATTGGATTCATTGAACATCAACATTTGGACCGCAGTCATCCAGTTGTACACAAAACAAATCTGGATAAACATATAATTAAGATGTCTTCAACTGGAACAAAACGCTTTCTTTCTGGCGTATGTGGTGTTGTGACAGTTTACGTTCTATTAAAAAAAAAAAAAAAGACCATGACAACATCTGTACTTGAAAAGCAGAGACCGCACTTCACACATCCCAACATGTCTATGTGGCACATGGACCGCAAATTATACCACCGCCCTCACCGCACTGAGCACGAAAGTCCTGCTACCCTGACACTTCAGACTGACAAGTTTTTGTCGTTGCATGCTGTCGCTGTAGTTTTTGATAACACGCAAATCCAAAATGAAAACACTTTCAAGGAGCTTGAAGCAGACTCAACTAAGCATGTGGTAATGGTATATATTTGCGTGGTTTTGACTCGATTTGACGGTTGTTGCGTATGGCGGAACACCTTGTGAAGATTCCAGTATTCGTTCTGAACGGGGTCTCGTGTTGCTGAGGTCTACTGTGTGTGCGGCGCCGGAGGTGATATTACACCAACTGAATGATATCCTTCACTCAGCCACATGTCAATATACAACTACACCATTGTATCGAGCATGTCCCTTTTGGCTAAATTATAGTTGTCTTTCAATTTCATTTGATCATGCTTGAATGTATTGTGATTTGACAATGCTGTGCTATTTTTCCTTCATTGAATACACGCCTTCCAAACAATTGTGTTTTTGTGGGGCCTGGAATGGATGATGACATTTCAATTTCAATGGGGGGAAAAGTGCCATGCTGGTCCGCGCAGGGCGACCGCCGTTACACAGCACGTCATTCATTTTTGGAGCTCTCGCAAGACATATGATCTTGTATTTTTACGCAGCTTTTTGAGATGTAAATTTAGGTTAAATTGTGAGTTGGACGATCTGAGAGGCAGCTTCGGCTTTGTTGACAAGCACCTGCTGTGAGGCTCAGCTCTCAACAGTCTTCTTGACAAAAGAGCGCCGCACGTTTTCATTTCCCAACATCATACCATGAAAGCAGCAATGATTGAGAGCGGCCTGCTCAGGCAGAACTGCGAGGGAGCAAATGAGGAGCCAACAAAGCCAAGACGACAACAATGTCCGTATTTTTGCCAGTTGTGTGCTACTGATGCAATTCAATAGACTTGAACTTTCTTCTAATTAAAGAAAGCTGAGAGAGACACCCTCATGAGAGCACAAATACCAGTTGTTCTCCCTGCTTGGAGCCTGGAGGTTTTGTTGCCTTCCAGTGTTTTGCAATGTTCCACTGATTTAAGTTGATCTGTAGTTCCTCTAGTGAGATGGAAAAATGCTTTCTTTCCTTATAAGCCGTCTAATTTGTGTTTAATTTTCTGGGGCAACGGCAGTTTCGGATTCACGCATTAAACAGACTGTGCTACTTGTGCACACACACGCTAAAATCTTTTTTTAAGAGTTCCTTTGATGAAAACTATTTTAAACCCGTTGAGGCAGCAACAGGGACACAGTCTCCAAATGTCCCGGAAAACTTCCTTAAACAATGCTTCTGTTCAACTTTGAACTCACTGTGTCCCTAAGTAACAGCTACACAACATAATGGTGCAGTCATGTGACTCTGTGCATGCATTTCAAACATGAAGGGCCATTTGGGGAGGCAGGTTTGCTGTTGATCATGAAAAAGGTCAGCCACCAACCATTTCATGATGAAAATAGTTTTGTAAAATAACACGTGTTGTATTTTTCCTTTGAAGAAATTCATATGATCAACAAGTTGAGAAAATAACGATGTGACATGCATGATGAGCAACAGCCATAACGGACCCAAACATAAACAAAACTGAAAAATAAAGTCGATGCAAGACTTTGTGAGTTTGTGCAAAGGAAATCATTGCCTACCTGACGTGGAGGCATGGGACGCACGTTTGCAGCGTGTGAAGTGCAGGAACATCACAATCCTAGCTCACATGAACCATTTTAAAAGGCTTCTCCTGGCGCTCCAGATTCTGTCTTTGCCAGTGCCAGCGGGGAAATGCAGATGAAACAAACTTTGAAAAGAAAAAAAACAAACAAACAACAACAACAAAAAGATATTGCAACATGATCATGATCATTTCAGGCATATATGGTAGTGATTCCCAACCTTTGTTGAGCCAAAGCACATATTTTAAGTTTGAAAAATCGCACGGAACACCACTAAACAAAATTGTCACAAAAAGAAGATGAATATGTCAATGTCATACTTTTTGCCATCTAATAGAAGATTCACTATTTATTCTTTCTGTCACTCTAAGTTGCTGACATAGATAGATGGGCGAAGATACATTATTTGTTTCAAATAAATCATTTTCTCACCAATTAAGTGAAATCTGGTCATTTCCCAATGCACAGCGTTAGAACACAACACACTAATGTGCTCTGGCACACTGGTAGGCAATGGCCGCTCTACTGAGCTTGCTGATGAGCTGATCAGTTGAATCAGGTGTGTTGGAGTCGGGCGGGATCGAAAACAGGTACAGGAAATGGCTCTCGAGGAACCGCGGTTGCCTACCCTTGGTGTAGTGCGATGTACTAGACAATTGGTCGTCTGGTGGCGCTTCATGAAGCGATGACAACAGTCTGGCTTGTCAGAAATTTGTTTTGGCTTGCTGCATAGTGTGACATGTCCTCCTGAGTCGTCCTTCGATTGGTTCTTCGGCAGTAACCAATAGGAGGAGAGTGCCCTCCTACTTCTTGGGAGGAACTGTACGGGTACACACAAACAATTTTACTATTTTACTTACCTTACTTTCTGTCAATATACTTACTGTATATGTTTTTATGTTCAATAAACAAACGAAACGAAACAAACGAAATGTGGAAAAAAAGGCGGGGGGGCAGGGGAGTGTTGGAAAGTATATGTGCCATTAGTTGATTAGCAAACAGGGTGTCAATCAACAAATTTGTTACCTCTTTCCTTTTGGGAGAACAGACAGTCCATACTGCACTCTCCCCACCATCCAGAAAGGGGTCGGGTTGGGGGCGGGGGGATTCTGAATAGAGAACAATTGCACATGACTTTGGCAGCTGATTTTCCCACCTACTCAATGGACCTGCACCGATGGATCGAATCTTCACGGAGGCACGCAACGATTGGGCAGTCACTGAGTGACTTTTGGTGAGACGTCTCACCCGATCCAAGACACAAAACGATAATTATCTGCTAGTCTGACAGCGCGACCGTCGTGAAGGACAAAAAAGTCGTGGAGTTTGAGAAGGGCCGTAAAACGTCATGGGAAGTGTTGACTGGTGAGTCAAGTCAACCAGTGATTCTGAGAGAAATAAATCTGTTGATTTGGATGATGAAGCGGAACCAAATAATCACCTCGAGCAAAAAGCTGCAGCTACAGCTGTTCAAAATGAAACATGAGCGGAGAAAAACATATTTTGAGACTGGTGAGTTCCCGTTTTAAGGACAGCGAAGTTCAAACTCCTCTTTGTGTAAGTTCATAACAGTATAAATGACTGATAGAAACAAGTCAAACGAACAAAATAAAGGTGAAAAACCATTGCACACCCATGAAAAAAATATTTCATTGTTGGCTCTTTAAAGGGTTTTAAGTTTACTTTACTTCAAATAATATTTGCTTAATGCATCAGGCAAAAAAAAAAAAAAAAGATTATTCTTTGGGATCACTCCACAGAACATTTTTTGGTGCCAGACAGAAATTCTTTTTTCTAGGTGTCCAAAAATCAGAGATGGTAATAAGAAGTGAAAGTACTAATCGGTCTCTATCTGTGTATGGGGCTTTGTCAAATGTTGGGAGATAATGCCTCATGGGAAATTGACATACGGTGTCCGATGGTGGCGGAAAATGTCGTCTAAGTGTTTGTGCTGGAAGATCTTACAATGGCCTGAGCCCAACAGCGTGTGGATTTGACATTTTGTACAGCCGCTGATTCGCAGGAATCCCGTTGGATGTTGTCATCAATGAAGGTTAACACATGGGAGGTTTGGGCGTGGGGGCTCTTCCATTCCACAAATACAATTTCAAGGGTAAATGTGTGTTACAAATCAGAATAAAATGTAAACGATTTTCTCGAATGCTCAATTTCATAAAAATGTGCAATGTGACAGTGTTTTAACAGTCCAGATGTTTAACGCCAGATGCGTCACTTTGAAAAAAAAACTTCTTTTCGTTCATCATTTTCCTCCAAGGAGAAATGAAATGGGTCTCGGTTCTCATGGGCTAAGTGTGTGTGTATATTGCCTCACTCCCTGTATTTTCCATTATTACAATACAACCTCAAGGAAGTTCCACCACAGAAAAAAATAGCCTTTAAGTGTCATACAAACTGTTCATCCATATGTCACATGTGCCCTGCAATTGGCTGGTGACCAGTCCAGGACGTACGCCGCCACTCACTCAAAGTCAGCTGGGATAGTCCATAACCAACACGTTTGGAAATCTACCTAAAATATATTTCCTCTTCCTAATATTGCATAATTACTTCCATCCATCAATGTCTCCCAGTTGACTGAAATAATTCTGTGTTGTGTCGCATGTAATTATGTTAATATGAGTTCTAATTTAGGGGGGGCCCACACATTTTCAGCATGTGAGCTACTTATTATCGAATATATATTGGTGTACCTTGCATGACTGCATGAACCCATATTGCACAATGTTACTAGTGTCCTTTTTCTGTCCTTATTTTACTTTAATGACTTGCACTGAATGAAATCAGCCATCATTAGAGTCCAGACAGGAGCTGCTGATAGCGAGCAGCAAGCACACTCCCAAATGAGAATTCGTCACCTTAGAACAGTACTTGGACTTATTTGTGTTTTGATAAATGGCCCGAAAATACAGCTCCAAATTTCCCATCTTCGGTGTAGCGATAGTACACCGGCAGATAATGCAAACACACTTGTTATGAAAAGAAAAAAAAATGTAATTGTTTCAAAAAATAGATAAATAATCAATCTTTCTTCGACTCTGTATGGAAATATGTGCGCTAATCATTTTTATACTTTTGTATTGAGTTTAGAGTAGACTAAACAATTGGAGGAAAATACGTATTGTGAGGCAACTCCCTCATTTGGGAGCATTTTGCCAGCTAGTGCCAATGTATGTTTGACTGGCTGCTCTGTCACGTCGATGAACTGATTAAGTTCATAATTTTTGAACTCATTCCCCACTGTAGACCAGCGGCTATATAAATAGCATAAAACTGCAGGCGCTCTCAGTGATTAACTTCATGCCATGCAATCGACGTCATAAGCACCCCTGGTCGAATTTATTTGTGTATATAAATCATTTATTTCAATGCAATCATATGAGAGCAACACTCCTTTCATGCCGTCTTGAAGTCTCACACGGCGACGCAAGATCGGCATTTGAACTCGATCTCTGACAACGATCCATAGTTACTCCCTTTGACTATTTGATGCAATGTGTAACAGTTCCTTGGTCATCAACCACAAAATGCTGATCAAATCTTACTGATGACGCCTAGTGTGCTTAAGGGACATTCCTGATTTTCTACCCTTAGAATTGCTGCGAGCAGCCGCAGCACATTGAAATTGTGGTTAGAACGTGCGCCTCAGAATCTTGGCTCTGGCCATGTGAGGAGTTTGCATGTTGTGCCCTGCTTGCATGGGCTTTCTCCAGGAACTCTGGTCTTATCTCACATTCCGAAAAGATGCATTTTGAGGTTCTCGAAGACTGTACTGTGAATTTGAATATGAACAGTTTATTCATACAGTATGTGCCCTGAGATCAGTCCACGGTATACCGTGGCCAAAGTCAACAAACGTAATGATGATAAGCGCTACAGGAAATGGATGGAAGGATAAACTGCTGCGGGATCAAACTTAATCTAGTGAATTGGAAAGTACAGCGGCAGTTGTACGGAACGCTGGTGGCTGACAGCCGCCTTTTTTTAACACGTTTATAGTGAAAAACGTTTACTTGATAGTTTAAAATGGCTTACTTTAACCTGGTTTTCCACTCCGCGTTATGGCCCAATTTAGAATCCAAGTTAAGTTATTGTGTCTATACTTGTACAAAATAAATCCTCCAAAGTCTTGAGCATCAGCACCAGTGTCACCTCACTCGTATGTCCAGTATCAAAAATTCTTTCATAGTGGCCACGATGTTTGAATCATTGGTCGCACTCATTTTTGGGATAAAGAAAATTACGCCACACAGAATAACTTCCCGCTCATAGACGAACGTTGCATGAAAGGTTTCTTTTACAAATGTATAAATCATTTTAAAAAGACACAAGGGGACGAACGTTGCATAAACCCAGTCAAGTAGTCCCTCTCGGCCAATCAGTCGCGAGTCTGATTCCTCCTGTCCCCGCTTACCCCACCTCCCACAACTAACGTTCGGAAAATATTGCTGTACTTCATCTTTCGTAGTGCGGTTTGGGGTTTTAGATTGCAATTAATTTTCTTTTGGTTGTTTGTTGTTTTGTTTGTAATTTTTGAATTCCTGTTGTATTTCATCTTTAGAAAAATGTGTGCGTGTGTGAAAGGCGGGGGGCATTATCGCACGTAGGCGCATACGCACGCACACATGCCTTGATGAGCAAGTCATAACGGCCCCTAACAGAAACATAAAAATAAAGTAGATACAATAAAAATAAAGTCGCTACAAGAATTTTTGAGTTTGTGAAAAGGAAAGCACTGCCTACCTTAGTGGGAGACCTGACGCGCAGGCATGGGATGCAATTTTGCAGCGTGTTCACTGCATGAACATCACAATCATAGCTCACGTGTACCGTTTTAAAATCCTTCTCCTCGCGCTCCATATTCCCAATCTTTGACGGCACCAATCCTGGATTGCAGATGTAACAAATTGAATGAGAAAAAAAGTAGATGTATCGTAACTGCTGTGATCGCAAGATGCAATTCAAGACTGGTGACCGCTAACAACTTCCGGTGATGAGGTCACACGCCATCCGAGGTTAAACGTGACCTGCTTTTTTATTTGATTTGACTTTTTTTATGAAAGTGAAACTGATAGGATGCTTAGAGTGCAGCGTACACAAACTCAAAAATATATAATGTTAATAACACGCACACAGGAACCCCCCCCCCATTCTTGGGAATAAGTTCAAATAATGGAGGGAAGTTTGACCTTGATGGAAGTCATATTACATTTCATGCTGAAGCTGAAGGACAGACAGAGAGTGCACATATGGCCTTCATTTGCGTCCATCTCACATATTCAGACTCACATTTTGAGGAGCCTCAGCTTTGTCAGACAATTTACATTGGCCAGCCGCGTTACTATCTGGTTTAAAAGATAGACGATTCCAAGATTTCTGTCTCTTGCCTAAGTAAACACTTTGTCTTTTTGCTCATTCTCTGGCTACATCAAGCTAGAAAATAGTCTTTACATTTAAGGAAAACAAGTGAGTCTTGCTTATGCATCACTTGGCTTGGCTGCAGATGTTCAGTGTTTGCTGTGGGTATGACACAATCTCGAAAATTGTCCATTTCTTGTGTTTACTGTCAACAGGATTACTTTGCACAAAAACATGCTCAATTGCAGAACATGTACATTAGTTGTGACGCCTTACAAAAAAAAAAAACATGTAGCCAGTATAGATAATTGAAACAAAGTATATATATATATATATATATATATATATATATATATATATATATATATATATATATATGAAACTGCCATAGAGAACACACAACACATCTAAATTAACCCATTCCATCCCAGGGTCAAAATGCCACCAGTATAACCTTTTGGCCTTGTAAAAATACAGAACTATCAACCCCAAATTCTCAACATACATAACACTGAGTGTCATAAAGTGCCTGATGGGGACATGGCGAAGCGCCCGGTACTGTGTAAAGACTTGATCTCAGTATTCTAATCATAGTCTGAAAATATTAGAATGAAACTCACAAGATTTTGGAATACATTAACATCATAATTTATTGCTAATGATGTTATTTATTTCAATGTGCATGTACATTTCGGTGATAATCGCTCACGCAATTTGTCAAAGTAGTGACATAATATTTTCTCTCTACGAGGCAAATAGGAGGCAACCTTATAATGTGAATAGAATAAAAAATATTGCAAGATTCCTTCTGATATTTTCAGACTATGCTTAGAATATGCCTACACATGTCCACATATATTTCGGTCAAAATCCATCACGGTTTTGGTCCATTATGCCACCAATATGCCATGTGATTACAAAAACATTTATGAAAAACTTGCACCAACAAAGTAGAAACTGAAATCGCTGGTCACAAAGTGCCAAAAAAAAACCAACGCCTGAACAAAAAGCACTTGCAAAAGGCAAGGTACTAAAGCGTACCGTGAATACACAAATGAAATGATGAGTCCAAACACGTGATACCAAAATAACTTCATGAATCATGACGAAAATACTTACAAAGCAAGGAACTATAAAAATGAGATCGTCTGTGAACAAAATCAAGAGGTCTAGAAAACAGGACTTGAAGCAATACAGCGAGCAAGGTCAATAATTCGACAAAGAAAAGCAGAAGTCGGGGTCCTTAAACACACAGGAGCTTGGTGGGGTAACGAGGCACAGGTGCACCTGCTGGAGGGAAACGCCCTCCACTCCTCTCCTCTCGAACTTTATGTCACATAATGAGGAAAACATCCATTTTCCGATCTGCTTTATCCTCACAAGGGTCGCGGGGGGTGCTGGAGCCTATCCCAGATGTTATCGGGCAGTAGGCGGGGGACACCCTGAACCGGTTGCCAGCCAATCGCAGGCCAACAACGATCCGCGCTCACACTCGCAACTAGGGACAATTTGGAGCGTTCAGTCAGCCTGTCATGTATGTTTTTGGAATGTGGGAGGAAAACGGAGCACCTGGAGAAAGAGGAAAACCCTTTGCCCATAAAATACAAACTAACCGCAGTGTCCTCGGCTCTCATTATTTGCCAAATCCTACGTGCCAGGGGAGTAACAGAATACATGGACTAGCATTACATATTCCGAATACAAAAAAATGGACAAAACAATTGTTTTCCGGTAGTTACAGAAAAAAAAGAATGAGAATAAACAAAACAAAAAAAATTAGATAGACCTCCACTGTTCTGATTGCTTGCTGCAATTGCAGACTACTGACCGCTAACAACTTCCTGTGATGCAAATCATGCACCACCATACGTTAAAGGTGACCTAATTTTTTAATGTAATTCTTTTAAAATATTTTGGGGGTGAACATGTAACTGATAGGATGCTTATTGTGCAACGTACAGTAACACAAACATATAATATTGATAAAACACACACACACACGCACACACACACACACACAAATCTTTTTATTTTTGTTGTCATTTCCCCTCTGCATCTTCCTACACTGTATAGTCACTCAGGATATAAAATAAAACACGACCAGATTTCAATTCAAAACCAATTAATTTGATTAAAATCCATTTCAGACAGCTCATAACAAACAGCAGTAGGGCACAATGTGTATTCTTTCATAATTTTTAAGTGAAAAATGCATTGTAAATTGTGTTAAAAGTCGGGGACAGTGTTAAAACCAGAATGTTGGTGTTGCGTTAACATAACTCAGTGTTATAGTCAGACCGTGTAGTCAAAGATGTCCGACTTATAGGTTGTTAAAATGGGGTGTCACCTGGATTCAACCCTGTTTGGTATCGATTTGAAATTGAAGCCACGCCCTTACGTAATGATTGAAGCTGTTACAGACGAGACAATTATCTTCAGCGTGATTTTCCTCTTTGCTTCGATGAAGCCTTTGGCCAACCCAGACAGTTGTTAAAGTGTCAAAATGAAGGCAACAATGCCAACAGAGAGGTGCTTCATCATCCAGACAAGGTGTAAGGGTCTTGTCAAATATGTAACATCTGATGTTTCCAAATACCTCCTGGGTGAAAAACGATGGAACTGAATATCAGAATGGAATGTTTCTGCATTTTGAATTGAGGAGGATTTGTTCACAGGTACCGGTGTGTCTGGGCTGATTTTATTCATGGCATGAAAATGATGAAAGTGCATACAATGTGCCCGACTGCTGTTCTGCATTTAAGATCGCCATCGCAAGCTGGGCCGTGGACTTCCTGGCAAAAATAATAATGATCCATTCGCTTCTGGTTTTACATTTGTTTTTAGCTCCCTGGTGAGCCATGACTGTCAACCACATTACCAACAAATAATCTCCCCATTCAGAATATCCCCTTTGGGGAAGAGAGGCCTTTCTCTTCCTCCGTGTGTTCGTTGAATTTCGGACGGTGAGGATGTTGGTTATCCAAATACAGGCTAGAGTCAATGAACAGTCCCTTTAAAGGGTTTATTTTTCTTTTCTGCAGTTTACGAATCAATTCGGGCTCCTGAAGGTTTCAGATTTCAGTCAGGAAGCGTAGAGAAAACACAGTCATGAGATTATATAGAGACAATATGATAAAGAGAGGCGGGGAGTTACGCCTCCATGCAAATCCCGGAAACAAAGAAAGGTTAATGCAATTCGATTTTGGCATGATGACAAAGTCTAGACCTACCCTGCTGTGCATAAATCTCGAGATAAGACTGACAGCCATCAGGAACTTTGCCGAGATGTTGGGTGCGAAAGAAGACACTTGGGGGCTGTTAATCACTCAAGGGGGAAGAAGATGTAAGCTTAAGAATACATTATTTGTTTTAAGTGTTTAAACAGATGTTCAGGAGACCGGTACTGGCACCCACAGCAAGGCCAAACTCCTCAACAGCAAATTACATTGCTTCTTTCAAATGTTTCAACAGATACAACTAACGGAGAGGAATAATTCCTTAACACCCGAACACCCGTTTCATTCAGTGCCCTCAGACAAAGAGTTATAAAACTCGCTTAGATCAGCCAACAAGTTGGAGGGGAAAATTTCTTGCGTAAAAAAAATATATATATCCTAAAAAAGCAAACAGCGGGTTGAATCATCCTGTCACAAGACTGCATGTGGCTCAAAGCCAATCATAGCTCCGCAAATAGTGGCCTGAAATGAATTGATTAGGCAGCATGAGAAAGCAGTCATCTGCAATTTGTTTAGCGGCATGTCGGTGACTGACCGCTCTCTTTCATGTGTCTCAACATGATGAGGACATGTCCTCTGGGCTAAATTCGGTGCATGGCAAAGATTTGCACTTCCAGTCGATGTGTGACGCAAAAAAAAAAAACAAAAACAAGTGTGCCAAATATTTGTTTTTCCGCCACAGAGACAAATGCCAATATTTGTCAAGTGGTGTTGAAGCCACTTGCAATGAATTAATGCTTGTCCCATCGTATTTCTTTAAGGGATTAATTCCATTGTATAATTTCTTCCTGCGGTGTGCAATTAACAACAGGCAGTCTCTAAAAATGTTCTAGTATGTAAAACCATAGTGTATATGAAAACGATATCCTTCTGCACTGATGAACAAAGTAAACGATTGGAGGTGGACAACAAATCAAGATCGGAACTGACCAAGTTAACATAATCATAGAAAATTGCAAGTTGCCGCTACCAGTGTAGAAAGCTTTGCTCTGCTGCGCTTCCTGGATCCTCACCCAGAAAGTTGTACTCGGCCATCAGTCAAATGGGTCCACGTGGAAACCGCGCGGCTATTGAGGCGGAACAAATCTTCTGCAACACCTCGCCACATTTGTCAATTATCTACCTTCTTCTTGGTTTTGAAAATGATCAATTTATATTCTATACAATGAGGGGTAGGACTAGATAAGTTGTTTACTTCTTCCTACTCCTTTGAGCATACATCTGTGATGATGAGTGGTTTTTTTTTTTTACATACTTTTGAATTTTCCTTTCATAAATTTTGCCTACCTTTTGGCAATCTGTTACTGTGTGTAATTAATATGCTCAAACAATAAACAAATCTGTCGCGAGGCGGGGGATGGACGGACTACCAATCTCCACCGCGTAGCTCCGCCTGAGTTTCATTTTCAATTTTTGGGCCTTGATTCTCAACAGGAAAATACAGAAATAGAGCAAGGCCTTTGCTTTTCCAACAATAGATTCCAACGGAAATCTGATGGACTGAGGCACTTTTCCAGTATCACGTGACACGCGTGCCGCAGCTGTATTGAAGTGGCAGCCACAAACATTGACAAACTGGACACAGGAAGGATTGTGCTATAAAATAAGTCAGGATAGAATGAATACAGAATAAATATTATACAGTACAATTATTTTTCAAAGCAAGAACTGGGTATCAGAATTTAATCCACACCAGGTTAAATACATTGACGAGTTTTGCTAAATTAGGAAACTAAAGGCTCAAGAATGTCTTAAAGTAAAAAAAACCCACTCTTGAATCATATCATTAGGTATTAATAACTGACCATATTATTCATAATGCCTACAAGTAACACCATTGACATTTCTACCCTAATACTTGTCTGACAAGAGAAGTTTGAGTAAACATCCTTGGTTGGCTTTGAACATGGAAAGAAAGTGCACAGACAACATTTGGTCAAAGTAGAAACCCCCCCCCAAAACTTTATTTACATTACAAACCACCATCGCATAGCCTACACATGGCCATTTCTTATACAAGAACTTGCTGGAAGGGCTTGTGGTCGAGGTGGGGGAATTTACAGACCTGACCAAGACAACACTCAACTTTGTGCGCTCATCCGGCCATCTATTTTCTCTGACATTTAATACCACAATGATGGCAAAACAGCCACCGCAGACAGGGGACAAACAATGTCATTTTCCTCTTGGGTTTCTATCGCGATAAAACTCAAGCCAAAACATGAGAATAAAATGCCGATTTCCATCTGGTTGCAAAACCTCCGATTTTTTTGCTCAACTTAAAGACCAAAATATGTACATTATGTGAGAGTGTTGGAACACTTTTCTTCACGAGTAGGATTTATTTTAGAATGTGAGAATGTCCCAATGACGCAAGGGGAAAACGCACTCTATCCAGCATTGCCAAATAAATACAGGACACTTGGAAATCAGTCACATCAGGCAACTAATCTTCATGCTGCGTTCGCCAACTTGCTGGTGCCATGTTACGGAACGACTGACAAAATAACAACTGTCAGAGTCAAATGCTGTTAGCCATTTTGAGTGATGGGCTTTATGATTCATGATCGTTGTCGTTGAATCTTCATCAGTTCACGTACAGCACCATCTTGTGAGAAATACATGATGCACTATTACTAAGTTTGAGCCCCCATGACTTTCAATTTTAACTCGTGTAAAGACTAAGCTTGAGTTCAGCAGTTAGAATGCGTAACGTGTGCGGATGTCCTCCAGTTTCTTGGAGACCTCGGGTGGCGTCCTGTCGAGCTCCTCTGCCACACTTTTCTGCTTGTGTGGCTCCATGCTGTTGAACTGCTCGCACAGGTCACCGTCAATCACGTTCTGCAATTTCGCCACACGAGAACAATGGCATGAGGTGACACAAGGTGATCAGATGGATTTAGGCTACGCACAAAAAAGTTCAGGATATTCCGCTCTCATGTGAAATTTCAGTCTGAAAATGCAATCTTGTGAACTGAATTTGACCGTGGTCCATTTCATGCATGGGTCTCAAACGTGCGGCCCGCGGGCCAACTGCGGCCCCCGGGATGATAATTTGCGGCCCCCGTCTTAATATGAAAGATTAATATTAGTGCGGCCCGCAAGATTGATATGAATGACTCTTGTTGTGTGCGGAGCTGAACGAACCAATCACGTGAGGTATTGACCCTATTCCGCCCCACCCATTTTTTAGAGGAAATAAAATCTGAATATGGGGATGTGCTCTACTTCACTGGGGTACGTTGGCTCAGCAGGGGAAACGTGAAGAGATTTTTTGAGTTGAGAGCAGAAGTAAAAGACTTCATGGAGAAGGACAGACATGGTAGCTGTTCCTGTGCTAAGAACGGTTCATGTTTAATGTTTCATTCATGTTCATAAAGTTAAAAGTTGAACTGTTGAATCAGACATTCATTTTAAAATTATTTTATTTAATTCATTATTTTGTGTTAAAAATAAATATATTTGAGAACATTAGAATGATTCATCAGCGCTTTTCTTGTGGAAACCCTGATGCGGCCCAGCCTCACCCAGACTCTGCCTCCAGTGGCCCCCGGATAAATTGAGTTTGAGACCCCTGATTTAATGTATCAAACACATGCGAATTTGGCCTATCTGCACTTTATTGGACAACAGTGTGTTGTGCAAAACAAATTGAAACATTGGACAATTGTGCATTCAGGAGTATAGAGAATGTCAAATTAATTTGACCTGTAAAAGCTGTGTAATTAAACGTTCATCCTGAAAAGCTAAAACTTTTGTGTTGCAACTTTGGTATCATGATGATGATGATGAAGAACTCACCTTGACAGGGAAGTAGTAGGACCTAAAGCTGAGATGGTCTCGTCCGCACAGAGGTGGGAACTCAGACCGCATGTGCATCTCTAAATGCTGGAAGAAATCATGGTCCTGGACAAAAAGAAGTGCTAAATGATTAAGAATGGCCAACCAAAACCCAACGAAAGGATTGACAGATGGCAGGGGTTTACCTCGTGTGACGTAAATGGGACCAAAATTCCGATGCCTCCAGACAGGGTGGTGTAGACCAGCGACTCTGACCCTCCTGGGATCAACGTGGTTTTCTGCAGGGACAAGATGGTCTCCCCTATGTGGTAGTTGACGATCACGTCAGCCTGGAAAACACGGACAAGCGTTCATGCTGACTCAGCTCTGTGCCGGTGACAACCAGTCATCCGGTGGTGTGTGAACGGCCAAAAAAATGTGGTGGGCTGAAAAAGTGTGGTGAAAATTGTACTACATAAATGTGTCACTGTCTGATGAAAACATGAATTTCTGCCAAAACATCATCATGCTTCTTCACTTTGTAAACCAATTAGAGGGGTTTTCTTTGTCCATGTGGCCAAGATCGGATGGGGAAAAATAAGAGCAGCTACCCACAGAAGCGAAGGTGAATAAAAACATTTGTGGATATTAAATACGGTGCCAACGTAGTACACTAGAGGTACGCAGACCAATAAATGACATTGACATCTTGCATACAATGTCAAGAAAATCCTAAAAATTGTGCTGATCACTTTTATATTTTCACAGGTTGAAGTGAACATGAGAAGGGCACTGCCTACGAATTTTGGTGACAACTGGTCACCGTTGCAAGGAAACATTAGAATGGTGGTCTCCTTCCTTCTTGACGTCGTCAGACTAATGTATGAATAAAGCATCGCCCGCCCATAAATAATGGGCGTCATATATCTTACCTTCTGTGATGCTCCATTGAGAAGCCCCCTGTCCCATAGGGCCTTGTTGCCTGTTGGATCCTCATCCACATCATCACTGGTGTTGGGAGGAAGACGCACCTGAAATGTAAATACGATAGATGCAAGTGGGTGAATGAAATGGTGTAAGGAGCTTTTGTTGATTAATTGTATACACTAATGCAAAAGTTGAATACAACAAAGAGCTGTCTGCTCCTCTGATGAGAGAAATCTCAGACTGTTCTGCCATCTATGTTATGTATTTTGTGTTTGTATTGGAAGCACCAGACAAGAGAAGAAAGATTACACGAGCTAGTAGATGCACACAATTTTGATAATCTTGTGTTCCGTTTCCAGAAGTAATTCACATATATGCAAGTCGGAAGTAAATCTCAAGTTGTAACATTTGAGTCTCACGTAAGTCCCAAAATACTGTGTGTGTGTGTGTGTGTGTGTGTGTGTGTGTGTGTGTGTGTGTGTGTGTGTGTGTGTGTAAAAGGGTAAATGAGAGGCATTAACTTTTTGCACTTTGTAGGATGTCACTTCATAAAGTCCTGTCCAGTCGACATGCTTAGTTACAGAGGCCCTGTCTCATTAATTGTGGTGGACATGCCCACAACCAGGAAAAAAAGCCAAAGCGGAGTCTGCGTATCTTGTCTGAAATTAAATAATGATTGCTTTTGGGGTAGTTTCAAGATTACGCTCTCCATGGTGTCTAATCTATCACTTTATTTTGTTCTTAAAAAAATACATTACTGACATCAAGTTCATTTTTCAGCAGCTATTGGTGAGCTACGATGTCAAGCTAACCTAGCTAGCTTGGCTTCATAGTTCACACAGCTATTTTAGCTGCATCTTGACAGATTAAAGTAAACATTGTAGATGTGTCACTTATCGTTGAGTTTCAAACATTACATGTTGTTTTGGTCTTTTTACCAGTTTCATTAAAACAGCAACACTTCGATCCAGATGTATTCATCTTTGGGAACACTTGTTCAAAGAGTCAGCCTCAAAACATGACTGTGGCCGGGAATTACCAGATTAGTGGCAGGCACAACCATTTTTTTTCCTTTCAAAAACAAAAGGCACAGTATTAAAAAAAAAAAAAGATTTTCAAATGTAAAGAGAATAATTGCCAAATATTGGAGTTAAAATCAAAACCAATTTGAGTTTTTATTTTGTTATCCCCCTCCCCAAAGTTTTTGCCAAGCAAGTCGCAAGCCATCAAATTAGTGATTAAGTCAGGCCTAAGTCATGTGACTTGAGTCCCCCACCTCTGCTTTACAGCCCATTGTCCACTACTCACAATGGTGATGTTCCCAAACTTGTCAGCAGAGGCCATGGTGTCGTAGTCTAGCAGACAAGCAGTTGTCACCCAGCGGGGACAAGTATCATCGGCAAAGATGATGAGCTGGTTCTCGTTACGCCTGTAGCGGACCCAGAAGAGACTCTCCTGTACGTCAGAAACCACCACACGCTGGCCAATGGTGTGGATGCCAGTCACCAGATTTGGAACATGCTAAGGAGCACAAAGAGAATGTAATGTCGACACACTGTACAATTAAACTCAAATCCACATTTGTGTTACCACATATAGATCAGTATCTTGTGCATAAAAATGTTAGGAAAGGAGTATTATTACATAGGAATGTTAAGGGGTGATTTGATAATTGTGTCCAATGGGGTAAATGACAAGCTTTTGTCTAAAACAGCTACAGTCACTGCTGTGTGGTAGTCGGCCACTTACCTTGTTCTCACACTTGCGCAGCAGTTTCTTTTTGCCCATGTCATAAATTCTCAGGAGTTTCCCAACTCCCACCAAGGCTCGCCCCTGGAATGGAGCGATGGCCAATGGCACATCCTCCACTGGGGTCTGTCAGAAAGAGATTGGGATTTGGGAAGATGTTTAGTCAGCTTCTGTTAAAATCTGAAATCCCTGCTTTGACAAGATCTGCCTGTTTTTAAAACTAGTGACAACTCGCACAGCTAAATATTTTAGCTTTGAGCATTTGTTGTGGAAATGTCTTTTTGCACATGTTTCTGAGTCAGAAACATCTTTAGAGGTAACAGAGAAAAACAAGTCAGAGAGAAGTATGCCTTCAGTAAAGCATCTTTTGTCTACCTGCTCCTTGACTCGATATCATGGCGGAAAAACTTGAAAGAGGCCGCCCCCCCTCCCAGTGAAATACCATAAGAGTACAAAGCATAGCATTCACAAACAAGGCACTCACTAAACACCTATGTAAATATTTTGACGAGCATGGGAGGCAATCACTGCAATCAAACAATTTCTGTAACTAATAGGAAGACTTCTGCACCTGTCAACAGGTATTTTGCAGCGCACAAACAATGCAGCCCTGCTTATAATTTGTACAGCTCTAGGTTGTAAGTGGCTAACACCGCAATGTACTCTTGACTGATGGCCACCGGTAACATGAGGGCTCAATCATATCCTTATCACCTCCATTGTTTCTTTTGTTACATGCAAAGTGCCCAAAGACTGAATGCTGAAGCTCCAGGAAGTGACATCTGTATGTATGTCCATCCATCCATCCATCCATCCATCCATCCATCCATCCATTTTGCTGATCCGCTTTATCCTCACAAGGGTACATCTGTATGTGTGATAGCAAATTAACACTACCAACTCTTATGTTCTCTACGTCTATCTGGGTTAGCAAGGAGAAATCCTGGCCTGATTAGTACTCACATGGACAAAACTACGTTATAACCGGACATACTGCAACGTTTATCACTCCCATAAATCAGTCATATAAGCAAATGTTTTTCAACATCTCCGTCAAAAAAACATTACTTTTCGCCAATTTCAGATTAACACAGCATTGTGTACTACATAGACCATGAGCCTTTGGGAAGCTGAGCCAATAGGAGCACATGATAATTAAATGACTGAGCAATCCTACTACAGTACTTTGTCAATGCTCTTATATACCAAAACACAATATTGTGCTTTTTTTTCAGTGCGACCCCCCCCACCATATCGTGAGGCTTTATACAGCAACGTGAGATTTTTCTTTTGTATCGCCAACCTCTGCACAATACCTTGATAATTATCATATCGTGAGGTTAATATCGTGATAATATTTGATCGTGATGTTTGGATGGAGAAAACTCAAATCCACCTTATGCACAAACTCGAGCTTTTCCCCGCCACCAGTGAGGCGATAAGTGTAGATGAAGCCGCCCCCAACTGATCTAGGGTTCAGGATCATGTCTCTGGCCACTCCCACCAAGACATACCAGTCGTCACCTGCATTGTGGAAACGACACACTGCAACACTAGGAAAAAGTGTGCACAAAAACGTGTATTGATTAGAATGGGACATGTAAATGAGTATATTAAGATCTCTCTATCCTTCAGACCTGTCAGAAAAAGTAATCTAGATTTATGGCTAAAACAAACAACATACCTGAAAGCAGCTTCATTTTGCTCTAACTGCACTTGGTCCAGAGTTGCACCCTGAATTGGGTTGACCAGCCGCACAAGCGAGGCCCACTGCCTCGCGCCAGCTTTTGGTGAGCCAAAAATGGCTTCTGGGAGATTCTCATTGAGGAAGGCGGCTGCCATCTCAGCAGCCAGTTCTCGTTCATCCTCACCTGCAGCCTCCACCATTTCCTGCAGGCACAAGAGCAGCAACAAACAAAATGCATCAGTTGGAAGCTTGAGACGGTGCTGACTTACTCTGCAAAGTCCATTGAAACAGTTACGTGTGAAATCAGATCAACCTATTTCAAGTCTACAAAGACAGGCTACAGGTCTGGCAGGCATGTGAGATGGTACCTGCTCTTCTTGCATGACAAAATAAAACAGAATATTCTTTTTAATAACATGACAACATCCAGGGGCTTGTATCCCTCCTTGTTTTGGTTCCGGTGTGTCTGCTACAAATAGCTGCCAGACGTGCCTACCTACAGTATGGTGCATGACAGGCATAGTTCAATCAAGGATGTCATCGAAATAAGTAAACTAACTTAGAATTTGAAAAATATGCCAGCCCTATTAAAAAATCCTTGTTAAAAAAAAAAGATCTGTTCAACTAGAGACTACACCAGATAACATCATGGATCCGAAAGCATCAGGAGCCACAGTGTCAGCTTCCACAGCTCCGCTGATGATACACAGGGCCTGTTGATACCCTTTTAAATTTTATTTCAGATATTAAGTCATGAATGGCGGGGAATTTCCTACAGCTCAATCAAGACAAAAATGAGGTTTTAGTTATTGGCCCTGAAGATCAGAGAGAGAAACTTTTACCCAAACTACAGTATCGTAAACCCTCACAAGGTGTGAAAAACTTGGCCATCATTTTTACTTTGATCTTAGTTTTATTTCTCATATTAAAAACAACCAAGATTGGTTTTTATCATCTCAAGAACATTGCCAGAGTGCGCCCGTTTCTCTCTCAGGCCACCACGGAAGTGCTGATGTATGCTTTTATTTCCTGTCGCTTTGATTACTCTCATGCCCTGCTCTCTGGTCTTCCTAAAAAGACTATTCTAAGCTTGCAAATACTTCAAAACTCAGCCGCCAGAATCTTGACAAGGACCAGAGGGCGGGAACACTTTACACCAGTGTTAAAATCACTGCATTGGCTCCCTGTGTGTTTTAGGATTGAGTTTAAAGTGCTTGTATTAGTTATAGTGTGTGTGTGTGTGTGTGTGTGTGCGCGCGCGCGTGCAGGAGAGGGTCCTCTTTTTATGTTGCAAATGTGCATCTATTAAATGAATTTGCAAAATGCAACCATATGTCTGATCATGCCTGCCATGGCTTTTCTCTAGGATATCATCCATTGTGACATGATTATACAATGATGGCTGTGTGCAGGAGTGAGTAAATCGCATACAGTAGCAAGACTTAATTTAGGTCCAGTAACTATTTGCAACCAGCCACATTACTACCAACAGCATCAGTTGGAAATATGCTAAATATCAATTTGCCACAATGCGAAAGCCTGTTGGTCTGATTATAAATTATACCGTCCTGAACTGGAATGCCTTTCAACAACAAGATTTATTCAACAATCATCATTTATAAGTAGTTTATCTTTCCGAAACCAAGTTCACTAGTTATGTAACTAAAAAAGACAGCTAAAGGAAGTACCGTAAATTCCGGACTATAAGCCGCCACTTTTTTCCCAAACTTTAAACCCTGCGGCTTATACAGTGATGCGGCCAATTTATGTAATTTTTCTAGCGGCCGCCAGGGGCGCTCGAGTAGAAAAGGTAAGATTAAGACCGGTGGAATATATGCGTCGAGGAAGACTGCAACTTCTTGTCTTGTGCATAAATTAAATTAGCATGAACATACCCTCATCATGGAAAATGTAAAAAGAAAGGCATATGACGCATTGCTATTCTGTTGCTAGCGTGTTGTTACCATGTTGCTACCGTTTTGCTGCCGCGTCACAGGCACCGTTTGGGAAGAAAGTTATATTATTATTATTATTGTTAAGTTATATTATTGAAACTTTGAAAATTCTCTCTGTGTACCGTGTTTCTTTGTAAATATGTTTACATGTTTTAATGTGGGCACATGCGGCTTATATACAGGTGCGGCTTGTGTATGTACAAAATTGGTTTATCTCTAAAAATGTAGTGGGTGCGGCTTATAATTAGGTGCGCTCTATAGTGCGGAAATTACGGTATGTCCAAAATGAAATCTTAATTCAGAGAAGAAATTAGACCCATGGTCTTAATCCCTAAACAAAGGCTACTGTGCCTAAGATTACAAATACTAAAATGAACACAAAAGAACACAGAAAAAGGAAACAAGGCTTAACTCTCGCCGATTGAAATATGAGCATGTCTGTGTGCCCAAGGGGTGATAATGTGAACTCAGCCAGATTGCAGACAGTCCAACAGGAAAAGGTCTCCCAAGAAACAGTCTGCTGGGACGGAAAAGTTTTTTTGATTTTGTTTGAAGCCCTTGCAAAATTTACTGCATACTATAATAACTACACATAAAATTTGGTGAAAATGGATTTTTAAGATTAAGCTCTCTGCCGTCTGTTGCCAGACTCAAGGCAATGTTACGGCCATATTTTTTGAATAAGATTCGACCTCTGAGAGAGGATGATTTGCTGCTCGTCACCGGTGGCCCACTGCGTAGTAAAATGTCCTGTTAATGTCTGTGGGGCCATACAGCTCGTGGTTACCATTAGGGTTCGGATCGAGGCAGCACAAAATCTGTTTCGCAGGAAGTTCCTGCTTAAACTTTGTCTATCCTGTCACGTGGTACACAACTGCACCATAACAACTACCAAAATACAGCTTCCGCGAGTGATACTCTTGCAATGTTAATCTACGATTCTATGAGTTCAAGTGGTAACAGATGTTTGCCACGCCCCAAGCGTTGGCCATAATTACGACTCCGTCTGCCTATTTTCTCACCCCCAAAAATGTATTTCATACCTCAGCCATCTGTTGTTTCCTTTGAGCTTTGGTCGCCTCGGTGTAGGCATTATGGTCAGTCTCAATCAAAATTAGGTTGTTGGTCTCTGGGTGGATCACAAACTTCCTGGGAGTGTACTGCAGGGGGAAAGCCACCTGGTTGAAGACTGCTCCAAGTTTCTCTAATGCCAAGATTCTGTCAAGCAAACCATGACAAGGAAGTTGATGATGAGGGCCAGGTGGATACAAATCTTTCTAATACCGAAGGAAGACAAGGCACTGATAGACACACGGATAACTCTCAGGAGCAGTTGTATGGTCGGTAAATCATAAAAAGCAGCCCCGGAAGGAACATCTATACCTAAGTGTGTTGGTGGAGATGGCCACTATGCCTTCTGGGCATTGCTCGGAGGCAAAGCCCGAGGCATACTCCAGGGTCTCATATGACAGAGGCGTCAAATGGAAACGAGACTGATACGAGTAGCTGAGCCAGGAACGACTGGACATGGCCAGGACCTGATGATGATAAGAGACAGTTTGACTTAGTATTTATATATTCTTTGTCATAAATACGGTGTGTTTTCAGAACATTTTCAGAAACATACAGCGTCCTGTCCCTGCATCTTGACTCTGAAAAGCTTGACAGGCCGTGAGCCCAGGTAGCGGGTTCTGGTATCGGACAGATCACCGGTGACTGGGTCCAAGACAGTCCTCAGCAGTACACCATTCTACAACAGAGAATACACAGACACTGTTCAATGACAAGGCCTACAATTTAAAAATAAATGAAACAGTCTTTCCAAAGGATTACCACATAACTGTAGATATTGCTACCGATAAAATTGTGTCCCTGCAAGAAATTGGGCTCTTGAAATAGCTTACAAAAGGGCGAGCTGTGATTTCTAGAACGTTTGGATGGTGGTTGCTCGCAAGTAAACATGCATTACTATGACTAAATATCAAGCCGCCATGTCTTCTTCCAATTTATTCCGCTTCCGTGCATACATGCTGCTTAAAAATGGGAAACAAAGAACAGATGTAAAAGAAATATTACTGCTTGATGTGAACCACCCAGTCTGTTGACTGAGACCGTTCGACTGCCAATATTACAGCAGTAATGAAAACATGGTCTACCAAGTGTTTAGGAGTTATACTATGCCATTATTGCTATAAGTAAGCAGAAATTGGTTGGTTTGTTTCATTTGTTTTATTATTGATGATCTCAAAGATGTATCTTACCTGAAGCCCTATGTTGAGGTAGAGGAAGCCGATGGTTCCTTTCTCTCCAATTTCGTCCTGCTTCTCAACTCCTCCCATTTCAACAATACAAAGACTTTCTGGCTGGGCTGGGAGAGCCTGCATACTCAATGGCTGCAAACAATCCTAAAAGAGAAAAGATTTGAGCAGTGTTTTCTCCTAAATTGTAAGGAATTTAATGTTGCACGTGTTCCGATTATGCAACACATCAGCAAGTTTGGTTTTGGCATGAAAGACCAATGGCACAGGTGTCAAGGCAAGGACAGATGTGGCCACGAAAGCAATTCCAGCATGTCCACTTCCATGATGTTTGCTGAAGTCTGAATCAAAATGTAAAATTGTCATATATAATGTAATAATTGCCCGAAGACAGCTGGGATAGGCTCCAGCACCCCCCGCGACCCTAGTGAGGATCAAGCGGTTCGGAAAATGGATGGATGGATAATTACAATGTTTGAACAATCCATTATCCTTGACTTCTGATGTCAAAACTAGTTATCCATCTATTTGATGTTGGCTGTGTATGTAATATGTGGAGGTGGTTAAACATAATATGGTTTCACAAAATTCAGCCATAACAGCCCTCCAAGGGAAACCGTAACTACAATACAGCGACAAAAATGAGTTTGACGCCCCTGACCTAAGGCAACATGGCGCCATCAACCTGTTTCAGTCAGCTCGTCAACCTCCCAGTCATAATTGAAGTCTAAAGGGAGATTCACCAACCTCTTCTGTACAACCTTTCAGACTCTCCTGAAGTCACCTAGATGGGCATTTTTAATCATAAATATTATTTTATTATTAATGTGGTGATGTAAGGCACTCCAAGTTTGACCTACAAATTAAAAAAATAAACTTTACACATCAGCCTAATGTTTGAAGCTGAGGACTAAGGCTCAACCATTATTTGAAATTTAATCATGATTGACTTCTCTCGATCTTAAAAACATTCTAATAAAAGAAAAACAATAAATGCACATCATGGTGTGGTGTATTTACATGTTTCTTGTGAAATTACCCTAAAGGCACCATGTTTCTTGTATAGAAAGCTTGTTGCATATGTAATTCTGCCATCCATGAGCGTGCTTTGTATTCTGCGTTAATTCACTTGTGTTCTAATTCTAAGTCTGTACTCCACAGGTGTCAAACCTAAGGCACGGGGACCAGATCTGGCCCACCACATCATTTTAAGTGGCCTGCGAAAGCAAATCAAACATTTCAAACAAACAAACTTCCATGATGCTTGCTAATATCTGTACCAATTTTTTTAAATTCTCAAATAAATAAGAGATATTTTAAGCAAACCCCTCATTAAAGTAACTTAAACAATAGTTGAATAAACCATTATTCTTGACTTCTTTATATGGTTTCACAATCATAACAGCCCTCCAAGGGAAATGGTAACTACAACGTTGCCCTCAACAAAAATTAGTTTGACACCCCTGCCGTACTCCATCCAAGGCATGGCACCACGCTGCCCCAAAGAGGCCATAACTCACATGGCAGGAACAGCTGGCATTTGTTTTAGTTTTTTTGTCTTGCTATCATTTTAGTCAATTCTTATTTTACTTTCTTACATCACTCATTCCCAAAGACACATTTATGTCTTTTCAAACTCCACACAGTCAATCACATTGATTTTTCGTCTTTTCAAGTTACATTTAAAATTGAGCTTTCAAGGATTCAAGGAATTTTCTTTCGCTTAAATTTCAAGAAGACAAAGACTTTTTTTTTCTCATAGCAGCAGATATTTCCACATAATATGGCATGAAATGCAATCCCGAAGTTCTAGGTTAGCCCAGTAATTCCCAAGGCTTGTGAAAATAAGGTAAAATAAATATGATAACGAGATATGGGTAATCCATCAAGGGATCCAACATATGTTTCGGTTCAGGTAGACGTTAACATGAACGGTAGATTCCATTTAGTATTTTGGAGCTTTGGAAAATCACTCTTTTTGATGTTGTTCCATGCGTTCCCCTAAGGCAGGATTTTTCAACATGCTTTAACTCCTCCACTTTCCAGTTGTCAGTTCCATCCTTTCTATCTCTGTACTGCTTATGCTCACAAGGGGGTGCGAGCATACTGGAGTCTATCCAAGCATCTCAGTAAAGATGATGTCATGTAACGAAGACGTCTACGAAAGACGTCACATTATTGCTGTACATAATAAATGGCCTGGTTGTGTGGTTCAATTACATTTTTACCATGCGGCATTGTAGTATTTTTCTAATCGGCAGGTCAAGTGGCTAGTTAACCTTGAAATATTTGTTTTAATACCACTTGTTCTCAAATTGAAAGCTTGGTAAAATGTTTACACAGTAGAGGGACTTAGTATAAGGACTAAAATCTACTATTAATAAATCTGGCCAAGAACGACAGAGATGACTGATGTTAATTATTTCAGAACGACAACGTTCTGTAACTTAAAATAAACATCATAATAATAATAAAACTGTTATTCGTACCGAAGGGTCCAGGGATATGATTCGAACCGTGTTGTCAACCAGTCCCACGGCCAGGAAACGAGAGCGCTGTTCACCAGGAGGAACATTGGCCAAACTCATGCAGACCACATCTGCAGACATCTCCTTGCGCTCGGTATACTCGTTCAGCTGGCCTGACTGAAGAAATGGAACAGAAACATCCATCACATAGATTGTACAGTACTTGTCAGAAACAAGTACCGGTACCCAACACAACTCTATGCATTAAACCACTTTAAAAACAACCAGAACTGCAAACCAAGTGCTGTAAATATATGTATTATTGGATTATTATATATTATTAGATTACAAATAAGTACAAAAAAATACAGTCATTGCAGTCTGCATGATTAGCAGATTATCACACAATTGATCAAAAATTACTTTGTTCAAATGTTATGCCATAACCATACCCCTTTGAACTACAAAAACAAATGCAGATGTAATTTGGCGGTCGTTGATGTGAAAGACTTACGATTTACAAAAAGTGGAACATTATTGTAAAGTTGAAAAAATGTTTTCAAATACTGTATGTCTTTTGGGTTATCACTATCAACTTTGGACAATGAGACTGAAAGGTTGCAAAAGGCGGGGATATAAAAAGTCAACACACCCCTGCTGTTCCAACGCGATTTTTTTTTTAAACCAAGATTAATGGGTCTATTTTCCGGAATATAGATCACGGTGGATTATAAATCACACCAGTCAAAAAAATGCATCACCAAGAGGGAAAAAAAACATAAATAGAGCCAATGGCAGGACAAACAAGGCCGGAGAGACTCCTTTGAGCCATAAAATTACTACATTTGCATAATGTCACGGACAGCTTCAGTACAAACTGTGCAGCAGTGTTTCAACTACGCACAATTTTTTAGCGTGATTCCAGCAGAATTCCGACAGACAAGCAGGCAAAGCTCCTTGTTGGATTGACGTCAGAGAAAGCAGTGAGGTAAAACTTCTCAAGATGATGTAGAGAAAGGTCCGGATCAATACCAGCAGTAGTGAAAGTTAAGATGATCAGCTAGTAATGGTCAGCTGCTCAGCCTAAGGTGCAATAAGTGCGGGTCCTGGTAACTAAACCCCACAAACAGTGTGGGTACACTGTACATTAACAAATCGACATTAATAAATATTTGCTTACCGGGTCCATCTCAAAATAGACCAGCTCACCACCTGTGAGCGCAATAACCACTTGCCGCTGGTTCACAGCACAACGAACAATGGTCTTTTTGCCAGGAGTCTTCCACTCGTTCACACGCTTGTCTGCTCTAATGTGGCGGATGCCATCCGGGTACACCTATAATGACCGGAAGCACATGAGATGCAATCGGTTAAGTTTATCACACTTACAAAGTTCAGAGACCATTTTCAAGGAAAATGGCACATACCTGAACGAGGGCATCTTCACCCAGTAGCGAGCAGGAGAGTGTGGGAGTTGTTCCCAGGAATCCAGAATCTGTCACTTCCTCTACAGTCTCGCCAATGGACAGAACCAGGGTAGCATTGACGAAAGACACGATGATATAGGCATCAAATTCATCTAAAAAAAGAAAGGGAAAGGAGCACTGGCTAAGAATAGACAGTTGAGGTGTGTTTACAATTGTCAAAAGCTGAAGAAAAATACTAGATGAGAAGGGTAGACTGGACTTCAAAAAGGGGAAAATGAACAACTTTATGTGTCCTTATGAAAGGTACATTCTGCAGTCAAATATAAATCTGGACTGATCCAATATAATATTCCAAGCAAAGACCATTTCAACTGTTATATAAACTTCTCAGTCATTTGCCAAAGTTTGAGTTATTTTTCTCAAACCTGCAATGTGAAAAAATGTACATGACGGTTGGTTATCTGGGGGGGGACTGAGCTGGGGGTTTAAATATAGCTTTTGTGACACCAATTCTGGAACATTTAGGACATATGACACATGTCATTTTCCACTGATTGGGCCAAATTGCATGAAAATAGGAAATACACATGGGATAATGGTTTGCTATGCTGGGGTTTCAGATGTTTTGACTGATGTCCACAGTAGCTATTGCGGCAACGGAACAACAATTTGACAGAAAATGTAGACGAGGCAATAGTGTTCAAACCAAAAAATTGTCCTTTCATATGGCAGTGGGGCCCAACGACAGAGTAGCTATACAGATTAGCTACACATAGATCAGAAAAAGGCACTTGATAAACGTTTTGTGAGTACTTCAGGGTAGGGTTGCCACTAAGGAATCTTTTTAGAATGGATTATTCCATCGATTACTCAAGTAATCAAACAAGGGACATTGTTGCCAAAGAGAAGTATTGCTGCAGTAAGTTGCTTGCTGTGAGCATTAGGCCATATTATCTGCCACCGGAGGTTTCAAAGATTGTTGCCATAGAAGAGAAGCCAACCTCCAGAACATCTCCAGAACTTCCATATCCAATTTGTCTGAATTTACATATTTTTAAATATTTTGTCAAGAAAATTACCACGTGATGGCTATTGCCTAGAATGTAGTGTAACTGGACATCCACTACAGTAGGTGGCAGTGGCACTTTTTTTTTCAAGCAAGGGACTCTACAGACACGCCATACCATTATGATGCGTGTCAACATTATAAATGTGGTTAATGATTTGTTTCGAAGTGAAAGAATAATGTTCTTACCTTCGATATGTCTGCGTACTGTCCACACAGCATTGGGGTTACCTGGCAGCTCAGACACAGCCATTTCGGAAACCTGTTGAAAGTAATTAAAAACATGCATCCACCCATTATCTTCAGAGGCAGGGGGTGAGCGGTATCTACCATAAACATACAACGGGTTTCCTACAGGTTTCTTCAAGTTAAAGATTTTTAAGACTTATTTTTCAGACTTTTTTTTAACTTCACTATTTCACAGCCATATTGGCAAAGAAAAACTAAATCCATGAATTTTATTATATTTAACCTTGAAATGTGCTCACCATGTAAGAATTCGCAAAATTATTAACTTAGGAGAGGCATTTCAACATTGTACATTGCGCACGTACAAACAAGTACGCACACCTATTTGTTTCTTGTTGCACTGAAGCATCGGGAATCTGAGACAGACCACTGACAGAACAAAAATTGAGACCTTAAAATGAGTTTCTTAAATAAAGACTTTTCCAAGACTTTAAGGTTTTATTTCCAAATTCATGAATTCAATGCTTTTAAGACTTTTAATAACCCACAGGAATCCTGATACAAGCATATGTTGGAAACTGGTTATAAAACCGATTTAACAAACTAGTGACATCCAATCGGATGTTTTTGTTTTTTTACTGCCACTAAAGTTTGCAAGATAAAACAAAAGACAACCCAAGCATCCCATCAAAAGAAATTGCGTGCGATGTGTGACATTCATGGAGTGCCTTGATTCACCAATCCATCTGTGCGAGTTAATCACAAACACTGGTATCATTTGATAACATTTGGGGTTTGGATGAGAAGTAGCGGTTGTCAGTCAACCCTGATTCAACCCAGTGTGACTCTCACAATGGACGGCACAAGATCAACAAGTTCAAAGTACCACGCACACACAGGCAAAGCCCCAAACCCATCACACGTATACACAGAGTTTGATCATAAATACATGGATAATTTAAAGAGAACTACCTCTTCACTGACACATTTGCCTAATGCAGACTACAGGTGGGGTTCTATGAGGTATGTGATGTTCACTTGCTACTGCAATAAAAAATATGCCAATATAGATGGTATTCCTTACGTCATCATACACATCATTATCACTGGTAAAAAAGTATTTTTATGTCCAGAGGACACAAAATTCAACTGTGTAGGTTCAGCAGTGATTATTGAGAAAATAAATGTGCTGCAGTGAAAACTATAATTCGATTACACTGAAGTCTTCATCTTTTGTTAAGTGAGAAGAGGTCATTTTAAAAATAATGATAATTTACACGTGTTTACCTCCAGTCCATGTCTAAGAACCCTTAAAGTAGATTTGGGTCCTCGTCCACAGGCCACATAAAGCTGTGGCGTGTCTTCATTGGCCAAATCAGCAATCTATCAGGAAAAATAGAAGAGTGGACATAAGGGCTGCAACAATATCAAAATCTCATGGTACAATATCTTCAAGGTATTGGGACCGTGGTACGGTACTGTTATGCTTTTGTTCTGCAGTGACACCACGTTTAAAATGAACACCCACCTGACAGGACATGATGGGGGACAAGTTCTCCTGTTCATCAACCAGCACCAGATTCTTGAGGGGACGGGGCTGGAAGAAGAAGGTGTCCCCTTCTTCCAGAGGCATGGCAGAGGAGAACTCGGGCTCCTCATCATCATCACCCAAGTGGGCAATCTGGTAAAGGTAACTAGAAAAAGGTCGAGTACAGCATTATTCATCATGATGTACGAGGAAAAACAGAAATACAGATTAAATATGTGAAACACAACCAAGAGGAAACCCTAGTAGGTGATAACTGTACTATATTAAAAACAATAGTGACATCCTTTCAAAATAATCCCCAAATATAAGAGACTTACTGATTTCCAAATTCTGAGGCCACAAACAGGAAGCCAGTCTTCAAAACACACATGGCTGTTGCCACGGGGATTGTGTCAAAATACTTCAGCCTGATTTCTGTGACCTAAAAATTCACAACAGATATATTGGAATGTATATTTTTTATTTTATTATTTTAAACACATACAAATGCATATTTGTGTGCAGTGGAATTGTTTAATATGCTCCAGTGCAATCTTGTTACCGGTCACACAAAAAAGAATATATATCAACAATTCACTCCATATTTATCATACAAGGAATTCATGCATTTTGCTCACCATTTCTTCATCAGTTTCCAAGGTAACCTTAAAAATGTCACCTTGCTCAGTTTGGGCTAGGAAGAAGAACATGGACTTGGTCTTGTGGGTTGCTGAACAAACAAATATCATACCACGCTCTGGGTCGTCCAGGTCGTTCTAGCAGAGAAAAAAAAAATACTCATTTTTTAGAACATCACAATGAAGTTGATGCACATTGCATTAAGCTCTTCAATCGGTCTGCATTAAAAGTCTATCTCAACATTTGTTGACATTTTCTTCCAGCATGATAGCAATGTCTTGTATTTCAGACAAGCTCCACGCAAAGTTGTGATCAGTTCCATTCAGAGGTTTCTGTCATATGTACCGGTAATCCAATTCTTTCCAAGCGTTCACACTGGCAATCTCATGTAACCGGCTACATATGGGCACCAAATTCAATTTGGTGCAAAGGTGGCAAGGTTTAAGGTTCACCTTGTCATTCCAGCTACCATGCCAGTGAATGTTGTTTCAGTGTAGAAACATCATTAACACGGCAATGACAAAGTGCAGGCCCGTTCATGAAGCATTTCTGTATCTTAATCTCTGCTCAGGCCCTTCTGTGTGGTACTTGCAGGTTTTCCTTGCATGTTTGCCTGTTTATGTTTTTTTTGCCCAGGTACAAACACAGATTGTGAGCACAAATTGTCATTTGGTCACCTATGTCCAGCTCATCAATAACCCGAATGTGGACAGAAGATATAGTTCCAAGAAAAAGTATATGAACTACTGGAATTATACAGGTTAACACATGGTCAGTCAATACTTGAATTTTTTGGGGGCCACGTTGTACAATTGTGAGAGGCATTTTGTGCAAAAATTGCTTTTTTGTGTACTGAATAATACACTGTCTCAATTGTGACTGGACAAACAAGCTGGCATGTAGCTGAATCCAATCGCAATAAGATGGCATGTTTTACTACAAATACCGAAATTTTGCTTTTCTGGCCCACTGTGGAGAAAAAACAACTGTACGTGCTAGGGAAAAAATGACTGCAATTTTCAAATCAGCATGCCAGTTTTTGTTTTATTCAGCATAAATCTGTAACTCAACAGTTTTGGGGGCGAAATTGCTCCCCAGTGTCATCAATTTAGACTTTGAATGAAGCAGCACACATTCCATACCACAAGATGCAAACCACTCATCAGCAAAAATAATTGGAAGGCCAGTTTGGATTTTGCTAAGTATAGAGATGAGCCACAAAGTTTTATGGACTGATGAGACCTAGATTGACCTACATCAAGGTGACAGAAAGGCCAGTGTTTGAAGAAAGAAAATAATATGCTTGTGATCCAAAAGACACAAGCTCATTTGTGATGTAATGGGCTTGAATGGCTGCTTTTGGAATAGGCTTTATTGATGATGTAACTAACTCATGATGGTAGCAGCAGAATGAATTCTGAAGTCTACAAAACCATGTTGTCTGTCAATTTACAGAAAAACAGATCCAACTATAATTTGGAAAAGCATCATGCAATAAGACAATGATCGCACAAACACACTGCCAACACAACAAATGTCTTCATCAGGTGGAAAAAGTGGAAGGTCTGAGACTGGCCAAGTCAGTCAGTCATTGGGCCTTAACCCAAGAGAGCATGTATTTTACTTCCTAAACAGGAGACTGAAGGGAGAAAGCCCCAGAAACAAACAAGAACTGAAAGAGGCTGCAGAAAAGGTCTGGAGAAGCATTTGAAATGAAGAATGCAAGACTCTGGTGACGTTCAAGGCTAGGTAGTGCACCCAATATGCTCGCAAATGCGGTCAACTTTTCAGTTGTGCTGGTAAAAATGTCATCCGGTCACACGAGCGCAAGTGCATGTTTTACTGCTCCTACTGGTACATGTGGGGAAAAATATACAGTGAAGGCTTGACTCCAACTCTGTCAGAATGTGCTCATAAGGAGGACGCCCGTTTATGATGTTTATCATGTTAAATTGTTCCTGTATAAATTACATGTTAAACAAATGTGTCCATTTCCACAGTATTGGTATTGTTCCTGTATAAATTACATGTTAAACAAATGTGTCCATTTCCACAGTATTGGTCACTTAACTAGCACTATTTGCTTTATAAACGATAGCTTCCCATTCAGCTTGCTCTCAATCACTGATACGCTCACAGCTCGCTCCGCATTTTGACAACCCAGATTGTGCGTTTGTCAACTTATGTGGTTCAAACGGAAAGGGTCATAAAACACAGACATGACATTCAATATTGACACCCTCTGCATTCGGCGAGACACGAGGTGCATTCAAATAGTCTGACATTTCAATAAGAATGGAGAGACAGTCTATGGCCATACAGCTGCAAATGAAAGACAGTCCGGGATCCTGATCTTGAGGTTAAACAAAGCCATACCAAAGGTCATGTTTGAGTACATGATCACAAATAATGTTCTAAAAAGCAATAACAATGGTAACAATTGTATGTTATGCTTTTACTTCTGAATCATACATTTTAATCAAATTAACAAGTAATATCGTCGGCCACATAGCACAGTTGCCAGAGTCATTTTTTCAATATTTTTGGAAGACATGTTAAAATACAATTTTTAAGTAACCAAAAGGAAAAAGACCCAATAAAAATTTCAATGTGCTCTTAAAATTGTGTTGCGGTTTTTTTCATGTTCTCCAAAAATACTGAAAAGTGACTTTGGCAATTATGCGGCCAACGACGAAAAAAGGGGTGTGACCAAATGATGTGTTAGTGTGACTAAATGAGAAAGTTGCTAGCACAAGTGCTAGCAGGTGAAAGGTTAGGGCCCCGCATCATATTTATCAATAGTCTCCCCTTGACTTGAAGATCAGCACATCTATTCCGAAAACCATAAAATTCGCTGTTGCCTCTGTAGATGTATGGACAGTATGACTCACCCTGCGACGTGGGATAGGACAGCGAATGTCAGGTTGGTCTCCAAAATTCTTATATGTGATGTAGTTTTCGGAGCAGATGAGAACTCCACTTGGCCCATCGGAACCACCAGGAACTAGATATGAAAGAGGAGAAAGGTGAGTGTTACCTTGCCTTATTAGTTCATTCCGGTCACAATTTATTGAATATTTATTCCTCATAAAAACAGTACCCAGATTTTCTTCTGTATTGAATGCTGCTTCGCACACAATCAACTTGGAACATTTTCCTACCTGTGATGAGAAAGTTTCCATGTTCTTCTAGAGCCTCGCTGTACTTGCGGACCACGTGATTCAAGCCAAGGTCCAATTCATAGAAGGTGAGTGTCTGTTGCGTGTTGGCTGCGGCTTCTCCAGTAGGGTCATTGTCCGCTTCCTGTTAAATGCGAAGACATCATAAAAATACATCAATAATAAAAAGGACCCAGTCAGAGATAGCAAGGTTTTTTTTTAGTTAAGGTCAGAGAAGAGACAGTACAAACTCATCACATGATGTTAAATTTACATGCTGGTACCTCATAGTCCATTTCAAGACAAGCGAACATGGGATTTTCAAAGCCAACATCCACACCCACTACATGGTAAACCAGTGTGTTGGCCTTGTGGGCCTCCAGTGGGGAAGAGATGGTCAGTCGTGCAGCTGCATCTCTGTTCAGAATATAAACCAGCTTCTGTTTTTCTATTGCTCCTACACAAGGGAAGGACAAAGACAGCTCACGTTAATGTCACCACTTGTGCTGAGCGATTTTGCAACATAACTGAGTTGTGATTTGATAGTTTTCCGACACATCTTTACCCATGATTAATGTTTCATTTTGCTGTCCTTTATTTTTTGGTTTGAGACTGTTTCCTTGGTTCATTCAATTAACGTATTTTTCTGACTATAAGTCTCACTTTTTTTTAAATAGCTCGGCTGGTCCTGCGATTCACACTCAGGTGATGCTTGTACATATTGAGAGAGAGAGAGCGAGAGCGAGAGACCAGATTCTTTGGCGTAGCTAAGGCCTTGTTTTTTTTACATTTTTTCCCTAATCATAGCCTTTTCCATTTGAAAATTGCATCCTAATAGGTGTTGATTTGACTTTGATTAATTGTTCAGCTATAGTCACCATGGTGTCGTTTGAGGAAGAGTAATTATTTAAATAAAAGAACAAACTACGGCTATCTTATGCACGCACCATTCAGTATCTAAAGACCCTAAAAAACTTTATTGAACATACCTATCATGACAGCTCTGCCTTTGGGGTCCACTGCCAAAAACTGTCCTGGGACAATGCGGCGACAACCACTCTTCCCAAATGTCTCCTGGTGAATTTTCTCAAACATGTTTTTGGACGGATGATATTCCAAGATAACGATACGACCGCTGTCACTTCCAACAACAATGTAATCTACAAAACAAAAGCATTGAGAATGGTGAATACAGGAGACTCTGGTTAACCTACAATGTTTTGATTTTTATCTGGCTTTAACGTTATACCTCCACATCGGGGCATCTGTGATGGATAAGGCAAAGTAACATTAACCCCGAAGCAGAAATGTAGCTTATATACCTTTGGTTCCTCCTGTGAGTCTGAAGGCCATTAGTGAACGCACAATACCAAACACTTCCATTGTGAGAAGCGTGTGCACCTTTCCCGTGTTTGCGTCTGGCCTCAGCAACTCTATGATCTTTCCTCTGGAAACAACAATCTCCTGCATTTTGGTTCCTCCAAAAACAAATAAACAAAAAAATAAAAATTAACAAATGGGACACAAAACACAAAAACAGGTCTCACATAAGATAAACAAATTTCAGGTCAATCTGATGAGTTCCACTTGAAAGAGAAACACTGTAGATGCTTCTAAATGTTTTAAACAAAATCCACACTAATGTATACATCGTATAAAGATGTATACTGATGGCGTGACGCACACATTAAATGTCTGAAAAGTTCAAATCTAAGCTTCGCGTTTTCCCTTCAAAATGATCCACCTGGAGTCTCGCGCACTTTATTTCATGAGACCATGAGTGTGAATAGTAGTTAAACTTTTTGTTATTGTAAAGTGTCCTTAAGGCGCGTTCCCACGTTGCAATTTGTTTTATGCAACATGTTGCATAAGACAAATTGCAAATATGATTTTGCAAACTGAATGTGTTCCCACGTTGCAACAGTTGCAAACAATTTCAAATCTCGCGGGAATAGTTTTCCGAATGCGCGTTTAACGTTATTTCGTTCTGCGACTATGGCGGCTAATTGTCAATACGACAGCGACGATGATCTCCTCGAACTGGCAGCTATCGGACTACTAGCCGAGCTAGAGGAGCCAAAACCCAAACGGCCGTTTTGGGTACGACCGTGGATCGGGAGACGGCAAGAACTCGGCGCTTACAACGCTCTGATGCAGGAGTTGGCGGCCGAGAACCCCGATAATTTCAGAAATTTCCTTCCAATGGATCGCACCAATTTTGAACTTTTGTTGTGCACATTATTTTGGCAAAATAGTCGCCGAATAAATTGAATTCGGTAATCTTTCTCACTCCAACCACCCTACAATATTCGACAATAAGTAATTCTGATATTATTGTCGACATAATAATCGAAGACGCTGCCTCGATCGCCATCCATACCTGTCATGCAGTCGCCCATCAACTCCGATATGCTAATGTAGGCAGCTTGTCGGTGTTCCCTCCTTGAGTAGAACTGGCTCCCGACGTTCCACAAGCAATCATGCGAATGGTAATAATTAATAAACCTTTCGGCGTCGCCCCGGGAGAGCTCGATTTTTTTTAATTTCTGTTTCGACGCCATTATACTTCCCGCGTTCCGTGTTACGACGCGATGTTTTTGTCACGTGATAGCCCAACGCGTTCTGATTGGTCGGGTTCATGCCACACGTTGCAAGAAAATAGAGCAAATCCTATTTCATGCAACACGTATCCAACACGTTGTATGCCACAAAAGTCTGTCCAACTTCGGGGTTCACACGTTGCAATGTGTTGCATGCCACAAAACTTATGCCACAAATTGCAACGTAGGAACGCGCCTTTAGGTGTCTTGAAAGGCGCTTATAAATAAAATGTATTATTAAACAATGACTTCTCTGCCACGTTCTCTGCCACGCATTCCTCAAATCATTCATATGGAATCACTCGCGGCTCCGTCGTCAAAGCCTCAATTTCACAAGAGAAGAAAAATGTACACAATGCAGGCATGTAGTCATGAAGAAGTTACGACAGCTTGGGCCTCTTCTGGACCATTTAACAAAGCAAATGCGGCCACAGGATCTCCATGGAGACATGCCCGGTTGATCATCAAGACCACATTTAATGGGGAAACACATTTGGGTTTGACATATCTTTATGAGACTAGTCCTGGACCTTTTCTGACAGACCTCATATATAGTACCTGTACTGTGTCAAACAAACCAGGTAGGAAGAGGCATTATGCTGACAAGAGCAGACAATACTGATGAGGTACAAGCTCACCTGAGAAGTTTCCATGGATGGCATGTGTGATGCCAGTGGCACGCTGAAGAGTGATGTTGTAAAGAAACATGGTTGCGTCTCACTGTGGTTCCCCACAGGCCTGTCCAGGGGCCAGCTCAGTCTGAAAGTAGAGAAGTACACCGTGAGTTTCATAAATCAATGTTTTCATACATGATACATATCCAGCAGAAAATTCAAAGCGGTGGCCCACTGATTACAAATGAACCCTGTCAGTGTAATATTTTAATCAGTTGCCATGCTCAATTTCTCATTGTAATCACTCAAGGAAAAACTGAAACTCACACTATGCTGCATATGGCCGTGCCTGGATTTATGAGTGTAATTTGTTCCATGGGCATGCTCGCAATTCCAAACACTCATACCTCAAAACATCTATGCTCATTAGAAAGGAAAGTAGCAGTAATTTGTCTTTCATAGTGGAAAAACACATTATAACTTTGGCTATTGTATATTGTATGGCCTGCCACAGGAGGTGCTACGTCAGTTCTACACGGCAGTCATCGAATCAATCCTGTGTTCTTCCATCACGGTTTGGTTTGGGGCCGCCACAAAGAAGGACAAAATCCGACTTCAACGGACAATTAGGACGGCGGAAAAAATCATTGGCACCGCCCTACCCACTATTGAGGACTTGCACACTGCAAGAATCAAGACAAGGGCACGGAAAATACTCCTGGATCCCCCGCATCCTGCCCACCACCTTTTCCAGCTACTCCCCTAAGGCAGGCGCTACAGATCCATGCGCACCAAATCCAGCAGACACTTAAACAGCTTCATCCCTCTAGCCATTAACTCCCTAAACAGTCACTGACGTAGTCACTCTTCTTGTACAACAAATATTGTATCTCTCTAAAATGGTTCAATGATTTTCTGCACCAACTGTACAATCTGTAATAGTATTGTATTCTACCACTGATCACTTTAGCTCTGCTTGAAACTATGGTTCACTTACATTATGAAATGTCCTTCCATACCTATTTGTCATGTTCTTGTTTATGATGATACTAATGCAGCGTGTATACCGGAGACAAATTCCTTGTGTGTTCTACATACTTGGCCAATAAAGATGATTCTGATTCTGGTCTTTCTGCATGTGTGGCTTCCGTTATTTTCAAATCTAAGTTAATTAAAGAGAACCTTTATACCAATGCCACTTTTGTTAGACTGGCCATGGCATTTCCCATGATGTCACCAAGTTAGTAGACTTTCGTACGGTCAAATACAATTCTGTTCTTTTCGAATTTAGTTTGACATTAAACTTCAAGGCAGAGTAAGCAGGTTTAACGATGCCGAGTGGCTTCTTTGTTCACTATGTGCTAAACTGCTGCTTGTTTTTAAATTCTCTGCCAGAATCTAAACACTCCTATATCAATAATTTCTGCTCTCTAGTCAAAGGAAAATAATCGCAGCATGAAAAGTGTATGTCTGGTACTCCTAAGTCTAAGTAGCACTGTATTGTTATGCTGCACACCAAGCAGAAGGACCACATCGCACACATGCAAGGAGAGATCTCAGAATGAAAGCTGTTCGCACCACTTGAGCATTGACTTGCTCAAGGGAAAGGCTAGCGCCAAAGCTCAAGTGCTTCCAGAAGCCACAATCAATCATTTCTTTTTGTCAAACAACCTTATGAAAAGTAGTAGATTAAAAAAAAAATTGACCAAGAAGTCCATCAAAGATGAAACAAACAGGGCGGTACTCATCTATGTTGATAATACTTATTTCTGTTGATATAGTGACATTTACTCGCTACTCAGGCAAAACAATTTATACGACACTGTACAGTATATCCAGTAGAATTTTATATTTTATACGTCGTTCTCAAACTTAATTTGTTCAAAGAAAAAAAATCAAGACGCGAAATACCGTATCTGTTGTTAGCATTACTCCAAATGCTAGCTTAGCCGGCGAAGTTGATTTTCAGATAGAGAATTGTTGTTCAAACCATGTATGTGCAGGTTTAAATACTTCATATGAGCTAATGTTGCTCAAAGCAAGATATTCTCTGACAAACCGCATGCACTAAAACACTATTTGGTGTTCGCTGTGGCGTGAGCCCATTCATACAAAGCGCTAATTTTGCCCGTCGCATCCGCTCTTTTGTTCAAGCCTGCGAGCACATATTGCTCACATATGACATGTGTTTGATAACAGACGAGCAGGAGATTCGTAAAGTATCATATTTACCGGTGTGCTAAACAAGATGATTATGATTTCAGGTCGATACAACTGCATCAAATTATGGAGTCTTTCGATGCAGGGAAGCCGACGACGTACCGCCGTTTGTGGGGTCCTTTCAAAATCGATACTACGTCACACAAGGTAGCACACACACTGCCTGAGATAAATTTTATAAATACAGTAGAGACATACTTGTTCCAGAAGATGTCGACAAAGACCACGCAACTGTTGCAGGGTCCCTGACTTTCCTCAGAGGATATGCTTAACTGAATCCAGAAGATGATAGCGTGCGTGCGAGTGTGCGCGTGCACGCACACACACACATGCGCGCGCACACACACACACACACAAGGTATCATTGAGAATGTGGGTAATTTTGAAAAGGCCCAACCGGAAGTAGTGCCTTATTAATTGCATTGTTGCCAGCCTGATGGTAGTAGCCATCTATGTGATGGAGACTGGAGAGATGCAATGAGTGTTCTTCCCAAGGGTGGGTGAAATAAAACAACTGCACACACCCCCACCTGCTTTTAACTGCATGGACCATGACGGTCGACTACTAGAATAGTGCGCCGCCTTGCTCAGGCTCCTTTTCATTAATTTCTACTCTAGCGGAATGATGCTAGTATTCAACGCTTCTTAACATCTGTCTTTGTTTAGCTAGTTTAGACTCGCTAACATCCTCTTACGAGCGTGGGTTATCTCGATTCATCAACGCGTTTGGCGTTGAAAGAGCGGAGAACGAAAAACACACATACACACATTTAGATTCAGAGTGTGTGCCGAATCAAAGACGAGCGACTGGAAGCGTGAAGCGGGATGACTCGGAGGAAAGAGACTGCTTTAAGTCAACGCTTTTGGGAGATTTATCACCCACAAATCCAATGAGGAACATCTGGTACAGTAAGGTGAATTTGTTTTTATAGCATGTTGTTTTTATATGACATACTGCAAAGAAGTGTCGCTTTGGTTAACTGTTTTATGAGGTTGAAGATGCAAGCATTTCCTCCACTGGGGGTGCTGGAGCGTAGCGGCTTTTTGCATCTCTCGCTCCCTGGGTTGGAGGTTCTCTACCGCTCAACAGCATGGAAATGTCGGCCTCTTTGTCACCTTTGCCACCCATTGGGTTCCTGGTACAGTGCGCCTGTAACCAGAATGGCCGCTGTAGGGCACACTTACTTAAATATGATCAAGCCTGTATTTTCACTCTTGCTTTTGAGTCTGTTTTGTGTTTGAAATTACTCAAATATTCAATAGCTGCCCTGGGATTAACATGAAAAAGATTGCTTCTCAAAATGACAATGTTGTTCCCCAAATGAAGTCGTTTCGAGCCGTGTACAGTATATATTTTCTCTCTTCTAGATTTAGATTCAGTGATATCAATCTCAGACAGGTTTAATAAATAGTTTCCCATCTGAGTGTAATTTAAGACAAATTACTGAAATACAATTGTTATTAAGAAAGTAATTCTTTTTGTTGGGTGTTTAGTTTTCCAGTAAACCCCACTGGGTGTCATTTCATTCAACAGCTTAAAGCACGCTCGGTGACGACAGAATCACGTTCGCTCCTCGCTTGCCTCGCGAGCAACATGGTGCATTCAGTGTACTTTCATAACGTCGGGAATTTGTAAAAGCGAAGCGCCGTTCTGCACATTCCTAGTTTGTATTTGATTATGACGCTTTAAAGATCGAGAGAATCCCAAATCAAAATCATGATTACAATTTCTATTTATCGTCCAGCTCTTCTCTGACTTCTCCAGACTTCTCTGCCGAACTGTCCTGTAAGGAACTCGTCTTCGTCCATTTAGTCATAATGCATCCTTTCTGACCAAGGGACATGTCACGGCATGGTCTGTTTCAACTTTTAAGTTGCTTTTCCAGACCACAAAATACACTTTTTATTAAAAAAAAAAATATATATATATATATATATATATATATATATATATAAATATATATATTATATATATATATAATATATCATCTCATCGGGTTCCTTTGTTTTCTTTAAAAATATGGCTGTGCAATAATTACAAACACTGTATTTTTTAGGTTGTTTTTTTTTGTACAAAATTTCATGGTCATCATAGTAGTTTTGCCAAATTGCCAATTAGCATACCCGATCCGCGCTTGTGTAAAATACAAATATCCGACCATTTTCAAATTATGCGCTGCTCATCAGAGCCTAAAGGTGTTAGCTAATGATAATCTGTGCTACCGTTACTGCACTGCTTAGCTTTTGGCTTTGACATGATCATGCTCCCGTGTAGTACGACTGTTGCTTGAAAATTCAGGATATTTGCTCAGCTCAGCTGCCAAGTCATAGGTGGAGACAGGATGGGGCTGGTATTTTGTAAATTAACTTTTGCGCCACGATCCGGCAAAATTCCGAATTCCACACTCACAGACAACATTTTTGGGAATGCGAAGTTCCCAGAAGAAAAAACACCCTGCTTGTTTCTTTTCACGTTTGATGGGTAGGTAGGGAGGCACCCTTAAGACCCAACTATTTGTGTAGCACCAATTACAAAGTAAATTCTTCAAAACGGTGTATGACATAACAATCCTGCTATTACCACTACTAATTCAAATAACACAATACAATACAAACCAAACAACGTTGACAATTTTCCAATTTCCAGTTAACCGTGGGCCACCTTCTTCCTCTGGTGCCCTTGTGCAGCCTTTCTCCCCTCTTCCCGTTTTTGCAATGTGGTTTCGCCTCGTCCCGTCACCCCACGTTTATCTCAATGTCTTTCTATTTTTCCCCTTCATCGATTTGTCTGGCAGCGTTGCTAAGAGACAACAGCAGTCCGTCATAGAGCAGTGAAGGATAGAATGGATGGTGCAGAAGCTCCTGAGACTGAAATGAGACTTCACTTTTTGCTTCTTCTCTTACTAGGGTCACTAAACAAATATTAAACAAACTGAAAGGTCAGAAAGTGTGTGTGCTCGAGGAAAGAAAGTGGCATCAAAATCATGCAGTGTGCACGTTTCTGTGTCACACCAAAGAATGACTGCACAGTCCTACACCAATTTTTGTGTGCTCTCTTTGTCCTGAAAGTCAATGGGATGATTGTGCAGCTAAGAAGATTCAAACAGTGTCTTTTTTTCATATCATGGACAAAAATGACTACTTGGTCAAACATAAACATTGTTTTAGTCTTTTCTTCTCATATTTTAATGAATACGGACAAGTTACTATGCTTGTACTAACATACAACAATAATGTTCGCATGGCACACTGCTAAGTTCAAGTTTTGATGATGGCAACAGTTTGGAGTTTGGAAAAAATGATTCAGAATTTCAAATTGAACTTGACAAACTCTGACCAGCATTACAGAATGGGTACTACTACTACTACTACTACTACTACTACTACTACTACTTCTCCTACATGTGCAATGCTAGTTTCAGGTTGAGCAGAACTGATGTCCATTGTGTAAAAATTCTTCATTTTGATATTACGGAAGATTGAATTACTGTATATGAACAAAATCCGTGTTCATGGATTGTTTTTATATATGTTGAATTAATCAGCAAATAACAGGCTGACTGTCTTTCATGATGTGACACAAATTTTTTCCACAGTTTCCAATTGTCCTCCATTTAGTCCACTTAGCCATGAAAAAAAACCCATCATAGTTTCCAAATGATGTCCTTGATGTTGTCAACAGACCTTGCTAAACCCTGCAGTGGTCTGCAGGACAGGGGGACCTCTGCTAATAAGTCACACAACTAATTGGTCACTAATAGGATTCTTACCTTTAAACCATATGTAAACACACGCACACACACACACACAGCTCATTAGACCATTGAACATTCTTGGAATCCTGAGAACAGATTTGAAATGTAAATCCCTTCTGTTAAAAGTTCTGCTCAGCCCGCTCTTGCTAAACCAAGCCGCGAACACTCATCACACATCTTACAACACCCTAACACTCACGTCTGTGAAAATTGTAAGTTAAAGTTGGGAGTTTCACAGGCAAAAGGATTGTTGTAGGCCTCATTCAGGATGACAATGAACTGGCTGGCCTACAGGGATGAGGTGAAAACCCCGGTGGATCGGTTAACAACGTTAACAACCTGATCTAAAATGTGGACATGATAGAGGAGATGATTATTGTTTTTCGGAAATCTTGGCCCAATCGTACACCATTCTTCATCGGTGACACTGCAGGAGCCTGATGACCAGCTGCAGCTTTGTCTGGTGTGACGCTTGCAAGACATCCGGGCCATTAGGCATTTGCGCTGCTTGATCGGATCCCAATGCATCTCCTCTGACCCTATCCACCCCTCCTATTTTCCATGCGGACCTCTGGCAGGAGGGTCTGCAGCATCTGCAGCAGGAAGTCCAGATTCAGAGACCGTTTCTTTTCCCTGGACGTAAGACTATCGAACACCCGCATACAACAATAATATATCATCTATTGACTGTAACAGTAATTTAAAGACCACAATGGAAAAGTACATTTGAGACCTAATTACCTAACTGGAAATATGGATTATTAGAGTTGAACAGAGTTGTTTGGATCTTATGGTTGATTATCCAACTCACTCTGCAGCAATATGCCTTGAAAATTAGACGATACTTCTTTCAAAATCAGTCATTGATGTGAAAAATTGGTATGTGTGTACGCTTAAAGCATAAATCAAATACAGCGGAATCTTGAAAGTATCAAGCCCCCAGGGATTGCAAAAGTCATTGTACAACAGACGTTCATGCTTTGCTCTTCACAGTGGTTGACGTTAATTTTTTTACCAACACGTACAGTATGTGCGGTAGCCATATAATAAGAATGTCCCACCCATTACGCCCTTGTTTTATCTTTCATATATTTTGCCGTTAGTGGTTAATATATGTACAGTTGCGTAACAGCCTCTAATGAAATTAAAAGAATGAACAGTTGCAGAGTCAACATTTATTTTCAATCCTGTCTAATGAACTCATCTGGAAAACGTCTCCTGAACTAATTTAATATCTGGGCAGCACAACGTTTTAATAAAGTTGCAGAGGCAAAATGAGACTAGATTGTCTGGGGGTTTTTTTTCCTAAAATGGTTGCTGTGGTGACTGTGGGAGGCTGGCAGGCAGCAGCTGATCGAAGGCATGCAGCATGGATGATGTCGAGCTAACTAGTTGGCTGCAAGACAGAGTGCAGGTTGGCTAAAATGTTCAGATGAAAAATGATCCAGAACAACAGAACTTTTACAAAAGTGACGTCACACTTTTGATCTCCGGCGAGTAGGATAATTACCGTAGCGCAACTCACACACACCTTGCTTGTCTCTCTTCATGTCCCGCGTGGTGTGTGTTGTTATGCGACACACACACCCCCCCCCCCACACACACACACACACATATGTATCCTATTGATCCTTCTTTGGCAGCTTTTATTCCTCAACAAACTAGGCATAGAAATTTAGCACCAACATTTCAAAATCTGAACAATTCAAGGAGAGCCAAAATGTCAGTCCCGGTTCCACTATATTTTCATTGTCCAACCTGATCAATGCTGTCAGAATCTGGGATGCTCTCCTGGCCCATTTGCTGAGTAGTGCACCCGATTTAGCCTCCAGTAACTTCTAGATGCACCAGACTTCAAATCAGAGGCAAGATTGGCAAAATTCATCACAATTAACTCAAATGGATCTTGGACCCAAGGCGGCCTGGTGGTCCAGTGGTTAGCGCGTGAACCTCACAGTGCAGAGGGACCAGGTTCAATTCCAGCACCGTGTGGAGCACAACCTTGTGTGGAGTTTGCATGTTCTCCCCAGGCCTGCATGGGTTTTCTCTGGGTATTCTGGTTTCTTCCCACATTCTAAAAACATGCATGTCAGGCTGATTGAACACTCTAAATTGTCCCTACGGTGTGAGTGTGAGCGTGGATGGTTGTTCGTCTCAGTGTGTGCCCTGCGATTGGCTGGCAACCCGTTCGGGGTGCCCCCGCCTACTGCCCGAAGACGGCTGGGATAGGCTCCAGCACCCACCATGACACTAGTGAGGATAAAGCGGATCGGAAAATGGATGGATGGATTTTGGACCCATCCCTCATTCAAATGCATGTCACAATTTTGGTTCAAGGTCTTGTCATTCAAGGGTGTGTGCGTGTGTGGTAGGGGTTGCACACCTAAGGTTTTTTTGTAGTTCACGCTAATGTGACAAAAGTCAGGTCAGGTCGTGAATGAGGAAGAACTTCTCTCCCGAAAGCATCTATTTGCATTGCTCCATCTCATTAAATGGACTCTTATGCTGTCACTAATTAACATTGCACAGCACCAATTGGATATGGTTATACTGGAAGGGAGGGATCCCTCCAGCTGTGGTCCCTTCTCAAGATTTCTTGTTGTATTTACCCTGAAATGGGCTTTTGAGTGAGGGTAAGTGTTTGAGAGAATGAATAAATGAATGGGGGGTTTGAATTATACCTTTCTTGGTTAGGGTGGTGGAGCTCAGGGGGTGTCGCCGATCTTTGTCACCTTTGAGCCTGTGAAGCCCTCTTCAACTCTTTAGTGAGTAAGGGCTGTACAAACTTGAGAATTGTTGAGCCATCAGCCTTGAAATGGCACCACCTCGCTTTCAAGCAGTTGATGTCCCGCTGCTGTTTCTGTGGCAGCTTGACAGTTGCAGTCAATTTTTTGCACAGTCTATCTGAAGGAGTCTCGGCACATCACTCATAAGCAAGGAGAGAAATGTTTGTGTGACTGATTTTCACGCTTCCTTCGACATGATCTTCTCCTTAATCCCAGGCATAAAGCATAATCCCCTGGATGTGTTCCTCAAATTTAAGGAGAGAGACTTAATTTTCCTTGCAGAGAGAGTCAACTTCGACTTATCCGTCTTGCAGAAATCTTCCTCTTAATGAAATACCACAGTGCACTCAAGGGAGCAAAGACACACTGCCTTCTCTCCTTTCCAGAATGGGGGTTGATCTTAAGCCTTCATCACAAACCTCCCTGCCTAACCGAGAAAAACTTAAATTCAATTTATTGAATCTATTTCAAAATCGCACAGAACCCAACAACAGAATATCGCTTGAGAATGTGTCGTCATGTATTGAATCATGGGTGTACTAGTCATCTTTGGAGCAATGAGCCTTTTGTTTACAGATGAGCTCTCCCTGTTTTTCTGGTGTTAATTTTAGATTTTATCAGCTAAATTATTGTGAATTATTGCTGAGGCGGAAAAAAAATCTGCAATGTTTTGACAGCGTTCCAGCTTGGCAAAGAAAGAGGAAAAAACGCCTTTCGTGGTTTAGGTGTCAGATATGAGATGATCAAATCTAAAGGGCCGTTCACACGGGCAGATTTATTTCGGACTTACTCCGAAACTGCTCCCCTCGAGCGTTCATACGTGCAACTTTGTTCCAGCATAGCGCCCGAAAACAGCTTGTTTCGGATCAAATTTAAACCACCTCAGGGAGGTGGTTTAAAAATTTGCTCCGGAACAAATGCTCGTTTGCGAAGCAGTACCAATGCAAATGTGCACGTATGAACGCAACTGGGTTAAATTTGCTCCAGAGGAAATGCTCGCTTGCGGGGGAGTGGCCTCGCTACGCGTCAGAGGAGTACATCCGGGTACTTGCCAACATGCATCCTGGGTATTTTGCGCTTCAAAACATGGCGGGTCTTTTCTCTCTCTCCTGCAGCGTCTGATTATCGACCACATCGTTGATTTCTCCGGAGAAGAAGCCATTTTGTCACAAAGAAGGAGTGGAAATGGTACTTCCTTTTCCCCGCCTTCTTCTTTCTTTACGCATGCGCATGTTTTACTTCCGCATTCCTGTCGTTTTGTTCCGCAACAGGAACTGCCCGTGTGAAAGCAAGTGGAGCTGAGTCGATGCTGCTCTCGTGCCGTTACGCTCAGCGGCTTTGTACGTGTGAACGCTCCACAAAATTTGTTCCGGTGCAAAATTATATTGCAACAAAATACTCCGGTGCAGCGCCGAAATAAATCTGCCCGTGTGAACAGGGCTTAACCTTGCGACAATATTCCGACATCAAGGAGAGTGTGCTCCTTACATTTTGATTCTGGGAAGTTAAAAAATATATATTACTTTTTATATAATATAATTGGATTTTTTTAATGAACAGATTACGAACACGCATTACTATCATTAGTTTTACAGCACGTACTTTAGTCCCTATGACGGGATTGGCTTTGTTTTAATGAGAGGCTAATGACTTATCATTTTATTTAGCTGCTCTACAGTGTAGGCAATCGAGACTTACACGGGACACAACAGAAATGAAAATATCTTCCATGCACAATGTAGGCAGTAGGTCCGTATTATTGCCTCACTCTGTATGAGTTTTTTTTTCAATAAGCAATGACTACACGATGATTGCAAAGGCTTTCGTTTACAGTTCCCGTAGCACCAAACATGGCCGCCGCAGCCTGCACTGCGGAACTGTTCTCAAGACACATTGCAAAAATGAATTTTCTCCTTCTTTGTCATACTCGTTAAAGCCTTCGTTACATGTATCTATTAGAGGTATAAAGGAAAAAAACCTCATTGCCATAGCAACAGTCACAAAGTCACATATATTCACATACTAAGCCAACGTTTAATGTTGTTTACAAACTGTTCAAGTCATTTATACTGGTAACAAACACTTTATATCGCTGTCCTTTTCAGTGATTTGAGCTGAGAAAATTTGATATTTAGAAGATAAATCCTATGCTTTGGTAAAGTATGTTTGGATGGATAGTCTGTGTGTCAGTGAGCAGCTGACATTGGCCCTCAGCATCAAAGACCCTCCTCCCTTCTTTCCCCTCAGTATTCCTCTCACCTCGACATCAGAGTAATCGGGAGAAAGGAGCAGAGAGGAGAGGGAGACACGAGAGGAAAATGTCTAAACACAGCACAAGCACGGCTTGCAGGAGGAACAGGAGAGAAAGTTTGGGCTTCATTGATCCAAGAACACCGAAAGAAGGCAGACGCGTACTGTGTCAGTCCTGATTTGGACCTTTGTGACAAAGATGCGTTGCTGGAGATCCAAATATAAAACACTACACATCTATCAGTAAGCCACTTCTGAGGCTGATTTTACATAAGTGTCCCCGAATCTACCAAATCAAACATTTCATACAATGTAGTTGAGGTCAAATACAATCTGAATTGTTCAAATTAAATAAATGAATAAATAATCATAGTAAATACAAACAATCGATTCTTTGTTCAATTTATTAGCCGTTGCGATGGGTCGTGAGGTCCACTGAGACCTTAGCTATGACTGTGGCCCATGAATATTGCATTAAGCAGCTGTCATAAGCCAAAGAAAAAGCTAACCCTGCTCCCCGAACACACACAGATAATTCTCCATTGACGTGCTGAACTGTGGTCTGAAATTTGCTGACATATTACAAAGCCTCATGCATGAACACGTTTCAACAGTTATAGTTGTGACAACACAGCTAATTTATAATGAAACGGATGTATTCTGGCATTCTGCTTCAACGCCTTTTAAGCACTTTTGTTTTCTAAAAGCCTTACTTAAGACTTAATGAAAGCACTACATAAATCAGGATGTGTGTGTTGTGTGTTCATTCTTTCAATCTGTAAGAGAGTAAGTACCAAGACTTGAGAGCTTGATGGGCCTTTCTCGTCTGATTTGGGATGCTAAACTGTGATTGGTCGATCACTAAAAGAGAGCGAAAGGAGGATCAACAAAAAGTCTTATTGGTCTATTTTTTTAAACTCAGTCCTGGTGGGATGCACTGCTGTCTTTTCAATCATATTTTTGTTACATGCCATTTTGGTCATCTCCCTGGTGCTTGACTGTCACATAATACAGTATCACAAAATTGGATTTCACTCTCCTGCAAGGGAAATGCACCTTCTGTCATGGTAGCACTGTGAAAAGGTCAGTTGGAAAGGGAGCGTGACCTTCAATTAGATTGCAAGCTTTGCCCAGGTTACGCATTGCTCACCTAAGTGCAAAATGGAGAAAGAATTCCAGCTCAGGAGATAAAAAGGTGTGATGAGAGGGAGATGAACTCGATCTGTGGATTTGAGTAAAAAAGTGAGGTGAGAGATGCTGAGGTCTATAATGTGTGCATGCAAGAGAATTGAGTTGCAAAGATCCCTCATGGGAATGGGAACAGTTTTGTTCAAATAATATAAGTGACACTTGCAGAAACGTAATTTCTAATGAGTTTTTTTTTGCCATGCCCTTTCAAATATTTTTTGGTCCAATACCCACATCTTCAGTGCAGATTCTAATTTTGCTATGACGACGACACATGAAGAACTCTGCATGGTACACTTTATTTAGTTTTAAATCATGACGCTGCCTATCCCTTCATTTATCTGAATGAAGCTGTTTCATTTGCAGGTGAAAAGCAATCTTGGATATGGAATAGCATATTGGTTTTAGCTAGGACCAGTCAAATCACTTGAAGGATTCTGGTTTTTTTTACACTGGCCTGGGCAGTACAGCTGACTGGAAGTTGGCGTGACTTCTTTCTCACAACAGGCTTCGGGTCTGAGTGTGTGTAGCAATATTTTAACAACTTGGAATCTTGTCATATCGATGACCGTGTGGCATCTCGTGAAGTAATAAAAAGCGCATCAATTGTATTCATGCTGTGAAACAAACCATATTTTCCACACTATAAGGTGCTTCGGAGTACTGTATAAGGTGCACCTTCAATGAAGGGCCTATTTTAAAATTATTACTATTTAAAAATATTAGTTTTCATATATAGGGCGCACGGCATTATGAGCCTATAGAAGCTATAATAGTGGCTGAGGTTGCGGATTATAAGGCGCACCGTCAGCTTTTGAGAAAATTGAATTTTAGTTGTGCCTTCTAATACGGAAAATACGAGAAGCATAGACTCATGGTCAGTGGATTTTTCAAATTTTATTAGTAAAGCACTGAAAATAGAAAGGTTGTTTTGTAACATTTAACCTTCCTAATAGTGCAAAAAGTGCCCAAGTATCACGTTTTTTTTTTGGGGGGGGGGGTTGTTTTTGTTTTGTTTTTGGTGCCCAAAACTATTTCAAATCAAGGTGTTCAAGATTAAAATTTCAGTTGAATCCCTTGAAAATCAACTGGTAGACATATGTCTGTAGAATATCCGTTGTCGTTTGCATCTAACAAACTGCACATGGCAAGAACAAGGAAGCAGTTAGCTGAAACCCAGAGACGTAATGGTTTTTCAGTGACACCTTTTATTTCCGTGTCAGGTGGAAATATTGTAAGTGCTCTTTAAAAGCTCTTATCAGTTTACTCGGAGGGAAATCACCACATTTTTCTTCTTCAGATGTTTCTGTGGTCAATTATGTAATACTGAGAAATGTAGCCTGGGGAAAATAGATAGGAATCAAAGGACAAATGTTAAGCGCATGCACACACTCAGGCGCACACACATTCATTTCCACAAAGTATTTCAAGGCCGGTGCACACAAATAGACACACATAGCTGATTGGCATTCCACCAACGGAGGGATGTGTGATGGGTTTAATTAGACACAGGGGAACTGTGTGAGGGATGAGATGCATAGGCTGTGGCCCCCCACAACGCCCTCTCCACCACCACCATCACCACTTTATCTCTCCCTGTCCCCCGTCCATCTGTTTGACTTTCCATCACAATGAAAAAAAATGTTTTGAACTAAGGAGAGGCAGTCAAACAAATTCCCTTCATTTATAAAATAGATTTTTAGAAATCCAATTCATTTTTAGAACAGTGAAAAAGAGGAAGCATGTTTTGTAACAGGAAAAAAACATCGCATTAGAATGACAAGTTGGTACTCACTTTTTTGTTTTCCACCCAAGTGTTAATTGCTTCTGCCCTCTGCTGTCTACTGCCAAGTTCACCCCCAAATAATACACTATAATTTCAACACAATTGCAAATATCACGAATACCATCCATCCATCCATCCATCCATCCATCCATCCATTTTCTGATTCGCTTATCTTCCACAAGGGTCGCTGCGGGGCACCCCGTCGACTGCCCAAAGAGATCTGGGATAGGCCCCTGCATGCCGGCGACTCTCGTGAGGATAAAGTAGTTTAGATAGTGGATGGATGGATGGATGGATGGATGGATCTATGAAAAATGTTTAGCAGGGTTGACAGCTAAACAAATGCAGCAGGCCTACTAGTTAATATGATTGTGTGTTGTCAGGGTAGCAGTCGTAGAGACACGTATTGACAACATGGAAATGCAAGTACACAAGGTGTGCCTCACTGCATTTGATTGTTCTCATGATAGAAATGATGCACAATTGGCGGAAAAACTAAATACAAAATGAAATTACTTTGGGACAATTAAAAAACACTGCGGTAATTTTGTGCCATTGGCGTGAAACAACTTAATTACATGAAGGCGAAAATCAGAACAATGTCAGAGGAGGGTACCGATATGTGGTTTCCATGGTTACAGCCTAGTTTAAACGTAGAGCCGAGACAGTTTTGATTTGTCATCAAATCAAATGGAATGCTTTCACCCAGAATTGTTTTCCTGATCTCGTTTTAGTTCATATGATTGAAGTGTCTCCTGTTGATGTGCGCCACAGTTTTGCCCACTGAAAACAGAAGTCTGCGGTGTTTTTCCTCAAAGCCACTGGAGCAAAAACAAAAGGTGATTCATTCATCAAATTGATCTGGAACCTGCAGTTCTGTTTTTATAAAGGAGCGTTGTCAATTTCCTTACATTCAAGGCTGTAAACCCAGTGACAGAACTCCATGTGAAACCCACGGTGTCAAACATTTTCTATTCTGTGGCTACGACAGGTCGAATAGCCGTTGGGAAACGTAATGACAAAGCGAAAGGAGAAGGGCTGAAATCTGGTCTTGTAGCTCGATGCCAAGGATTGATATCGAATGAGATTGAGGGGACAATAGAAGGGGAACAGAGCAAAACAAGGATTAACAGCGTGAGAGTGAAAACAATAAAAATGACGGGAGAAGGGAACGAGTCGACGATGCAGTGGTAGGGACCTGTCTGAAAATCAGTAACACTTCTGCGACTGAAAAAAAGCATCTACTTCAAGAACAAACATCAGAAAAGACTTAAAGGACTGCGGGATGGTGATCGTTCGAAGTATAATCATTTTTGTGCATGAAGAAAGAAAGAAAATGGATGGGTATTACTGTCAGTTTGCCTTGTTGGGCCTGACCACCCACAATTGCTAAAAAGACAAGACAAAAACTCCGCCAGAGTTGATCATTTGATGCTAACTGAACTGTGATCTCCTTTGGGTTTTCTCTGGCTATATGATCCGTTTTATTTCTCCCCACAATATGGGTGAATTCTGAATTTGACTACGGGAGCCTTCGACTTCAGCGGTTAAACTATAAGAAGACCCATGACGAGCTCAGTTATTTACAATTGAAGCTCAAATAATTATAAAGTCAGCTGATGAGATCTGAAAGAAATACAGGTCGCTCCACATGTTAAGAAAAAAAAAAAGAAAAGACAGCTTTTTGGTTCTGCTTCTATACATCTGTGGCATTTTTAAATAGTTTTGGGGGGGAAATGGTGGCACACCAACCACTTACTGTAAGAAGACTCCAGGAAAATACAGTGCGGCACTTTTTCTGCATTGGAAGTGTTACGGCACAGATAACAGAAATTCATGAGAAAACTTTGCAATTGAATTAAAACTGTTTAGTAAACTCAGGAATGGAAGGTGACCAGATGTACTCAAATTATTATTATAAGGCCATAATTCTGGTCAAATTAATCAACATTTTAGGGACAAAATAGTCATCAAAAACTTTGTTGAAAGTCATAATCTTCTTGCAGTGTTTAATTAAAATGCATTCAGTCTTACCGACCTAGCAATAAAGCATTTGGCCAATAGTGGTGATAGTAGTTTACAAACTGGGATTTATGTCAAACCGAGTCCAATGTATATTCCCTGAAAGATTTTGGGCCTACCAAGAATTAAGAAAGGCTGTGATTAAGTGAGCCAGAATCTCATTCAAAATGAGGTCAGCAACAGTGTGCAAAATGCTTGTATTCAGGACGCGTGTAGCATTCATTTGTACCGAAGGTTAGGGAGAGGAGATGCATCGTCTATCGTCAGTCGGTGCTTCTGTGAAGGTCATGTTAATGTCTGTTGTGTAAAATCTCAATTTCTGTCTCGTTGCATTTCAGCAAGCAGTTAAATACTGTGGAGCTGTGGCGGGGTTTCAGATAAGGTCATTGCTATTCCAAACATGGATGCACCTTTTTTTTTTAATATGAGAAAATACTGACAGCAAGTTCTTTTTAACAATAAACGTTTGTTGAACTGATACTTGGTGGTAAAATGTTCAAATCAGTGTGAAGCGATCCTGTGATATATCCTGTGAAAAGCTGATATGTTCCCATCAACGTAATTACTTGACCTGTATGAATCTGCGTGGAGGGAATTAAGGGGAATTTTCATTAGCAAAATGAGGAAATAAAAATGTGTGTCGCCTCATTTAGAAGCAGAAAGCATTTTTCTGTCAGGGCAGTCCTACATTTTATGCGTAATGCAATCCGGCGTCTAAATTGACATCTTTATAAAAACATTTTCTGCACTGCACTGTTTTTCGGAACACTTGAGCATTCAAACGTGCTGTAGGAGAATATTACTTTATGTATACTTTATGAATATTACTAGGATGTAAGAAGTCCAGATGTGCTTTTGACTTTTACTTTCATTGACTAATTGAGATGAACGAGAAATTAATTTTCTTTAAAAAGGAGAAGTGACTGATGTCATCATTATACAAGCCAGTTTCCTCAAGGTTCAAATTGGCCTGTTTGGCTTTTTCTTTGGCTTTCATTAGCTCACTAGCTCACCCTCACATTCCGCTTTCATTTAACAGTAAAGTTAAGACTGAGTACATAACTGTTATTGGGGTTTTTAAAGAGTGAATATATTTACAGTTAAGAATGTAAAAAACATTTTTTTAATTGCCTATTCAGTATTATGATATCTTTTTTTTTTTTTGCCTTTATTATTTCTGATGGAAATGTGTTCCCAAGTCAGATTACCGGTAAATTAGAGGTCTGTGTGCATCCTGAAACAGATTGTGGAAAACATTTGGGGCTTCACTGTACTACTTTGCATATTGTAGCCAATATGTGCAATTTAGCTTGTGGGTCCAAATGAGAGCACTCAACGTGAGACTGAACAAGAGTTTGGGCTGACATTTGTAGCACTTGATAAGAGCCATTGTTACATAAATGGAATACAGAAAGGTAATTAGTGAGTCCACATTACTAGCTGTAGACATGAGATGGCATCATAAAAATTATGTATACTGTGCTATAGGAAATGGAGTAGGTATAGAGAAAAACAATGTCCTTGAAGCTAAATTACAGATTCCAGCGGAAAGCTTCTGTTAAAGCTACAATACAGTATACTGAAACCAAATAAGCTAAATGTACTCGACTGAAGAAAAAAACACAAAGTTCATGTTCAGCTGCTTCAGAGATGTATAAATGTATAAGACCGAGAAGCATGGAAAACATGCAATGTGTGCTTTGCGTCTTTCTATGACGCATGTAACGCATAGTAATGAGTCGCAGCCACTGTGCAGAAATGTGCATTGGTTTAGTATAATACACATCACAGCCATATACTGCGTGGGATTTTACAGGACACCGTGGAGATAGATTGAAAATATAAAAGAGATGCTTTCAGTAACAGCACCGCTAGCCTACACGTTTCTGTGTTGGTTTTGCCGCTGCCCTGCAAATGAATAATAAATGTACTTGCAACCAGATCTTTCCTTAATAAAGCGAAAGTGGTAGAGGCAAGTTTCATGCGCAACTTTGTGTCCCAGGGCGTCGACAATAAAGGAGAGGAACACTAACAAGCCACAACACAAAATGTGTAACTTGTAGGGGAAAAAATGATATCATTGATGTGCAAATGTAAAAACATTCAACCTCTGTTCAAATTTCTGGTCATTTGTTTTTGTAGGTGTTGATCCATCTGACTGTTACCAGGATTATGTCAGTTTCCACTGAACTAGCTTTATGGGCATCGAGACAAGTCTTGCAGTAGGTAGAGCACATGGGCAGCAGCAGTCTGGACCAAAGTCACTTCTTTCCCCCCCTCTCACACATTCGGTGTTTATGTGAATGAGCAGATGGTTACACAATTGCCCAAACAGATGATGCGGTTCCACAAGTCCACAATTTGAAAATGACTTTAATGAAATGATGCGGTTCAACCGGTTCACATTGTAAAATGATTTTAATGGTTTAACCCTGTGTCAATGTGGCCATGGTATGGAAGTCAAATGGCTTGTCCTGCTCACAAACTAGTCTTTGAGTCTAAAAAAAAAGAATGGAATTCAACGTAAAGAGAACTGCTACAAACTTAAGTTACAGTAAATGGTGGTCAATGAGCTTAATGGCAATCGCTGACTTTCTACCCCTTTGTCTGTTTCACTTTCATTTCTCAGGTTGTCAAGGGAACAGCAAGCTTGTCTTCTATCAGATGTGGATGGATTCCAAAACACTAAAAGGCTTGGAAATGAAATGAACAATTTTAACATCACTTGAAATCTGTGTGCTGTGCCTTTGAGCTCCAGGTTAGACACAATCGTGTTTTCCATCAAAACACCCACCGCTCGCTTGGTGAGCGGCAGTCTTTAAAGGGCGTCTCAGGAATGAAATGCAGCTAACAGTGTGGATAAAGGTACCACCGCAGTGTTGCTGCTTTTAGATGGTAGCTTAGCAGATAAGCATCAACAGACATCACTGTGAGTGTTGCCCTCTCAGTCACACACTCACAATTAAAAATCAAGTCAATTGGCAGATAGGGTGCTAACTCTAGCTGGTACATTAGCTCAAAGGCACAAAGTCGCACATATACACGTGGACTGTCCGTGGACAGCAGGACAGATGCTGCCCGCACTCTCCCTCCTATTGTCATCTCAAAGCCAGCTGGAGAGAAGATGAGATTTGGGATTGATGGGTTCGGCCGTCTTTTTTTTCCCTCTTTCCCCATCGCACCCTTTCCGCATCACTCCACCCGACCTGGCCTGTCATACTGCAGCCAAGTCCCTGCTTGAAATATCATCATAGGGATTGCCTTTCATAAAAATACCACACAATTCTTAGATTTGAGCCTTTAAGTTGTTTCTCGATTCTTTCATCAGAACAGCAATTATATCACATTGTGTCAAAATGGTGTTCACAGCAGGGTTTAACTTCACGACCAAGAACCTTTATGACTGAAGACCTGTAGCAGAAGCACCTCAAATGACAATTTCCCAAGCAGAAATGCTTGCACGAAGCTTTGAAAGAAAAGAGTAAATGAGGAAAATAGGCATAGATACTGAGTACAATGAAAGCAGAGCAGGAGTAAACATTTTTTAAAAAGGACAAGACCACACAGAGGAAATATTTGTCTAAAATGGCCTGAGATGTGACGGAATACCCTTCAGGCCGGACATTCTCCTTTCTACTGCCCCTCCTCCTGCGTTCATCCCTCCCTCTCTCCGCTGCGCTCAACTACTCAACTAGAGCGCAAGCTTTCCTGAGCTCTGACTACAGTGCAAGGAAAGACACTGGGAAAGAGAGAGCAGAGTGCTCGGGCCGAGCTTGATCACTTGCGCAGATGGTCGAGAGGAGAAGGACGACGACCTGCTGCATCTACGCTCGCTCATCGCTGGACACCCATTGAAGGCAAGAAAGAGGGAAGGAAATAAGAGGGATGGACATAAAGGCGGCAGAGGACTTGAGGGGGAAGTCGGGCTATCGATGAGGATACAAAAGCTGATGTAGCGCGTGTTTTGATTGCAAAGAACGGACTTCCGACTATCTCAGACTGCGACTGCGTGTAATTCAACGGCAACTTCAGTGTGGGAGTCAAGCACATATTTGTGGAGGGAAAAAAAGAGCTGAGAGAAAGAGCGAGAGAGAGAGAGCAAGTGTAGGAAGATCGCCAAGTGCACAGCCTGTGTGGGACAAACAGACTGTGACACATTGCCTCGTGTGTATTTACTTCAATGATAGCGCGTGTGACCTCGTAGTCCACCGTGCTAACCGGGAGTTTGGCCCATTCACGCTCACCGGGCCTTGGTGGCTGGTACTCGCAGGAAACACAGGAAGAGGAGGGCTGGGTACAGTGGCAGGCCCAGCAGTGGGGGCATGGCCATGGGGGGGCCGCATCTCTTCCTCCAGCTTGCACCGGGACAGGCACTGGGGGTTTTGGGGTGGGGCGCCTTTCAGAGGTGCACCAAGACTCCCGGAGCTGAGGCCTTGGCTGAGCAGAGCAGCACCTGGGGTGGGGGGCTCGGGTGGTCATAAGGAAGGGAGAGCAGCGGAGAAAGCAAGACGGGCAAGATGTTCTCCAAGAGTCTGGCTCGTACTCGGCTCGCTGGTTCTGGTCTTTCTCACCTCGCTCTTCTTCTCCGTCTCGCTCCGGAGCGGCGTTGGCTTCAACTACCTGGAGCCGCCGGGGTGGGAGGTTTCTCGGCGGGTGAAGCTGGTGCCCAGCTATGCGGGCTCACACAAGCAGAACCCCCGTGACTCTCAGCAACAGCAAACGTGCGCCTGCCCTCGCTGTGTTGGAGACCCCGGTGTCTCGGACTGGTTCGATGAGAACTATGATCCAGATATCTCACCTGTTTGGACCAGAGACAACATCGAGCTGCCCTCTGATGTCTACTACTGGTGGGTGGTAAGTAACAACCCCCTTTTACAATAGAATCTTTGAAGTTTAAAACCCTAGAGGCCATATAATAATAATAAAACTGCTGTCATGCATGACACCACACAAAAGAGCAGTATTAATTGCACACCGGAGCAAAAGGACTTCAGAACAAAAATACAGTGGGCCGACATCCTTTGACAACGTTTAAGTTATCGGTCTGAACCTTGGTTTTAAATCTACTTATGAAATGTTCATGGAGGAGCATGTGCGGCTTCAAGCCGGAAGTCTCCCTCCAGCACGTACGGCATAATATTGCAAACCCTGACTAACAGCTGCCAAGTCATTAGGTCACGCTGCAACAGGGAGATGATGAAAACAAGGAAGGAGCAGAGTCGAGAAGAAGTAAAGGGGAAAAATTGCATTGGGGGTGGATGGGGGGGGGGGTAGCTCCTGCAGACAAATCGGAGAACTCACCGACGTAGCCTATAATCCTTGAATGCGCAATGACCTGTTTCGGAACCTGCTGCGCAATGTTTGTATGACTTACCCTCTTTCTCGTCATCTGTGGTGATGTTAAGTGCCGTTATTGGTTTGATTTTGGCAGATTTCTACTTCCTTTTTTTTGCTCCCAGTACACTTTGCTTAGAAGAACGCTGAGCTAGAGCTGGTTTTAGTCGGCTTTCTGTGAACCGAGACTTGGATTTGACTATTCTTTGACTGAGGTTGTGCATTCGAGACTCATATTTTTGTAATGCTTGGCCAAAAGGAGCCCAAAGTAAAGGTGTATATGTGCCATGTGATTGGCTGGAGACCACTCTTTGGTGAACCTGGCCTCTTGCTAAATTCAGCTTGGGGCACGTAACTCTTCACCCTCGACCTTAATGAGGGCCAAAGAATATGGGAAATGTGGTTTTGGAAGTTGACCGAACTTAAGTTCTGCCATCTGGCTTGTGTCCTTTAAATGATTTGTCAGTATAAGCTTGATTGTGAACTATTGCTGGTGGATCCGATGTCCTGACGGTATTTAATGCATAAAATGTGTCTCTTGACTGGCTGTCCTGAAAAATAAAACACCCATGCGTTAGAAGTGGCTGCCAGGTATCTTGTACTTTAGTAGTCATCTTACAGGGAGATTAAGGGTCCCAGAACAACAGAGGTGCAATGTGGCAAGCTGGATTTGGCATCTCACGGGGGGCATCCGAGAAATAAAAGCCAAAGGATGGAGGGATGAAGAAAGCTTGGGAAGAAGAAACGACGACAAAGCAAGACACCGGGTTGGAGAGTGAGAGAGGTAATGGGGGAGTAAAAGATAGATTTAGTGCTGCGTGATTGGCACTGATGAGCCGCGTGCCGTTCGGGTGTCCCAGAGAGACTAAGGAAGACAAGAGAAGGAGGAGAAACAAAGAGGGAGCAGGGGAAATTAAAGAGAAGGAATTAGACATGACGGCACGCAGGCTGCTGGCGAAGATGTGTGGATAGAAATATAAAGCAAGATGTGTGTCAGGAGAAGGAAATCTAGGCTGACTGCGACTGAGAGTGTGTGAAAAAGATGACGAGGCAGGACTTTTGTTTAGTTGCTTGAATTTACTCCAGATGTATGAATGAATATTTGCCCCTGTGGTATTCTGATGTTGATGCTACGAAGAGACTCCAGGTTTGATACCTTCAGCTGCATCCATTCGTAAAATCTTTTCACAATTTAAAAAAGTCAAGCAATGCCATCATCTTCCTGCTGCAACAAGCTCTTTCTTTCATGGAGTCGCCAAGGAGCAGTGTGAGAGTCATGGCGGGGGAAAGCCACAGCAGACAAGCGTCTGACGGCGTGGCCTACCTAACTGACGACCGCAGTACGTGAGGACGCATGATGTTGCGTCCGATACGGTAGTCTGCGCCGCAGGGCCCCTCGAGGGACACGATCGCTGATTCTATTCCCCCTCTATGGCTTAGACTTCAGCTATAATTCTCTTTTTTGTCACCTGCGATAAATCTGCCCTTGTCGGGTGGATGAGCAGGAGTGCAGGACTTTGTGGACTTGTGTGACCCGAAACCAAGAGTGCACGTAACAATTTTGGACTTGTTCTCAAAGGAGCATCTCATGCAGGGGCATGCGGGGTCGATGCCCGGCGCAATCAGCCGGTATCTATGCCTCCCAAGTTTTTGGGCGGAGGTCAACGGTGGGAGGAGATGTGGGTGGCATTAGTTGTGTGTAACTATTTGCACTCTTGCAGTGAGTAGGGAGAGTCAGGTGTAGTCGCGTGTAGTTAACAGAGAATGCATTCGAACCAGTAGTGATGGAGAAATCAAAACAATTAACCCACGAAGATTGATTTTGGGGAAGAAAATATTCCACCAAGACAAGGGGTATGGAGTTGCTGAAAGCAGCAGGACTCAGATGGTTTATTTTTGACAAGATTGTTCCACAAACTGACTCAAACATAACACCAAAAGATTAATTAGTCCTTTCAATCCCTGTTCCCTGCACGCTCAATCTCTGTTGCCTCCACATCAATACTCCTGCAACTAAAAAATCATATACTGTATTTAGCTTTGCAGTAATTTAAAGACAATCTGTTTGTGTTTCTGTTTTATACTGTAAATTCATCCATCCAGCCAATATAGAATAGACACGCTCACACACGTGCGCATGTGTTCACACGCTCGCAAAAATGACCAAATTTCCATTACCGGTATATTGTCACATTCCACTGCAGGGCCTCCTAACCATATTTTCCTCTCCCTGTAGATGTTGCAGCCCCAGTTTAAACCCCACAGCATCCAGCAGGTGCTCCTTCGGTTGTTCCAGGTATCTGATTAAACTTATCATGATTACTTTGCTACTTTTTTAATTGGCCTCATGGGATTTTTTTTTCCCCACGTTTTGATTTTTGTGAGGCACTTTGCTATCACATTTTACATCTTGTCTATGTTCGAATTATTATTATTATTTTATCAACTTCTCCTAGAGGTTCACTCCCTCTGATATTTCATCATGATAGGTTATCCCTGGACGATCTCCATATGGCTCATGGGATCCCGGACGATGCCTTCGGTGCGCTGTAGTGGGGAACTCTGGCAACCTGCGCGGGGCTGGATATGGAGCGACCATAGATGGACACAACTACATCATGAGGTAAGAGATGTGAATAGTGTGGATACGTGAGACCATACAAACATAAAATTGCGGAAGCAGATGGCTGAAGGATATCGTCACTCAGCCCAGCATGTGGCATTCAAGTTACATCATGGGTAAAAGGAGGTAAAGGAAGCAGATGTGCAAATAATGAAATATTTAATCTTTGCGTTCTGTATGTTCCCGCTGGTTGGTGCCAGGTCACCGGCTTCTTGGGAGATCAAGAATCTTAAGAAGTTGAATATTATCACTTGTATTTGTCCCACACGCATGCCGAGTAAATCCTTTGGTTTCAATCTCGCCCCTCTGTTGTGCTGTGCCAAATGCAAATCCCTGAGATCAAACGTCACGCTTGTAGTCAGACAAACATGATCGGGAATCAATTTCCACAAATAATATATAATATATGCCTCGCTGCCCCTCATCTTGGTGTGGAAGACTTTATGGTTGTTGCTAGCACAGGGGTCGAGTGAGGTCTAGCTCCGCCTACTAATTCCTGTTTACACTTATTCAGTAAAGCATTGTAGAATGGGTAGGTGAAGGATGGCACTCGCGTCGATTTAGATTTTGTAAAGAATATTGTTCCATTTCATTCTGCCATTTCCATGAAGGATCCCAGGAAGAAGAGTCGTCACTAGGGCGAAAACGAATTGGGATCCCACTTTAAACAAACAGTAAACTGACATTTCCATTGTCTGTAAAATTAAATGGTGTGTGACACCAATGTCACAAACGAGCAGAATGTGACTTGTCGCATCTTCTGACAATGACTTGCTTCCTCAATGCCAAACATTTTTACCCGAAATAATCCAAAAGCTCAATAATGGATTGATGCGAGAGACTTTTGCTCTCTCTGTACTCGTTAGGGGACGCAAGTATTCAAGTTGCCACTGGCAACAGACATGTTTAGAATTGTTCAGCTGAGGTTGGCACATCTGCACTCTGCAGTACTGTGCAATTCCCATTATTTTGTGGTGTCTCCATGCGAAAGAAGTAGAAAAGCATATCGGCATTGCATTCCAAGTAGACATGTGTGGGCAGCTTCCCTCGCATCTTGTTCCACGTTCTCATTTCTGCAGTTCGACTCTAATTTGTATTTAAAATGAGCTCTGGCACACCACTACTGCCGCCCACCTTCTGCCTGTCTGGACAAACTGCTTTATTCACTGTGGCTAGATGCTTTCTTGAGTACATAAAGTCAACTCACCGGTATGTATCTGCAATGTATCGTCTTCATTTATCATACGAGTAAGATGGTCATTACTGATTCGGGTCACTGTCTCAAGATCAGTGTTCCATTATGGCCTTCATCATTATTCAATATATTTTACAGTCATTGGACTTAGCCGTAGTCTGACTATGACAAGTTGATTTTGTACAGGGAAGAACAATAGAGGGTGTCTGTATTATAGCGAGGTTCATCATCTGAGAGTGCAAATCACATTTAAGGAGGACATATTCTTTGCTTGGCAAAAATGGTACTTTTAGTAGCGATCTGAAGGGGAGTGTGTCACTGATCGTCAATTTTTTAAACCACAAAAGACAGCGGCCATGGCTTTTCCTTCACTTCCATCTGCAAAACTGGAAGGGAACATTAGTGACTGCTCTTTATTAAAATTTGACAACTAGCCTCAGCAGGTTATTGTAGTTTTTACTTCTATATTAACAGCAAAACAATTTAGCTTGACCATCTTTCGCATCATCAATTGCTGCTTATATGCCAGAATTTCAAAGCTAATAGTGGAAAACAATCAACAGTAGCCTCTGTGGCCTTGGTCCAAGTCTACCATCTGAGGAAGCCATAAAGAATCACTCCGAGGGGCTGCGGCCCCATGCGTCTTTTTAGTACGGTATTTAATATTGAACAGCATGTCATGTTTCTAAATGAGCAAACCACGTGGCGCCATTCTTTCCAAGCCATCACAGTGCGAAGATCTCTCATACCTCTCCCCTCTCGCACTGTTAGGATCAACTTGGCCCCCACAGTGGGCTACGAGGAAGATGCCGGCAGCCACACCACTCACCACTTCATGTATCCAGAGAGCGCCAAGAACCTGGCGGCCAACGTCAGCTTTGTCCTGGTTCCTTTTAAAACACTGGATCTCGTTTGGATCACTAGCGCGCTGTCTACCGGCCAGATCCGATTGTAAGCGCACGATTAACGATTGTTGTGGGAGTATCCGTCAATGTCAATCAATCCAACGGATAGAATGGTAATTCAACACGTCTCTCCTCTAGCACCTACGCTCCGGTGAAGCAATTTCTCCGTGTGGATAAAGACAAGGTGAGTAATAATATATAGGTGTTGGCTCACGTATTGCAACAACACACACACTCATGCAGACACCGACTGCTTTCCTACAATTATGTCCCTTTTGTTGATGAGAGATTAGTTAGGCTCGAAACCATCTCTTTGTTTTAACTAATCTTCCACTCACTCTTTAATCCATGAAAATAGATAAAGTCCGCATAATCCTTCCATGTGGAGACTTCATGTGGACTCTTCGTCTGAGCACCAACACAGTTTTACAGCCCGTTTTGGAGTGCGACCAAAACTATGGATTTGTAAGATTTCCTGAGAGCAGCCTAAAGCCTTGTTTGCTGGCACTGAATGTTACCTGTAGATTAGACAAGTGGAATTTCTCATCAGATCATTAATCTTGAAAATACATTTTAAAGTATGTAAATCCTCAGGGAGTGTTTAACCAAATTCTTAAATGTTCAGTCATACGATCCAAGTAAACGCCGTCCTCTTCCCATGTGGGTATGCTGAGTTCAATCTTTCCAGCAATTCCATATGTTTTCTTTTCATTCTCTATGTCCAGGTCCAAATCTTCAACCCGGCATTCTTTAAATACATTCACGATCACTGGACCAGGCATCAAGGCCGCTACCCATCCACAGGCATGCTAGTGCTCTTCTTCGCCCTACACGTCTGCGATGAGGTCAGTGAAGTACAATCATTTCATCAACTGCATTGCTCTCATATTCAGAATGCCGCATGCGCTTCCAATGCCGGCTTTTCCAGGTGAATGTATTTGGCTTTGGGGCGGACGGCCGTGGAAACTGGCACCACTACTGGGAGCAGAACCGTTATGCTGGAGAGTTCCGAAAGACGGGGGTCCACGATGCAGACTTCGAAGCTCAGATCATTCAACGACTGGCTGAGGCTGGAAAAATCACCGTTTATCCAGGCAAATAAGTCAATAGCCGGCCAAGCTAAGGGAAATGGGTTCAGCCAGAGATGGTGTGTTAAACCTTTTTCAGCCAATGGCGAAGTCCTTCTAAAGGGGTTGCGAAAAGGTCACTGATGTGTTTAAGCCCTCTAGCTAGTAACTAAATGTTTGGATGTGGACCACCGCTCAAGATATCAATCTGAGTGAGGCTCTGCTCAGACAGTGATGGGGAGGGTCAAGCCTCCGGGTTTCACCTCTTGTGATCAGCGCTGAGACTGAAAGACACGAGCCGCATTTTGGAATCGCAAACTTCATTCAACTCGAGAGTGAAAAACAAAGCTGTCAAAGAAACAATGACACTGACTGGTCCTGAGATTGGCACTGAAAGAGCTCAAAAGGGATTCATCACATGCTGTCATGCTCTCTAATCCGACACCATTTCTATAGATACGGATTACCTTGAGCAGAAAACGGCGCCATCAAACTACTCCTGTGGACTATTATTCTCCAGACAGTGTTTCCAATAGCAACAAACGACTGAGCTGTGGATGTTGACCAACACGCAATGCAACACTGACAGACAGGCAGACAGTTATGACTCACCGCACATTATGTGCCAGCGACTGACGCACAGAGTGAGATTTTCCATTTTAGAGGCATTACCTAGTTTGGAAAGGAAAACACTTCACTTCTTTACAAGAATGACGACCGTGTTATATTAAAGTTTTGGTTAAAATTAATAGGTTACATTGGGTGATTACTTGGAGTTGAGAGAAAGATTCTCCTGGAATCTTTTTTCAGTGAAAGTTCCAAGAGGACATTGTTTTGACTGCGTGTTTGGACGCTTGCACGCCGGTCTCGGATCAGACTTTTAATAATCCCCATGTGGTGTGTCACGGTCTAATTTAAGAGCCGAAGCACGACAAAGCCAGCGGGGCACAGCATCATTTGGTCCGAGTTTGTGGTGTTTCGCAAGTTCTTAAGGCTCTCGGCAAACTGTGCTGCATTTCATCTTTTGAAGGACTGCAAACACTGCAACTGACTTTTGCATCCCAGTGGATTTAGCTCATTCTTGATTAGTGCCCATTTGATGGGTGGAAGACCATCGGAAACCACTTGGATGTGAAATCGTTGAATATGTTAGTTTCATCTTCTGCTAGTCCTGCCAATTAAACCTTCAGCTGTCTCTTCAAGGGGGGTACAGTGTCACCACACGCCTTAGATATCACCATTTACCTGCAATTCCCGTTTTTTTTTCTTTCTTCATATCCTCTTTGGCACAATGTTTAATTTCCATTGTTTCATTTTGACTGCATTCCGGGGTTTCTAAGTGTTGCTGCGCTCTCCAGTGATGTTACTTTATCACTCGCTGAGTGATCCTTGAAACATTTGTATTTTGTCAAAAGAAGTATCCCACTTCAGGGTGCATTTGGGGAAATGCTTCCTTTTTGTCGAGGAGCTACATAAAAAGGATTAATAGTACTCCCATAGCAGCCTGTTAAATTAATAAGCCGAATCCAAAGAATGTTTTCTCCCAAACTGAAGTTACCTGCCCATAGCGTTCAAATGATTATGACGATTTTGGCTTGAGATTTGAAGTTGGAATACAGACAAAGGCATAAGAATGATATAAATCACATACCTGCTGACTGGCGAGCAGTTTAGGGTGTATCCCACCTCTCCTCCAAAGTCAGCTGGGACTCTAGTGAGGATAAGCGGTACAGAAAATGAATGGATACACAGCAGGCACTTCATTAGGAACACCATCACAACCAAGTACAAAACAATACAGAAGCTCCATTCAAATTCTGACTCCATGACGCGAGTCAGAAAGAGCTTCCAACAACCACAATATAAACACATTGTAGTATTAAAGCAACTCTCATATTAGAACTCATTAAATAATCTCCCAAACGTCATGACTGGTGAGTGTAAATATTCAACACATGACAGACATTAGCCGCATTTCAACAAAGAACAAAGAAACCATAATGAACATCATGCCTAAAAAAGATAGTAACGCTGGCCAACAAAAGATGATTTCCATGAAGCAGTTAAATGTTAACAGGTACACAGGCTAAAATAAAGACGTCAATAACTCAGCAAGTCCATCTTAATTTGATTTTTTTCAGTCAGCCTATACCAGTTACCAAGTGGACCTTAAAAGCTGCTTTCGTCGCGCTTTTCTGTTGCCATGACAAGGTTCTACTTTAGGTTGCCGAAAGCACCTGCGAGGACAGCATTTAAATCATTCGAGGCTGCAGTCAATGAGAAAAGACCATTTTCATGTGATTTAAAAAAAAAATGATATTTTTCGACGGGAGAAAACAACACATCAGAAGACTTAAGGAAAAATACGTTATACTCCTTTTCAGATAATAATGAATAATACTAATTTCAATAAAAGAATATACCGGTAGCTCATGTTACTTAGGTTGAGGCTCCATCTGTAACACAAGCACATTTTAAAGGCTGGTAGAAGCTACAAAATGTATCACTCAAGTTTAACTTCCAGCATGTCCATGTTGACTCACAACTCAACTTTATTTTTCAAGGAGGGGGGTCTCATAGACAGGGTTTGAGACATGGCCTGCTTTACTTTTCAATCCAGCCCAGCCTTCGTTTGCATATTTGATATCATTAAGAGTTTCAGGGGGTCATTAAAATCGGCATATTCCTTCATTTGTTTTTAGTTTTGTATTCATTCTTCTAATTAAATAATTGGTTAGCATATTTACAATATTATCAACAATAACATTTAAAAGATAGTAAAACTTTACATTATTCGATTTTTTTTACATCCAGTACTTGGATAATTAACTCCAATTAAATTATAAATAATGTCATTTTAAAATGAGAATTAATAATCTCATATTGTGTACACACAATGTACATTTTTTTAAACCTACCGTTAATCTGCAAATGGTCTCTATTAAAAGTCAAATGTGCCCCTCGCATACAAAAGTTTGCCGATCCATTTTAGGCTGCCACTACCTGGTGATGAAAAGAATTCCTCCTTCTGTGCTAATATCAGCCTTATTTACATATCAATGTCTTTTATTTTTGGATGCTTCAATCAATTCTTATCATCTCTCTTTGCACACGACAGCTCTTAAAAGGAGATTTTAGTTCGTTTTGCAGAGACAAGGGTGGCTGAATAAGGACATACAGTACAGTAGTTGCGACTCCTTGCCCACACGCAACATTCAAGCTTCAGTGGATTGGCTGCCACTGCCGGACATATCAACCCTCGAGCCACTCGCTCACGACAACCATCTGCTAAGCTTTGCATCTTTTTGCTTTGCACTGACTGACACACACCTGCTGTAGGTCTGCTGGTTGCGAGCCGTGCCTTCTGCGCTGTACACACTACAGTACATACACAAACATATTCCGCCTTCCTGTGGTACATGCTTTCACCCTTGCCGTCTTCCTTTTTTATAAAGATGGCCACAGGTTACAGTAGGTGATGTATGTGATTCATTGCTAATTTTTGTATAAATTGCTCCCATTTACCGTCTGTCAAGAACCATACTTACCTTGTATTGCATCTTATACTGTAGTTGTCCAGTACTCACTCAATAAACAAGAAGACATATTCAAAGATGAGTTATATCTCTAGTCATAAATTGGTTCCTGGTTACAATTTTTCTTGGTAGTATCCTTATATATACAATGATGATGTCAAAAGTCAACACTCCCCTCCTATGTACTATGTCAAAAATGAGAGCAAAACTTAGCATTGGGAAAAAATATATAATAAAATTGAAAGCATAAAAATATGTAGTTGCCAAACTATTTTTAAATTGCCGGTACACGTGATTCATTTTCACTACTGTCGTCTTTTGGGTATCTACAAGGCATAAAATTGGTTGTATTTGATCATTCTTTTCCTGGAAAAGTGCTCCATATAAATCGCATGTATAGCCCCTGTCACACCTTGACGATTTAGCCAGCGTATGCCGACGTAGGAAAAATTTGGCAAATACGCTGGCGTACGTCGAATAAGTTATGGGTAAGTTTTGTATACGTAACAGCACGCTGAAGCACGTTGGTATACGTCGAAGTACGTCGAGGTCGTCGAGAAATGCTTAACCACAAAATGCTTAAAATTTCTCGTCGTATGTCAGCGTATGGCTATACGTCCCGTATACGCAGGCCATAAGTAATAGGTAAGTTATGCGATCGTTGCACACGTTCAAACACGTTAAGTGTAGGTTACTCATAAGTCCAAATACGTCGAGAATACCTACTAGCTGTTCTCCAACATCCGTGCCTTTCGGAACTGCAATACGCTGCTGCATAGCGTGCAGCAGCGTATTGCCGACGATCACGTGACGTAGTCTATAAAAAGGCTGGCGCTCGACGTTTCAAATCATAACTGCACTAGACATTGCAGTACCAACATCTGTTTGGGGACTATCCCCCTGGTCTAGTTAAAATGGTATAACCCAAGAGGCAAGGTGCGGCTTGCCATCGTTACTGTGAGTTGCTATTCACGCTATTAAAGCAGCAATCAAACGCCATTATGACTTGTGTCATTAATAAACCAAACAACATCAGCGTCATGGCAAAGAAAAGTCTGGGGAGCTCATCAAAGGTCTCGCAGAGGCTCAGCCCATCACAGCCACTGCAGCCTTCGCCAACTACGTGCGTGACAGCCTGGTCAGCATGTCCAAGCGCAAGTTCCAAAAGGCACGGATGTTGGAGAACAGCTAGTAGGTATTCTCGACGTATTTGGACTTACACTTAACGTGTTTGAACGTGTGCAACGATCGCATAACTTACCTATTACTTATGGCCTGCGTATACGGGACGTATAGCCATACGCTGACATACGTCGAGAAATTTTAAGCATGCTTAAAATTTCTCGACGACCTCGACGCTTTCGACGCACACCAACGCGCTTCAGCGTGCTGTTACGTATACAAAACTTACCAATAACTTATTCGACGTACGCCAGCGTATTTGCCAAATTTTTCCTACGTCGGCATACGCTGGCTAAATCGTCAAGGTGTGACAGGGGCTTGAAACGCCGAGCGCCAGCCTTTTTATAGACTACGTCACGTGATCGTCGGCAATACGCTGCTGCACGCTATGCATAAATTAGACTATCGTTGGGCATAAGTTGTGTACGCCGGCAACACGCTAGGCATTCGTTGGAATAAGTTATCTATAAGTTATCGAAACGTTCTATATAATTTACTGATACGTTATGTATACGTCCAGCCCGTTATGAATGCGCTATGTATACGCCCAAAATTGAAAAAAAAAATCGATAATTCAGCGTATGCCAGCGTTTTAGGGAAAATCTGAACGTCGGCATACGCTGGCTGAATCGTCAAGGTGTGACAGGGCCTTATGCAAGGGCATCCCTTGGGCTCAGTCATCTCTCACAGGTTTTTTTATTTTAATGAGGTCTCAACTCTGGCAAAACGAGTCCATGAAGTCATAAAAGGCTTCATACTTGCTCTTATTCTGTGAAGAAAATCAGAGATTGTTGTCATTGGTATTTTGGGCTTCCAGCACGCCCGACATTTTAAACAAATTTCATCTTGTATGTAGGTTGAGAGGGCCTCTGCCTTGATAGATGTAAATGTGGTAAAGCTCTTAATAACTCACATTTTATTTTAGTCCTTTAATTAATTTGGTTAATTTAATTAAGAGCCACTTTAATTAATATGAGTAGCTATTCGAATCTCCCACCCTTCCCAAAAAGTAATTTCAAAACATAACTTTAAAAGAGATTGTTTTAATCTTAACACTGATCATTCCCACCAACATGATTGTAATGGTTTGGGTCCAATACAATTATTTTTTTCAAACTGAATCATTGAGGCGTTTTTCATATTACAGTATCTTCTATATTTTCCAATGTTATTGTCATTGACTCAGCACACTTTTTTTCCAGAGATGGCACTGTATGACACTGTGTTATTAATATTTATATTAATCATTTGTTTCCAATGATGCAACTTCTAGCTTTTAAGATTATTTATGTGTCTCAAGCACCAGACTAACATTTCTATGACATTGTTGCTCTTTGTATGGAGTTGTTTTTCTTTGTTTCCCCTGATGGAAAAGGTCGGGACAGGCTCTTAAGCGCAAAAACAGTCAACTATTATTATGATAATCATTGTTATTATTATTATTATTATTATTATTATTATTATTATTGTTGTTGTTTTTAAAATATGGCAAAAGTAGATCGGACATCTAATGAAGGGCTCTGTGGAAGTCTGAGCAAGACTATGTTTTGACTGACTAGTTTTATTACTTCACTTTAATGATTATGTTAAATTTAGAACAAAACACACGAGTTGTTGGAGTAGAAATGGACAGGTCCTGTACAGTATGTCCTCGTATTATTGGGTTTAACAAAAAACACGTTTCAACGTTTGCATTCACTTTGGCTGCAACGGGATCATTCAGTGTACTGTATTGCGGGCAATGTTAAAGAGTTGTCTCATTCATGACTGATAGAAGAAATAAAGAAGTAGAAAATGTTAGGTCAATCTAAATCTATCCTAACGTTCCATCCAGTCGTGAGGTTCTGTCATAATCGGCTCGTGACGGTGGCGTTCATCTTTCATCAGCCTGTGTTTCTATTTCGTCCCTTGTGTACAGTATTTACAGCGGCAGAACACTCAGTCTTGTACTTGTTGTCATTCCACTTTGTATCTTAGGTTGTAAAAATAAACGCTTGAAATGACATGTGTTGTGTTTTGTATATCAACAACACCTAGCCACTTTACCATTGAGCAATTTCAACTGACATTTATATTCAGTGAGAATTGTCTGTTTCAAATTGAATCAAGTCACCTAAAATAGCTGTAACTCGGTTTTACTCACACAGAGAAGGACGACTTGTAATGGTGGCATTGTGGTACTTCAATTTAAGGAAGTCCACCTCCGCAATTCACCTACATGAGGGTAGTGCTAAGCGTTACTTAGCCAATTAGCTAAACAGCGCTCACAGGCGATACGCACAAATTGAACGAAAGTACAGTAGTTTACAGGCCAGCGAACTTGTGGTCAAGAATGCACCATAGCGATAATAATTTATAAAATACGAAAACGTTTCATTGCCGGTTTTTAATTCTTTGACTTCGTAAATGCAGTCACTGCTGTTACTGAATATTTTTGTTCAATTGAATTGTCACTGTTGGCCTACTTTGGGGAAAAATAACAATATAGTCATTCAAAATAAATCAGGATGTTGAAACTTTTATATACTTGTTGTGATATTAAAATGTACACTAATAATTCCAAAACTATTTGTACAAGTGGCGGGAATAAGAACAGGGCACAACAGTTTGACCGTGAAAGATTTGGGTTTTAAATTTTTAAAGCAGGTGAAAATGATAAATAACCAACTGTGCTTTATTGTACTGACATTCATGCTTGGAAGAGTAGTTTACAGATAGTACAAGTCAAATAATCAACTGTGCTTTATTGTACTGACATTCATGTGTGGAAGAGTAGTTTACAGATAGTACAAGTCAAATAACCAACTGTGCTTTATTGTACTGACATTCATGTGTGGAAGAGTACCGGTAGTTTACAGATAGTACAAGTCAGAGCATTGGGGGCCAATCAATATCACCTATGCAGGATGCAAATGAACACCCATCAACAAGTTACCTACATGTGACAAGACTTCATACACTAGTTCACTAGTTGTCAAAGTATTGCTTATTGTGAATTCAGTTTGAGTTATCCACCATCATACAGCGCTTAGTCTGCGCTGGTAAGTCAAAACAACAACAAAAAGGTCAAACAGCTCATCTTCCGAAAAACTAGTCACTTCTATCTCAGAGTACCACTAAATGTCATAGGTCAGATTTACACCTCCCTTCAACAATTTCACCAAAATGGAGATGCTGAGGATTGCGTGCAGAATCTCATACACTATACTGTATCACTGAGCTAAATACAGTACTGACATAAAGACACTATAGATATATAAGGGATGAAAATTAACTGTGTTGGTAAATTCACTTAGGGTCAAAGTGTGCTTTTCTAGCATTGTTTACTAAAACTAATCTCCCATGGCTGAACAAAGCTTTGCACATTTGTTTTAAAAGTATGTGTAATTCTTTTTAGTGGATTTGTTGTAATTGTAAATGTTCTTCATCTGTAGGAGAGAAATGGTTCCCCAATAAAATTATGCTCAGTAATCCACATCTCATTTCAAACGTGATCCATCAAAATTGAAATTGGCCATTATGTAAAAGTTCAGCGCAGACCCACTTGACTTGATTAACATAAATTTGATTTGTGAAAAAACAAAGAAAAGTTACACGCCTGGCAAGAGGGAACAATTTATTCCAATTTCATAATGTCTCTTCCATGGAACAGTTTTGATGATACAACAAATTAAACATTGTGTATTGAGGTGAAAAAAGAAATGAAGTAAAACATACTGAATGGAGAACATAATCATTTACACAGGACAGACAAATATATTAATTTACTAGCTTAGACCGTTAGAACCTGTAACATGATGGCTTCTTAATTTTACAAGCAATGATGCAGCAACAGTTCATCCAAACAGATCTGGTTCACATGTGATGGACGGTAGACCCATGGACCCCCCCAAGTCTAGACAGGGGACACAGTTCAACGGTTGGTCAATTTGGAGTGGGAATTAGCCCTGATCATATCAGGAAGGCAAAGTGCTTTTGGATGTTTTTCAACATCTACAAGAGTACATCGAGATGAGCAGGACAGGAGCAGTACAGACTCACCAGAAGTTAATGCTCCAAACAGTAAAGTCAAGTGCAAAACTGTCACTACTCTGCACGACCCAGAGACAAACACCAGGATCCTAAATTACCTTTCATGTCCTCTGTAAGCAAGCAAGCAAATTAAATCACAGGCCTTCTCTACTGCCTGTTATGTCCTGTCAGTGTAAATTGTGAGATGTCATGAATTTATTTCTAATTAGTGTAATTTCCACAGAGATACATTTTGAGTGAGGTTTAGGTGAACAAACCCACTCTCAATAGTGGTGACAGGCCAGCAAAGTAAGAGCGAGAAACCAAAAAAGGTGCTGCTCCGTTCTGGATCAGCCTGACAGGAGCAGATTAGATGATGCTCCCATCTTCCACCCTATTTAGAGGGTGACACTTCACTGGCTCCTCTTCCTCACTCGGAGCCCACATCTTAATTCTCCCCCAGCTTGAGAGTTGCAAACTGCTTGGCCATCTGTAGCGCCTCCTGGAGACACTCTGTGTTGCGACCAGCGGCCTGTGCAGACATGTCCTTGCCGCCTCCTTTGCCGTCCATCAGGGGGCACAACTTCTGGACCCACTCGTTAGCCTTCAGTCCGCGGTTGGCTTTCTCCTGCGGGGTCAACACAGGTTGCCATTAGCATCAGCACTGCCGAGTTGGAATTCACAATGCATGAAATACATTAAAGATGCGCGCAGATGAAAAGGAAGGAAGGCTGTGAAACGGCATTAATGACACACACCTGAGGGACTTCACACAAGCAGATGACCTTGCCGGCATCGGGGTCCACTGCGAAGAGCATGGCGGCAGTCTGAGGGGAGCTGGCCTTCAGCACCTTCAGGCACTCGTTGAGGGCCTGAGAGAACGGGAGGGGTGAGTGGGGATTAAAAAAAATAAATCTGTTAATCGACATTGCTGATATCTCAAGGTCACAACTAATGAGCTGATTTCATCCCATGATGAAAACAATGAGATACGAAAGAGAATATACAACATTTTTAAATAGTTCGACTTTCTTCCTGGGTGACAATTTCTTTTAGCTTCACAAAATCTCAGTCTCAAGACTTTCATTAAAAAAATCAAATTGACCTTGGCTGAAGCCCCGGTTTCCATGGCCATGACCAGCAGTGCTTGATTGGGGCTGCTCTCGATCACCTCCTTGGTCTTCTCCAGGACTCTCTTCTGGATGTCCGCCTTGTAGGAGCGGTCCAGGTCATCCATGGTCTTCTTCAGGCCCTTCAGGGTGTCCCTCATCTCATCTTTCCGCCACTGGGAGATCACTGCGGTGCCGATGGACTGCGCACAAGGCGACATAGTCAATCAAGTTGTAGTTCACCGAGATCTTACCAACTCAAGGAAGTGGCCTTCGCACCCTCCCTGCCGCCCACCAATAGATCTTTCATATAGTCAAGGTGCCACTTCAATGTCCTCCCAGCATCACAATGAAGGAAATTTAGACAATCAGAAGGCAAAACATGTTAAAGATGCATGAACATACCTCTGACATATCGGCAATCTCTTTCTGTATGTCTTTGTTGGGAACCGTTTGCTGCTTTACTTTGTCTGCCAGGGCAGTCAGGGCTTGGTTGAGCGTGTCTGCTTTCCTCTGAGCCTAGTGAAAAACATGAGCAAAAGCAACTGTATTTGTAAAATGATAAGACGTGACTGGTTTATTGCTACTAGTGTTGAAATATTTGTCAGTTTAGTCGGTGTAGAGCAAGCACACAATGCACGCCGACTTCAGTGAGTAAGCAGGGACGTAAGCGCCCTTAGTGCGCTGGTAGGGCCATAAACTCAAGGAAGGGTCAGTCACTTGATTTGTTTTATCTCGCCATATAAATTCGGGCCAGTCTGTCGTGTGTAACCAGCTAAAAGCCATCGTATGTTGCCTTACAAAATCGATGTTCAGCAGCAAAAACTGAGGGGATAGATGGGGAAGGGAGAAATCCATCTATAATTAAATGCACATCCACCTGAGCCATCACAGACTGCTGAGAAGACAGAATGTGTCCTTTGCACACACATCCAAAACAGACATCATTAAGTTTCAATGGTCAATAAGGTTGTCCTTTAATGCACTGACAAAGCCCTGCGTGTGCTATGGTGTGAAAGGTGGGCCTTGGTTCAAGTTCATTTTTGGGGGTATGTTGTGGCCTTATGTATTTTGTGCCATCACTATATTTCATTTCATTTTATTGAGTTTTATCTTCGCAGTTGTCGTGAGCCTTCTCAGTTTCTGCTCCGAGTGCAGCCACGTCTACTTTAGTGTAATTTTAATTTACTCCTTAGTTTTATAAAACTGTACTCTGAAATACAATCTTGCGATTATGATGTGGCTTCTCAATGGCTATTTCCTAAGAATAAATTTGCTTGGTTTGCCTTCTATGAAATTGGTTTTGCATCTTAATGACCATGGGAAACCGCGTCGGACAGTTGAAAATCCCAGCTCTACAGCAAAAGCAATTTTAATTCAGTCAGGATGTCAGCAGAAAGCAAATCCCGTCGACAAGCTGACTATAAACAACCATGACGAGTAATCGCTGAATATTTAGCCCACTCGTGTGTGCAAGTCCTGACCTTCTGGGCCTCGTTTCCTGTCACGGCAACAATCCGACGGATGCCCTTAGCGATGGCCTCCTCTGAGACAATGACAAAGGGCGCAGCATGAGCTGAGTTCTGCAGATGCCTTTAGAAAAAAAAATGGAACAGGACAGTTGTTAGCAAGGTGCAGGAGGAGGACAAAGAGGAAAAGGAAGTTAGGTATTCTGAAGTGACTTGTGTTGCCTTAGTCACATAATTTTTCATGCTTTGTGGCTTACCCACGACACAAGACAACGGAAACACTCACGTTCCACCACAAAACTCAATGGAGGTGAGGGAACCAGCAGCACTGTTGGGGTCGTCCAGCAGGTCCTGAACGGGGATGCCGATGGACACAACCCTCACAGGGTCAGGGTACGTCTCATCAAACACAGCGCGCAGACCCTGAATGGCCTTGGCTTCTGCTAGGGAGGCCTCCATGGCATAAACAGGCTGAAGCAAAGTACAGAAGAGAGTCAGAATAAAATGTAAAAATTGTACTTCTATTTTGCCTTTAGAGCCACTGACTGGCACCACTGACCTTGGCATCCCTTATCATAGCACAGGCGATCTCCTCAGTCCGACGGACCTCCCCTGTGCTCAAGGCACCTTTAGCAGTGAAGTCAAAGCGAAGTCTGTCCGACGCCACCAAAGAGCCCCTCTGGTCTGCCTCGCCCAAAACTCCCCTGAGAGCAAAGTTGAGTATGTGTGTAGCAGTGTGGTTGCTCATGATGGGCCTACGGCGGGCCTAGAGATATCAAAAGAGTAAAAGAGATGGTCAGGAGCATTTGGTATCTTTCCTGTGCGTGCCTTTTCAGTTACTGATGAGCTCACCTCGTCCACGTGTAAGGTGACACGGTCTCCAACCTTCAATGTTCCATAAATGGTGCCCACATGTAGAACATAACCTCCTCTAACTTGCGTGTTCTTCACTGAGAACTCCATTCGCTACAAAACACAGACCCTGGTCACATTTTTGTCCACTGGAAATTCATTCCAACACAAAGCATGACATTGTATCAAAATGTCTGTCAACATTATTAAAAGAGAGCACAGTGGTAAGGGATCCAAAGACAAGGAAAATTATGAGTGACAAAAATTAACATTGATCTCTGACAGCATGTAAACCTAAAGTTTCCAATGAACGCATAAGCATTATACCACACTTACATCCTCGGAGTTATCATTTTCTCGAAGCAGGTAGCCTTCGTCAAACGTCTGTCCACCCTGCTCAGCGTAGAAAGAGGTCTGATCCAGCAGAACACCACATTTCTGACCCGTGTTCACTTCGTCGCAGAAGTCGCGGTCGCGCCGCAGGGCCAACACCGTGGCAGAGGTGTGTTGGAACTCTGACCATATCAACAGAATGAAGGTAAGGGCTTAAAAGAGCACAAAAATGTGGTTTGCGTTTTTTATTCTACGGGTTTAATACCATAGGTGCCACTTTCATTCGAGGTGTATTTGTATTTGGGAGAATCATCTGTGGGGGGGATATTCTTGTTCCTCAGCTCTTCAATGGCATAGATGTCCAACATGATGTGGTCCACGTCTCCTGCACCCTTACCCTGGGACTTCAACTACACACACAGCCACATGCAGTTTTATTCCGCACACCAACCAAAAAGACTCTCTTCTAAATTTGTCATAAAGGAAGGGCAAATGTGCATAAATCTCACACACCGAAACTGGTTCAACTAATCTTATCAATATTGTATGGGTAGCACTTACTCGTCTGAAGTTGCCAAAACACATGAATGTAAGAATGTCGCTCCTCAAGGGCAATCGGTTTGTAATACATGTATATTAGATGCGTGAGAAGCAAGCCCAATTTGTTTTAATTTTTAACTTCTACTGTCTCGCTGAGTTAAACTTCTTAGTTGAGGTTGGAATGAGGTTGATCACTGATGATGAATTTGCTTTTAAAGTTACATCGGCATGAATGGGTATACACAGCCAGAGCATCAGTGAAATTGCTCTGAACACCTCGACTCTGACCTATTTGTAGAATTCCGTTCGCTGTGATGCTGCACCCAACTTACAATCATCACTGTGTTGTAACCATAATTGTGGTGCACAAGCCAAAGGGTACAATCAGAGGGTTCGCTCCTTCATTTCCCTCACCTGTGCAGCCTTCTTCTCCTCCTCAAAGGAAGCCAAGTCCACCACCATGCCTTTCTCCTCCGCGATGAGGGAGGTCAAGTCCAGAGGGAAGCCATAAGTGTCATACAAGAGCCATGCGGTGTCACCTGAATGCAGATGGAGGAAAGTGCTGTTCAACATTCTCCATGAGCAAACACACGCAGCTATATGAAGTCATACAAATGGAGATGCTTTTCGTCTCTCTCACCTGGGAGCGTTTTACTGTCTCCCATACTCATGATCTTCCTATCAAGGATGCGTCGCCCCCTGGTGAGAGTTTTGAGGAACTGCGCCTCCTCTTCATTTATAATGTCCTTCACAATTTCTGGGTCTTTCTTCAATTCGGGAAATGCGTCGCCCTGAATCATAGACAAAAGGTTGCCAAGAGCAGTGCAAAAGAAGCGGAAAGATAAATGTGGTGTGGGGTGAATAGATAAAATAGAATAATATCTCAAAATCTTGCACAAAGAAGAAGAAAGCAGTTTTCGTTAAGCCGTATTATGCACTCACTTCCCGCTCCCTGAAAGAGGATTGTGTCTGACTGGGTGGAGCTGAAAAGCATCCCCAATCTATGGATCAAATTCGGACTATCTACATTTGTATCATTTTGTCATTTGAGAGCTTGGAATAAGAGGCAATTAGGCGATCTTTACAGAATGTTTTGTGTTAGCTACTTGGGAAAAACTTGTCGTCTCACCCAAATGCACACACATCTATCTACTATACAACTGTGTTGAGGCAGGAAACAAAAGTCTCACCAGGGAATTGACCACCACGTCCACAAGAGAAGCAAAAAAGCCTTTCTGAGCGCCCAACTTTTCATGGGAATAGCGCACGGCGCGACGCAAGATTCGCCGCAAAACATACCTGAATGGAAGATAAAACACAAATGACATATTTAGCGCACCATGTATCCCGTCAATTCAGATTCAAGACTTCAAGTGTAACGCACACCCATAAATTCGTACCCTCTTCCCGTGTTGTCAGGCCGCCCACCATCCGAAAGGGCGATGGTGATGGTGCGAGCGTGATCAGCCAGCACACGGTAGGCCATGTCAACACCATCAACATCCTCGGCCCCTACTTTACCAGTGTATGGCCGAGCACCAGTGCCCTGAAACAAACAGAATATTATGTTTTTCAGCCCATGAACCGGGATGATGTTTTTTTTTAATCAACTCTGGAGAATATATTAAGTATCTTAACCCAAGAGTTGAAATTGTTGTATGAATGTAATGATGATGAGAAAGTAAGAAATAACTGTGAGCATCTGGGCAAGGGTTTTGGCTAGAGCTGATCGAATTTTGAAAAATAATCTAATTGCTTTTTTCCCCTTTCACTATTGTGAAACAATAAACACAAGCAATGAATGAATCTTGATTACAATAAATAATGTCAGATTAATTAAGACGTAAATGTTTTAGTTATGTATGTTGGATTGACTCCAAAATAAAGGCAAATGAACCATGAATTAATATGAAAGATAACTTTATTAAGAGCTGTTAACTTACTTTCCTGTCTTAAGTGTTTTCTCAACTCAACTGTATTTATAGAGCACTTTCGAACAGCCATCGCTGCATACAAAGTGCTGTACATGGAGCAATCCAACATATACAACAAATAGTAAAGCAAATTGGTAATAAAGACGGTAGAAAGCACCGAACAACAAAACCAAGAACAAATCTAAGTCATACTGATTTTCTATCACACCTTCATACGTGGAACGTAAAACATAAGTCAGCAAGTCGTACGTCAGATTACAACATAATGCAAATCTTGGGCTTTCTCATGTCAAATTATCTGGTTTCATGAAACAGTATGTAAACATGTGGACCACGATTCTACAGCACTAAACGTGCCTACACTACATATAAATATCTCCATACTCCCTGAAAAAATGTGCATCACCATAGGAAAAGGAACACCATGCTGGACTTTGCGTACCTTCTGAATAGCTTCAAAGTATGGGATGAAGAGGTCAGTGTCATAGTTGGACATCTTGTTCTGCAGCACAGACACCAAGCGCTCCAGACCCATCCCTGTGTCGATGCTCTTCTTTGGTAGCGGTTTCAGCACCGTCTCAGACTCCCTGAGAGGAACAGCAAAAAACTCCCAGATGTGCCTCAAAGTCAAAGTTGCAACTCAAGTCGCTCTCACTCAGTTTGCGCACTACCTGTTGAATTGGATGAACACAAGGTTCCAGACTTCCAGGACGTTGGGGTCATCCATGTTCACCAGGTGGGAGGCATCTCGCCCTCCAATGCGGTCATAGTGGATCTCACTGCAAGGACCACAGGGGCCAGTATCTCCCATCTCCCAGAAGTTGTCCTTCATGCTGCCTGGCAGGATGCGCGATTCCTCCATGCTGACAGTGAGAGATTACCTCATGAGTGATTTTATTTCCCCAGTCAGTGCTATTCATTTGCTACAATTCATTTGCTACAACACAAAGAAAATAAATGTGTTGCTGTCTTAAGCACTCACTGTGAATACAAAACAATTCAATCCATCTTTATTCATATAGCACTTTCACAACATACACTTTTACAAAACATTTAATATGAAATAACAAAAATTATACAACATATAACATAAAACATGGACAATAATAGAATTATAACAACAGTTCCTGCATACGGCTTGTTTTTTTTGTTTTTTTAATCAGTTATAGATGAAAGAGAGGAGACTGAAAGTCTCCTTTTCACCTGTGGATCAGAGACGTCATGGATTGGATTGGATAAACTTTATTGTCAAATATACTGTATGTGTAACATACAGCACAGATGAAATTTCTTCCCTCTCAACATGAAACAAGAGGAGCCGCTGCGGGTGTCCGCGCCGCCATCAAAAGAAAAGTTAACCAAAAATAAAAGACAAAATAATACAAAACAACACATGAGACACAGACAATCGTGCACTCTTAACCACTTTCCTGCATACACTTTGTTGTCTGAAGCAGTTATAGATGAAAGAGGAGCGAATCAAAGTGTCCTTTTCACCAGTGGATTAAAGACGTCATGCTGCAATGTGCACACGTCTGCTACAAGCTAAACTTGAAAGCAACAAGAAGCTGTAGCATCCATTAACAAAAAAGAGATTGACTCTCTTCTCCTGTCCCATGTAAGTCCGCTTCAATTCCAAGCCGCGTGCATGACGTCACTCACAAGCTGATGAGTCTACAAGCTAAGTCTGAAAGTAAACGAGAAACGGCGGCATCCACTGACCAATACAGAGATTGATTCAATTCTCCTGTCCCATTTAGATCCACTTCAACTTGGTTAAAAATACACCACCACGCTTCAACAGTCCACAACGTGTCCGCACGAAGAACAACAAACCCCATAAGACAAAACAAATGACAGAAACAACAAAAAAGCAGAACTCTTGCAGACAACTGCCAACACGGCAGTTTACGTGTTACAGATTTTAATACCATGTTTGAATCGACTCTGCCGGAATGCTAAAATACGTCACTCACCCAAGAGACAACCAGATTTCTTTGCACTCCAAGTCGGCCTCCAGGCCTGCGTCATCATTGCCACCAAAGTAGGTGACATAGAGGCGGTCAATGGAAATGCCAAACTCCTCGGTCAGCAGCTCCAGGGCCATCTTACAAGCCAGATGCTGCAGCACGCAGTGGTAGGGAAACAAAAAGACCAGGTGAAATGACAAAAAATATAAAAATAAAATAGACGCATTTAAATTAATGTTTCTCCAGAAATGAATTGCCAGCAAGCTGTGAAAGGCAATAAAGATTCATACAGTGAAAATGCGAACAATGGCGCAAGGTTTTTGCCGCCAAGCTAACTCAAGGACAAGGTCCTCCTGTGTTACGACTGCAATTGTCATTGAATATTTAATGCCAAAGAGGATGTCTCACATATTGACAGCATCCTACCTTAAAGTAGTCGCCAAAAGACCAGGATCCCAACATCTCGAAGAATGTGTGGTGGTAAACGTCTTTACCCACATCGTCCAGGTCGTTGTGTTTTCCTCCTGCACGGATACACTTTTGGGTGTTGGCTGCGCGTCGTAGCCTTGCCATGGGGTGGGATGGATCAATAGTGTTGAGGAAGATGGGCTTGAACTAATAGAAAGAGAGAAATGTTTAAGGTCGTCAATGAAAACAGCTTTTGGCAGAGTGAGGCACATGTGGCCAAGACATGGGCAGTTCACCTGGTTCATGCCCGCATTGGCGAACAGCAGCGTGGGGTCATCCAGCGGGATGGTGGATGAAGAGTGCACGTACTGGTGCTCATAGCGATTGAAGAAGTCAATAAACTTCTGGCGGATTTGAGCGGCACTCAAAGAAGAATCCATTCCGAATCTTCTTTCTAGAACAAAGAAGAATTGATCCTGATGACAACATGAAAATAGTTTTCTAGATAGCATTTGATATAATTTTTCCTCACAGCAGTGATTACTTAAACCCCTTCGATTAATCATTAAAAATGTTAAGACAGAACATTAATTGAACTCCTTTTTCCTGAAATATTTAAAGATTCCCGCCGACCATCAAGTAGGTGTGTGTTCAGACAAGCCTCTTGCAATGCTTTCTTTCTGCTTATTACAGGCCTACAAATTAGCCTTGGGCACTTTTTGACAATTGGTTGCTCTGGAATCTAGTAAAGCAGATGAGGCCGAGATGCCGCAGCACTCTGCTCTCTAATTTCATATAATTAAAAAGGAAACGTCAAAAATAATAAAATACCCTTCTTCTGGCCTGAACATACCCATAAGGACTACAAAGAATGTTTTTTTCAGGGAAAAATTATTAAGACTAAAATAAACTAAGACTAGCCTCAACAGTTGCAGTAAGAAATAAACGGCATGTCCCCACAACTAGTAAACGGAACGTTAAGAACCATATCCACGTAAGATTTGCAGTGATCGGTGTGCTCTTTGTTTAAACTTTTAAGTTAAAAGCCATTACGAGTAATGGCCCGGGGATGCTATTCATTCATACGCTGGGGCGCAAAGGAAAGCAAGCAACTGAAGCCTGGAGATCTCTTTGGACCCGCGGGGGGAAAGGGGCCCGCTCCTGACAACTAAACCACGCCAAGGCTGACAACCACTGCATGTGTAAATTCTCAGTTAATTGGAGGGAAACTACTACGTCGGGGAACAACAGGGCAATAATACGCAAAGTGCCGCAAAATGCTCATTGTGATGATGCAGTCTGAAGTGTGCACCTTCATGCTTAGTAAGTACCACCAGTAAGTTTTTAAACACAGTAAGATAAGAGATTAACAGTGTTTCTATTGTTTCGGATTGAAGTATCTCGGCGGGAATGTGTAGTATGGTACACCTAACACAAATCGGCAGTTGGATGGCTCACAACGCCAAGTGCTCGTGCGAACCGGTGTACCGCACTGGAAGCCGCTCAGCTGGCTGCTCCTGCTGCTGGACAGCGGCACCAACTTCAAAATCTCACGTCAGCCAGCTAATTGTTAGCTTCGCCGGCTAGCTCACTGCAGTCCACCGCCGATATTTCACACAACTTTAATTCGGCGGACCTCCCGAGTTCAGACTGCATGTTTATGATTTCAAAAGCCGCAAGGGCATACGTTGGTACTCACAGAAGCAGCTAATGTCGCAGAATTCCTTGTTTATCGGATCCCAAACACACCACCGTGTGAGTGCCCACGCTGCTGGTCCAGAATGCAATGAAACTACTGGAACACGCCCGAACTGAACGCCGATTGGCCCACGCGCTCCACGTGTCATCAAATCTCGATTCTCATTGGTGGAATTGACATTCAATCTTAGCCGTCTACCACTCCACTGAAGCCAAAATCTTTGTTCGGCTGATGCAACTGAAAACTCATGAGTGAATGCTCAAAGTACGTTGTTATTTATGGCGAATGTGTATATAAAATGCATGTACAAAATTAATTGGAAGACTAATGTTTGACTTTAAAGCACAGAATGTGAAACATCACAACAGCATCAAGCTTCATTATTTAGACACATTCGCTTAGAGTCCGAACTTTGTATTCTATTGCATCACTTTTTAATATAGACTAGTACTGCAACTTCAATAGGAGAGAACTACCATTTAATACCATGAATGTCAATTACATTTCATCCTATGGGTTTTCTCATAATTCATCGCTGTGTCTATGTTCAAGACTGATTGAATTTTTGTCGTATTTAGTAATAAGTATGCCTCAAATTAGTAATGCTTCGGAGATGTGTTAATTGTGCACAAATGTGAAATGGGTGTGGTTAATTTATTGATTCAGCGTCATTTTGACATTTCAAATATTGGATAAGTCACTTGTTCATAAAATCTGTTGTACATAATTGATCAACAGATTTGTTTAAACATAGCCTTCTGAGACTAATTGTGCAAGACCTCCTGAAATTGTGTTCCACAATAGCTGTTCCCGATTTCTGAAAGGTGAGAGCTGGCCTGGAGAAAAATTACAATGATCAAACTCAGTAAACTAAGTAATTCCATATGTTGGAAGGTTAGCAGTAACAGGTCGGTCCGGTTTTACATTAGATTTGGGTGACAACACAAACATCTCTGTTCATATGATGAATTATTTTGAGAGTTATTAAAAACTGGATTACCATACATATTTAATCCACTTCTCAGTGAAGCGAATCTGCTGCCCTTTGAGATTGATGCCACCCACAGAACATTCATCCTTATGCATTTCACCCAAGCAAAGAACATTGCAGAGGTGATGCTACTTACTACTTTCAAAGCAGGGATGTCGCCAGATTGCTCTCGCCAGTGCCTTCCACACAGAAAGGGGGACTTTAACAGGCAGTGTGAACAAACACAAATGCAGCACTTTTATTTTACATTGTGGGTAACAACTCAACCTCAAAGGAGGCCTGCACTCTGCCGCTCGAATCAAAATGAAATGACGTCCATCCATGTATGAATTTTTTCATGCCTCTTGAGCTGGAGTCTTTGGGTGAGAGGCAGCCTGGACTGGTTGCCAATTGCAGGGCACATTCAAACAAACTATTGTCAATGTTCAATTAATTTTACATTCATGTTTTTGTAACCGAAGAGGAGACCAGAGTACTGCAAGAAAATCCACACAAGCACTGAAAAACAAGCAAATGCCAAAGAAGATGCCTTCAGCCGAGTCAAATCTCAGAATTATGAGGCAAACACATTAAACACTAGGCTACCATGTTGTGCTCGCCTGCTATTAGAGTTCAAATCAACATGAAGTGATTACAAGAGAGAATATAGTACTTAATAATTTTGCAGAAGGTCCAATATCCTCGTAAGGTGCCATTTCATCTCCCCCAAAATGTTGGGAATTAACTTTATGTTCATTGAATTGAGTGCTAAGTCGAACAGCAAAATATGTGAGCTTGCTGACAGGGTGGACTTTTTTGGGGCTAATGTTGGCAATTAATGAGCACATGGTGGACATTTAGTAAATATGATTCATTAGTAGGGGCGGCCCGGTAGTCCAGTGGTTAGCACGTCGACTTCACAGTGCAGAGGTGCCGGGTTCGATTCCAGCTCCGGCCTCCCTGTGTGGAGTTTGCATGTTCTCCCCGGGCCTGCGTGGGTTTTCTCCGGGCACTCCGGTTTCCTCCCACGTTCCAAAAACATGCATGGCAGGCTGATTGAACACTCTAAATTGTCCCTAGGTGTGAATGTGGGCGTGTATGGTTGTTCGTCTCTGTGTGCCCTGCGATTGGCTGGCAACCGATTCAGGGTGTCCCCCGCCTACTGCCCGAAGATGGCTGGGATGGGCTCCAGCACCCCCCGCGACCCTAGTGAGGATCAAGCGGTTCGGAAAATGGATGGATGGATGGATTCATTAGTAACCTGACTATGCTGTTTATCAAGTATATTTGTAATTATATATATTTATCTATTAATTACATCAATTGATAATCCACCATAAGATTCACAACATGCAACTCCACTCATAATCTGAATAAAAATTACAAAGCATACCGGTAAGTGTCAAGATTTATTCTGCGATCGTACACTCTTTCAGATTCATTTGAAGAAAGACGAAATGGTGGTCACAATGTGAATGAAAACATGAGGTTTCTTTAAGGGACAGTTACCCCTTGATGACAGCTGTACAGACACATGCAAAATGTTCAATACATGATCAAAATGACTAATTTTATCCAAATGTATTTATTCAAATTGATAGTAGGACTTCAGAGTTTCATTATACAAATTCATATTCATGATGACTGTGATTTTGAGAAGGAGACAAATGCATTTTAGAGTGATATTGGCCCATAAAACGATAAACTCAGTCAACTCTCCGATGGTGGGGGCGCCGCCCTTCGCACTGCCTTCGCCAGAGCTTGTTGGATGACTGGATATATCTTATAGCACCCCTCTATGCAGGTGCGCACCCCAGCAGAGAGACTCTCTTCAGTCATTTCTCCATCAGACTGTAACCCAGAAACCTGGTTCAAGCTAGGGAGGAACGCCAGAGTCAATCTTCCCTGATTGTCGCTACTGTCTGAGCCATTTCCGTTTTCCTCCGCATATGTCGGGTCGACCACGTAAGAGGCCCCATCCTGGCGGATTGCGCAGCCAAGCACCAGGTCGTACATTTCGATTCCCGCATCAGCTAGCGCGAGCGATGCACACGTGACGGCGTGCGCTAGAACTGAGCCGCTGTTTTCAAGAACCATCACATTGACCTCTATCTGAGAGCGGGGGTATTTGTGGAGGCACAAGGCGGGCTGCAGACTTTCGTGCAGCATCAAGGAGAAGTCCTTGTCCTGACTCCCTTGAATCCAGGAACCTCTCTCCGGGCAAGAGAATGGAGCAAACCGCATATCTGTTGTCAACCTGGTTACACAAAGAAAACGTTTTTGATGTGTCCATTTGCTCTATCATTTTAATAAGCAATTATAATAATAACATAAGTAAAATAATTGTCAAGACGTTTCTGTACATCATAAAGATATTCATTACCATAAAAGTGCATTGTTACTGACAACCACAAAATATTCCATTGGGCATTTGCCAAATTTTATGAGGAGCGTATATTTATCCATTCCCGTGAAAAGAACATCCATGGAGCTGAAACATGGACCTCATCATCAGAACTGTGATGCAGACATGCCAACCCGCTATTCTAAAATGCTGCGTACATTTTCATCATAAAAGTTGTTGATTGTTCAACAAAACAATCATGTTTGAATGATAAGAAAGTAATCACAAATGAAAAAGCTTGATTTGAATTGAATCAAAGAGGAAAGCATAACTGAATCAAATTTGTCAACATTCTGGTTAATGTTAGCGATCTCACGTCGGGCCGACAATCACAAACATTTTGAACATAACCCCCTCCGAAATGACAGCACCCAAAAACGTCTAAAAGGACTAAAGGACAACAATGACTCCCATTAAAGAAAACTATTATAGCGATAAATTAAATTCAAATACTGTATACTGAAGTGAGCCAACAGAAATCAACCTGGTTACAGATTTTTTTTTTTTTTACCACAATGATTTCATGAGCGACAGATCGTCGTCGTGGTTAAAAAAAACTTTAAAACTACAGAAAATGAAAATAATTACCTCCCACACTTCATATCGGTGTTATCTTTACGTTCCGTTTCTCTGGGACCGTACACGCAGCACATCAACTTGGTGTCTCCAGCCTCCATGTACGCAGAGCCCTTCGCCTGGCTCACGAGCCCACACCTGACAAAAACGGGCCGGACGTCCACCTGGTCCCGCTGCCGGCCGTCTGCTCGGGGGCCATGTGAGGAGAATACTGCCGCCGGCTTGCACGCGAACAATAAGGGACTTTGGGAAACCTCTGGGCCTCGAACTCTTCTGGTATCAACGGGCATGGTGGTACGGATGCAGTCGGTTAAAGTCCACCACAAAAAAATGTCCTCCTTGAACACAAAAAACAGATATCTAGTTCCGGCAAGTGACGCCATTTCTCTGAAATCATTGTTATGTTGAAACGGAAACGCACAAATTAAATTTACATTACTTTGTATTGTCACGGATAATAGATACTTTTTGCACATAGTATTGTATTATCGCAGCTTGTTTAAAAATGCACATGGGCGAAATTGTGTATGTCACGTGTGCTGTGTTTAAACTCCCAACTTTGATCAACTTTCGTCAACTCAGGCTGATGAAATCCTCATCAAGATTTGTCAACTGATGAAGCCTTCTTCGTTGAGAGGCGAAATATCTTCGAAGACAACCAGAACAGTCCAGTTGTGATAGGTTCAGCGCCCTGAGAATGTATTGACCTGAATGAATGATAATATCCAGGCTTTATAAAAATCGGGGGTTACGAGGTCATTACTTCACCATCGTAGGTCTGAAAAAGGGTGATGGCGGTTTTTTTTTGCTTCATACACGGGGGTGAGCAGGGGGCTTCAAAAAAGTGTGACCTGCTCCAGTATAGTACTTTGCTTTGATGATTTGTCAAATGCAACTTGGTCAAACGTCTGCAGTGACGTCCTGTGTGACACGAAGGGATCCTCACTGATTGGCTGGATGAGAAAGTTTTTTTTAAATTAATTAAAAAAATATTTTTAATAATCTCTTGGGCGCCAGTTTTGCACAACTGACCAAATGTATCAAATCGCCAATTTCGTCTTTGGTTAAGTGAAGACTCTAATTGCCTTTTGATATGAATACTGTAGTTGTTTTCTCTTGTTCGCTGCTGCGATATGCTGGTCTTGTCCATGGTCCGCCCCGCTTCTTGCCCAATCAACTGGGATAGGCTCAGTTTAAGCCATGTAAAACTACGCACTTGACTTGCTTGCAGGGGGCGGAGACACGAGGAAGACCGCACACAACTAGCCGTTACTTAGCGACCATCGACATGGACTTGATGCCGGAGAGTATTAGACTGCAGAACTTCAAGATTGGACTCGTGGATGCTTTCATCTCCCCTCCAAACACTGTCGTTCAAGCATCCACGGCCCCGCAGCTGCAGGAGATGGAACGTCGTTCTGATAACAGCGACATGGATGAAGGCGCCCAGCCGCTGCCGGAGCTCCAAACCCCTCCCGGCCAAGGCATCTTGGACAGCGACACAAGACGACTCATCAGCCGCTTCCTCAGTGACTTTACCGGGCTGTCCACTGCTGCTTGGATCCAAAGCAAAGCCCAGTCTACAATGAAGAGGGTCGTGACGAGACTGGTGGACAAGCACAGGATCTTATTCAATAGTAAGCTGAAATGCTTTCTTTACTGTTCTTCGATTGACTTTTTACGAACGCGTTGCTCTTTGATGTTCTTTGATCCGATTCAACCGTTAGGCTGCCAGTAAGTCTTTTTCTAAACCGTTTTTTTGCCTATTCAATCTAAAAAAGTAGAATATTGTTCTTTTACTGCATACACGAATATGAGTTATTACCATTAGTATAAAATCTGAATTAATTTGTATTTTATAACACCTGATCGGTGCAAAAGGGACAATTTGATGTCAAAAAGTAGACTACCACATTGATATATTTAAAGAGCTGATGTTTGAAATAAAATGGGGTTTATAAATACTGGAGGTAATCAAATAAATACAAATTGAATTTCCTTCTGTCTTCAAGACAGCATCAACGAACTGTCACTGGACGAAACAGGGCTCGACGTGTCCTTAGTCAGCCAGGTGGCCAGAACGGAATTCGCCAATGGGAACATAAACTGGGGTCGCATCGCCAGCCTGTTGGCTTTCTGTGCCGTGCTGTCTCAAGCCTTGAAAGAAAATCAGCAGGAGAGGTGCGTGGAACTGGTGGCCCAGGAGGTCTCGACCTACTTGCTGTCACACCAGCGCACCTGGCTAGTGCAGCACAACGGTTGGGTGAGTAGCTTGCCAAAAGTGCCCCATTTGATTTCTAAAGTCCACACACTCATCAACTCATCGTCCTATTCTATCTTTTTGCTCATCAGGATGGATTTGCAGAATTCTTCAAAGAAGATGACCTGGAGTCTTCAGTGAGGAATGTCCTCTTAGGCTTTGTCGGTTTGGTCAGCGTCACTGCAGCGCTACGCTGTCTGATTAGATGAACACCGTGGACATTTGAGATGCGACATTTCACTCTTGTTTACTTGGTCAAGCACACATTTTGGTTTGTTATGACTTTATTAAGTGCAATTTTTTTCTCAGTGAAATGTAAAAATGTTCAAAAATGACTGAGAAACACCGTGTTCATGCTTCTGTGTTTTATTTAAATAGGCTAAGGTTCCATTACGCATTTATTGTTCAGTCCAATTTATTGTTACTGTATGAGTGTCATTTCTTTCGTGTCAAATAATACAATACATCCTGATTTATATAGCACTTTCACAAAAGCTTCAAGTCAGCATATTCAAAAATGACTCGTTTTGGTGGAGAAAATGTTAAGATTGAGCACGTCCACTGATTCACTGTGTATTCTATTCCGAAATGTGTTTTTAAAAATTGTTTTCAAACTTTTAAAACACAATTTTTAAATGTTCAAACACATTTGTACTAAAACAAACTTGAGATGTCAGTTGCCTTTTGTTTTTGATTCACAACATATTTTCTAAACACTGTATATGAAACATGCAACTTGAAATGTACCATATTTTACTACTATATTTTTGCACCCTTATTATTTTTGTAAAGATAAATAAACCACTTAGTTGAAATGACCTTGCTTTGTGTTATACATTTTTACAGAGTTTGTGTTCGCTTCTGTACTTCGTTGCTTGACCCCATACTTGCTACTGTTGACCAGAGGTGGTGGATCCAGGAGGACACATGACCATTTTTTGATCTCCTTTGATGTGTCTCTTAGTACTTGGGAGATTATTCAAACGGATTCATTTGTTGACTCTATAGCGCCCTCCTCTCCTGTGGTCGCCATGAATACTGTATTTGTGCCGTTAGTTCGCCTGCATCACTCAGTAATGATCACTGCTGATTTTGGGGACTTTTTCAACGCACTTGTTATTAGCTAATTAGCCACCATGCTAATTCATCAAATTGTTCTCTATAGTGTGCGGATCAGGGCCCAGTTGGAGGGTAGAGCGTGATAATATTCAAATTGGGTGTAAATTCTTCTCATCTCTTTACCTGGACCATCTTTTAATAATTTTACCTGTTGTTTGGAATCCAACTATCTGAATTTGAGGTAAGCTGATGTCATAATTTGACTGAGGATGGACCGATGATCGGCACCAATATTTCAATGTTAAGCATATCGGCATGGGCCCTTTAAAAATGTGCCTCAGGTAATTCCCTTCACTTACTGTGTTTTCTTGAACTTACTAAGTGAAACATTCGGTCATACTGACATTTTGTAAAAACTTCTGTTATATGGAGCTTTTTTTTCAAGTTTCAATTTACATTCTGAGACATACTGCTGTGCCTGGGAGCTCCCTGCACTTTTTGTTGGAGTTTTAAAACAAATACAGTATATCTATTGTCTAAAAAAACCAACAACAACTTTAACATATTTCAAATTTGATAAGCTGATAATAAACACGCTTAGATGCACTTAAATGAAGTGTTGGCATGTATCCTTTTTAAAATTTCAACCTAAATATTTTCCTTTTACCATGAACAAATATCGGCTCCAAATACAATACAATACAATACAATACATACAATAAATGCTGATTTATATAGCGCTTTCACAACAGCGGCAGGTGTAACAAAGCGCTTAACAAAACAGTTAACATAAAGTAAAATAATAAACACAGCACACAACATAAAACACGAACATAAAAGTAAAATAATGAACACAACACATGACATAAAACACGGACAGTCGTGCAGTCCTAACCACTTTTCCCCTCATACGCTTTGTTGTTTAAAGCAGTTTGAGATGAAAGAGGAGAGAATCAAAGTGTCCTTTCACCAGTGGATCAGAGACGTCATGCTCAAAATGTGCACATGTCGGCTACAAGCTAAGTTTCAAAGTCAACAAGAAGCTGTAGCATCCATTGACGAAAAAATAGATTGGTTCACTTCTCCTGTCCCATGCAAATCCATTCCAATTCCAAGTGGTGACTCTCAGTTCCAAATACGCATCGGTGCTCCGTACCGACGGTCCTCTCTCCTCAACTTCAGTAGCCATCCATCCAGCCGCACCAACGCAGACTGTCCAACAGCGCCGACATCTCCACTGAACAAAACGGGGCTGTGAAAAATGCTGCCCATTACAGGCGCAAAAAACACAAGCGCCCCGGGCCTGTCCAGCACCGACAGTCAATGGCGCCGACATTCCTCCCAATCAAAATCTGTGCTGGTACAGGCGTGCTGCCGAGAAGGCGCAACCACCAAGCACAGATTCTTCTCCTTTGACGAATGTCGTGGCCAAAAAACGCTGAAAACAGTCCACATCAGGTTCACACGACGAAACAACAAACAACATGTGACAAAACAACAAAAAGCAAGGCTCTTGAAGAGCACTTGCCGAAGGCTGCCTACTCAAGCGCCATCTTGGAAAAAAAAAATACTCCAAAGAAATAACCCCAAAACTACTAAATTGGAACAGGGTGGCATGTATGGCCGCCAATAGTACGGTATTTTTTCATTTTAAATGACCCTTGGACTCATTAGTCATTTTGATCCATATGTGTAAACTTGATATTTTAATAAGGAAACACTTTTTGTCCTTGAAAAAAATGTAAATTGATCTGCTCTCATAAAAAAAAAAAACATTTAAAGAAGAAAACAATGGGATAAGACCATGACGTTTTGAACACTTCGCCCAAATGTATATTATACTGTATATTTACAATACTCAACCCCTTTTACTCAGTGGACTTCCTATGACTAAGTTGGAAAACTCATCCATTTATATGCATACTAAGGACAACAATGCACTTCCTATCCGTGTATGTGTGTGTGTGTGTGTGTGTGTGTGTGTGTGTGTGTGTGTGTGTGTGTGAGAGAGAGAGAGAGAGAGAGAGAGAGAGAGAGAGAGAGAGAGAGAGAGAGAGTGTATGTGTGTGTCACTTCCTCACCAGAGTGCGACTCTGTTAGCATGTTAGTGTGATCAATACGCTGAGGTCAGTAAAAGTGCATTCTTGTTTCACTGACACATGACTGTGTCACGATTCCAAAGTAGGAGTTAGGGACAGTTCCAGTGAAGTTACTGTCAATGTGTATCTTTGTTTAGAAAGCAAGCAAACCTGCAGTGTTGGGAAAGATGAGAAAAATCATTATCGATGTTAGCTACTATTAGTGGACTTGATTTTTCAGCAAAGTTGGAAACAAACACACACACACACACACACACATGCACACACACACACACACACACACACACACACACACACACACACACACTAGAGTGTCTCCTTTCCGATTGGTTGGTGGTCATTGTCCCAAAAGCAGGGCATAGGCTATGATACTGCATCTCACTGACAGCAATGTGTCAAATAATTTGCTTACCTCGTGTGTGTGTGTGTGTGTGTGTGTGTGTGTGTGTGTGTGTGTGTGTGTGTGTGTGTGTGTGTGTGTGTGTGTGTGTGTGTGTGTGTGTGTGTGTGTGTGTGTGTGTGTGTGTGTGTGTGTGCGTGCGTGTGTGTAAACAGGCGTTTCCATTGACATTTCCAGAAAAAGTGGGATGTAATCTACATTCAGTATGATATATCATATGAGTTGCCGGGCGTAACAGACTGCGAGGGGTGTTGGTTTTCAATCTAGGATTTTTACAATCTATTTCTGGTCCATGAGTAAAGATTTGAGTAGGAGATTTTAGATGTTGGCTTGTTTTTGTTTTTGTTTTTTACCTGACCTACCCAAACAAGGAATAAAGTTAATATCATACAGTCAAAGTCGTTGGTTTCATTGAATTTTTCCCCAAACCACGCATCCTACTGCTGGAAAACACTGTTTTCCTCTTCCACAAAGAGGCGGAGTCATGTCAACTTTGAGATCAATAATCAAGAATGTAGTAAAAAGAAACGGAAATCACTAGGTTAGTTTATTACACTATTGCATCACAGAATAAAATTCATACGAAGGGAAGTACAGTTAAGCCCTACCAATTCTCGAATCACCATTTGTGAACCTAATTGCTTGTGAATTTTTTTTCTGTAAAACATAAAGAATTCCCTAAAAGTGTCTATCTGCCCGCTATTTCTGGAACACCCAAATGAAAGAGTCATGTTAGCGAAGGGGTAACTGGCTTCCATCACGCTGCGAACAGCAAGGTGGTGAACTCCTCATGTTCGTGACTGTCTTTCATGTTTCTTGTGCAGAGCGTGCCTGTTAAGTCCAAATTACCCCATGGGGATAAATAAAGTTTCCTGAATCTGAATCTCAAGGTGTTGCATAGAAAGGTTCGGAGCACTATTGCCAGTAGAGGACTTTAATGAGATTGAAATCATATCTGAATGTTTTTGGTACGTATAGTTTGAGGTACATGTCTACATATTTAAGTCTGAAAATTGCAATTGACAGTGAGAATAGTGAGGGATCCCTGTATAGTGAGCCTGATCGTAGTGCATGCAGGCACTAGTGACGAATGGCTTGCGGATGATTCAAAGATCATAAAACACTCTGTCAGTAACTTTCATGAATATAGCACAGTAGCGAGAAATCTGCACTACACTGACAGTCTTGAGTTATGGACCGACTGTCTGTGTTAATCATTTGTGATATGTCATCCTGCTGCCTTATCTTACAGAGAGGAAAATGCATTTTGGTCTGGCAGTGGGATGAAGGCGGTAATGAGGAAGTCTGCGCTCTCTCTCCTTTGTTGCTGACATGTGGTATGCACTAAATACAGTAGGCTATGCGCTCCATAAGGGAATGGAAAAAGTTGTTTTGTGTTTCATGAGTGCAAAATACAAATTAATCAGATACATGAAGGATCTTTGCAATGAAATGATGACCCAAAAGTTTAAAGTTAAAAAGAAAATAAACTCATTGCAATGCAACACTTTTGACTCATTCCAGAGTAAATATTGAGAAATTTTTCCGAGAAGTGGTCCGACAGGCCCAGTGATCATAGATATCAGTTACAGGTCAAAGTGAAGCTGAAAAGTGTAAACATTAATTATTGATATGGATACTAGATGCAAACATTGACACAACAAAGAGACCTGCACATAGATGTTTTTCCTCAAAGTATAAAATACTTATTAAATATGTATGCATATTACTGAATAAAACGTCATAAATGAAAAATGTGAGTTGAGGGATTTAACTGATGACATGCATAGTATACTACTACTACTACTACTACTACTACTACTACTACTACTACTACTACTACTACTACTACTACTACTACTACTACTAATAATAATAATAATAATAATGATGATGATTTAAAAAACTAACAAAAATACTTTGCCACAGAGAGATGGTCAGTATTCTGTTTAAACAGCAGACGTGATATTGGAAACAATTGACATTTCGATTCGTTCAAGTGCAAAGCGACTATTGTGACCACTAACCCCATAAAGACTGAAGAAGCTTTGCCTAGAAAACCACTTTGAAAAGTGGAAATTCAACATCTGTCGCCTCCACCTTTACAAAAAAAATAAGCATTAAATAATAGACCACCCTTGAAAGCGTGTGTCGACCAAGAGCCCAGTGTATGTCCAGGAACAGGCCAGCAAGAGATGTTCAGTGCAAATACATGAGAACGTGCAGATACCAGAAGAGGAGTCCTTTTGGGAAGTGATGTTGGAGGTCATTCAGGGGGGGATTAGGGTGGAGTGTGCTTCAGGGGTGAGTGTCACACAGTGGGAGGGTTGGCCTTGGGCTGTATAAATACAAGACAGAGATGCTCAGTGAGACAAGTGTGTGAAGATTCTTCAAGACACAGACTCTTGATAGGAAAACCTAAGATGCCGTATTACAGGGGTGAGTCTATCTATCTATCTATCTATCTATCTATCTATCTATCTATCTATCTATCTATCTATCTATCTATCTATCTATCTATCTATCTATCTATCTATCTATCTATCTATCTATCTATCTATCTATCTATCTATCTATCTATCTATCTATCTATCTATCTATCTATCTATCTATCTATCTATCTATCTATCTATCTATCTATCTATCTATCTATCTATCTATCTATCTATCTATCTATCTATCTATCTATCTATCTATCTATCTATCTATCTATCGCTCTTTACATCTGTCGTGATGTAAAGTAATCTGAGCTTTGTCTGTCGTTAGGTGAGATTTTGGATGTGGACCTGAGATGTCGTGACAACAACTTGGCTCACCACACCAGGGAGATCGATAGTGAGCGCTTGATTGTGCGAAGGGGTCAGCCCTTCGTCATCTCAGTGCAGTTGTCAGAGTCTGCGCTCCGTGAAAACTCCCTGGCTTTGGTCCTGCACCTTGGTGAGTAAAGTTGCGGTCCTGAAATCAATTGACTGGTGGGTTCGAAGTTCAGCCATTTGTAGAGGTCATGGCCATTCGCTGGAATGCGACTATTTAAAGAGGAATTTAAAAAAGAGTGAATCATAGCTTGTTATATCAGATCAATAACTCATTCGCGATCACAATATTCAAATAGTAGCAAAGCATAAAATGTATTCCATTGACAACGGTGTCTGAAGTGGGATCTTGGTGGATGCTTTGGTTTCACGGTCAGTCATGCCAATAGAAAATCAATTTCATTACTGTGACAACAGTGTTAAGAGTGTAGATGAGGCACTTCTGATGTATTTACATCATTTCTCATTTGTTGTTCATTCAGGCAAGCGAGATGAGGTGGTGATCAGGGTTGAGAAGGGTGGACACAACAAAGACGGTTGGTGGTTTAAGCAGGAGGGAAGCCATGGAGAAGTGCTGCTGACTCTCCACAGCCCGGCGGACGCCATCATCGGGCATTACCGCCTGGATGTGTTGATGACATCATCCAGTGGACATGTGCTCGAGAAGAAAGAGAACATTAACTTCCACCTGCTTTACAACCCATGGTGCAAAGGTAAAAAAAAAATGGTGGTTTACCTAGCAGAAAATGCTTATTTTGCTCTTGATAAATCTCATGAGGATATTTTGAATGTCCATGTGTGCCGTAGATGATGCTGTGTACATTCCGATGAGAAGCTCCTTCAGGAATATATCGTGAATGAGAATGGGATCATTTATGTGGGCACCTCGGACTACATCCATAGCCGCCATTGGCACTTTGGACAGGTACATGCATATGTGTGAATTGTCGCAGTTGTGTTACAGCACAGACTGTCAGCCTCACTATAAATTGTGCTTGTCGGATAGAGTAAGCTCCTCGAGTGAGGGTGTCAGAATGTAACCAGACCACACAAACAAAAGCGTCACCTTTTTGCAGTTTGATGGGAAAGCTATTAATGTGTCATGTCAATTACTCTCTCCTATTTGCATCTTTTTTTTTGGGTCACAGTTCGAAGATAATGTGATGGACATCTGTTTTGAAATCCTGGACAACTCCAATGATGCCTTGAGAAACTCAGAGAAGGACTTGAAACAAAGGTGGGACCCAGTCTACGTTGGCAGGATCATCTCTGCCATGGTGAGGACAACATCAAAGACACACTTTTCTCTTGGTGTCCCTGCAATTGGCTGGCAACTAAAGTCAAATGGGATAGAGTCCAACTCACCCATTATTCAATATTAGGAGAGTGCAGACTTTGATATTCTGTACATGTGTCCAGGTAAACTCCAACGGTGATCGGGGCGTGTTGGTGGGCCGCTGGCAGGAGCCGTACAGTGATGGAGTCTCGCCTTCCAAATGGACCAGCAGTGTTCCGATCCTCCAAAAGTGGAGCAACGGCAGAGCCAGGCCGGTCAAATACGGCCAGTGTTGGGTCTATGCTGCTGTGGCCTGCACGGGTGAGCCTGTGAAACATCTAAAAACAATTGGCTTGCAAAGAATTGTGAGCTGCAACTAGTGCCTTAGTCACAGAGTGTTATTAATATTCGGCTTTCGGGGGAAATCTTAGAGTGAACCTAAAACGTACAAAGTTCTAATACCTTTACAGGTCAACGTAGTTTTAATGCATTAAGGATTAATAAACGATTACATTTCTAAGGAAGCCCACTTCTTGGCCTTACTGTGACACTTCCTTTTGTATCTCTGTGGAAAGTGCTTTGAGAACATCCTGTTTAAAACCTGAGTTTTTTGTGTGTTCTCGACAGTACTGCGTTGCCTGGGAATCCCAACACGTCACATTACCAACTTTGCTTCAGCTCATGACACCGATGGAAACCTTTCTGTGGACTTCCTGTTCAATGAAAAAATGGAGAGTCTTGATTCAAGAGGAAAGTCCGACAGCAGCTGGTAGGAAAGCAATCACAAGTGTGCTTCAACAGATCGAGTCTTCCATCATGGCATTATTCGTCATGCACATTTCTTTCGACCTGCCGTGTTAGGAACTTCCACTGTTGGGTGGAGTCTTGGATGAAGAGACAGGATCTTCCACAGGGAAATGATGGCTGGCAGGTTTTGGACCCAACTCCTCAAGAATTAAGTGATGGTACAAATCTTTCTTATCTTGTCAACTTTGTTTGATTCAGGAGATTTTGACATCCAAACTGATAATAAAATTATACAACATTTTACTTCTCAGGGGAGTTCTGCTGTGGTCCATGTCCCGTTACTGCCATCAAGGAAGGCAATCTAGGCGTCAAGTATGATGCTCCATTTATATTTGCTGAGGTGAACGCTGACATCATACACTGGATTGTCCGAAGAGATGGCCAACGTCAGAAGGTCAGCATAAATTTATCCTTATCTGTCTGCGAAAGTCTTTTATGTATTTTATTTAAAACAAAGGATGATGCTTAATGTTCCAGATCAGAGTGTCTCAGGACAGTATTGGCGTAAACATAAGCACCAAAAGTGTTTTCAACAACAGCAGAGAAGATGTCACTTCACATTACAAATATCCGGAAGGTTAGTGAACATTGTTGTCACAGTTGCCTAGAAAAATGAACACAGTTACCTTACTAATCACTTGATTTTAAAATGAACTAGGTTAGAATAAATTACTTTTTTAGTTACATTTAACATATGCCAACAACCCGCTTAACATAAAATCGACAACTGGTTCTGCCAGTATTTCATTGTAAGTAAATTTATAACAGGGATGTTTAAGAATATATCTGTGAATTTTTCAATTACAAATAAATGTTTTTTTTAAACTTTATTGATTTAACAGAAATAAGTATTTTTATTGATAAAATGAGTCTATGGATTTCACTGACAGGCTGCATGTTTTTATTTAAAAAAATCACTTACCCTAAATCATCCGTTTTGGCCTGACATATTTAACTGGCAAAGCTTAATGCTTATAATGTACATATGTATATAGTATATGGAGGTTAAGGATAGATTTCATGGGGCTACAGCTCAGCGATTCTAGTCCGGAGCACTGTCAATAACAATAATACTGCATACCGCAGAGAACAAGATTTTACCTGTGGGAAATGAACATAATTATCAAAGGCAAATTAACATCTTCTTCTTTTCCTCAGGCTCCAAGAAAGAGAGAGAGGTGTACGAGAAGGCGGGACGTCGAGGCAGAGAGCCGTCCACTGACAGGACAAAACCAGGCAAAATGCAGATGACCATCAAACATGCCAAACCTGTATTCGGATCAGACTTTGACGTCATTGTTGAGGTATGAGGAGCTTAGACAGTGATAAATGAATGTTCCAGTGACACACTAGCAGCACTGTGCCAAAAAAGCCTCCAATCACTATTACATGACATCACAGTAAATATAGGCCTCATTAATGTCAACGAATGCAGTCTTAGGAATGGTTCGGCGGTACATTTCACTCCATTATGTGCTATAATTAGGTATCTGATTCAAATGTGTTTAGTATATTAGGGGAAGTCATTGCCATTATTTCAAATGGTGACGAAATCTAACGATAACCTATGTCGCATGCACAGCACTGTCGATAACATAAATTTAGAGTTAGTGTTGTTTCTCATGAAACCATGGCAACATAATCACACATCCAAATGGTTCAATTTGCAGTTGAAGAATGACGGAGGAGTCCAAGCTGAAGCTCGTTTGACCATGCTGGCCAAGGCAGTAACATACAACTGTTTAAACCGAGGAGAATTTGAGAGACAAACCAAGAATGTATCTGTGCCACCCCACAAAGGTTGGTCATTTAAAAAACATGCACGTGGTACCTTGACTTGCATGCGTGTCGAGAGGGGACGTCGCAGAGTAAACAAAATCTTGAAAATGTGCCGTTACTTTAATGTGTGTGTTCAGTTCACAAGGAGGTGCTGCGCGTGCGGTACGCTGACTATGCCAAGTGTGTCTCTGAGCACCATGTGGTCAAGGTGATGGCGCTCCTGGAGACCCAGGGAGAGAATGAACCGGATATGGCCGTGGCCAAAATCCCACTCAGCTTGCCTGAGTTGCTTGTAGAGGTGCGTGAAGGCTAACAGCATGCACGTTGGCCAGGTGTGACTTTCTCTCTCTGAGAAATCGCGGATCCCTTTGGATCAGTGCTGGTTTGTGCACGGTTGGTTGTGGACGGCTGGTTTAGAGACTGAATAAATGTATCCATCAAAGCATCACACGACTTTGTTCAATTGTCGTTATGCAGGTTCCTAGTAAGGCAGTTGTAGGTCAAGCGGTGACAGGCTCCATCTCCTTTACCAACCCTCTACCGGTACCACTGAAGCGGGGAGTTTTCACCGTGGAAGGGGCAGGCTTGGTGTCCCCGACTGAGGTCAAGATGAAGTGAGTACAGACTTGGAAAAAATACGAACCCATGACTTCATTACCTTAGCACCTTTCCTATCATCTAAAACTTTATTTTATCTTCTTCTCTTTCAGCGGTGAAATTGGCCCAGGTCAGAAAGTGTGCGTCAAGCTCACCTTTATCCCCGCGCGGGCTGGCATGAGGAAACTGATGGTGGACTTTGACTCAGACCATCTCCAAGACGTGAAGGGAGCCGCTACACTGATTGTTGGCCAATATTTCTAGCCACTGGTTTTGCTGTAAAACATTGTGACAGTTATATTTTCTGCTAAGTATATGAAGTAGAAGCATCACCAAAAAAGGTTTTATGCACCTACTTCACTTTCCTTATAAAGGCATCTAATTTCATCCATGACCTGTATTGCAAAATTGAAAAGACACACAAATGACCACTGGTACAATAATCAAAATTCTCCAAGCTCCAGCAGCATTATGCATCACAAATCAAATCAAATGTATTTTTGTATGCTTGGTAGAACTGATTCATGCGCACTATTCCATGATGTGTGTGTAAAGCTGAAATGCATGATTTGCTCAGGATTCTTTTAATAAAGATTGTTTCTTGCACTGATTACATTGAGTGTTTTATATTTTGACTCTTACTGAGACATCAGAGAGGTTAATGTATTTTGCAAAGCATTTCAAGGAGACATGCATCCATCCTTTTTTGTTGCGCTTATAATCAAAGTGAATTTTAATTGTACATCCTGAATGATGCCAGAGAGAATTTTCAAATGTTGTTTTGCTGTTCTCCAACCTCTTTAATTAAGATCTTGCGTCTGTCAAGTGCATAATCAGTCAAGAGGTCTTCAAGGCCTGAAGCGTTGTGATTTTTAATCTTTTTTTTTCATACTGTTAATGTAAATGGAGAGAATCCTTAATTTATTTTTTAATCTGTTTATTCCACTGCTAATCACAAACAAAAACTAAGGGGGACCTTAAGCACGGGTGGCAAACTCCGGTCCTTCAGTACCACTATCCTGCACGTTTAAGATGTTTTCCTCCTCCAGCCAACCTGATTCAAATGATCATCTTATCAGCAAGCGCGACAGGAGCCTGATAGTGAGGGTAAAATCCCAAAGTAGAAGCACTTGAGGCCCACAGGTTAGCAAGCGTAAACACTTGAGTCGTCCTGAGTGCTGACATTTGTGTCATCCATGTGGCAAATGCCTCATTACAAAGTGAAGACGTGCTTTTGGATGCTTGACTGAAGGGAACATTTTCAACTTTGCACCAGCCAGCCGCTCAAGACTACCATCTTTTAAATTCATTCAGGCTCATTTAGTCAATATTAGAACAAATAGGAAGGGTTGGTTTATGCGACACCTTCTTCAAGTAATGTTTATTGTCCCATCTTTACAAATTGATTTAAAAAACAACTGTTGTGTGGTTGATGGTGATAGGATGCCATCCATGTAAATCATTCTTCCTTTTTTTTTGACACCTTCAACATGACTTTTATTATGCCCACCACTTGTCATTTAATTTCGGAGTGATTTATTGTTTTAACTTAAAAGCGGTTATCTAATTTTAAATTATTATGCTTGTTACCTGGGTGATTTTTAAAAATCTTTATTTAGATTTATTACATAAAATATATGATACATTACTGTACTATGTAATTGAGTTGCCTTGATATTTTATATTATTAGTATAATACATGGTTGCCTTCGTTTCTCTCTTTCTGTACAGTATTTTTATAGTTCTGCGATAACCACGCATGCGATAGCCTCGCATTTGTTACCCTATTACTGGAATAATTCAAAAGGGAACCGTCCATGTTATTATTCGTATTCCCATTTGTTTGCCAGTTGATGAAGTACCCTAGAATTCAGCTTGAAGAACTTCCAACGGCTACAATAGTCCGACAGTGCGGTAGAGCGTCGCAGCCTGAGCTCCCTTGAAACTTCAAACAAAACCACTTATACTAAACATCCTGTTGACTTTTGCATGGACTATGCGCATACGCAAGACTCTCAATCCGCAGGGGGAGTCTTTGAATTATGAATTTGTCTGTATAAACAATGTAAATATTATAAATAGTTTCATGAGGTAAGACTTACATTTTGCATCATAAATCTGTGTATGTGCTTTAAAAATAAACAATGTAAATATTATAAATAGTTTAATGAGGTAATACTTACATTTTGCATCATAAATCTGTGTCCGTGCTTTAAAAAAAATCCGACTTCCACCCTGAGCTGAACCTGAGACTTCTGAGCATATGTATTAGAAATACTGTATACAGTATACATGAACGGAGTATATTTCATTTCCTTTAATTATTATAGTATCTGTACACGAAGTATAGTGGCTACACACTCAAGAACGATTAGTGTTACTTAAAACACTGCCTCTACAGCTAAACCAGATTGTAATTGAACTTGTAACAGTGATCAAAATTCCAAGGTTTAGTAATTTAAAACTATTTTTCAATCCGAACAAGACTATTAAAGTTCCACTGCATTACCATGGGGTCAGTCTTTGAGTCAAGTTCCCTTTTTAAAAAATGCATATTTTGCATTGACATTTTAGGTCCACTGTGCACAGACTCGAATGACCTAATTTAAAGTTTCATAATACTTCCGCATGTTTTGTACGTTTCTTCCATATTTATGGAATTGTATTTTTTTTTTTTTTTTTATTCGTGGGACATGTTTGTGGGCATTATTTATTCAGAATCAGAATCATCTTTATTGGCCGAGTATGTAAAACACACAAGGATTTTGATTTAACTCCAGCACATCGTCTGAGACCAAATACTGTAGGGGCTTTCATGTACTGTAGCTGTTTTCTGTGGGGCGCATTACTGTAGAATCAGAATCAGAATCAGAATCAGAGTCATCTTTATTGGCCAAGTATGTAGAACACACAAGGAATTTGTCTCCGGTATAACACGCTGCATTAGTATCATCATAAACAAGAACATGACAAATAGGTATGGAAGGACATTTCGTAATGTAAGTGAACCGTAGTTTCAAGCAGAGTTAAAGTGATCAGTGGTAGAATACAATACTATTACAGTTTATACAGTTTGTGCAGAAATCAATGAACCATTTTAGAGTGACCAGTAACAATATTTGTTGTACAAGAAGAGTGACTACGTCAGCGACTGTTTAGGGAGTTAATGGCTAGAGGGAAGAAGCTGTTTAAGTGTCTGCTGGATTTGGTGCGCATGGATCTGTAGCGCCTGCCTGAAGGGAGTAGCTGGAAAAGGTGGTGGGCAGGATGCGGGGGATCCAGGAGGATTTTCCGTGCCCTTGTCTCGATTCTTGCAGTGTGCAAGTCCTCAAGAGTGGGTAGGGCGGTGCCAATGATTTTTTCCGCCGTCCTAATTGTCCGTTGAAGTCGGATTTTGTCCTTCTTTGTGGCGGCCCCAAACCAAACCGTGATGGAAGAACACAAGATTGATTCGATGGCTGCCGTGTAGAACTGACGTAGCACCTCCTGTGGCAGGCCATGCTTCCTCAGCAGCCTCAGGAAGTATATCCTCTGCTGGGCCCTTTTCAGGATGGAGATGGTGTTGACTTCCCACTTCATGTCCTGGGAGACTGTGATTCCCAGGAACTTGAAGGTCTCAACGGTTGACACAGGGCAGTTGGATAGTGTGATGGGCAACTCTGGAGAAGGATGTTTCCTGAAGTCCACGATCATCTCTACAGTCTTGAGCGTGTTCAGCCCGAGGTTGTGTCGGCTGCACCAGAGCTCCAGCTGCTCCACTTGTTGTCGGTACGCAGACTCGTCGCCGTCTTTGATGAGACAGATGACCGTGGTGTCGTCTGCGAACTTTATGAGTTTGACAGCTGGACTTGTTGAGGTACAATCGTTTGTGTAGAGGGAGAAGATCAGTGGAGAGAGGACACATCCCTGTGGGGCTCCAGTGCAAGTGGTGCGTGTTGATGATGTTGTCGCTCCCAGTCTCACCTGTTGTGTCCGTCCCATCAGGAAGCTGAGGATCCACTGGCAGATCGTAGGGGACACACCGAGGTGGAGAAATTTGGGGGTGAGTGGGCAGTTTCATGCGTGTATTCCAAACCATTAATTTGATGATGGTGTTGAACGCAGAGCTGAAATCCACAAACAGGATCCTTGCGTAGGTCCCTGTGCTGTCGAGGTGCTCGAGGATGTAGTGCAGACCTATGTTGACTGCGTCCTCCACAGACCTGTTTGCCCGGTAGGCAAACTGAAGAGGGTCCAGCAGGGGTCCGGTGACGTTCTTTAGGTGGTTCAGCACAAGGCTGTAGTTGTATCCCAGCAGTTTTAAACATTCTCCACTAGAGGGAAACAGACATCCGCCTTTGGTAAAGATGTTTTCGTCTGCACCGTGCAACTGTCATTGGAAAGCCGTTCAAGGCCGACTTTTGAGAAATACGATATTACATTTTGTTTTACCATTAAATCACATCGAACTGTTCTGTCAATGACTAAGATATTAAAAGCAGTTTATCGACCAGGAGTCCGTATGTCAGGATGGCCGAGCGGTCTAAGGCGCTGCGTTCAGGTCGCAGTCTCCCCTGGAGGCGTGGGTTCGAATCCCACTTCTGACAGATCTCTTTTTTACTCGGTTGTTTTTTTAACTCGGTTGACGCGAACTACGGTACATGAAATTTTGGGGGGGCTAAATAACATATTATATTATATAATGTGTTCATACATTATTGCTTATACTGTACTTTCATTATACAGTATATGTTTCAAATAGTGGGAAAAAGTTGAAAATGAAAAGTGTATGTATTTCAATGCGTGCCAAATAAACAAAATTTATGAAATCACTTTTTGAAAGACAAATAGATCAAATATCATTTGCTTTGGAAATATACAGGTATTTGTTTAAGCAAAACATGAGCAGCAGCAATAAGAAGTACAGTAGGAGGAATAAATGATGTTAAAAGTGAAAATATATATTTGTGCAAAGTAAGTCTGATACAATAATTAGATGAGTGGTTTAAAACCATACGCCACTAGGATATTAGCCACAGACCAAGGCCAACCAGAAAATCATGTAGGTGTGTACTGCACCTTTATGGATCAAACTTGAATAGGTTCATCATTAGTCTTGTGCCAGCCAACCCCATCTACAAACTTTCAGGAAATCAGTTCGGCCATGCGTGCCTTAGAAAAGTGTCTTAACACTCGCATGACCAAGAGATGATGCTCTGTTTCCTTTTGGCCTGCCCTCCTCCCACTTTTCAAACATTAACAGGTGGAGAGGCCAAGGGGAATCATATGGGAGGAGTCATAGGGAATTAGCAGCCAGCAGCAAACAGCAGGAGGATGGCACTCTATATGCAACTGTGTGTGAGAGACACAGACAGACAATATTTGAACCTGGAAGTTTCACTGAATAGCTTGATTTTTCTTTTTTTGTCTGTGTATTTGTCTTTTAGCTTGTTGGGATTGTTTTTATTTTTTCCAGTGGAGACTTCTCTTTCCCTTTTTATTGTTTTGTTTTTTAAATTGATTTAGCCAAATATGACAGACTTCCCTTCCAAGGTTACCACAGAGACCGGGTCCCCCAACTCCCAGAACACTCAGCACGGGGGCAACAGCCTCAGAGGGCTGGCATCTAATGTGACCACTAGCATGGACATGTCTTTCATCAGGAGCATCCCATCTATCCTCATGATGGCTCAAATAGTGAGTGGTTCGGATGGTTCACATCATCCTTTGTTTTCCCATTTGAGGTGGTAAAAAATTGGAGTCGTGGGTTTAAATTACAAAGTATGTGTGACAAACAGCAACGTTTGAGGGTCCTCTTTGGTTCTTGTCAATTTGTGGTACTCGAGGCCTATCAAGAATAAATAACACCACTCACTACTTTCATCAATGTTCTATTGTAAGTTTTCAAATTAGTTTGATCAATTAAAATGAATGATGCTTATGTTTATGTTTGGATTGCATATATGTATCGGTGTAGCGTACCAATGTACTGCACAGTGGAACCTCTCGGGTCAAAAACACTCTGTTCCTTGACATGGAAATAGGAAATAGAATGAATCTGTATACATGGTATATTCTTTTTCTCTTTACTCCCCAACACTGTCTTCGTTTGGGAAAGGTGTTGCCAAGAACAGTTACACAAATCCAAAGAAAAAGCATACAAGTCAACCCTTTGAAGCCTTCTCAACTAAGATGTCGTGAGATAGGCTGATGTTTCGCGTCGCTTCACCCCTGATGGAAGTCTATCGTTTGGGATTAAGTGAAAAAAAGGTTAAAAGTAAAACAGAGGAGCGTAAACCTATTAGGTTCACAGAACTGAGCTCCGGTGAGTTATGCTAAGGTCCTGTGTGGCATGAATGTTGGACTTCTGCAGCATTCGAATTTTACAGCTCCACTGTAGATTCATTGTTTGACCGAGTTAATGGAAAAGCCACATGATGTGACAACAGCAAAAGATGATAAGATAACCGAGGAACAGTATTGATTAAGAACGTTTTCTAATGGAATTGGAATGTGGAATCAACAGAGAGGAGGAAATCCCAGCAACATAATTAACGTGGAAAGTTTGTTCTTATCGATTGCACAATGCAGTGGCGGTGCATAATTATTGTGTAGATTTTGCACCAAGTATCACCTAAGAAAATATGATCAAATTATCGACTTTAAAATACAGTAGCAAAATAGGCCTAAGTGATCATCAATAACTACAGATGTTTATTACTAAAAAGAATATTTATAAGCCAATGGAACATTTTGCTGAATTTGAACACTAAAACGCTCCTGAGTTAAATAAGCAAAACTGAATAAATATGATGCCTAAATAATGTCCAATTAAATGAAATTGAATAATTTCCTGATGATCTCTAATGAAACAAATGTTTTGCGAATGTGATTGGGTCATTTTGGTTGCGTTTTACGGTACATGTGACTCACTGCTCAACCCGCGTTGTTTGCTTGGATTATCTCTTTATCAAACTGCACCTGGGCGTGTGGGGCCATGTTTCAAGTGTGGCTGTTCTACATTTGTCATTTGTGCATGCTTTACGAGCATCCACCTTTATGAGTTCTGGCTGAATACAAGTCGGAGTCACTTGGCCACTTTGTGGCTTTTAGAACTTTCTGTTATATGTAACCCAGCGCCTTGATGAAGCGCATGACCATTTACACGCTTGCAGCATAAATCATTAACTTGTCCTGGTGTTATATGAGCTCATATGTGGAACTAAATACCCTCAGATGCAAAATGGACTAGACTTGAACATTGTAAGATCCAATACGGAACATTCTGCCTTTCATTTAGATCAGTGTTTCCCAACCAGGGGTGTGTGGAAACATTTAATAACTGACTTACCAGATCAATAACCTGTGGCACAGCTGCGCCCAAAATCTGCCCAAAAAATAGCCACGAGTCAACTCAAGTGTTTTATGAAAGCTCAGATGACCGAAGAAATGAATGGAAAGAAAGTAAAACTGCAACAGCGGGTCTGAATGTGATTCATGTTCAGTGTTTTGTTCCTTATATTTTAAATTTCAATGCTTGTTTAAAGGGGACTTATTCAAAGGGGCTCCATTTTTGGGTGGTCAACGCTCTATGCCTATATTCTGCAAAACAAGGGCAGGTTTATGGATGTATGTTTTTTTATTTGTATTATCTCTTTTCAAGGCAATTTGTTTATGTTTGGGTTAAAGAGACGACAACATCTCAGAATTAAATGCTCAAATTAAGGGAAGAAAATAACATTGATTTTGATTTAGTAATAAGCTGTGTTACATTCTACTTTTGGAGAATCATCAACACGTATGAGTTGGGGGGAACTCACGGTATGACAAAAAGGTTTGGGGGTACACAAGCCCAAAAATGTTGGGAACTACTGATTTAGACAATAGTACCGGTACTCCATTTTGCCTGAGACAGATTAATGTTCTATCCTGGCCACATATGAAAACAAAAAATATATAATTGGGCCGATTTGCTCACTTTGTCTTAATGTGTGCAACTGGGAGAGTATATAATAGGTTGATTTGCGGTTGTCTGCTCTCTTGAATGACCCCTCTAAATGTTAATGGGCATTTAGTAATATATTTAAAAAAAAACATGCTTGCGTGACATTTTCTTGGCAAACGGCCTGTTGAGTCATGTGTTCTGCAATAACCCTTTAAGGGGCAGCGGTTACTATAGTGGACAGCTTATCGTGTTGTCAGTTTAGAGGATGCATGAAAGGGTTTATTTTGAGGTATATATCGTAGAAACAGTTCGTGCATGCTGATTTTTTGACACTACTGTATACTGTATACAATTCCAAATCTCATGTCATCTGTTTTTTGCTAAAAATAGACACTTAGACCATATACAAGACAATGTTATGATAGGTTGTTGCATCACCTGATGTCTTGTGTGTGCTTTATCTGTGTAGCTGTTGGGGCTGCTCCACTGGACGCTGATCGCCAGCTCCCATTACATGTGGGCACCGGCCAATGGCTGGGTGCTGTTTGTGGCCATCACGTTCTGGCTTCTCACCAGCATCCTCTTCATCATGATCCTCTTCGGTGCCCAGAGGAGACTCACCGCTGTACCGTGGCCACTGACGGTACGTAGGAGACAATGAGTGGAGAGAAACAAGCAGTTAAAATTAGAAAAGCTGCCACAAACTACATGTGGTGAAAAAGAATGGGTTTGTCATCATTGAGTTCATATAGCACCTACATAATTCAGCACAAGAGCTGTTTTTAAAAGAATCTGCCTATAAAAAAAGAAAAATCTGTTTTAGAGAGGCCGCCGACCCGGTGGTGCAGTGGTTAGCACGTCGACCTCACAGTGCAGAGGTACTACTTCCTGTGTGCAGTTTGCATGTTCTCCCCGGGTCTGCGTGGGTTTTCTCCGGGTACTCCGGTTTCCTCCCACATTCCAAAAACATGCATGGCAGGCTGATTGAACGCTAAAAATTATCCCTAGGTGTGAGTGTGGATGTTTGTTTGTCTCTGTGTGCCCTGCGATTGGCTGGCAACCGGTTCAGGGTGTCCGCCGCCTACTGCCCGAAGACAGCTGGGATAGGCTCCAGCACCCCCCGCGACCCTTGTATAGGATAGGATAAGCGGATCGGAAAATGGATGGATGGATGTTTTAGAGAGTACTTATCAATACAAGATGAACAATGCTAACAGTGCAACAACGATGAATATTATATTGACAAGGAAGACATTTATCTTAATACCTCTGCGACTATGTCAATTAATAGGCAACATCATTATCGTTGGCGAGACAGAACATTTTATTGTTTTGAGTCTTGTATTGCAACTCAGTAAATTCAATATGTGATGTGATTTAAAAAAAAAGGTGATCAGAAGATTTTGAAAATGTTACAATATGTTTTGCAACGGTTCCTTCACTAGGTAATGGTGTACCATGGAGTAGCCACGTTCCTCTATCTGACTGCCTTCCTGGCCAACGCCGCATCTGTTCAGCCCTTCTACTACAGCTACTTCTTTGGACATATGGCTGCTGCTGCTGTAAGTTTATTGTGACACCGGACACCTTTCACACTCAATACGCAATGATAGAAGGAATTCAGCTGAATGCTCAGTCAAAAGTGTAAAGATACATCATCAAAGTCTGCTTTCAGTTCATTTACAAAACAAAAACAAAACAAAAAATGCGTGAGCTTGACCAATATGCATTTCTAAAATCTTAACATCTACTTCAAACAAATAGGATTACGTTGAACGAAAAATCTGATATTTGTTTTGGTGAAATGGCACCTTATTGACTCACTAGTGTTTTATTGCTTTCAATAGCTCCAGGTTTAAACTGTCGCCACCATAAACTCTTTGCGAGCTATACAGATTGGGTTTTAGGTAACATGTTTAACATTCTTAACCACCAACACGCAGCCTATAAAGTTTATCACTGTATTATAAAACGAAAAATACTCACCCTTTTGAAGCCTGACAAAGATGTTTGTAAAGTGCTAGTGTTATGTTGTGTACTTAAGTACATTTGTTTTGTTGACCGGTACCACAGAAGAGATTATGCAACATCTACAATGTAACACTTTTCTTATTATTTTAGCATGCTAAACACACCTGGAATTCGGAAAGAAAAAAAAAAGTAGAGAGAAAAGAGATGAGGAACAGGTGTGCTTTTTATACAATATTGTTACTTGCTCCTCAAATATAGTCAAGGTGTGTCAATACAAACTATGTGCTGTTGTTTAGCTTGAAGCTAAAGTCCACAATGCTTCTCTTACACACACACACCCAGCCTTGGCCTCTGTATTCTAACAAAGTGTTATCACTGGCATGTGTCCAGTTAAAGGCCCATTTGTGTGAAGTTTAATCTTACGACCCGTCATACAACAAAGGTGTGAACACAAAATTGAGCCTGACAACCTTTTTCTAAGTGGTCATAAGAGCTAAGGTTACTTCAGTGTCACTTCCTGTTGATGTCCTTCAGCCATCTTGTTTCTCTGCTTGTCCAGTTCTTTGGCGCAGTGGTGACGGTGACGTACGGTATCAGTGCTTTCTTCTCCTATTTGGACTGGAAGGGAGACGGAGGAAATGCTGCCAACAGCACAGTGCCCACCTAGGAGTTGAAGAAAAGCCTCTCAAAGACTGTTTTATTTATGCTAGGTCTTGTTTGTCTCTTAAGCAATCAACAAGGGGTTGTGTGATTACTGTTGTTGCCCAACGGTCAGAGATTACACTCCACTGGATGACACTTATTACGTATTGTCTATTCACAATGTTTGTAAATCCCGCTTTATTTTTAACTTCTTTGACATAGGCCAAAAGCAATTTCGTTACATGCCCAGGTTTCCTGCCAGCATCTTTTCTTTCCTGACCCCTTGTTTCCATTCGTTGCTTTTTATTCTTGTATTCTTATTCCAATCCGTCCATTGCTAAAACCTTTCCTGCCTTCCTTCTCCCAAGACTTTTTTTCAGGCATCCTTACACCCTCCCTTCTGTTGCTTCAAGCTGTTTTTCTGACTTCCTCCCTTAACTTTTCTTGCCCCACATTCCTTTCTTACCTTATGCCAAACCCTTTCTTCCCCTGCTTAAATCTAACGCGCTGCCTTCCATCAGTACCTGTCCAATACTGCTTCAGAATTCACTTTTTTCCTGACTCAAAATATTTGCTAGTCACAGTACGACGTTCGACTGGTGAGCACCTCAACCTCACAGTGCATAGGTGCTGGGTTCCATCCCGGCTTCAGCTTTTCTGTGGAGTTTGCATGTTTAAATATTTAAGAGTCAAGCAATCCTTTGGTGAACACAGCTCAATTATGCACATGTACAGGTACAATAAAAACACATTAATTAAAGCAATGGGAGATGAGGCTTTCTGGTCTTTATTAGAAAATGTGTCACAAGAATTTCATCATAGACAAGTGTACTATACAAATCTCTATTTACAGTTAAAAATCACTTTCACAGGCACAACATTCAATCCTAACAATATTGTAAAAATGTGAGTTTTTATATTGTCACCAACTCAAAACATGTAGTGCAAACTACTTTTTTGTTTTTGCTTACGATCAGTCTGTGCATGTCTCATATTTACTAAACAATCTTAAGGATTATTACCAACAGTAATATTTTTGAAAACCCTCCTGATATTGTTTATAAATAAAAATGAGTGCAATGTCTCTGTGTCATGCATTTTCCATCTTAGAATAGGACTGCAGGAACATATAAGCAATTAGCTTTTAGGGCTGTTTTGCACACAACTATACTTTTCAGGCATCGACCTGCGGTAGCGCACTGGTTCATGAGATAGCACCTTGGCCAGAACAGAAAGGCAGGCTCGAGCTGGGATGAGTCTTTCAATCTGTGTGGGGTTTCCATGTTCTCCCTGTGCTTGTGTGGGTTCCCTGACTTCCTCCCAATGTGCAAGAGCGTGCATGTAAGGTTCACGCAAGACTACATTGCCCAAAGGTGTGAGTGGTTGTCTGCTTCTGTGTCAGACTTGAGGTTTATGGGTGATCACAAGCTAACAATGCGTTTGAGGCTCAATGAACACTACGGCATACGTACATGCTCTTATCGTGTGTGTATGTGTGCATGTGTCACTCCAGCTGATTGGATCCAGAGTGGCTAGAGGCTGCAGGGGTTAAAGGCGTGACTACAAGTCCTTGGCTCAGGTCCAGACTCCGTCCCTCCTTTTCCTAGAAAATACTAAATGCATTAAAATATGCCATCATAGCTGATAAACACAGTCTTTAAGCATATCAGTTGGCGCACTCACCACTTTGTACTGCAGAACCATCTCCTTGAAGGCCACAAAGTCAATAAAGGACAGCAGGATGTCAACAATGTCACCTGACACCTCATCTTTGTGCTGCCTAGATGGAAGGGAGAGAGAGGCATGATGGGAATCTGTCATCGATGCCGTCTTGTGGCCAGTTGTGTTACAAGAATTGCTTGCACAATAGATTATTAAACATTGAGTACATTGAGTGAATCCATGTCTAGCCGGAGTCAACTAGACACATATTTGTGGAAAGTAGTAACTGATGTAAGCATGTTGAAATGATACAGCTCAACTGAGGAACTAAAATCTTTGTCAGGGTGGAGCTAAGTTTAGCCTGGTTTGTTGGCGGACGTTATGAAGAGAATTCACCACATGTGCATGCAATTGCGCAGTTGCAGTGTTTTTTTTAAATCAAATCATCTGTAATCAATTTTGAAGGGTACTGCTGTAAATGCATTTCAAATGATATGAGAGTTTCTATCAAATACAAATAAATGCCTACCACAGAGAAGAGTGTTGATAACAATGCTGCCAAATTTGAATGGCTAAACAAGATTGTATCATTTATAAAATGAGGCTTCAAAATTGTAAAAAATTATCCTGCGTTCAGCCACTTCGGGCATGTCCATTGAATGTACTGAAACCACGCCATGACTCAACCATCAATGAAATACAATTTCTACATCCCAGAAAAATGTCACTTCATCTCAGGTCTTTCTTATGCCTACGCATAAGCATGTTTGAGCCACAAAAATATATTCAGTTAAAGCCCATCCATCCATTTTCCGAACCGCTTGATCCTCACTAGGGTCGCGGGGGGTTCTGGAGCCTATCCCAGCCGTCTTCGGGCAGTAGACGGGGGACACCCTGAATCGGTTGCCAGCCAATCACAGGGCACACAGAAACGAACAACCATCCACGCTCACACTAACACCTAGGGACAATTCAGAGTGTTCAATCAGCCTGCCATGCATGTTTTTGGAATGTGGGAGGAAACCGGAGTGCCCGGAGAAAACCCACGCAGGCCCGGGGAGAACATGCAAACTCCACACAGGGAGGCTGGAGCTGGAATTGAACCCGGTACCTCCGCACTGTGAAGTCGACGTGCTAACCACTGGACTACCGGGCCGCCCCAGTTAAAGCCTCCGGTGGCAATTCCACACCTTTTCTCTGTGCGACATGTGTCATGGCCAACAATGATGTGCTCTAAAGCAGCCGTGGACTAACTGAAGAGAAGATGCATTTTCGAAGTGGAGGCTTAGCTAGCTCAGCAACTGCCCGTCATAATTGCACAAGACAAACACTGATATGAATGAAAACACTCATGTTTTCGTAAGGCTGGGGAAGGGAGGACTCAAAAATCATTTTCAGTTTTTTTGGACATTTTCAGCAATGATCATCAAACATCTATCCACCCATTTTCTAATTCGGTTATCCTCACGAGGGCCACGGGCGTGACGGAGCCTATCAGGCAGTAGGTGGGTTACACCCTGAACTGGTTGCCAGCCAATTGCAAGGCACACATAGTGTTAGAGGAATCTACGAACAGAAGGATATCATGTTTAAAGTTCCATTTAATTTGGGCCTGTCTAGACGTGTTGTGTATTTAGCGTCCCCAAATGTCTGCGCGCTAGGGTGTCGACTGTCTCGGGAGGAGGCTCTTTCAATCCACATTACCGCAAGACTGCGAACAGATAGAAGGAGGCTAGACTGAGTCAACAGTTTAGGAACGAAGTGTTTTAGAACATGAAACGACGGTCTGGAAACTGGTGGCGGCCCAGGCGACCATTTGTCATCTGCGAAGTCTGCGACTTGTTTATTTGTGGGAGACGGTGTTAAAGTATATCTGTGGTTCAAAGCTTCACAAAAACTAATCACATCGGCGACCGAGAGGCCGGACTGGGGGTGTGGTATTCAAATATCGGGGGCAGTGTCTTTCTTGTATTTTGCATATGTAAACAATAAAAGACCGATGAGGAGCACAATGTACTTTGAGTGTAATCGCGGAGCAACTGCCCGCCGTTCGCTCTGAACGATCCGCTCCCGTCGGACTGCACCTCCAACCTTCCCTGAGTCGAGTTCTTCTATTTAAACTTGTCCGGGTGTAACTCTGACACATAGACATACAACCATTGCCGTTCACACTCACACCTAGGGATAAGTGTTCCATTAACCTGCCATGCATGTTTTTGGAATGTGGGAGGAAACTGGAGTACTCTTGAGAAAACCCACACAGGCATGGGTAGAACATGCAAACTCCACACAGGAAGGCCCTGCACCTCTGCACTGTTAGACGGACGTGTTAACCAGTCGACCACCGTACCGTTTCATCATCAAACATGTGCAATGTAGTTTGAAACATAAATCGTAATTCTCTTAACATGGTCGTCAAAGAGTTTTGGGGTAAATGGACACCGAAAGTGATTTCTATGCTTACATGAGATGCTCAATGAAGGTGGACATAATGAAGCCAGGGATCCTCTTCATCAGCTGGTGTTCTACATATTTCTCCAACAGATCTACCTACACACAAACAACAAATGGAAGCACACATGAAAGCTACAGACTGTCATGCTATTAAGTGGTATTTAAGACCAGTGGAACCCTCAGCACCGTTCAGGGTAGCAAACAGATTCAATGCAATTAACCTATCATGCATGTTTTGAAGATATGGGAGTTAGGGAAAACCCACACAAGAACAGAAGAAAATATGCAAACTCCATGGAGGAGGGCCAGAGTCGAAATCCAAACCTCGAACCTCAAAACTGTGAGACGGATACGCTAACCATGACTCACATATTCATTGAAAATGGGTGTGTAGCTGAGCTTGTTCTCTTCAGTGCTGTCAAACTCTTGATAGTGTTTCTCCATGAAGTTCCGCTGTAGTAGCTGGAAATCCTCCTCTAAAAAAAACGGCACCGCAAATTTTCATTCTCACATAAAGCCTGCGCATCACGACTGAAGAGGGAGAGTGATTTGAATTGAAATGATCTCACCCATAATGATGTCTTCTATGCAGCCAATGACAGAGTCGAATGCAGTGTCTGCAGCTGAGGAACTGAATGCAGAAGGAAAGATATCGGTTCACAACACGAGACCAACATGTGCTTCTTGGATAATCGGTGTGCTTTTCAACCAACCTGGAAATTGCAAAGGTTTCGTCCTCCATGTCAACCATGTCCACAATGTTCTCGACGCAGCTCTGCACACCTGTGGCAGGGGAGAGGGTGTGAGCCGACGTTTGCTTTAAAATGTAAACCTCTTTAGTTCGTCAGAGCTGTGTATTATCGCACACCTTATAAGTTTAGCTCTATACTCAACAACAACGTCAGCTAGCACGCTAGCGTGGCTCCGGCTAGCTAAACACGTGAGCGAAGATATAATAAATATAAATACAGTACATTAATCATGTTTTGGCGGATTACTACGAAGGTTAATTTCAAGATCAACTAAGTACATTTCTCACTTACCTCGTCCACGAATATCCATGTTTTAATGTTAATCTGGAATCGTAAATTAGTGAAGTAGTGGACGGTGTTACCAAGGAAACGACCACCAGGTGCTGTTTGAGGTCGGGTCCGACAGACTACAGGCGAGCAAAAAAAGTTCCGACAAGATGCGTGCACGATGTTGCATTCGCGGATGGACCAGGAAAAGCAACTCCCTGGTTACCCGAACGCCTGCTGACTTTTGGCTCAAAATGTTGGTGCTTCCTTGTAATGCTTTTACAATATTCAATGTGAGTGCTAAATATGGACAATTTGAGAAGAAAATATGCTGTGATTGCATCTTTTAATATAACCGTTTACGAGTGTCATTAAAGCAGACGCAAAAAGGTACTCAAAAGTAATGCGTTTATCTTCAGGTTTAAATAGTTTTGAGTTTTCATTGCAGATAATAAATTAGTAATTTTTTTGAGTAAGTTTGAGAATTATTTTTACGAAAATGCTTCGTTTTGGTTTAGGCTTATTTAAAAATATATGGATGCAAATAAATTCTGTAATAAACTATAACTCAAACAACGGTTTGACCTTTCTTCTTCCATATGAATGTGCCGCAATAACGAAATAATTAGATTAAAAATGAATCCGGAAAGCCCATTAACAAAAACGAAAACCAAGACCTTTTCACTATTGGTTTTATAAATGTTTAGGTCTGGTGTCGCCAATCTTATTGAAACGAAAAAACGACTCCTTGACAAATACAAAAGGCTCCCAGTTTTACACACACTTCTGAAATAAATTTGCTCACAACCTTCAATCATATTGATTACATGTTCAAACAGACAAAAGTTTTGTATCTCGATATACTTTTTTTAGTAACGCGTCTGAAACATTGCCTGTACTTTCATCTCTTTAGCATCGATCTACTTTTGGAGTACTCTGCTTCGCTCGTGACAGGCATAATCCTCGTACCTGCAAAATCTTCACTTTCTAAGAAATCCAAAATCTTAAATTTGTGAAGCAAAACTAATGATAAACAAATGATTTATCAGGATGTAAAGACACACAAACATCACATGAACATTTATTACAAATAGCACAATCAAGGATACAACAATTCTTTGATAAATCGCATCTTTGGGAATTCTGCGGGGGAAATTCCTCAATTAATTTTTCTAAACAATATTTCACAATTTTATCACCCAACTCATTATTCCCCCCAGCTACTCTTTTAAGGTGCTCCAAATTAGCAAACAGTAACTAGACAAGCACTTACTTGTCTCACTGACCAATTCAAGTCATCACAATTCAGAAATCCTCCCAGTATACTTTAGACGTTTTTTTAATAGACTTAGCTCATGCATATGTTGAATACATTTCGGCTGTGATTTTATTGACAATTAAAAGACGTCTTTAGATAAGCCACAAAAAGAGAATCTTCCTCAAAAAACAAGTCAAGCCGGAGATGCTTCAAATAAAGCTGGGCAGTAAACATGGTATCCAATGTAAAGGGTCAGTCTGAAGTGGTCACGACTGCTTGTAACCAAGATGATCGAGCAAATTTGAGGAAGTTTTGTAAACAAGCAGACTTACTAAAGGAGTGCAATCATTTGTAGCAAAATGCATTAAAAATAGTTACAAACAGATGCCACAACATCTTCTGGAGAAACACTTGGGAGTATTTAACGTAGCTATTAATGATTAAAATCAATAGCTGAACTATTTGACAGCCCAGTCCAAATAATATTTATCATGTATTATTGTCAAGTCAGTGATAATGACAAAATAAGTTGTTTTTTTTAAAGGGGGGGGGGGGGGGGTTTGTTGCACTCTTCTAGAAAGTAACATTGTAGCAATGCCACATTTATGTGTCCACCCTAATTAAGCAAACTAAAGACTCACTCGAGTGGTTCGACTTAAGTTTATTATCGCTGTTATCCACATCTTTGCTGGGAGCATCTTTAGTATGTACTTGTGGTCCTTACTGACATACACCACTGCACGCAAAGGTCAATCTAAGACTTCAAAATAAAGCACAACAAGCAAGCAGAGATTGTTTCAAATCATTACAGTACCGAATTGAAGGTTAATTACTGTACGGGCAGTAGTCTAAGTCATTACTCTGGCAAGATTGGACATTGAACATTCATCTTTGTAAATTAAGTGAGGCCTGCATGTTTTTGGTCTGTTGACATTACTGCATCAGATTGTCCCTATTTGTGAAAAGTCCACATAATGGGTCATGGTTCAGCATCAGGAAGGGACATTAACTGAGGGGTGTCTGTATGACATGGAGCAAAGACAAGGAGAATGCTACCTTCGAAACACAATAAATTGCAGATTTACACCCAGTAATATGAAAGTGAAATACCTCACACATTTGTCTGTACCTTAGAGTTAACACTGTATTCATGACTGAATTGATTACTACTACCCTGCTCTTTCAGAACCCAAAACTGTGGCCTCTAAACGGGCTGTATCTTCATTTGTAAAAAAAGGTCCGGTCCACTAACTGGGTCTTGCAGATGAGACGTTTGATGTAATCTTCATTACTTTTTACACTAAAGGAGCGTTTTGACCCGCTCCTTTAGAGTGTATCGACACAGTTCAAGAGGATTCTAGTCTTGCTTCTGCTCGGAAGAACACGAGAGGAGGTGCCGTTAAATAAGGGTAAGCTAACGGGAATTCTGCTGTGGGTGGTTTCCAATCTGCTCATCTCCTGTTTCCTATCATCACCCTTCCACCAAGGCCTCTTCTGACCAGAACGTGCAGTTCTGCTACGTTCACTGCGGCACCGTCCTCCAAGCCCGCTGGGCCAGAGGGGCTTGGAGGGGGAGGTGGCAGTAGGGCTTGTGCATCTATCCTCACAGGAAGAGTGTCAGGAAACATGTGCAATGAGTCTGACGCGAGTCTGGATGTCTTGGCGACAGAGGGGACACGTTTCTAATTGTAAGGCACACTGCATACACATACCCCTGAAAAAAGAACAAGCAGATAACGTTGGGGAAAAAGGGACATCTGCAATTATTTTATCAATGTTAGGTCAATTTTGAGGTTAGGTCAAACCTTTTTTTCCAATAGCAAATAATGGAAAGAGAATTGTAACTGTTCAGGTTTTTTTTCTTATTATTTTCACACAAATAAAAAAGATAAATGGTAAAACTAACAAAGCCAAAGAAAAAAATTACACATTCTTTTCTAACAGCTGAACAGAGTCACACAAGGTAAACTGTGGTCTCATGTAATGATATGCATGATGGAGGTTTGAATTCTCAAAAGTATGGTGGAGTTTAGAAAAATGCATATGCGTACCCATGTCCACAGGGCCTCAACTCTGTGTCAGCCATGATGTCACAGCACAGTGTGCAGCAGTTGTCACGGATGCTAACTTGTTTCAGTAAAGCCAGACGCCGATGTCTAGATAAAACACAAGCACAGAAAATGCCGTTTGTGCCAACTGAGGATTGCTCACACCATTACAACTGTAGCAGGTTGGTGTAATGAACAACCACACTCCAAAAGGTATTTATTTATTTAAATTAAAACATTTTGGGAAGGTGTGTGGTGTTCACAGATTGTGCTAATGCTTTTTCACTGTCTCACTGATATCCGGGTGGCAGCATGGGTTTAAAACAAAATTCATCACTGAATAGGGATGAGAATAATTACACGCCTCACAAAATGTTAGGGATATTAGGTTTTCAGGTAAAATTTCAGGTCGAGCCTAAAATGCATTCAAACCTTTACAGGTGAACGTAATGTGACATTTTAAGCTTTTGAATGCACATGTCCACCTGTTAAATGTTTCAGTACGTTTTGCACAAGTTGTTGGGGAGGAGCTATAAATACAGTTGAGTTGAGTTGAGTTGAGCTATGCATCAGCCACTGTTGTCACCAGATGAGGTTTTGGTGATGGCGGTGTTACAGTGTAGGCAGCCAGTACAAAACTGCCCTACACTGTGAATGGTACAGTGACAAACCCATAGTACCTGAATAATATTATTAATTCAGTGATTGTGCCCCTAGATGAACAACACAGGCCAAATATCATCTTCAGGACAATGGTGCAGCTCATCGAGGTTGCATCATCAGGGAACGGCGGTTGAAGACTGGTGTACCCCAAATGAAATGGCCTGCACTTTCTCCAGACTTGAGTCCGATTGAAAACCAGCCGAGTTGACGTGTAAAGGCTCGAAACTCTACACCCTAGAACACCAATGATCTGAGGGCTGCCCTTCAAGAAGAGTGGGATGCCATTCCTCAGCAGACAATAAGTCGACTTGTGAACAGCATGAGACCTCATTCTCAAGCTGTAATTGGTGCTCAAGGGCACATGATGAGTTGTTGAGACATTTACATATTTTGTTGTGGTGTACCCACCATAGTTGTTACCTTTTGTTTCAATTAATTGTTTTGAGATGAGGCATCCTTCAACTTAAATCTCCTACTTATATATCACTGCAGCTTGAACTTGTTTACATTTTCCATATATATCACCTGAAAGCCAAATATCCCAAACTTTTTGTGAGCAGTGTATATTGTGCTTGTGTTACAACCCTGTATTTCTATCATGTTTATGTTGTTACTTTGTGGGAAGAAAAAAAAATACAGCCGGCTTCAAGTTACCTTGGTAGGATAATCTTTTCACTTGGTAGCAGCGAAGCAAAGTCGTTAAAGGTGCTGAACTTGATTGACGGCGGGTGGCGGAAAGGTTTGGCACCAAAGTTAAATTCACACTGCTGGTATGACATGAAACTGGCTGCCGCAAAGAAACCGGACCTGAGATTTAAGGAAAAAAAAATAAGTAAAAAAATAGAGGAAATGTCACTTGTGAGAACTAAGAAAATGGGAAAAAGAAATTAAATATAAACTCACGTGGCGGAGGAGAAGACCTGTTTCTCTGGTGGCAGCTGATGCCCATTCAGATAGAAGATCATCTGCTTTTTGCTGAGGTCCAGCAGGAAGCCGACTGCATCTCCTACAAAAAGAGACCATCATCAGAGCACTATCGGGTCGAAGAAAATCTAGACCAACTAATCTTGATGTTTTAGCAGAATGTGCAAGCCGACTTACACAACAACAAGTCTCAAACAATGATGTTGTCAGTCATTTCAAAATGCATACCCTCCTTCCAGCAGGGGTGAGCGTGAGGTTTACTGCGAGCATTGTACCAGATGAGCTGCCTGCAGCCATCATATGCGCACGAGTATTCATCATCGCCAATCCCGTAACCCTCCTGCAACACACAATGGCACATGTAAAAACATTTGTGGAAACAGATAGAATGAGAAAATGGTGGGAGAGCCGGGTAACAAGGATTACGTGGTTGAGGAACTTGCTGTCCTTGGTGGCCCATCCGATCTGCATCACGCCTGATGTAATGACTATCACCTCATAGTACCACACACCTGAATCCACGCAAAACGTACAGCGCACACTCTCGAAGGAGGACGCATCACACCGGGCCTGTGGTTGGGGTGTGGGGGTGTGTGTGGTGGAGGGGGGAGAAAAAAAATAATAATGTGAGACTTGTGCCGAATGTATTTTAAGACATGGAATTTCATAATCAATTACACATCGGATGTGAAAAGATCTCAAATTTTTGTAAAAATTATTATTTATTAGGCCATGACTGATATGGATTTTTTGAGGCTGATGCCAATTCAGATATGAGGCAGAATAAAATTCTGATAACCAATTAAACAGCCTTTTCAATAAACAAAAATGTAAAGAATATTTTTTTCCGTCCATTACTGCTGACAAAAGAGATGTAAATTAAAGGCAGAACATTTGACTGTTTTACAATACTACCTATAGCAGTTCGTTAATTTTGCAACAGTGGAAAAGAATCAGCAAAAATTTGGTGATTCAAGCAGGGGGTTCAATATCATTATCTTTGTCTTATGCCGTAATGTGTTTTTAAAAAATCATAGATAGCTAGTTTTCACTGACTCACTGACTCTCTCTCTCTCTCTCTCTCGCTCTCTCGCTCTCTCTCTCTCTCTCTCTCTCTCTCTCTCTCTCTCTCTCCCCCCCTCTCTCTCCCTCCGCCCCCTCTCTCTCCCCCCTCTCCCCCCCTCCCCCCCTCTATCTCTCTATTTTATTTTTTCAAAAGCGCTAACACTGATTAATGAGCCAATACACCAATAGGTGTATGAAACACCCAAACCTATTGGTGGAAATTGAATTTAGTGTTTCCTTTAGCATTTATATGGCATCTACATGATTAGAAACAATTGAGGCTAATTTCAGACAGGCTGACCTCTAATCCACTCGGGGAGATCTTGAGGTACTCGCTGACATCATTGCTGTTGAGCATGGCGTTGATATGGATGAGATTGACCTTCTCGTAAGTGAACTGACGCCCTTCTTTCAGGACTGGATGGGGAAAAGCAGCAGCATCCTCTTTAGTGAGTCACTCACACACAATCAAAGGAGCAGTTTGTCGAACACGCAGGTCTACTCACACAGGTTGTCTAAGCTCCACTGTGAGCAAAATCCAACCTGCCTCTTTAGATAGTTGGTATGCTCAGCCCACAATTCCAACACAGCCAGTCTCTTACTAATACAAGACTCGGATACTGTCAGCTTGTTCTCACCTGAGGGTGACAAATACTTTATTTTTTATTTTTTTTTTTTTAAAGAACATCATTGCCTCATCAGTTTAACGAGTGAACTTACTGGTCTGAGAGAACTTCTCCAAGGCAATCAGAGCAAACAGCATGACAGTGGGATGTGCCTCAGAGCTCTTGGGGTAAGAAACATAAAATAAGTTGTTGTTCCAATTGCATATTTCTATACAGGTGTTACCTCACCAAACTGCACATGAGCAAACTCAGTCACAACTTGATGTAAAGTGTTTTTTTTTGTGTCTTTTTAAAAACACGGCGGCTTTCAAAACACTTCTGTTCAAGGTGTGAGTAACTCTTGCAGATCTACATCCATCAATTGAAAACATCTTTTTTTTTTGTCTCAACTATGCTCACCATGCTCTCTAGAAGGTATTCGAGAGTTCCGGGGCCCAAGAGTCCAATACTGGCTGGCCCTTCAAAAGAAGGCACAAGATTAGTAAGAGGATTGGGTCAGTGTGACAAGACAAAACAAACATTCTAGGGTGTCAATTTACCAGCCAGTTTCTCAGCCAAACATCCGAGGACAGCTGTGGTGTTTCTGTGTTTGGCGGGAGTAAGAGCATCCTGTTGGGCCACGGCTGCACTCAGACACAGCATGTCCGACAGTTTCTGGAGTGCGTCCTAAAGACAACAAGAGTTGCTTACTCAAAGATGGTGACTTACCACAGGAAGGCCAAGTTAAATATGCCGCTTGGAAATTCTGCTTTGGTGATATTTTGGCCCTTTTTTCATAGCAGTCATTCTGACAATGTAAACTGTACATAGTAGGCAGATATTCAGAACATGGATCGGCAAAGCCAAAAATTGGGCTTCATTTGTTTAGCTTCGAGAGGCAAACTTGTAATTTTACATTGTTGTGTGAATGTATTCATTTTTTTGCCTGCTAAATTGTTTGTAGTGTTAGATGAGAATTCACATTCAATAAGGACAGGGGAATGATTCTTCATGCGATAAAGGTATTGGATAATTATCCGTGTGACAAATAAGTGTATGTAATGGGAGTTTACAATAAAGCCTTTCGCGAATCTCTGGTTTCTGATTTATTAAAGAGAGTGATGATGTATATTAGATGGACCTAGAAATCAATTTAGAATCTTTACTAATTTAGTGAATCCAAGTGTAATGGAAATTGGTTTTTAAGCACTGAGCATTAATAGATTCTAGAATAGGGGTAGGGAACTCCGGTTCCTCGAGAGCCATATCCAGCCTGTTTTTCATGTCTCCCTCCTCCAACACACCTGGTTCAATTGATCGTGATTGTTGCAGGCTTCTATAGAGTTTGCTGATGAGCTCATCGTTTGAATTAGGTGTGGTGAAGGAGAGAGAGCGATCTAAAACGGGCAGGATGTGGCTCACGAGGAACCGGAGTTCCCTCTCCCAGTTTTAGCAGCCAAACGAAGCGCACTGCACCCAGTATATGAAATGTCTTCATTCGAAGGGACACACAGTCAATGAGCTGGATGAACATAATCTCATCCAAGGGCAAAAATCACAATCATACAGGCAGGCCTTGAGACAGGATAAAATGTTAGGACCAGGAGTAATCCCAATCTTAATGACATCAATTTCTTGAATCGGCTACTTTTGTTCCACAGCATGCAGGTGTCGTATTTGTCCTTAAGACATCTAACCTAATATTAATGTTTTCCCTTCAGTAGCTTGACCAAATAACATTTGAAAAGCAAATTAACTGTGGTTGAAACAAGTTTTACTTGGAGCCAACACTTATTAAACAACAAGTATTAAAATGACGGCAGCTAGAGCTATTTCCCATTAACTGTTTAAGCAGGGGCAGTATGGGGAAGCTGATCGCATCTTACAATGTCATTTCCTCAGTGAATGTATGCCTTTTTGAAATTGTAAGCAAAAGGAAACGTACCAGTTTTATTTTCCCTTTGAGGGTAAAAGCTTATAATAAATTTACGACACGTTTCACCTTAGTGGGCAAGGGGCACTCATCCAATAGCAAGGTGATTACTGCAGGGCCAAGTGGGTCGTCTAATGGTATCACTCGAATCAGAGAGTGGACAACTTCTAGCCAGCCGTCATCTAAGAGAGAAGAAAGACAAGATACAGGCTCAGCTTCTCCTCCGATGCATCTTAGTTAACGTGTGCCTAATGGTGTAGTAGATAACGGTCTGATTTACTGAAGATTTGCACATCCCAAAACAGGTTGTCCTCTCCTCCACTTTCCATGGAGAAAACCTACAGAGCTACCCTGTACCTATACGCCAGTCTCCACCCCTTGGGTTTTATATACTTCTTTAACCGTGTAAGGCAATTGACCAGTTTCTCATTTACAATGCCGAACTGACTGCAGACAACAGAAAAAGACAAGGTAAAATATAAAACGTAGCACAAAAAAGTGCAACTACAGTACATAGAACAAAGTGTACCAGAGTGTTCCCAGATGTTTCACAGGTGATACGTTACAACAACCCCGCAGTAAATTTCTGCAAAGAACAGGTCGACTTTTAAATGTTCATTCTTTTTTTTTTTTTTAATACACCCGCACCACACACACATGGTTCCCATCCTTCAAAGCACTTGCTACATTTTATAAATGTTACATTCAAAATGCAAAATGTAGTATAAAAGGCAAGCTGCAGGCTGCATTCAATAATTAACTTGAGCGGAGCATACACTCCACCCAGCACTGGATGAGGACAGTGGAACGTTGGTCAATAACTAGGTGAAATGTTTTCTTTTGATCCAAAATTGACTTAACCAAATGGAAATGGGGGAGAAAAAAAGTATTTGAGTCTGTGTGCGTGTTACTAATATTATATAGTTTTGTGTTAGTGCACAGTGCACCCTACTCATCCTATGAGTTTCGTTTTCACAACAAAAAATAATAATAAAATTCAAAAAAGAAAATTAAAAAGCAGGTCACCTTTAACCTATGATGGCGCATGACCTACATCAATGGGAGTTGTTATCGGTCAGCAGTCTGCATTTGGAGCTTTCAATCTGAGCTGTTGCTATATTTTGCTATATATTTTTCTTATGATTATTCTCAATCAAAATTCGTTTCATTTGGAATTCAGCTTTGCATGGGAAACTGGCACGAAAGGAGAAGCATTTTAAATTGGTACACGTGAGTAACAATAGTTTCTGCACACGCTGCAAAAGTGCGTCCCATGCCTCCGCGTCATGTCTCTACTAAGGTAGGCAGTGATTTCCTTTTTCACAAAGTCACAAACTCTTATATCTACTTTATTTTTTTTGTTTTGTTAATGTTAGGGGCCGTTATGGCTGATGCTCATCATGGCATGCGTGTGTACGTGCGTGTGCATGGGTGCGCGTGTGTGTGTGTGTGTGTGTGGTAACAGGTCGAATGCAGGAGGTCGGTTGCTGTAATAGTAATTCTTCAGTTAAAAATGTTGGGCATCCTTGCTCTAGGCGCTCCATCTTGGGGCACAGTCAAGCACCAGGTGCTGATTGGTTTATAACATAGGCTGCACTTGAAAATTAATGAGGGGAGCGCACTGTGCCTCTCCAAACACACAAACTCTCAGGACTGTACACGAGTAAGTAAATTTCCGAACGACCCTAATGTAAATGTAAAGCGTTTTTTAAACAAATCAAATAAAAAACAAATACCCACTTGGAAAAGAATTTTTTTTTTTAATAAATTAAAATTATGGTTGAGTGCCGTTGGCAGATGTCTGCATGCTGCTGAGTGCCACTCCCTTGCATTACTACAGACAGAAACAATAAGTCGACAGGCTATGAAGGAAAAGAATTAACATCCTTAGTTTCAAAATAAAATTGAAGTGCATTTCCAAGTGGTCAATGAATATTGCAAGACATCACGTTAGACAGGCAGACAGGTAGCTGACTGCCGAGCCCCACGGCTTGCTATCTGCAAGCTAAAACTTTCAGTTAGGGTTGTGAAGGAGTTGTGTAACAAACAACGTGCACATGACAAACCACTCACGCACAACATACAACTACTGTATTAACAATAGACCATAAGCACGTGACAGTAAACCAGAGGCGCGTCTAGCCCATTTTAGGGGTGCTGAAGCTGTTACAGCGTCCTGATCCCTCAGTTTTCAGCAAAGATCCCTTCGTTTTTTTTCAAACTAGTAAATCGTATCTCACAATGTACATCAATTATCATGCCCAAACATTACAAAATGAACCTACAGCCGTTGCATGCTGTAGGCACACAAGTCAATATGACATTCAATAGTCAACAAAACTAGGAACCTAGGTTGAAATATGTTCTGCTTTCACTTCTACTTTCAAATTTAGTGTCAATTTAGGGTATAAAAGGTGTCAGTGACATCTTAACTCACAAAACGTGCGTTACAAGAAAGATCTTCATTCTTTCTCTTTGTATGATTTATTGAAGACCAATAACTGATTTTGACATATGTATGGAAAAAAAAGTCAAAATGTAGATTTTCTTACCCGTCTCTGCCATCTCGTGTAAAGTGATCATGGAATAAGGTGGTTCTTGATCACTGGTGGGAACAAAAGAAAAATCAGTTTCATGAATGTGAAAGCAGTCTAGTCTAATATTTGAATTCCTAGAGGTGAACGACACGAAAATCATTTGGTTTAATTACATGGAAACAGTTTTCTGACAAATACTTAAAAATTTTACCTATTTAATGGCAGAAAGACAGCAATTGCTTGTCTCTGACTGTTGCACTTGAGAATGGTCTGCAAATTCTGACTGCCACTTGTTCAAGTTATAACTTTTCTTTGAATTTTCAAACTGCGTCCATGTAAAAATGGAAAAGATAAAATCATCTTGAGGTGCTACCATTTATCGACATATCTTTGGAATTTCAGTCCCTCAACAGTAAACCTTCTTAGATTTGTATGGTGCTCCATCTAAGCAGACTTTGTGATCTTTGTGTTGAGTCAAGATAAACATTTGCAAACATCTGCCTTCACATTGAAAAACATAGATCAACATTTTTGCATATTTCCTGGCATGTTATGGGCAAACCATGAACTGAATCATAATTTGTTTGTACATTTTCTGCTTTGTCAATTTGAAGGTAGTTCTGTTTTTGATAATAAAAGGATGTAAATGAAATTGTTTTAATTTTAAAAATCAACTTGATTAAATAATTTATAACATAATTGACAGATTAATCGATTATTAGAATAATCTGTAGTTGCAGCTCTAAACTCTAAGCATGCTTTTATGGGCCTCGTTTGTCACACTAGAACACTAAATAGTTGTCATAAAATTGGAAGCATACAATTCCAAATATAAGATTACTGGCCATATCGTGTGGCTAATGGTTTGCGGGATAAGAATGACTCCCTTTGAGAAGGAAGACAAAAAGTACATGAGGCTGTTGTGATGTATGTTGGAACTGTCACAGTTCAAACCTGCCACAATAGCGATGATACTAATCAGTTACAAGTTAACAAAATGGTGAAACCTTTATCTCCGGCGATAGTGAATAACAAGGGAAGTCAGCTACCTGTGTGCAGTGTACACACTTACTCATATCAAAACCTTTACAAACCTTTGTGAAATCACAAATTTAGATTTATCTAATTCAAATGCATGGTGAAGATTTTTTTTCTTGGAGAAAACGCTGACCACAGATTATGCTCTCACATTATAGGCCCATTTTAGTCTACGCTTCTTCAAATGTAATGCATTTAATTAAATATTGTCAATAAGAGCATAACACAACTTATTTACTTGTCTACAAGGGTCCTGATGACAGCCAGCGTGTCCAGCACCAGGCTATCCACGTTTTGCTTCTTCCGCCGTGGCTCGTGGGGGCCGCGCCCCCTGCGTGGGGGTCTGACCGGGTCCCTTGGGCGACTGCTACGAGACTCTCCCGCTTCGACAGCTATGCCCGTACCGTGGTCCACACGCCTGGCTTGTCCTCGGGATCCTCTCGATGTCCCGTGGTGATGGTCCTCTACATCGCTATCCTCCCGACAAACACAGCTATTACCCATGGTTCCAGGGCCACCAAGCACAAAGGCGAGGGTCTCCCACGGGGAAGAAAAGGTGTTTGTGGAGAAAAGGAATAGCAGAACCTGTGCAAGGCTCCTGCAGGCACAGTAACTGATCCAGGTAGCTACTATCATATCATTTGATGAGCTTGGTTATGGGGGGTTCTTGTCCCAAAGGGCAGGTTTGGGTTGGACCGAATGATCATCGTGACTCTTGGTGGGGAAGTGGAGAGATGTTTAACAACACACAACTGGGTTAGTAGACCAAGAGGGGACAGGTGATGTGATGAAGTCTTTAATCATCATCACCATCACAAGGTTCTGTACTAGAGGTCCTCCTGATCTCACCCAACTTTGGAAAGCTAAGATAGGAAAAAAACAATTAGGGTAGGACCTACAAAAATGTAATACAAGTGTTGTACTCACTCAATGTCAGTGAAAACCACAACGCCATTTATTTTCTCTTGATTCACACAAGTCTACTCAATTTCCAACAGGGCATTAGTTCCAGTAACAAACGCAGACAGAATAATAATTATGAAACTAAAATGCTATCGGTGTTGTTGACAAAACAACATCCCAAAACTGTTAGCGTGCTAGCTTGTTAGCCAACTAGTAAGCAACAGTTATAAGCAATGGCAGCTCTAAATAAAACCACGAGTCTAAAAAGTCGGAACTATAGCGTCGCTTGTGAGTTGAATTTCATTCACGTACACACTTACGTCTCAGTCGCTTTCTAAATACTGCAGCATCTGAAGAGAGCCACGCCAGAAAGTAGCCAAAATAGGATTCTAGCGACGATATAGGATGTCGCTAAACAGCTGCTAAGACGATAGCTTGGCTCACCATGACTTTCAAACTGATCAAGTTAGGAAACACGACTTGCAATGAACTAGGCGTAGTGCGTCTGCAGTCAAGGTAATAGAAGAGTAGATTTACCCAACGAGCGCGTATTCCGCAACACACCTTTGTCGATGGCCAATAGCTTAATGTGTCATGCACATTGAGAAGACGCTACACGGAATCGCTGCCTGCAAGATCCGTGCTAAGTTCCGTAGCGCAGGCAGCTAGCAGCACCCTGAAACCTCACAGCCGGGATGCAGATGAGGATTCCGTAGGTTTCTCTATAATGAATACAAACACAACGTAAAATGACAAAACTTAAAAATAATGAAAAATATATCACATTTGTCTGCTCGATATCTGCAATATTTTGTGACTATAAAGGGAAATTGTGTATTATACATTGTAAGTATTATGTCGTAAATCAATATACTGTGCAATATAATGAGAAATGTGACGGACCCTATCAGAAAGTGACGGACCAGGAGGGAACCTTCAGGCAGACCGCTGAACCGTAATGTGGATTTGAAATTCAGCAGCCCCATCCGCCCCCTACAATTAATTCATAACAGATACCATGAAAGGTGAGAAAACAGCAAGACTTGAACAAATATGGGGAAACGGAGAAGATCCCACCGCCCGCTACATTTCGCCCACTACAGGGCTACCGTGGCCACCAGGAATGGAAGAACATGAGGAACCTGCTGCAGTGGGTGATTGGTCGGATGTACACAAATCTTCCTTTGTGACACATTCAGTGGCAGACTACTGCGGAAAGCCAATGGAATCTTTAAAAACCCTGACCACTTTCTTCTGGAAAACGTAAATGAAGTGTAGAACCACAAGACTCAAAAGTAGCTTCTGCCAACAAGCTATGAAATACATCTGCCCCCCAACACACATACTTTTTTTTTTTAACCACACCCATATTCATGGTCACACCATGGTGCTGTAGCCTATTCCAACAGAGGTCAGGTAGTCATTGGGAACAAACAACCCCACCCACTCCCATTCACATAATTGAGGGGGAAATGACCCAAATCAAGACCGTGTGAAACAAACTTATGTATTTTATCACATGTCTCAGACTTTGATCACACACCATATTTTTATTTTATTCCAAACATTTGTACTTGTACACAAGCGCAATGTTTCAGGGAAATTAATAGCTATAATTAACCAACAGAAAGTGATACAGTATACGTATTTGCAAGCCTTAGACTTTGATTAGATCACATATAAATTTCCAGAAAGAGATGCTGACACATAATGTTCCCCTCACTTCTCATAGGATCAAGAATTTCATAGTGACTAAAGTATTTAGAACCACAATTATCACATCAGTATTCAGATAGTGTGTTGTAAATTGGGACAGTCATACACTCTGCTGCGGTCAAGGGTCGTGTTGAAGCAATTGTCACGGTACATCCCACTCTTGGCAAGGTGTTTGGTGAATTTCTGTGATTTTGGGTGGAATGTACAGGGTGTAGTTTCAACAGTGGGAGGATACAGGCCGTAGTCACCAGAGGTGGTCCTGTATAGGGGGTTCTGAGATTTGGACCATCGCGATTGACTTGCACCTCTGAAAGATGGTGTGACAGTGCAGGTGAAAACTGGATTTCCAAGGTTGATGCATGTTTGTGTGTTTTCTGCCTGCTCTTCAACTGGGGTTGACATCACTGAAGCGCCTGCTGAGGAAAAAAAAACTTTTGTTAAAATTTAATAATCACACACAATTTTGACAATTTGATGTAGTTCTGCTCATACCTGTGCTGTTGGTAAAATTATGTCAATATGGAATACGAACCACGGAAATGTTTACTGTCATGTGAAAGAAATATCATGATTTTATTTGGACATTGTATGTATTATTTGGCTTTAATATGCTTTTTTTACTTTAGCCAACAAACCACAATCCAAACATATTTGTGAGGCTACTTGTTTTTTGCTACACCTCTTGTGTTCATGGACGATTTCTTCAAGCTCTTTAGTGTTATCAATTGTCTTGTCTTTGAATAAATTAAAATGTTGACACTGAGATACCAGTATGTTCTTTTAAACGTAGCTATGTAATTCAAAAATATTTACAATACTATAATACTTAAATAATTGTAATGTTAATACTGTAATAATAAATTAATCTAAAATGCGATTACAATATTCCGATATTTGAACAGTAGTAATCAAGTAAAACATTATTGGGGAATTAGCCAGTTTAGTTGCTACCATAATCAACGGAAAAAACATGGTGAACATTACCCAAACGTACCGTCAAAGAGCGATTTGTCCAAATAAGACTGTTCTTTCTTTGGTTGTTCGCAATCTTCTTTAGTTTCCATGGCGACCATTAAACACCGGCGTTGCCTTTCGGCGGGGCAAATTGAGGGCTCGGAGATGTTTAAGATAATACAGTTGCATTAACCAAACTTTCGAATGTGTTTGTAATATTGGAAACGTTTCAGCGTTTTAATCAACATTTGTTCTTAAACGATATTTACGTCATTTTCGTCATCCCTAAGCGTCGCAGTATGACGTTTAATAAATGCGCCATTCGCAAAACTCGGACAACTCATATACAGTACGATTCAATTTCGAACTTTTGTATTTATTCTCTACGTGACACACAAAAATATATAATACAGTTTTTTTCGTAGGTGCAGTTTTGTGACGTGGAAAGAAAGTCTTGTCTTGAGTATGGACAGTGAAATTCAACGAGACGGTAGAGTTTTGGATCTTACCGATGACGCCTGGAGAGAAGACAAATTGCCCTATGAAGACGTCACAATCCCGCTGGTAAATCAGCGTTTGCATTATGACAGCCATGTGTTATGCAGTGTCTGTTAAGTATTCAATATTCCCAAACAGATATTTCATTTTTAAGCATTAGATGGGTCTTATCGGACCCCCCACCCCCAGCAGTATTACGATACGTTGCGTTACAATAAAATGATTGCAACAATGCAGATTATCATCCATGAAGTCAGTCACAGTGCAGCAGTAAATTTGCTGTGTTAAATTGTATCCTTTGACTGAATGTGGATCTTTACTTGATGTAACCTAATGTTACAGTCCAGCAACAGAGCACCCATACCTGTCAGTCTGACACAGAGACAACCCAGTTTTTGTCGGTTTAAAATCTTGCATCATGCATGTGTTGGGATTGTGCAAAGAACGACTACCCCGGAGGGAGCCCACACAATCGGCAACAGTAATTTGATTAGAATAATCTCATCATGTTGTCTTTGCTGCATTTCAGAGTGAACTCCCTGAGGCTGAACAGGACAATGGTGGATCCACAGAGTCCGTGAAGGAACAAGAAATGAAGTGGACAGACCTTTCCCTGCAGAGCCTTCATGAAAACACTCCAAACACCGGGAGTTGAATCACTGCTGGCATGGCACTGTAGAACACCAGCTACGTTCACAGATTTGCTTTGTTGGGATGTTAGTCCACTATCTTGGGGCTTCATGAATATTATCTCATGATTACCTGCTGTAGGTTTCCAGCGTTCCTACTAAGGAGCAGTCCTTCAAAAACTTTGCATCAGCACTTAAATTGTTACATTCTGCTTTAACTTGTCAAAAATCTGCTCTGAATCCTTTTACAATGTTTTAGACCATCTCCATGCATTGTCACATTCTGCTTTAATTGACTTGTTCAAATCTGCATGCAATCTTTTCACAATGTTTTAGACCAGCTCCATGCAGTTCAAGAGTATAGGTAAGCATGTAAACAAATGTTATATGTTTATGTGTCCATGTGTAGTGTCTTTGAAATTATGAAAACCTTACACATGCATTGCAATCGTGTTTGTATTCTGACTACTGCTCCATTGTCACTGAATCAATGCTTTGTCTGCTGCAAGCTTGCCAATGTGGTCAGTTGGTCCCCTCCGTTGGAGAACTGAAGGGTATTTGTAGGAGCCTCCAAGACGATCCCAGAGAGTAAAGTACTGTCCATAGTTATAGTTGAAATAGAGGTGATGATCCACGTGGTGGGCAGCACCATTGATAATGCTTATTAAGGGGCCAGGAATGCGGTAGTCGCCGTCGTGAATGGAGATGGTCCAGATATTGACGAAGATGAAGAGAGATAAGTAGACAACCTGTAATAAACCACATGCCAAAAATGTTGTATACCTTAATCGAGCCATTACAGAATGCAATACATTAAATGTGGATTATCATTGTCGATGATCACCTTGTGGAGTGGGAAGATGAAAGGGTAAACATGATAGGGTAAGCTCTGCAGGAAGCCGTCAAGTGGGTGGAAGGCGTGGCTTGCAAATGGTGTGGGGATCTTGAATAAATGATGCTGCTTATGTAAGTACTGAGGGGAGTAGAAAAGACTAGTACATATTAGGAAAATGTTGTATGGTCCGAATAAACCAAGGTGGAACGTTTTGACCATACTAATTCTCTCAAGCTTTGCCAAAGTTCACTCACTTTGTAACTTCATGTAACGAAAGAACAAGTCAACAAAACCAAATGTCATGTTTTGCTACATTCAATTATGCTTGTGGATGTGGTCATTGGTCCAGATCCTTTCATTCTCAGGGTTTTGATTTTATAGTAGCTGGAATGCTCTGTTTTAGAAACATCTACCTTAGATTACAACCATGGAGATTAAAACTATGCCACTAAAAACAATTGTTAATCAAATTTGTTAGAATGTGGATGTATATTTTTAATTTGACAAGTTATTAGTTTGTCCAATTATCAACCAATCATGTTACTCTTGACTCCTAAAAAAGATATTGCATTGAAGTGCTTGAACTCACCTTATAGATGCTCTTGTGATGCATGGAGCGGTGTATCCAGTAGATACACATGTCCGTGAAGAACAAGAATCCACCAACGCTCAGGAACACCCCTGGCCAGCCTAACCAAACAAAGTACTAAAGTTTGTCTTATCTTGCATTTTAATGGTATTAGAATGATTGCACCTCTTTAGTAAAACGGCCTTCACCCTGAGAAGACTGGTTGACGTTATCAAAGAGTTTGCTGTTTCCTCTGATCTCCAAGAAGAAAATTAGCACTGTGGGAAAACTCATCCAGAAGAGGGAGGTGATTGCGAGTTGAATCTCTTCTCTTACTTGGTTCTATCATTGAATAAAAATTAAAATACATTACTTTAACAAAGATCTAACAGTGCAAGAATATAAAAAATACATTTACAGAGATAATGCTCATTTTGATTGACATTTATTGGGATTGTTGTGGTGTAGAAGTGCACTTAATTGTTCTGAAATATCTTTATAATATTTCAAAATAGCTCACAGTGAGGCGATGCAGTTTTACCAAGTATATTGGGGGTTTAGAGTCTTTATATAGCCCAAACTGGCCTTGTAATCTAGTTATTAACAACAACAACAACTGAGGAAGCAATTCTGAATTTCTTCAGCATGCAGCAATGAGTTTCGACATGTAGGTACATCATGACATTCTTGCTGAAAGCATTCAATAACCCACCTCAATGAACAATGGATGTTTCATGAGCCTGTGGTCAAAGACGTAGTAGAAATTTAGTGCGCCAAAGATTATGTAAACCGTTTGGGCTCCGAGGTTGGTCAACAGGCTCAGGCTGATGAGTTGGCGCAGAGCCCCGTCCTCGGGCCATGACGCTGGGTAAACATATGGAGTCAGGAAATAACGGTCTGCAATTTTTAGAACGTGATCCATGCCACTGTCTCTGTGTGGAGAAGTAATAATACTATTATCTAGTATGACAAAGCTAATTAGATCATGCAAACATGGTTAGCATACACAGCACTTATGCACAACAATCCAGTGCAAGGTTATTTCTGTGGTTGCAGTTTGCATTGGTGGACAACTTATGAGACTTATATTCTTTAACATTTTAACTACACCGACTCAACATTTAAATGCAAAGCCTTTCGAGAGTGAGACAGACACGCAAACCACTAATACACAATGCTGCCCAAGTTCAATGAATGACACAAACCATTAGCAACAACTGTTATTCAATGAAACTGGACAATCGTGTACATAAATTGTAGGGCGGAATATTAGACACCATGGAAATCATTATAATGCAAAATATTTTTACTCAATGCACAGGTGTGCCATTTTCAGCTTTAGATCCAGACTCATAAATCCATATCAACACATTCGCTGAACTAACCTGCTTTGGGAGTGAGGCCGGTTCTGAAAAGATTCCTCAAAAACTGACAAGTCCTTCCCCACTTTTTAACACAAGCTCAACAGCTGCAATTCCTATACTAAAATAACAGCGGCTGTATGAGGTAAAATGAGCCACACACTGTTGACAGTAAATGTCGTTTCATGAATATCTATTTTGCTCACATACGAAACCTCTAGCGAGACGAGCTAACACTCTTGTTGCTTTATTTTCCCGCAGACATGTGGCACAAGAATGTTGGAAGCATTCACGGACGGGAGCTGAAACAAGATCCCGAGCATAAGGATCCTGTTTCATCAGAACCATTTGGCCTTTCACATAGACACACTACGACAATTGTGGTGTGGTTTCGCTGGAAGTTATGGGGTAAGCATCATTGCTACTTGCAAATGTGACTAATCAAAAAAATGACTCGATTGATTGCTGCTTTCATCCGGTGGATGCCAGGTTGTTATCGGCGACTAAACTGCCAATTTTTACGTTGGCAGGCTGTGCAGAAGAAGTTTGCATTTTCATGCTTTCCACTTGATCACTTGAGTGCTACTTGTTCAAATGATTCAACAGGGATCTTGTATTGCCTTGTTTTTGTCGACATACCATTCACAACAGCTTCCTCCTCTACGTCGCCCTGGAGATACCGCCGGGGGAGGAACTTCTTTTGTCAAAATAGCTTCATCTTTGAAAGTCCTTGTTGCCCATCAGCTGCACGTTTACCTGTACGTTTGGTCAATTTGTTACTATTACTTTGTGTTTATTACTTCTTCTTTCATTTATTGGCGCATTCTGTTTATTTCAACCAATATTAGAAGGGGGACTTGGATTGGCTAGGGTTGCGCACATTTGCGTCACGCACAGCTTGTAGGTCTCTCTCTGTGCGGCCCAGTCCTAAATGGGTCATGGTGTGGGACTGATCCGTGAACCGTTGGGGACCAATGCTATAGATGACTGGATGTCTCCCTCTAGAGGCAGCATTCCACTATGACAGAAATGCATGCAGTGCTGTAGACTCAGGGCGGTTTGGATGATTGATCTATGTTTCTAATCTTTGTGATTTTCACAAAGATATTTGAGCTTGCATGGGTTTTCTCTGAGTATTTTGGCTGCCCCAACTGAAAAAACATATCCTGTCCTCTGCTTCCTCCGGATCCTGCGCGTGTTCGTTTGAATTTGGGCTGAGGTGAGCTGTGAAATCAGCGGCTGGAAATGGAGAAGTTTTTCCAAGAAGTTTTATATGAACGTTCAGGGCACAAGTGTGATACAAGCAATCGTTGTGGTCAAGGCACAAATGCGCTATAAGCAACATCTCAAGACAACTCATATACTCTAAGCAGGGCGTAACTCCCAATGGATATTTCCCTTTCGGTTTCCAGATGACTGTTCAAAGGCTTCCGTTTTTTCCCAAAGTTGTTCCTGTTCCTTTTACTAAAAACATAACTGAAGCATGTACAGCTTTTCTGGTCTTCGTCTGGAAAAGGTGTTAACATTATTTTCGTCGCTATGGCAGTTCAAGTCGAGGTCACATCATAAGTTTCAAAGCAGATCAAAGCATATCTGTCCGCAATGTGTCGTGAAGCTAATAATGCAAATAGCTAAATAATGGCTTCAAAATATATTTGCATCGAGATTAGATTAACATCTGAATGTTTTGATTGATTCAATTGATTCAATTGGGCATTGCTTGTGTTTCATATGGACTTGATGGAGAGATGTTTTTACTACTACTGTACAACCTTTTTTTTGCGTGCCTAGGTAGCTGGCAAATGCCACCAGTTTCTAATTTTAATCTACAAACCAGTGACTCATCAAAGCATTTTAGGGCCAGGAACGTTATTATTATTTTCATTATTTCATTATTTCACTATTATTATTATTATATAATCACAAAATGGTCTAAAAGCATGAGTTTGTAAGATTCTGCATATTTTAGATAAGTCGATCTGGTCAATAAGCAGATCTTATATGTAACGTTTCCCCCGCTTGATCATGGTCACGATGAGATGACGAAGCATGACTTGACAATACAGTACTGGCAAGAAGCGAGAGGCAAATCAGTGGCGAGTGCAAAACGGAAGGAATGTTCTCGTCACAAGGGACAAAACATTGTCTTTCGCGTTTCATCCGAAATCAAACAATTTCAAAGACTCCATTTCAAACGCAAGTAGAAAAACAATTCAAGGAGAAGTCATTTACGATTCATTTTGGATCGGGCTTGAACGTTACGCGATTGATGCTGATTTGAAGTTGTATCGGGTAAACAATTAATTATGCTCCCCTTGATAAATCCCTCCCTTCTGTCGACATGTGAATGATTGCGTTATTTTCACACTGCACACCGTCCTAGAAGGCAGCACCCCTGACAAAAGCAGCCTATTGCTGTTTTGCTCACGTGCCCCTTGAGGCAGCTGTGTGCAAACTTGTAAGACCGAGTGCCGTGTGCAGCTCGGCGTTCCTGTGCAATAAAAACACAATGAATCGTCGTTTGAAATACAGTACCCCAAATAGAAAAAGATCGTTCTTTTTTACGCGATAAACAGATCTATCAGAATCAATATTCTTAACGATATTACAAATACAAATTATAATATGTGTATGATCCTGTAAAACTGAATAAACCGTATGGCCATTCTCATTCCACACCAATTAATCAGACTTCATAAGTCATTCCCTTAATTGTTGATTTATCAATTACAACTTAACAAATTATTATTTGAATGACCCCCAGGGAATAAATTATGTGATTGCGTAATATTGTGGTCGCCTGAGTTGAATCTGTGTTCCCACTTCTGGCTGCACGTCGTAAAAAGAAAAAAAGAGGTCGTGCGCACAAGCTCTTTGTAATCGTTTGCACACGGCCCGGCCGCTCACTGGAATCCTATAAAATAGCAGCTTCTTCGTTTCTTCCCACAACGACTACTCAGACGAGCACCTGCCAACTTCTCTTCAAGGACGCTAAAAGCAACCGACAACCAGCATTCATCATGGACCCTTGCGACTGCTCTAAGAGTGAGTATGAAACAGCAATGGGGGTACATTTCTAGTTTGTGAATCGCGACTCTGACCTTGTTTAAAATTTATTTTTTTGTGTGTGTATGTGCAGCTGGAACCTGCAAATGCGCTGGATCCTGTGCTTGCACCAACTGCTCTTGCACCACTTGCAAGAAGAGTGAGTGAAATCTTAACTTTAACTACCTTGAGGAAATGCTTAGTGGTTATATTTTAATGTCTGTCTTTCAATCGGAGTCTCTTATTGCTTTTACACGTGGTCTTTTATTGTAACGGATAGCAATACAAAAGTTGAAAACACTCGTGTATGTGATTACCAAGTCTGATGTAATTTTTTTTTTTTTCCTGTAATTTTATTCAGGCTGCTGCCCATGCTGCCCGTCCGGATGCACCAAATGTGCGTCAGGCTGCGTGTGCAAAGAGAAGACGTGTGACACAAGCTGTTGTCAGTGAGGCGCTTCTGACATCATCGGTCCTTTGATCGAGGGATGGAACCTTCATTTGATTCACTTAATTGCATCTGCCCTGTATTTTGTATATGTTGTTCATTAATGAAATAAATGTTTTCTTTAATATGAATTCAGTTGGTGTACATCCTTTTGTACTGATACTCCCCCACCCCAAGAAAAAAACAAAAATAAAATTCCCTGTAGTTCTATAAATTGCATTAGCTGGTATTTTAGTTTGTATCAAACATGACCTTAAAAGTACTTTCACAAAAGTGGACTGGCTTGGAATTAAAGCATTTCAGCATTTGTTGTGCAAAAATCCAAATTTGTTGTTCCCTTTGAGGTGAAACAAATTAATCAACATTGAAGTGATTTAATTTGTTAATCTATCAAGGTGATCATTTAGAGTGAAACATACAATATTTATTTATAGAGCGCTTTCACAACCGCTTCAGATGTAACAGCGCTTTACAGAACAGTTAAAATAACACATAAGACACAGTCATGAAATCTTAACCATTTTTCCTGCATTCGCTTTGTTGTTTGAAGCAGTTATAGATGAAAGAGGAGAGAATCATTAGATGAAAGAGGAGAGAATCAAAGTGTCCTTTCACCAGTGGATCATGACCAGTGTGCAGTAAGAAATGATTCAGTTTCCCTTAATTTGTCCAAAAATTTACAAACGTATCTTTTTCCATTTATGGTAGCCAAGTACAGTGACAGAATAAAAATTAAATGCTTTTCTGTCTAATGGCAGAAGATGCATAAATAATTGAATGAAATTTTGGCAGCGGTGGTTAAAACACCCACCTAAAATTTCTGAGGTTGGTATTCAGATCTGGGTTCTTGCACTTCTGTGTGAAGTTTGCATGTTCTCCCTGTGCTTTTCTGGGCATTCACCCCCTCATTCCAGGAAATAAATTGTCCTCAAACCTGATGTGTGCCCCGAAATTGGCTGGTGTTCAGTGCAGGGTTTACTCTGCTTCTTGGTTGAAATCAGAAGAGATTGGCACCAAAAGACCTGCAATCTGAGTGATTATTCAGTGTATAAAACGGATGGATAATTATATTTTTAGAAAGTTTAAACATTTAACTTCAAAAGTCAAACCATGAACATAAAACTCAATTTCCTTCAGGGGATTTTTAATTGTTTTTAATCGCTAATACAGTAATTATCCTGTGTATACACTTTTGTGAAGTTTTTGTTTAGTGTATTTTTCCCTCGTGTATGTGTCCTTTGGCTCAATATAGATTGTGAAACTGCTGTACGGGCATCTGGAATGGAATGACTTCGATCGGAAGAGTGAAAATGCTTGAATTAGGCCTGAAAATGATATGTGTGTAGGGCACTTAAAATCACTCAAACTTTATTAAAACGTAGCAAATGCAACGAAAACATTCAAACATCCGGAAATTGGCTACCTCCGGAAGGTTTAGAAGATAAAAACTTTGGTTCCCCGTAGGAAACATTACAGTGCCGCACACCGGAAGTGAAATAATACGTTACCTTTGTGTACCTTTACTTTTGACAAAACGCAATCGCCATGGCGCTTAATCAATAGCGGATGATTTGGACAACATATTTTATTTGGAAAGTAAACCAACATGCCGAAGGTGGTCTCTAGAAGTGTTGTGTGCTCGGACACGCGAGATCGAGAGGAATACGACGACGGGGAGAAGCCCCTCCATGTCTACTACTGCCTGTGCGGCCAGATGGTGCTGGTTCTGGACTGCCAGCTGGAGAAGCTACCCATGAGGCCCCGAGACCGCGCCCGGGTGATCGACGTCGTCAAACGCGCGCACAAATTCTGCAACGTGGAAGAGGACGAGAACGCGTACATCAAGAGAGACAAGGGCATCGAGAGGCAATATCGCAAAAAGTGCGGCAAGTGCGGCCTGCTGCTCTTCTACCAGCACCAGGAGAAGAACACCCAGGCCACTTTCGTCGTGGAAGGAGCGGTGGTCAAATTTGGACAGGGGATCGGTAACACCAGCGTGTACAGTCAAAAGCAGCCCGAGGCTCCCAAAAAGGTCCGCGTGATGATGACGAAGCGAACCAAAGACATGGGCAAGTTCAGCTCCGTCACAGTGTCCACCATCGACGAAGAGGAGGAGGAGATCGAGGCCAGAGAGGTGGCCGACTCCTATGCTCAAAACGCGAAAGTGATCGAAAAGCAGCTGGAGAGGAAGGGCATGAGCAAGAGGAGGCTACAGGAGCTGGCCGAGCTCGAGGCTAAGAGGGCCAAAATGAAAGGCACGCTCATTGACAATCAATTCAAGTAGACGAGGCTTGATAAACGACGCGACCTTTCTGCAGTCACACAAAAGGACTTCTGCTGGACATTTTGTTGAAAGTGTTTTTTTTTTGTAGGGCTGCGCAGTGTGCATTAATGTATACTCTGCAATTGTTTTCCAGATGTTATTTTGTACTTTGACCAAATAAACTGTCAATAAAATGCATTTGGGTGATAAAATGAGTTCAAATGGCGCCCACGCTGATGTTTTGCAATGAGTGTTTAAACCACAAATTGAAACTACATGCCTTCACACAGTATGAGAAAGCAGGGGTTTTCCACTTGATTTAAATATGAAACTCTTGATTGTAATTATGACTTTACTACTTTGTTAGCATAGGTGGTGATGACTATGATCATAAACCGAGGATTCCAGGAGATAAATGTTAAGCACTTGCCCAGATATAGTCTTCTCATAAAAATAAACTTGGGGGTTGGGCAATTTGCAAAGTGGCATATGTTGAAACCGTCAATGACAGTTTGTCACACTGAGCCTCAAACATTGATGTGAATTTTGGAGAGTGACAATATATATTAAATCAAAATACTGATTTAATATTGATATTTAAATGCAGCATACATGTTAAATATGAATTCAAAATGTTGTGCAAGTACCGAAATTGATAGCTCACTGAGGTCAGGAGTGTTTTTATACTGTCAAATAACAGCTTATCTGGGTATATGGACTCTTTGACATGTTACAGTGATATTAAATACCTCAAATGGTAAAACACATTTGGAGAGATTTGATTTGACGAGTACTTCCGAGTTTTATGAAAGTTGAGGGGCCTTGAGTCAGCCACAAGGATGTGTCATTTTAAATTCCATGAAGTCCATAATAGATCAGTTCGCTTGCACGGTTGTTAAATGTTTAGTTTCACTCAAAACATTTAGATTGAACATTTAGGACTAAAAAAAAAAAGAAAAATCGACACATAAAAGATTATGTGGTTTAATTTTACACTTGAAGGGTCAGCAGGGACTTGAGACCCAACTACTGTAAATTAGTCAAAGCAGAGATGCAAGCAAACTTTTCTAGATACATTTTTGCACTGATTCCGAATCCCCCTGCAGCACATTAGCTTTTCATAACAACAACAATAATAATATGACAATAATATTAGATGACATATATGAGATGCAAGTCGAGCTTTCCACATTTTTATGGGTGCTGGAAGTTGGGTACATCACGTATTCAAGTCTCAGATGATGATAGTGGTTATTAGTCTCTTGCATCTTATTCTTATCTCACACAGGTGCAAGATAGTGTTTTCCACTATCGACATTGGAAAGTAAAAACAAATGTTTTAAATATACAGTATTTGGCGTTTTATCCTTACAACATGGGTAGTTTTCTAGGTCTGATATTATTGTAAGAATACTGTATGAAGTGCAAAGAGCAGCCAGTTATATCTGGTCACAGACTGGCTACGATACATGTGGCCCCCATGTCTCGTCAGAAATGTGACTTACTGTATTAGTGTTCTTCGGACCACACTTACATTATATGATTTGTTCGGGTACATTGAATATTTCACAACGGATAGAAAAGACCAGTGGTGAAACGACACTTTAGTAAAGGTGCTAGTTTGTATTGCGATTCTTGAACCGTATAAAATAACTTGTGCTATTACTGTATTTTGATCATTTTTTCCCTCAAACCCTTTTGGGCGGTTCTGTGCAGTACTGTTGGAAACCAGCTGGTGGAGTGTCAAGCTTGTCTATTGCGAAAGGCCAGCAAGTGCGATATCCGGTACGGGTATTCTGCCTCGTCCAATCAGCTTCGCCCACTGTAGTGCCGGCGCAAATAACATACATCACGAAAGGCTGCATAGTATTCTGCTGAGTATACGAGTGATTTTTGAACAATACCTCCCGAAGAGTCCAGACTGTAATTCGTCTCAGGTAAAGAAATAGTCGTCCTCCTGCTACTATGTGCAAGAACAAAAGTTCATTCAGTGTTTGGAACTTGAGCCATACCGTCTCCATGTGAGTTAGCATTAGCCCGCAAGCTAACAGCGATTTGCCTATGACAGTATAGCAGACCTAACTCGCTTGAAGTCGCCGATCCATCGAAGTGAGACCAAAGTGTCGTCAGGGTTTGTTAGTCTCACTGTTTTGCGCATACCGCCTTTGTCTTTCGACACACAAGGCAGAAATTGCTGGTCTTGATCATGTTACAATACATTGGTATTGTGCGAGCTATTGCCAATTTAATGTGACAGCAATACGCTTGAGTTGCCAGAGTGTTGACATCTGCAAATGTCAAATTTTCCCACAATTGTTTTTAATAGGAAGTGCCAACATTTTAACATACAGTTCCCATCATGTCCATGGTAGTTTGTTCCCTTGCTTTTGTTTACATAAATAGGATTACTCTCGTCAAATACCAATTGGATTGAACGTGTTGAGGCCTTTTACCTTGATAAGCGAGCCGCATATCTCATCGAATGTCAGGACTTCAAATTGCTTAAATTATTCCTTATATTTGGTCACCTAAATGATGACGCCACACTGTATGTGTTTCCCTCCTATTGGTATCGAGCTCAGCCGAATGCATGTTTTTGTTGGCATAACATCCATCCATTTGCTTTAGCTCTTCGTCCTCTTTAGTGTTACAGGTGAACTGGAGCCTATTCCAGATGACGTCCAATCGGCCGGGTTACCTGGACTGGTTGACAACTGCATGGCACATACAGACAAGTCCTACCATTCACAGCTATACTGTAGTGTAGACGATTGGTGAACCACGGTCAATAATACTGTGACTGTCTGGCAACCAATACAGGATGTACCCACCTCCTGCACCTAATCAGCAGAAATAGGCTCCAGCTTCGTTACCCTAATGAGGATGAGCATGATTTTAAAAAATTGATTTATGGGCATTTCTAAAATCCAACATTGCCGTCAAACCTAGTTGTTGTTATTTTCCATGTAGATGGCTTATAATGTCTTTTTGCATTCATTCCACTCTACAGAGGCATGGATGCCGAGGGCTTTGGGGAGCTGCTGCAGCAGGCCGAGCAGCTGGCTGCTGAAACAGAGGCTGTGTCAGAGCTGCCACATGTTGAGAGGAACCTTCAGGAGATCCAACAGGCAGGGGAGAGACTTCGGTCACGCACACTCACCCGAACATCGCAGGATGCTGCCGATGTAAAAGCGTAAGGAATTTGACTGCTTATTAACTTAAACGTAGCTAGAGGTAAATTACCTTTTGACATTGTTTCATGTGATGCATTCATTAGTTTTCCCAACATATCTTTCTGCATAACTTCTCCACTTAATAAATGTTTCGGTCTAATATGATAAGTAAACATGTTAATTTTAACTTGGCTGACTGACACCACAGTCACAAATTTAACGGAGATGTCCAACAAAGTCTGTTACACCTTCTTCTAGAAACCAGGCTAAGACATAGTAATCTTGGTTGAATCCCACTATCATATTCATATATGGGCAATTTCCTCAATCCACATTTCAGGTCGATCCTCCTCGGTTCCAGAGGTTTGGACATATTCCATATTTCTCAACGACTGGAGAGTTTAAGTGCGGCTACTACCTTTGAGCCCTTGGAGCCAGTTAAAGACACTGACATACAGGTAGGATTCAATTAAGAGTCTGTTTCACCACTTCACATAATCATTCATATGATTTACTGTATATTTTGGGCTACAAGTCACAAGGTTGTAGCTGTGAAGTAAGAGTAAATGTTTTATTTTAATTCAACCCAAGTTTGCTTTCATGAAGAACTCCAGGAATTGGAGAATATTTACTGTTTAGAAGCTGAAATTCTGAGGGTTTGGACAATTTTACATTTAAAAAGGGATCTAAACGACTAATCGAAAATCCCAAATTATATTCTATTAATTTTATTATTGATTAGTTGCTGACTAATTCATTAATTGTTGCACCTCTAGTGCCCTTACATCCGGGGTGTTCAAACTCGGTCCTCAAGGGCCTCCGTTGTGCCTGTTTTCCAGCTCTCCCAGGAGCAACGCACCTAATTCAAATAATCAGGATCGTTCGAATGCTGCTTCAGAGCTGGCTGATGAGCTGATCATCTGAATCAGGTGTGTTGCAGCCGGGAGAGATGGCAAACAGGCAGGACAGATATCCGGAGTGAGCCAAGCGCCAGGCTTTCTGTTTTGTCTCCCACTGTTGGTCACTGTTTTGTTTATGTTCCTTTGGATGGGTTGTAACTGGGAAAGTAAATCCCTTATGTATTTTTTTACAAACTTGGCCAGTAAATGTGATTCTGATTCTGATAATCCATTTGTCACAACTTCAAATGTTCGTGTCAGACTGTATTTACTTTTGTTTGTCCTTCTCAGAACCCTCTGATCCAATTTCATTCTATTCCTACAGTGTTTTTTGTTTTCCTCTCCCCAGTTCAGTCTTTCTCTCCTCTTGGCACACCGGATGTAAATTAGCCCGGGTGCTTTTGACCAGCACATTGACTGCTAATGCACTTAGCCTTTACCAGCATGGGAATATATATGTACACACACACACACACACACACACACACACACACACACACACACACACACACACACACACACAGTCACACACAATCAAATTGACTGGAATATTTTCCTCTTTATGTGGAGGCAAACCACGACTTCACTTTAGCAAGCAGTTTACAGGAAGATGGTTAGCAAAACCGTTACCATCACATAACAATGTCCACTAAAGTCATTGGATGATAAATTATGAAGCATAGAAATGATGCATGGCAGGAGTGTGGTTGATAGCAAGTTGTGTACGCCCAACCGGAATTTTTTTTCTCTTCTTTTTTTTTATTTGGAAGTCAGTTTTGGACAGAAAAAAAAGTACAGATTGCTCATTAAGTTGAAAATTGGTGGGCCAGCCTGGTCCCTATTCCCCGGGAATAGCAGGGTCGACTGCAAATATATTGTTGAAAATATGTCTTTCTTGGTTCCCAGAATCCATTGCTTGCCGCAATGGATTTGCCTATTTATCACACACAAAGATTCAATTCATCAAACCAATTTAGGAATCACACTGAGACAACCCAAGTAAATGTGGTTTCTGAATGCCAATTTACTTTATTTAGACCCCAAAAAATCCAAACCTGTGTGTCCTTATGTGAAAAATTAATTGCCCTCTGAATTTAATAATGGGCTCTGCCACTCTTGGCAGCAATAACTGAAATCAAGCATTTGCGCTAATTGGTGATGAGTCTTTCACATCGCTGTGGAGAAATTTTGGCCTATTCTTCTTTGCAGAATTTCTTCAACTTCGCCATATTGGAGGGCTTTCTAGCATGAAGGTCACATGACAGCATCTCAATTGGATTCACATTTGGACTTTGAATGGCCACTCCAAAACCTTTACTTCTTATTTTTCACATAGGACATGTAGTTTTGGATTTTTTATTGTGCCTTAATAAATTCAATTGGGATTTAGAAACTGCATTTTTTTATTTCATTGGGTAATCGCTGTGTAACATTAAAATTGGTTAGATGGACTGAAAACTTTGTATGCAATAAATAGGCAAAGAACAAAGAAATCAGGAAGGGAGCAAATACTATTTCACAGCCCGATATAAGTGCTTCAAGATGTAGATTTATGATTGCTCAACAATGCTTCCTGAATTGTTAGCAGCCTGGTTTGGCAATAATCACCCTCCTGCTAGTTACTGCTCGTGAAATCCATGACGCCTCAAGAAGTAGCAGCTACACATAATAGTTTTGTTGATATTCATGTATGAATGGCAAAAATAAAAAAAATCCAGACCATATCTTGCTTTGTCAGATGGTATGGATGGTTTAGATCTACAATTCATCAAAGTAAATGTGAACGTTGCATGTCTCTGCAGGTGTTTGTACATGCTCGACCCAGTATGTCAAGCTTGAGTGACCTCATACATGATGCTGTGGTTCCTGTGAAACACATAAATACACAAAGAGAATTGCTGTGTAAATGGTGTTTCCGTTTGAGTGAATGCAAATTAAAAAGGATGTTACCGAAGGAAGCCGTGCCGTTTCAGAGTCCCAGATTACGGATTTAAAGTGTTGGCTACTTATTTGCATGTTTCTGTCAAGAATATGTTTTGATGAAAAACTTCAGGTTCAATTGGAATATTTTATTTAATTAATTTCTCCTTGGTTGTGTTATATACAGCACAACCTCCGAAGTTATACAGCTGGAATTCAACCCCGAATTTAAAAAAAACAAAGAAAGAAAGGGAAAAAAAATGTCAGCACAATTATATCATGTCCACCTCACAGTTGAAAGACTCTGGCAGGGTCTAACATTACGCCTTTTTAGGGTGGTAGCCCTGTTGGGCCTAGTTGTGGTGGCCCTGCCAGAACCGGCACTGGCCCTTATTTCAAACAATACTTAACGAAATTCATAATGACATGAATTGGCCTACCAGTTGATGAAATAGTAAATCGGGTAATCTCAGCAGCCAAAATGCACATACATATGGACGATCAAGACAGCCGCTTAGTCACTTAACAAGATAGCTATATTCTCTACTCCCTAGTATATGTATAGCAATTTAAAACAAAATTCATCATCATATGTGTATGCCTATTTGTGAATTAAATAATGAAGCGTGCCATGTCAGTGGCGAAAATCCATCTTGTTAGGGTTAAATGAAGACTACAAATTGTATGTGGGTTCTTTGTCTAATCGCACCCTGTGATTCAGACTGGGTGATGTATTTTCTCCCTTCAAATGACATTCTTCAAATTCAGTTTTGTTTTTTGGATTACCACTCTGCGTAGTTCTCTGTGCCATCAAATCGTATACTAGAGGCAAGTGAGAAAGTAAAGACGAGAGAAGAATTAAGAAAACGAGGAAATGTGGCGCACCTGATAAATGGATAGAATAGTGAAACGTAAGGCGTGGAAAGCTGAGAGCCTTGCTGGTGCGGAAAAATGGCGTCCCACCGCAATTCATTGCATCTCTGTGTCCTCATCTCACTTATCCCTGGCCCATATTTGCCCCTCACCATTTTCCTGTTTGCTGACTCTCCTTTTTTCTGTAACCTCGTTCCATTTCTTGATTTTTTTTTCTCCTTTTATTCCATTTGCATCCTTTCCCGTCCTGTGCCCTCGCCATCTCCACCCCCACCGGCTTTTTACATACACACTCATCCTTCAGCAGTGATGGCAGCGAATCCAGTTGGCTGAGCACAGAGTGTCTGTGGCGCTCTATGAACATAGCGACACTGTGTGTGTGTGTGTGTGTGTGTGTGTGTGTGTGTGTGTGTGTGTGTGTGTGTGTGTGTGCGTGGGGGATGCGTGCGTGCTTCGTGTGTGTCAGATGCATTGCATGTGTGTATATGTGTCAGGGTCGGTTACACTCGCTCCTACACTCTTCTCGGGATTATGAATGAATGTGCATGTGCGGCACGTGCAGTTTGTGCTGGCTTGCACATACGACTACAGCTATGCCATATGCCGCTGTGGATGAGTGTGACTTCAAGTGGTGTGGAGAGTAACATGTTGGCTTTGTGTTCTCCCATGTAACTCAGAAGCCCTTCATTAACTAAACATGACCCTTAAGAGCACGATTAGCCTCATTTCGAGGCAGGATGTCGGAAGCCATCAAACAAGGGGGGGGAAATCCATTACTCTAATTGCATTGAGAAAAGGGAGGAAGGAGAGTGGATGGGAATAAAGGAAACATAGATGGATAAAAAAGGAAGAAAATGAGTGGGATGGACGAAAGTAGGAGGCAGAGGGCTGTCAGCGACGCTTAGATGAAGTGAGGGAGTGTGAACCAGAGCAAGGATATGTGGCTGAGGGAGGGGGGAGTCAGCTGACGGTATGAACAGATACCCTGTATGAATCCATAGTTCCTTCCCATACATCCCCCCTCTGTCTGCCGTTGCAATTGGTATGGCCCTCTGACAATAAAACCACCTCCAGTGAGTCTCGATGTGCCACTTGCACGCGCTTCTCTGAGGTTCATCGTCAGTGCCCTACTTTCAGGCAGGAAAGGGCTGTAGGCGCACTGCCATGCCGGCCAGACAGGGCATGGGGAAAACGCCCCAGAATGGCGGCCACTGTCGCCGCCGTGGCCCTTTCTGACATGGAGCGACTCGGGGATGAAGAAACCGAAGGGCGACGCTGGTCTTTCCTGTGTTGTCAAAGCCCAGAAACCCTGGCAGAGACAAAGAAAAGAAACATTTTTTTATATTCTTCTACGTTCAAACATGTCCTGTTTTCTGCCAGGCAGCCACTGAGCATGAGTGAGTATTGCCCACACATGAATCTACGCACACACTATGAGACAGGTATCTGCTTTGTCTCTCACACACACACACACACACACACACACACACACACACACACACACACACACACACACTCCCGTACTTGTGGCACAGTGAGGACCAAGTAACACACACACACACACACACACACACACACACACACACACACACACACACACATCTCTTCTGTCTGTCTTCCTTGCTCTTTCCTTTGCAAATATTACATTATTGATCATTGACAAATGCAATATAATGTCAAGGTAATTAAAATGTCACTGACAGAAAATGTTGGATGACAATAAAATCAACTTATGTACTTGCATATGCTATCTGCAAATGTAGGTGGATGATTATCCAACCGGAAATTGTCGTGTGTGGTTTGTTCCTTGCACACTTAGGGCACTGGTCAGCTCTTTGTGTCATGGCAAGTGAGCGCAGAAAACCTCATGCTCTCACTGTCATGCCACACACAGGGACTGCGGTGCCCTCCCTTCTTTTAACTCCTAAACGCTGTTCTCATACCGTACTCACATCATTAATATCCTCCTAACGTATTTCGTCTCAAATTTCTCTTCAAAGTGCCAATAGGCCGCTTTTAGGTGCTGACTGTACTATCTATGAATGAAGAAGGCCTGTATGAGCTGGCGCATTGAACACACCAATGTGTCTGTTAACAAATGTGAGAACGCAACACTTTTTGCCTACAATTAAGAAAAAGTGTTGATGTCTATCACGGATTCACAAACTTTGCGGTAAACGAAGAGAATGTCTAAAACTTCCATCTGTTCTATTTTTTTATTGATTTAAATAGCATCCAACCGCATAATGTCCTTACACACCAAAGCTTTTTTTTTTTCTGCTTTGGTTGTGCTAGTAAAGCTTCTGGGCTTTTATTGTCCATAGGCTATGTCTGTTCTCTGTGGTGAGCAGGTCTCCAAGGATGCACAATCTAAGGGTGGGGCATCCAAAAAGCATACATCTTTAACCACCCTAAATAACATGTTGACCATTTGACAATTGTCAAATATGTTTCTTCATATGTTTTCCTTCTTTTCTACAATTTGACTTGATCTGTATATTGGCTTGATTTGACAGTTTGAGCCTGAACATGTGGTAGAATCGAAGCATCAGCAGTCTCTCAACTGCTCAGTCTCGGACTGACTGAGGCTGACTGGCATGTCACTCTCAGCCATCATGTACTGACCAAATCATACATGATATAAATTCCTTGTAACTGTTTGTTGGATTATTTTAAAACCAATTTCCCATGTTCCGCACATGAAACGCAAACCCTCATGGAAATCTTTTATCAGTTCTTATTGTCTTTTCTTGAACTGTTTTCAACTAGGACAACGCATTCATATCAGAGCAATGGTGCTTTTGGTCGCTGCTAAGGGCTATGTTGTCAGTATGCATTTGGCACCCAAAATGTCTTGTCGGTGGAGTCTTTGGTAGCGTGAATTGAGCTGGCGTCAAAACTACCGCACGGAAAAATGGTTCTGTTTCTTATTGCAGTTCATTTGAGGTAGGAATGCAGCAGAGATACCACTCTGTTTCTCACTGTGTCACTGCTGTTTAAGATTCTGGCCGAATGAGCAGCTCTTCTCACACTGCCTGTTTCTGTAAGAGATGTATAATTTTCTCTTTCAACAATTCCAGAAATAATAATTAGATAGCTCCCAGACACAAAGACGATGATAAAACTAGAGTGGTTTTTAAATAAAGACTGTCTCGCCAAAGTGTATCTAATTTTTTTTATCAGGACATTACATGGACTGGCTTCTTTTTTAAAGTAAGTTAAAATTGTCTAGATTCTGTTACGATTTAGCCATGGTTCGCTTCACGACAAATTGTAAATACAGAGCACAATGTCAGTGAATTGTAAAAATCTCAACGATCAGTCAAAGACATTGGGATGCAAGGACTCTATAAAATCCAACAATTAGCAGAGGTTGCTTACTTACTGGAAAACAAATTAATTTAAAAAAATAATCGCATCGGAAGAACTGTTTGTAAATTATGGGTCATGAATAAAAATCTTGGTGAAGTTGCTGACCTTCATTATGAGGATTACATTTATTTTTTGACAATCCAGTCATTGACTGTAAAATTGCTTGTATGTACTCTTGAGTTTTATGAGGTAGAGGGGAGTCTGAGGAATGCACTGGCATGAACGCAAGATATAAGACAAAGAAGCGATGTCACGAATGGTTGGAAAATTAACCAGCAGGTGGCTTTTATATGGTACACAAGAGAGGTGATGAGAGAGGAAATGGGAGGCCACGAGTGCTTATTTGCCTGTAAGAGGCCATCCTCTCTTCTTCAAGCTTCAAGAATAGCAGTCGTATCCTTCTTGGCAACCAAGATGATACAGTCTGTCATAGACTGAAGAGCAAATAGCACCCAAAATGGCGTGATTATTAAATAGATAAGCTATGATGTGACGGGTCACATGATGGGCTCTTCCATCAGGCCTGAAGGCGTTCGGTTATAGTACATAAATGAAAAAGAAAACTACAGCCGTCCTCCGGGCATTTGAGGGGAAGGAGCAATTTATATCCCTGATGCAGATCTATTGATTTCAGTGGCTGAAAAACTGTGACAAAATAAAGGCGAAGCCAATAAAAAATCGCCCAGACGTCTGTCTTTGTCTCTTCAGTTTGGTTCAGCCAACATTGACGTGTTTGTTCATTTGACTCACACTTTTTTTTTATGACTCGTATTTATGTAACAAAGCAAGAGTGGGGTTCATTCAGTGTGTTACCACTGTTTACCTTTATAAGTAAAGCAGTTTGTTCTAGATGAAGAATCATAACATTTAAAACGCGGTGAGCCTGAGTTCTTATATTGACCAATGACTAACAGCAAATACAGTGCAGTATTTGTGTTTATGGCTTCCGAGCAAGGTCTTTGGTGAGAATGACATCCCTTGTACTGTAGCCGTCTGATGCAGAATATACCTGAATCATTCCTTCAAACACCAGTACGCCGTGATCGGAAAGGAGTTAGATCACTTTCAAGTGAGTCATCAGGCTGATGGTCTCATTGTGTTACGTCCAGTAATTGTGATCCGAGGCAGTCAGTACCGGGGAAATTGTTATACAATCGCTTGTCATTTCAAAATATTTTAAGTGGATGGGCAAAGTGTTTTCTGAATTTTCTGAATGCCTGTTTCCAAGATAATGTAATGTACTATATTGAGCTGAACAATGCTGCAAAAATCAATTCCACACATCTGACAGAATTCTTATTGGTGAATTAATTATACACCTCCCCAAAGTTATTTCTTGTGTGCTTGGTAAAATAATATTATACTTTTCATTGGTGTGATTTACAAGGTCCATATTAGAAAAAAACCCCCATTCAGCTTAGATTTACCTGCCAAGATGTTTTTCATAGTGAACCCCAGCCAGTGACTCACAGTTCTGCTCACTTTCTGAGGACAAAGCACATCAGCTACCTGCCATTTTGATGCTTTCTCAAAATGGCCGCTCCATATGCTCTGCTGTGGTCACTGACTTTCTTTCCTTTCGCGTTTTCCGAGTGCTGCCTGATACGCATCTGCATGCAGCATTTGTTACATAAGGGCAACTTGCAAACAAACACTCTTGTGATTGCTAAGTTTGTCTTGAAAACACGTCAAGTTGGATGCAGGTACAGGTTTCTGAGGGAGAGCCGCGGGAGAGGGAGAGATGTCTTGCAGCGGAATCCATTTTGTGAAGATGTCAAAATGGAGTCTATGCTCATTGCTGTCTCATTGCAAAATGGCGTGTGGAGAATTAGCACAGCTCGGAGTGCAAACGCTTGCCGTTTCATCTGTATGAAATGGCAACTGTAGGTTTCACTAATCCCACCACATGCTTGATAAGCAGCGACTTGTCTCCTGCAGAGTAAAATGTCTGCTAAATTTCTCCCTGTAGAAGTATTCACATATTCCCTGTACAATCAGTCACGTTTTTTGTTTTGTCTCATTATTTTGTCCAGCCACGCTAAGATATAATTCTCCCTCTTTTTCCTCCTCTCTCCGACTCACTTGGCTTGCTTGGCCTTCCACGGCTACCTTCCCATCTCTGCACAGGGCTTCTTGAAGAACGAGAGGGACAACGCCCTGCTGTCCGCCATCGAGGAATCTCGCCGCAGGGTCAGTGCCTGCGTTCAAGTGTTTCTGATTTCTGCCCGGGTCAAGAAAAGAGCTTGAGATATGTGACAGGCCAAAGTGGGAATTCAGATAAAGCACCTTGGAAATTAGTAGGGCTAAGTGATCTTAGATTATGAGATGTTGTCATGACAAAATAGTTTCGGAAATTAGAAATAACATCAGCTTTAATACTGCCGTTTTAATACTGTCATGCCTGAATCGACAAATCTGTTTGTTAGTTTGTTTTTTATTGAACATCGAGATAAACTCTGATGCGCTCTGACCACAAGAACACTCAGAAAAACACTCTTTTTCTCATGTCTGCTCGCTGTGATCGAAACGTCCTTCTGGTGCAACTCTGCAGGGAATGATTTTCAAATGGCTTCCCTGATGAGCAGATCTAATAGGCCCAGCCTTTAATTAGTTGTCGTTCCCATTATTTCCCCGTGAGAGCAGGAAAAACTTATGTGAAGGGTTGAAACAAAATGCTCTTATAAATGCATAAAAGAAAGCTTCCATTACATTCCCCTACAGATGTCGACATCCCAAACCCACTGTCAAAGAAAGTGTCTCACAGGATTTATGACAAAATATAATGCTTACACCTGGACGGCACGTCCAGAGGATCAGGTTTCCATTCCGGCCTTCCTGTGTGGAGTTTGCATGTTCTCTCCGTGCCTGCGTGGGTTTTCTCCGGGTACTCCTGTTTCCTCCCACATTCCAAAAACATGCATGGCAGGTTAATGGAACACTCAAAATTGTCCCTCGTTGTGATTGCGAGCGTGAATGGTTATTTGTCTGTGTGCGCTGCGATCAGCAGGCAACCAGTTCAGTGTGAACACAGTAGGGATAGGCTGCAGCATGCGGTTCGGATAATGGATGGCTGTAATGCTTAACGCTCCTTTGACTACCTATCAGTTAATCAAAAACGTTTTTTTAAAAATCTGCATTTGCTATTGGTAATGTTCAACATTCCGCCAGGTTTGAAGCTCCCTTGATATGATCGTATCATATCAGTACTGTAGCTGAAAAGTGTTATCTGGTGGACAATTTACATACACGATGGAGACCTTCACACTAAATTAGCATTGAGTTAATGTGTTACGCTTGCATGTTGCTGCAGCCTTGTGTTGAAATATGTAAAAGAAAAGCTGAGAGATTCAGGTGGTGACCAATTTAACTCGGTAAATGGGGGCTCCAGTCCAGATTGGTATCTCCCTGGGCTGGAGATGGGAAGGATTTAATTATCTAATGTTCCCATTATCTCACCTCGCGTCTCTGTGGAGGGTTAAAATAGACGAGTCCTGATGGGCTTTCACAAGCTCTACTTGAGTCTCGAGCTATCTTTTACTATGCCATATGCATGATGGTCTGCATGTGTAGCCAAGTTGACTTCTTGTTCAGGAATATTAATGTTGCATTCAAGACTAGGCCATGTAAGATATACGCACAAATTGTACCAGGAAAATGATGAGTAATAAACACAGGTCCGTTGTTTCCTTCCATTCCAGCACACTCATGTGTGATTTGACACATTTAACTCTATAACTATAGTGAGGGGATGCATGTTTCAGACATTCCTCCTGGCTGAAGAGTACCATCGTGAGTCCATGCTGGTCCAGTGGGAGCAGGTGAAGCAGAGAGTGTTGCACACTCTCCTTGGAGCAGGAGAGGACGCCCTCGACTTCAGTCAAGATGTGGAGGTACAAGACTTGAACCCCAAAGCCTCAGCAGCCTTCACATTTGTAATAAAAATGAAATGTGTGTCCTTACTGCTCACATCCTGTGAAGGCAAATTATTGTTGCAGAGCACAAGGCTGCTAAAACATGACAGATTGAAGTCATTGTCTTTTGGATGAAGACCGTTTTTTTTTTTAAACTTGTGTCTATCATGAAAAAAGAGCGTTTCCCAAAATAGAATGCGACGTCCACCTCCTACTTATAAATAATGAAGACAAAAGGAATTGTGTCTATTTTTGGTGTATTTCACACGTTTGAATACCGGTTTCTCAGCGGTTTAATATAGCAGGTTCAAAAAACATCTTTTGTTTTTTGTTCTCAATACGTCATATCTGTGAGAGCATTTCTTGGCTTCACCCTAGCTATGTTTGACCTATTTCTGACAAACTGTTTGCACCAGTATTAAGTTTAGAACCTTTCTATTTTTTTATTTATAATTTTAATTCATTGTTGTTTAGAAATTGTGTCCGGTAATCAGTCTGAGCAGGAAAAAGATATACATTACTGTACAGCAGCAGAATCATCAGACAACAGAATTACAACTGTTGCCGAAAACTTGCCAACAGGCTGAAGACTTTTCGACTTTTATCAATTTAAAACAACAGTAACACCACCCAAAAAGAGTGTGTGTGTGTGTGTGTGTGTGTGTGTGTGTGTGTGTGTGTGTGTGTGTGTGTGTGTGTGTGTGTGTGTGTGCGCGCGCACACACACCTTCACCACTTGCGTGCGAGAATAGCAACAGAAAATGTACATATAGCATACTTCAAAAAGATTCTGTACATCTGTGGAGCGTATTCAGTTGGTTGTCACTGTTTTTGTTGTAGCCCAGCTTTGTGAGTGAAGTAACAGCACCAGGAAGGAGTGCTTTGGACAGTGTGGAGGTGGCCTACGGGCGTCAGGTGAGTCAACCTAGTGGAAATCATGGTATGACCTGGTTTTGTTAGAACAACCAATGTCATTCCTCTTTGGGTCACAGTGACAAAACTCAAATTTACATTATGTACATTTAGATTCTCTATTGACGATTTGAAAAACTCCCGAAATGATCGTTTTTGCTGTAATCAGTACACATTATTAAACAGAGATGTACTGTTTATTCTGACGGCTATCTATCTATCTATCTATCTATCTATCTATCTATCTATCTATCTATCTATCTATCTATCTATCTATCTATCTATCTATCTATCTATCTATCTATCTCTCTCTCTCTCTCTCTCTCTCTCTCTCTATATATATATATAATTATTTAGATTTTACAACCATTTTATGCAGAGTACCTCTTTTTCGTCTTTGGAAAAAGTGACAATTTAAAATATAATCATATACAGTAGACCCCCGTACTCATGGTTCGGCCCCTGCAGATTCACCTATTAGTGAATGTTTGACCCCTTTTTGAGAGCCAGCTCTCGGTTTTTATTTGTTTATTTATTTTTGTGGAACACGCTTATTGGCGGTACATCCCTACTTATTGAGATTTTGTTGGCTGTTAATATCAAGAGGAGTTTGTTGCATCCTTTCCCTCATCTACTGATTTTGTAATAAATATATGTCAGTCTGAATTCAAACATAATGTGGATTACATTTAGATGCACCCATGCCTGGTCATTAAATAGAAATGAGGTCACAGGGAGACAGATCAAATATTATCGATTGATGAGGGAGCAGAGGAGCATTGTGGGTAAATTATCTCTCTCCTGTTGACTATCCTTCCTTGCTATCCACTCTGACCTTCTCCTGTTCTCTTTGATTTGCATCTCACACTATGTGCCGACACATTGCATGCAGCATCATTTGTCTAGTTTTCGTCATCTTTTTTGAGGACCTCGTCAGCATTGTAATTGTCTTCTTGTTGTTTTTTGTTGTCAACCATTTCACTCGATGGTCATAATGTTTGCCCCTAGTCTGGCAGCTGAAGATGGAATGGTAGGCTTTTTAAAAAATATTTACGGCATGATTTCAAATGTGGCAATAATTTTTTATGACTGAGCATTTTCCTGTCTGCTGGGTATGTCATCTCTGTTTTTATTTGTTTATTTGTAACTGTCACGTCCTGTTTTAGATCTACATTTTCAACGAGAAGATTGTGAATGGTCATATTCAGCCGAATCTGGGAGATTTATGTGCATCTGTAGCAGAAAGCTTGGACGACAAGGTAATATCATGTAACTGCAAATTAAATGTTACTCTTTGCAATTTTGGATGCAGGCATTTCTCATTAGCTGACATCTTCCCTCTAGAATGTGTCAGACCTGTGGCTCATGGTGAAACAGATGACCGATGTTTTGCTGGTTCCTGCCAAAGATACGCTGAAGAGTCGCACTTCAGTTGAGATGCAAATGGCATTTGTGCGGCAGGCGCTCGGCTTCCTAGAGAATAGGCGAGCTTCCGTATTCACATCTCCCTCTAATTAAGAAAGTTTTAATGACGATGTTGTTGCTAAATTCAGTGTGAATATGCAGCTGGCTAAGGTTATTGTGGCTTTACTGTGGCTTGTGTCTCCTATCTTACAGTTATAAAAATTATACCATGGTGACTGTGTTCGGAAACCTTCATCAGGCCCACCTGGGAGGGGTGCCGGGAACGTACCAGCTTGTACGCAGTTTTCTTAACATCAAGCTACCCGGTCCCCTGCCTGGCATGCAGGTAATTCACGCTTTGAATGTGCAACATCTAGTCCTAGAATTCCTGTAACTCGTTTTGCTATATCTATACCGTAAATCCCCCCTGCCCCATTTGGGGACTATGTTCTGGAACCCCACCGCAAATCACCATAATAAGTGAAAATCCTCAACATAGAAATACCATATTTTAATACAGCCCTCACCATCTTTTTATAGATTTCCTGCACATCATCTTAAGGTCTTCAGAAAGACTTTTAAAACAATAGCACACATTTACAACACATAACGTAAATTAAGAGAGAGCACAAGCAGTGGGTAACAAAAATATTGTAAATACAGCATTGAAAAATTGAGTAATGTTAAACTATAGCCGCGACTGCCTAGACAACACACATGCAAGAAATCCTCTGACCTGTTCACTGTCAAGTATATATGGATGGTACACACACATTGTCTTTTCGAACATTATGTGACCATATTTATAAGTTCAAAATTACCAGTGGATAAAATACCAGAGCTTGTTGTAAAAATGTACGAGCAGCCCACACCTTGCCGGTCTGTTCAGTTGAATGGGCCGGTCTGGCGCGGTCTGCATCCTATTTCCGTCGCAACCTGCATCTTAGTTGACTGCCACCATCTTTTTGTGGTTTAATAAAAAGTCATACAATATCACATATTGTATGGGGACCCTCAAAACACGATCGTGGCATAGCTCATATCACTGGGAAGTCCACACAATCACATCGCCATGTACTGCATCAGTGCATACACAGACATCTCCATGTGCGGGGGTGAGTAGTTGACTTTTTTTCCTCAAGCCACACCATACATACATCCACATTCTGAACTGCTCATCTGTACTACGGTCGTGCCTGGACAAATTGATACAGAACAACACATGTGTTGATGCAGTTAATACACACACACACACACACACACACGCACGCACTCAAACGGAACAAACACTTCTGTTGTAGCATAACATTGTTATTTATCATTAAAGCACAGTTGCAGTACAATGTGAATTTAATTATATGTAAAATATTGCTGACTTTGTTGATAGTTGTCAATAAGTTAAAAAAAACTACACTTTACGCATCCTTTTGGATTGATAATTTGTTGTTTAAAAAAGCTTAGTTTTCCACTGAACCCCTAGTAATATGGTTATCGCATCGTTATCGAGACATCCGGAAAAAATACAGAGACATTGAATTTTAGCCCTATCACACAGCCTAGTATTGAGTATTAATGCAAAGGGTTACCAGTTTGATACGCACTTCTTAAGAAATTTACTCAAATTATTTGGTGGTAAATCCTCTCCTCGTTGTTGTTTCGCCTGATGTCGCTTCTCCATGAAGATTTGGTCATACGCAATGATGCCCTTTGACAAAGACTGTTTTTTTCCTGTTTTGTTCTTTTTTAAATTGTCCTCATTTCCAAAATCTACACGTGTTGTTTACAAAAAAAAGCCACAAAAGTGGAAAAGATTTGATATTCAGCTTACTGGAAAGTGGAGCTTTCTTTCAATTTGTTGCATTGCATTAACCCTCACGTCTGCTCATACAACAGGATGGTGAGGTAGAAGGCCACCCATTGTGGGCTGTGATCTACTACTGTCTACGTTGTGGAGACTTGAATGCAGCCATGCACGTAGTCAATCGAGTCCAACACCAGCTGGGAGACTTCAAGACATGGTTTCAGGAGTACGTAAACAGCCCAGACAGACGGTGAGAATTTAACTTTTTTTTTTTTTTTTCATTTTCACACACACACACACACACACACACACACACACACACAAATAGGCACACATTTCATTGGAGTTTTACGTGAAATAGAATACTCTTCATGGTGTTCTATTTGTTCTTTCTTTGTCGTTTAGCCTTTCCCCAACTTCAGAGAACAAGCTTCGTCTCCACTACCGTAGAGTACTACGGAACAGCGCCGATCCCTACAAGCGAGCTGTTTACTGCCTCATTGGGAAATGTGACGTCAGCGATAACCATGGGGAGGTGGCGGACAAGACGGAAGACTATCTATGGCTAAAGGTAAAGTATGTCTCTTTCAAATCTGGGCGTTCTGGTGGTCCAGTGGTTAACGCGTCGACCTCACAGTGCAGAGGCACCGGGTTCAATTTCAGCTCCGGCCTCCCTGTGTGGAGTTTGCATGTTCTCCCCGGGCCTGCGTGGGTTTTCTCCGGGTACTCCGGTTTCCTCCCACATTCCAAAAACATGCATGGCAGGCTGATTGAACACTATAAATTGTTCCTAGGTGTGAGTGTGGATGGTTGTTTGTCTCTGTGCCCTGCGAGTGGCTTGGAACCGGTTCAAGGTGTCCCCCGTCTACTGCCCGAAGACGGCTGGGATAGGCTCCGGCACCCCCCGCGACCCTTGTGAGGATAAAAGCAGATCGGAAAATGAATGAATGAATGTTTCACAGCTTTGTTGGTGAAATTGTTCTCAGCGTACCCGTAAACAGAAGCTTGCTCCCAATGTAAAGACATATAATGCACGTGTTATTCTGTTTCTCAAATCGCTATCTACTCTCATCTGAATGACTCTTGCATCATTCTTTCTCCTTGCAGCTGAATCAGGTCTGTTTCGATGATGATGGCAGCAGCTCACCTCAGGACAGACTGACCTTGCCACAGCTACAGAAACAACTACTGGAGGACTATGGTACGCAGTCTTTCACAGAACTGCAGATCAACTGTGAAGCTGTATTTTTTTTTGTAATTTTTATTTTGCACTATTGTAGAAAAAGGCAGTAAACTACGTGATTACAAACAGAATCTATTTGCTTTTGTTTGACCTCACTAATGACCGGATCGATATTGTATAAAATCAAAGATCAGTACCCAATCTAAAACTGAATCCGAATCCACAGGCTTCACAAGAATACATGGTGGGATTCCTGCCAGGTGCCTTTTAATATGTCAAATAAAATATAAGCTTGCAGTTAAAATCTGTCAAGCTTATTTGTGTTAAAATAATAATTAAACAAATGCATTTGTTTATTAATTAATTAAAGTCTTTCAAATAGATTGGTAAAACATTCTCAAATAATATTGAGTTAACTTCCCAGACTGTTGCATTGTTAGTCGCTGGATGTAGCCAGCTATGTAGATCTTTTGAGCATAAATTGTATTCCATCATTGATGATAAGAAAGACCCGTTTCAACCGTACTGAGCTGCTCTTTGTCTTTCAGCAAGCTCACAAGTGACAGACAACTTGAACTGTCAGGAAACTTTCTCATAAAACATTCCTAAACGTGTTTGAAAAGGAACTAACCATGTGTCTGTGACCCCCCCCGACCCCCACCCCTCCCAAAAAATGACATCACAGTTTTCCCCCTTGGCTGTCTGCACAATGATCGTGCTGCATTCTGATAAGATTGAGGGCTGTGCTCAATAGCCATCACCCTCTCTCTCTCTCTCTCTCTCTCTCTCTCTCTCTCTCTCTCTCTCTCTCTCTCTCTCTCTCTCTCTGCGCCCTCTCTGCTCAGCAGGAAGTGCAGCTTCAAGCCCCATTCCGTTTTCCCTCGGTGCCTTGGCTCCCTCAGTTGCATGGCACCATGTTCCCCGTTGTCCTCCATCTTGCTTAACAGCGGGACATGGAGCCCAGAGCTTTCTCTTTCGCTCCGTTTCTGCCAGAATTCACCCGCCTCGCTTGGCCTCTGCTGTCTCTTTCTCCGTATCCTGTGCTCTGTCCTTCTCTTCTCTCTGGTTATCCTTCATTTTCATTCACTCCTCTCACAGGTCCTCTGTTGTTTCTCCACCATCCATTCCCTCTTTTTTGACACCCTCCATTTGTACGTTTGCTCCTTCTAAAACATCCGCCTTCTTTATCTTTCCTCTCTCATCCTTTTTCTCTCTCTTCTCTCTCTCTCATATGCACGGTGCTTTTTGAACCAAAGCGCTGCCAGGCTGAGATAAGCCTATAAAATGGCTGACATAGTCCACCCTGTTCTACTCCTCAAACTTGGAGGCAGCAAGAGGATTAGGCCTTATAATTAAAAAGTAAACTTGATGACTAAGTACCTGTGCATTCGAGAATGTTTTCTAAAGTCTTGTACTTACATGTTAGTTGCCATAGTCAGACTGTCAGAATATGAACTATTAGATCTCTAAAGTATAGTTCGTACTGTTTATGTGGAACAAATTAGACGTTCTTTTGTGTTTGACTAAATTTAAAGCCTTGGCACATTTAATTGCGTTTCTATTGTTCCCAATGTTGGAGTTTCGCTGTGCAGCTAATGGGTCCATCTGCAGAGTTTGACGGAAGCAGGCTGTTTTCACCCTCATTTGCTGAGCGTGGGTGTTTCTCTGCGCTCATTACAAGTGATGTGGAACCAGCATGCTACTTATTTTATTGTAACGTATTAAAACTGAAGCCTCCGCTGCACTTCGAATACCGCCATTTCTGTATCGTATTTCGTTCCTTCCAATTTGTTCTGTTACAATCAAGCATCCGCTCGTTGTTAAAGGTACCCTGTGTAGAATTTAGTGTCATCTAGTGGTGAATTAAGATAATACAATGGTTTAAGCTCGAAGCGTGGTCTTTTTGAAGCACGCGCACTATGCCTCAGAGAATCTAAACGAAAACGAATTAACACTTGAAATCTATTAGTCTGTATTGAATGAGTGTATGCATTACAAAAGTTTTACTTTAGTATAATTACTGAAATAAATCTACTTTTTCAAGATATTCTAACTGATTACATTTTAATTTATTTTGGAACATGAAATATGCAAGTATTTCAAGACTATTCGGTGGTTTAAAAATGGCAGAGGTTTGTATTTAATTTTTAATGTTCTTTTCTTTCATCCAACAGGAGAATCACATTTCTCTGCAAGCCAGCAGCCTTTCCTGTATTTCCAGGTCCTATTCCTGACCGCTCAGTTTGAGGCCGCCGTGGCATTTTTGTTTCGTGTTGAGAGACTTCGCAGTCATGCCGTACACGTGGCATTGGTGCTGTATGAGCTACGGCTGTTGCTGAAGTCCTCTGGCCAAAGCGCTCAGCTGCGTAAGTATAAGAACATACTATCGGATGAGGGAAAGACAACGTGGTTTTTCATTCGGCATCTATGTGCAGTGAGTCAAGAGCCCGGCGACCCCCCGACTGTGCGCCGCCTCAACTTTATCCGCCTGCTCATGCTCTACACTCGCAAATTTGAGTCCACGGATCCAAGGGAAGCCCTGCAGTACTTTTACTTCTTACGGTAATTTGACTCTGTTTTGTTTTTTTCCCCTTCAAATATTAAAAAAAAAAAAAAGTCAAAAAATGTGTTCAAACACATGCAATACCTATCTGCAGAAATGAGAAGGACAGCCAGGGGGAGAACATGTTCATGCGGTGTGTCAGTGAACTTGTTATTGAGAGTCGTGAGGTAAGTTGCATAATTTCCTCCAACACGTTTTTTTGGGTCAATTAACGACAAATACATCACAAGGCAACCGATTGACTTGTTTGATATTGCAGTAAACATACCTGAGCAAGCCTAAAAATGAGTTTTCATCTGCACTACCTCTCTTGGATAATACTCACACCTGAAAACCAAAATAAATGGGAGAACTTTCATGAAAATAGTAAATTAGTTCCGGTGGCATCACTGAGTTCATCAAAGTCCTCTTCAGAATCATGTTGCAGTGGGTGTGGCTTTAATTACCGTGCACCTTTAGGCAGATTGAATTGACAGCTTTGGAAAGCATTTGCAAATCATTTCCAATTACCAGACTTGTTTAGACATCCACCAAAATATGTGTTCAGAGCAACATCTTAATTTGATGGGAATGTTTTATCTTTTGTCTTTTGCAGTTTGATATGTTACTCGGAAGATTGGAAAAGGACGGGAGTAGGAGGGTAAGAACATTTCCTATAATCAGAATTTTTCCTCGGTTTGTGTAACTTCAGTCCAATTGACCTTTTGAAGTGTACCAGATTGTTTTTGGTTTTGAAAAAAGTGTGTGTTCAACTGCGTGCTATTTAATTTAATTTTGTATGACGAACCAGTGTTAATTATCTACTAAGGTACACGTAAACAGCTCCGAATTTTTTCTTGCAATTCTAAATGTCCTTAATTTGACTGTCGAACAGTTCAGATGAACATGAAATACAGAACAGGACACATGCTTCTCAATAAATATAATTAGGATCAAATTTTTCATTTATTGCAGGGGTTCAATTCAAAAAGTGAAACTTCCATTGTATAGATTCATTAAAACTTTTCCTACATAACACTAGAATTTCTTTCAATGATGAATTTTGTTTTTTTGTTAGCTGTAAGATCTGTGTGCAGTGAATCTGTATAGTATGAATTTCACTTTTTGACGTGAACTGCTGAAATGAAAGAAGTTTTCCACAATATTATAATTTATTCTGCATCCTTTCTGGAAGGCGACATATTTCAAAGGTCCTCAGCTTACAATCGATACTCCTGGCATGAGTCACTTGTAGCGTATCGAATCAAGATGTCCCCATTCTAACATCACCTGATTTTACTTCCGTCTTTCTCCAGCTCGGGGTCATTGATAAGTTCGCTGGAGACACCAGGGCTATCATTAGTAAAGTGGCCTTGGAAGCTGAAAACAAGGGTTTGTTTGAGGAAGCCGTCAAACTCTATGAGCTGGCCAAGGTGAGGACACCTTTCTCTTTGTCGCACTTTCTTCCAGAGCAGAGCTAATTTAAACCCTCCTATTGTTTCCTTTTGCTTGTGTTGTCTGTGTTCTCTGCGTCATCACACCTTGGCCCTGGGAAGAATCCAGACAAGGTTTTGGAGCTGATGAACAGGTTGTTGAGCCCTGTCATTGCTCAGGTCAGCGCTCCTCAGTCTAATAAGGAGAGGCTAAAAAACACTGCAGTGGCCATTGCGGAGAGGTCAGAACACAGCGAAACTTAGATTATGCATGATTTGAAATCCTTTCAAGTTTATAGAAAGGATTAAAGCAGATGATTTTTCTTCTCCACTTACAGATACCGCTCGCAAGGTATAGCAGGTGACAAGTTTGTCGACAGCACTTTCTACCTGCTTCTGGATCTGATGACCTTCTTTGATGAGTACCATGCAGGGCATGTCGATCGCGCATATAATGTGAGTGCTTCAGACCTCGTTGTTTTTGCCACTTATTTGCGAGGAAAAAGAAGATAATCGCTGCATTTGTTATGTTGAAGTGTCATAGCTCTGATAAGGAGCGAGATGAAGTGAGGTTCATGGCCTGAATGTTATCCCTGCTTGTTAGGTAATGGAGCGTCTGAAGCTTCTGCCCCTCAGCCAGGACAGTGTGGAGGAGAGAGTGGCTGCCTTCAGGAACTTTAGCGATGAGGTGATGACGTGCTCTTGAATGAAAATAGAAACATTGTGATTCAGAGATGCGAGACATATACGGTCTTCATCCTCTGTAGGTGCGTCACAACCTCTCAGAGGTGCTGCTAGCCTCCATGAACATCCTGTTCACGCAGTACAAGCGTCTAAAGGGGGCGCCGGCTGGCACACAGGGACGAGCCCAGAGGACGTTGGATGACAGAGACACGGTGAGGTTGTGAGCTGTTTAGGAAGCACATCAGTAACGTTCTACCTGCAACTTCACAATGTCATTCTTTTAATATTTTGTTGATTATGAGTTACAGCTTAAAAAAAACCCTCATAATCTCAGAACATTGCATAAAAGAAATCCAAAATGATTTTCAAGATGGAAATTAGGCAGGAATTGGCTGTCTGCAAGGCATTTTTCCAATTGGTTAGTGAATATATAAAATATGATTCTCACTTTTGGTTTTGACCTACTGAACTACATGAACTTTTATAATGAGATGCACTTGTATATATCTTCCAGGACTACGTATTTCACATATTTTTCCCCATTTGCAAACACTTAAAATTGGTATAGTAAGTTAACTAAAAGGATAATCAATATTTGACAAATGAATCATCAATCATTCAGATATTGCCTCAAGTACCCATATGAAGTTTGGTTTTTTTTTTTTATCTGCTAATCAACCGATGCCAAACGGTATTGTTGATTTTACACATCCCATCAAGCTCTGGTTGTGTGGTCATCTTCACTTGATGTCTTATGATCACAGCAGCTGCGCGGTCAAGCACGAGCCCTGATCACCTTCGCTGGAATGATTCCCTACAACATGGCTGGAGACACCAATGCCAGACTGGTGCAGATGGAATTGCTGATGAACTGAGATATCACTACACACAGAATCAAAAACAACCAGAGGACATTTTGGTGACACCCACCGATTACCACACTCTCATTTTCATCATTTCATTTTAATGAGGCAAACATGCATTGTTTGTGTTTGCATGCGTATCTTGTGTTTCTATCATTAGTTTATATCTTTTGATTTTTTCCCCATTGTACTGTTTCATAGTTGTACTGCCAGTTGTTTGGAATTAAAAAAGGACTTTTCAGTTGTTGTTCCGTTCACATTTTTATTTTGCTTGATTTATTCACTGCTTTATTTGATTGCATGCATTTTGGGTTTCTAGAAAAAGAAATTCTGACATCCTTCTGTGAAATCTCTGGTCAATTTACATTTTTACCATAGCACTGTTTTTTCCCCACACGCCCCCCAGGCCTCAAACATATTTTACATGCACTCAGTGAGCGAAGGAACATGGTCTATGTTGTTAGCCTCGTTTTGTATTCTCATGAATAAGTTTTCAAACCGAAGAACTGTTTTTGAAAAACACAGTGAATTAGTTTGGAATTATTTATACTCTTGTCAAGAAGGAAATCAGCGAGTAAAATTGTAAGATATGAAGTGAAAATAGCGAATTTGCTATTTTCATTTGTATAAATCTTACATTTGTTGAGGAGGCATAATGCATGTTATCAGTTCTTGCTCTTGGTGTATGAGTGATGGTGACATACTGACAGTTATTCTTGATCTATTGTAGGCCGCAGCCATGTTTTTTTAAAACTAATTCTGACCACTAGATGTGTGTGTGTGTGTGTGTGTGTGTATATATATATATATATATATATATATATATATATACACTGTGCCATTTCAAATGATTAAAAAATTATATATATATATATATATATATATATATATATATACACACACACACACACACAATAGTATTTTGACAGTGTTGAGCAGCACAGCGCCTGCTACGTGCTCTACTATTCTGTGTGTTTCATACTCTGTGTCCTTCAGTCTGGCCTGAGAGAACACAGATGGAGGCTCATTCTGTCAGTGCTGCTCCACATATTATACACACGTGAGGTTCACTCGGGGCCACAGACCGACTGAGCCAATTGCCTCAATTATATTCATACTCATGTATTTTTTGCACATAAGCCTGGGTTTAGTTTCATCACTTGATTGGCGCCATCCAGCTTGTTCCGCTCGACTGATGCAAGCATCATGCAGCAGCAACTGTAGAAGACGTGTCCCTCAGGTGTGTGTGCCCCAGCTGGTGTTGTGAATCAGGCCGATGACAGAGACCGCCTACAAGCCGGCTATTTCACAACACCAGGGTGGCACTGCACCACTGCCAACGAGGACCGACTGCAAAAAAACGACAGGATCCACAATTTTGGAATGGCCTATATTTTCCTTTTGTGAGTCAAAGATTAAAAAAATGACAAACATTTCTTTTAATGTGTGGGTACTACAAATTTTTCATGGGAGTCAATAAAATGTCACCGACTACTTATTTGATTTTTTTTTTTGTCCTGTCTTACTGGATTTTCCATGTAATTTAAAATCCATCCATTTTCTAATCCGTTTATCCTCACGAGGGTTGCAGGTGTGCTAGAGTATATCCCAACTGTCACGGGCAGTAGGCGGAGTACACCCTGAACTGGTTGCCAGCTAATCGCAGAGCACACAAACAATCATTTGCACTTTAGATTACACAGAGGGACGAGTGCCCAATTAACCTGCGATGCATGTTTTTGGAATGTGGGAGGAAACTGGAGTACCCGGAGAAACCCCCACACAGGCCCAGGGAGAACATGCAAACTCTATACAGGAAGGCTGGAGTCAGAATCGAAACCCCACATCTCTGCACTGTGAGGTGGACGTGCTAACCAGTCGACCACTGTGCCATTTCAAATGACTAAAAATATTTCACTAACATCAGCCTGCAATCCATCCATCATGCTACCGACCTACAAGCTCCTCCTAATACACACACTAAATATATCAGTTTGCATAATTCAAAATAGAACAGATTAGTTCTGTGTTTGTAATAATTAAAAAGTACAATTTTAATGAAAAATTAAGTATTCGCAAAACATTAACAGAACTGTTTAATCTGTTATTTATCAATGTTCTGTAATATAGTGCACGCAAATGGAGAAAAATCCAAGTTTTTTTATTTATTTTTTTATATTTAAGGCACACAAGCACATGATAGTGGAAGATGATGCTTGAGTGTTTCGCGCTTGTTTTTGGCCATTGATGACCTGCAAAGCTGCCTAGTCACTCACTAGCGGTCTATTAATCACAACCTCTTCTGCTCCTGTCACAAACAGATGGAAGACAAGCAATGATGGTGTCTGAGAAAATGGCCCCAAGAGCCTCTGGGCATGTGACACAAAATGTGGCATACTTATTCTATGCCCTTGGAATGCTGTCTTTTCCAAACAGAGACATATGGCGACCTGTCTACTTGTGATACATTCAAAATGCTTCTGTTCAATCTGACAAAAGTGCATCCTGTATCTGGTTACCTTAAAAGATTCTCACCTTTTGGTAGTTCTTCTTTGGGCCCCAAAAAGGTCACCCAATCATCATGACAAATTCTTCCGTCTAGAACAGGGGTGTCAAACTCATTTCACATTTTGGGCCATAGATGTCAAGTGGGCCGGACCATTAAAATTATACTATATTCTGCTATAAATAACTAAAATATCATGTCTTTCTTTTGTTTTTGGTATAGTGAAGCACAAGAACATTCGGAAAATGTTACAAAACGTCATGAAACACCTGAGATTTCCTTAGACAAATGTGCAATTTACTTTTATCATTCACATATATACATTGCAACTGTTACCACTGATTGTACAAAGGCACAAAACGTTAACAAGTAATTGGTATTGAAAAATATAGTAATCTTAAAATTAAGATTAAACGAGATTTATAAAGAAAGGAATTTTCAAACCATACAGCGAGGCAATTGTGAAGCAATGTGGTATGGAGACATTAGTGGCGACCAAATAGACAGGTATTTTATGTTTCATTATGTGGTAAAGTGTGCCCTGCTATTGGCTGGCAACCAGATTAGGGTGTACCCCATTGTACTATACTGTATATGCTCAATAAACAATAAACAAACAATAAAACAATATCACCCAAAGACAGCTGAGATAGGCTCCAGCACGTGACCCTCATGAGGATAAACTGATCAGAAAATGGATGGGTGGATGGATGGATCAAGTGATATAGGTTGCATGAAAATGGCGTGAAAAAGATTGATTTCTCAGGCCTTGGGTGAGTTTGACTTGGTTTTATTAGTACTGTATTGTAATAATTATAGTATTCTGTTAATGTGGTAGGTGGCCCGGTGGTCCAGGGGTTAGCGTGTCGTTTCAATCCCGGCTCCGGCCTCCCTGTGTGGAGTTTGCATGTTCTCCCTGGGCCTGTGTGGGTTTTCTCCGGGTACTCCGGTTTCCTCCCACATTATAAAAACATGCATGGCAGCCTGATTGGCTAACCAGGTCAGGGTGCCCCCCCCCCCCACCCCCCCATGCCCGAAGACGGCTGAGATAGGCTCCAGCACCCACCACAACACTACTGAGGATAAAGTGGATCGGAAAATGGATGGATGGGTGTTAATGGGGTATTTATAATATTTCAAAGGGATTCTGCTTCATTGATTAAGCTTTAAAACGAACCATGTATCAAAAATGCCAGTTTGAATTTAAAATCAATATCAATCACATTTTCTCCAGTTTAGTTACATCGTTGAGCGTGATAGTATGGCGACATCTAACGGACAAAATTCTAATCACCCACGGGGCAGATCGTCCTTGATTATTTATATGTACTGTATTTAAATAAATAAATAAACGATTAAAACATTTTTACTGTGAGTACAACTTGAGCAAAAACACGTTTCATAACTTTAACTAAGATGGTTATCCATAACAATGAAAGGATATAAAAGCCAAAATGAGTTTAAATTGATCATGTTTACCGCCACGACAGACCACAGGTGTTTTTAATTGCAGGACGTCCAGTAATGAAGACGGTGACAACATAACTAAACGGCCCGTTTTGACCTTGAACAAAAGCTTTGAAATTAAGCTTTATATGTTTTTTTTACGGAAAAATAGTACAAAAATGACTTTAAACGACTGTCAGGTAGGTGTGAATTTGCCTTTGGTGGTACTTTTTTGGGGAGGTTAGCTAGCTAGCTAGTTCACCTGGAATGCTAACTAGAATGAGTAAAAACATACGACAGTTTTTGAAGTTTAAAATATTTCATGTTCACGGCAGTTGGCTGTTATCCTCTTGCTGCTTCTTGGCTTCACGCACCACCAAGTAACAGGTAATTCTAAACAAACGCAAAGTAAGATGTGAAATGTGCATGTTAGCTTGTGCCAATGTGCTATGTATAAGCAGGAATCTGCGACGTGGAGATTTGCGCCACCAACCCAGAAAGGTGCGTCCTGTCTAAAGACGAGAGCACCTGCAAGTGTGTGGAAGGATTTTATGATGACAATTGTGGTAAAGGTAGGCTTGTTTGCGCCTCTCGCCTTTATTTTTGCATGATATCATCATTTGGGCTACAGAAATATATATACAGTACTACTGGACATTTGATGTCTCATTAAGAAAATCGGTCTGTTGCTGTGGTACATGAGCTCTTCCTTGGTTCTGGCAGATCTGCCGAGTAAACGGGTTTCCGTCTATCTATACAGAAATATGACGTTGGTCTGTTAACTCGGAACAGGGTGATCTTGTGTAGAAGGCAGTTGGCCCATTTTTATATTGCATTAAGACATGTAATGCATTTTTTAAAAGGTCAGTATTCATTTATAATCTCCGAAAAACTGTTTTGGACTGTTAAAATGTTTGATGCTTCGCCAAGCAGAAAATGAATGGCTGTCACATTCAATATGGTGGAGACATCAGCATCCTATTCACTGCTCAGTGTCAACTGTACTGTGTATGTCTGTGATGATGTTGAGGTGACTGTTGTGACATCAATATAAGATTGAAACATGTCGTGACAAATGTACTAATGTTCAGTTTCAATGGACATTGAGAGGTATTGATCATGATTACCAGAGGAAATTTTGATTCATCTCTAGTATTGAATCTTTTTTTTGGTACATATTCCATTTGTTCAATTCCTCCTGAGTGAAAAAAACCCAATCCTTTTGCTTTTAAACAGATGCACACATCAAAGTCTTGTGCACTAAGACGTACATGGGAGTCAGAGCACGCGAAGAATTCTTCATGTATTACAACACACCGGTCACGTCTTTGCACCTGCCCAATAGATCGTGCAAAGCATACAGGGAGGTCATCAACAAAGTTCCATACTACATTGTCAAGGTAGCAAAAAATGAATACATCGGATGTGGAGGCAAATCGCTTGAGGTGCGTCAGCGCTCAAAAGTGTAATACTGACTGCTATTGAATAAAACATTTGCTCACTTGATCATTTTCATATTTCTTTTCATAGAAAAACTTCACTCATGTCACATACACCCTGAGTCTTCAATCAGAGCCTCAGGCCATTGGAAACATCATCAGAGATCCTGTCATCAAACTGGATTTCACATGCATCTTTCCATTCATCAGAACAGTCAGTCTGCCTTTTCCAGTTGAACCCATTTCCAGGTTAAGTCACTTTCATTTTAGTTTCCCATTCTTATTCATAGAACCATGTGTGTTGCTAAAACATCCTGGGTTAGCAAATATATGAAACCTAACGCACTTCTTTCAATGTGTAATTTGATTTGAGCAAGCCTTAAAACTATAGAATCCTGGCCTTTTTATCAGGCTGTGATTTGTTGCCAGTTGTGCTCGCTCATGACGTGAATGAAGATGTGTGCAAGAGAAAATGGATTGTTAGGTATAACCCATATGACAACAATGATGCCTATACTACCACTGTGGCCCAATTTAGTCTGTAGTTAAGGTAATCTGAATCATTTAATTCACTCTAATCTTCATAAATTTCTACCACTTCTTTGTCATGTTCAGTGGATGAAGCAGGTTTAGTTGTCATGGCGACAGTTTAATCACCATTGTGGATATTCTATATATCTCATAGCCACTGCTGGCATCAATATACAGTTGGAGACACAAAGACTGCACATGTTCTAACAGTTTTCAACTGGGTGAGCAATTAATTACCGGAGTTGTGCTTGGCTCACACAAACAGTGAGGCGATGGTGCGTGTCGATGAGCTAGATGCGACCATACAGATGATGTTGTACACGGATCATAGCTACACTACAGCTTTCAGCAGTGCCCCCACTGTTGAGCTTGGGGATCAGGTAGTCTCCAGCTTCACTCTTAATTCTGCCCGTATCACTCTGCATTTTGTTTTGAATATCCTTTGCCATGCGCTCAGGTGTATGTTGAGATCACCGTGACGGAGCCTGCAGACTTTTTCCTCCTTCGCATCAATGATTGCTGGGCCACACAGAGTCAGCAAGCCAATGCCTCGGAGGGATTGGTTCACAGCCTACTTTTGAATGGGTTAAAACATCTCTTCATTGAAATAATCACGCTTGACTTGTCTCTTCAAAAGTGAACTTGTGTCGATGTGATTGTGACTCCTCTTTCCCGATGTCTGTGTCAAGGTGTGTGACCGATGACACAGTTGCCTTCCACAGCCTGAGCGAGGGAGAGTCTGGCCTTAATGGGCAGAGCTCCACCATTCACTACAGCTTCGCCATGTTCCGCTTCACAGTAGAGCCACACTTGTTCTATCTGCATTGTACCGTGCAGCTCTGTGACCCAGATGACAGAATATCCTGCACACCTGTGAGCTCCTAACTGTCATCCTAGTGTGTGTGTGTGTGGGGGGGCAGGTAGGCTGGGAGTTATAGTGAGGAAAAATGCAATGAGAGGATGTCTGTCTTTTTTTTATTTATTTTATAAAACTAAAGATGGAGCTTTTGTCTTTACAGAACTGCAAATCCATCACGAAGCGAGAAGCAGTGCGAGTAGACACTGCCCAAGGGCTGTTGTCATACGGACCCATCAGAATTGAAACACCAAATAAACCTGTGTCTAGTAAGTCACCATTACATTATCACTGCCTACTCTGGTTTTTATTCATTGTTAAGGAGAAAACCCAAGATGCATGTGTCACCCCCTAAAGATGTAGTGACGACGGTGGTGCTCCCTGTAGCAGGTGTCTGGGCTGTGGGCTTCATCCTCACCCTCCTCATCGCCGTGGCAAGAGCTGGCAGTAGGAAGATTGTACAAACTGAGCAGCTCTGATGATTTCAATAAAATGTAAAAACATTGCTGGATCCTGCTTATTGTCACCACAAGCAGGGCTAAAAATGTCATTTTACACAGGCAATCACACAACTTGAGATTCTTTTAATTACACTTTTGGATAATTGTCTTCCCCCTTAAAGGGTTATACTGTTAACCAATGGCAAGGTCAGGTTTTGATAACATGCATCAGTGTATACTCGGTAAATATGGACGTTGGCTTCTTTGCATCCATGTCTTGTGAGATGATGGATCTTCTACGATACTTGGAAAACCTACGTGGGTTATTGCGGAAAGGGGATGACACTATCCTTTATCCAATTTGTGCCCCCTGAGGGGTGCTCTTTCCAAATGTCAGTAAAGAAATGACACCAGAGCCTCACACTCTATTTTAGCTAAACTCTTTGTCAGTCATTTTCCCTTTGAAGTTTATCTATCATTGCACCACTGCTGCTGACTGGCAACCAGTACATGGTTTATCCCGCCTGTTGCCCAAAGTTGGTTGGAACAGGTTTAGGCTCCAAGCTCACCAGCAATTCAAATGGGGACAAGCACTATAGACAATGGGATGGGTGGCTTGAGCAATTAGTTACAAGTACCATTTAAACAGTTGAAAAGGTTCACTTTGTTAATCATTATGATTAAAAAAAAAACTAAAGTCGAGTCGTGAACAAGTCTTGGGAAAATAATTCAGGGTGGGGCTTTTGTTTTCACGTACAGTGTACCACCGCATAATCACGGTTCAGCACCAGAGGATTTGCATCCCATGGTTTTAACATGCCAGCAGTCTAGCTTCATATTGACTTGTATTTTCTTCAGAAGCCAGCAGAGGACGATGTAGGATATCGTAGCCTTTTGCTCTCCTCGACAGTTATGGCTTGTTTTTGAGCGGGTGGGCTTCTAAACCTCTGAATTATTTGTTCGCATATTCTGTTTTATAGCGACCTCGTCTTTGTTTACGAGTATGCTCCACGCGTGAAAGATATTGTCAGGTTTATTTTTACTTCGTTTTTTTTTTTTTTTTGCGGCTGCATTATTTTCGTCGCAATGAAAGTCAGAGTTCAAGTTGACCTCCCATTTTTGCTTGCAAGTGTGAGGCAGAGAGCAAAGGGAGATCATTGTCAGTTTTGCACTGTTGGGCAACATAAGAGCGAAGTGCCATCTTAATTCGGAGCACACACACCTCTGGAGTTCTACCAATTTGCTCCAGTTTCACTGTGAAGGTAATCTTTTCTTGAAGTTTTTCAGGTGACACTGCTTGTCTCAATGTGAGGGTACGTGGAAACTAGCCGCTGTTTTTCCTCAATCCCTTCCTTGCTGGCAGAAGAGTTCCTTTGTTACAGTACCTCCATCACTCCACACTGGATCTTCAAAATGATCTCAGCTCAAGAACCCCGATTTCAGATCCTGATCACTTTGGTCTACTTACTTTCTCTGTTCATTGGCAATGCAACGGCGGACGTGCCGGAGCAGGACGACTTCAATGCAGAGGTTAGTTGTGGTCCAGTTTCGTCAAGTTTTGTTTTCAACTTGCGTCACTACATTCCAAGCATGCACGCCATTTGACTTTCATACCATTTCACAATTCACTTAGGGTTTGCTTGTGGAAAGTGCTGTTCTGGGAGAAAAGCGTAATTCCGTCTACCTGTAAATGAATATTTAGGCTACTCTACCAGACTGTACCTCACAGTCGGAGATCAGTGTGGAAAAATAACAAGCCATATTAATCCGTAAAGGATGAATCAAGGAAATTTCACCGTTATACTATGGATGACTATCTACAAAGTAATATGCATATTATTTGTTCCATATATGTGAGTGGAATGATGGCTTTTAAAGAAATACATTTGTTCTCAAGTAAACTATGCAATATCAATTTAGGGCAAGGCAGCTTTATATAGCTCATTTCACACACAAGGTAACTCACTGTGCTTCACATAATTAAACATACATTTAAAAGCATTTACAATGAACAGAAGTAAAGAAAAGAAACAAAACAAGAATGCAATGCAAAGAAATAAGTTATCTTGCTAAAATTACAAAAAGAAAAAAGAATTACAAAAAGAACAGAGTCAGATTAAGACAGTGGAGGTTACCCTTTAATATTATCAACAATGCTTGCATAATTGTACACATGTCCACTCATGAAGATGAGGTTGTTTGACTCTTCACATTGAACAATTCACAGTCACATCAGACAACCGCTTTGCCTTAGAGTAAGGCTAAAAAAGGGTCAAATGTTGCAAGTAACGTGTTGGGCATTTAAACTAAACTTAATTGCTCATCTGTGCTCATATTGCTGGATAAATAGTCACGCCAGTCTCGAGGTAAACCTGCACTATCATGCCATCTATGCACAATATTTAAGGTCCATGTGCTCAGATTAGTTTGTGTGTGCTGTATATGTGCTGCTGCCTCCATGCTGTGCAGTGTGCATTAGATTTTGAGTCCTGTGACTGCCATGTCAAGGAAATGCCTGCTGTGCTGCTTTTAAGCCCCATGGAGGTTGTTTTTTTAAAAGGCACGTCTAAAAAATCAGGAGCAGTCGTCCTGCTTCCTTAACTACGTGGCTTCACGTGCTGCGGCGGACTGTCAGTGAACTCCTGGTCCTCGATGAGCATGATCACAGAGGTGCCCAAGCACAATTGAGGAATGTTTTCATTTGTTTCCTTAACATCTGTGTACATCCTTTTTTTTGGCAGTCACTGCAGAGAAGGCGCAGGAATGCGTTGATATTATTAGAGGCCATCTGGTTTCTATCTGTTTTCTTTTTCCTCATCGGATTGTCCAATTATTAAGTAATGGCTGCTTTCCCAGATTAACATTGTTGCTGATGGCTTGCTTTTATCACCTTGCAGGCCTGGCTTCGTCAGTTTGGCTACCTGTCCCAAGCCAGCAGGCAAATGTCCACTATGCAGTCAGCCCAGATCCTGTCCCAAGCAATAAGTGACATGCAGCGTTTCTACGGCTTGGAGGTGACCGGCAAGTCAGATGCCGCCACTGTCACGTAAGATCCCTATTTGAGCCTGTATCTGGTGGCTTTCTTCTCAAATACTTTTATTCCAAACATCTCCAAACTAATTCCAGACATCTCGCGGCACCCACTTTTATACTTGTCTTATAATGGAGAGGTTTTACAGTGAAATGCCACATTTTGAACTGTATTTTGTGCAACACTGATTGGCAGTGTACCCAGATCATGGATTTGTTGTCATTGTTTTTCCATCAACTGCAGTTGATGTTACATAAAGGCAATTACACATATGGTGCTTAAGTGGGTGTGAAAGTAGTATTTCAATCACCTCCATTCTGATAAATAAGTCAGTCATTAAAAAGAAATACAAAGCAGAATAATGGATTAAATGACTACTATTATTCCATCCATTTTATATTCTGCTTCTCTTGTTCAAAGTCGCGGGGATGGGGGGGGGGGGGTTGCTGGAGCCCATCCAAACTAACTTTGGGCCAAAGGCAGACTACACCCTGGATTGGTTGCCCGTTTAATCAGAGGGCACATTGAGACTGACAACCATTCACATTTACATTGTCACTGAACCCAGGCTGCCAGCATGAAAGTCAGGCGAATGTACTCATTTGATATGCATTGATTAATTTTTATTTACATCAACTTTAATTTTTATTTACATCAACTAGTAATGGCCCTTCATGTATTGATGCAAGCTAAATATAAACAATGACATGAAATTTTGTGGCAGATTAAGTACGGAACATAGCCAGGTTTATGTCCTCTTTTGCTATTTTTCATTTATTTCAAGTCAAGTAAAATATATTTGTATAGCCCTTGATCACATAGGAGTCTCAAAGGGCCTCGCAAGCCCACAAGCTTAACTCCACAGGAGCTCAAGGATTAAAAAAAACAAACATCTGGAGAAAAATAACAAACCTTGATTCAGAATGGGGCAATCCCCCTTCCAGGATGACCAGGCTGCAAAGGATGCAGTGTGGGCATCATGTTTGTTAGAAGAGTGTGAATCCATTTAATAAGATAATTAATTTAATAAGATAAAAGCATTGCAGGAGGACTCCTTGACGCTAAAGGGTCCTCTCAAAACCCGGCCAGGTTGGTCAATGCCGACATTTCCATAGTAGCACCTCGGCGGAGTTGGTCCACCTCAGATCATGTCTAAATTTGTCTGTGCAGAATCTGTACAGCGACATTCAATTCGGTCATCGTCACCTTGCCAGTCATAATGCTGTTTTCCCATTCAGTCGTTCTCTAACAACAGAGCAGCACGTCAAATTAATGGTTAGCACATCTGATGTACAGTAGAGAAAGGGCTCTAGTTCGAATCTTGAATGTATGCTATTTGCATATGCTCCCTGTGCTTGTGTGGATTTTCTCCAGGGTACTCCGCCTTCCTCCCACATTCGACAAAATGTATGTTAAATTCGATGAAGACTCAAAATTGTCCATATGTGTGAATGTGAATGGTTGTTTAAGGATCCCTGTGATTGAGTCGCAGTGCCACTTGGTTCCTGTATATAAACTGATTCTTTCAGAGTCGTTTGTAAAGTCTCATTTCTGTTTGAGTTTTGTTCTTACTTCCACAGGTTAAAATGATGCACTCATGTCCAGCTAAAATCAGTTCATGTCATGTATGTGTGTGCTACCTGTGCCTTTGTAGGGCCATGCGTCGACCTCGATGTGGTCTGCCAGACAAAAAAGCCAATCTGGATGATGGCACGAGAAGGAGACGCTACGCTGTTACTGGACAACGGTGGGACAAGGAGCACATCTCCTACAGGTATATTGCACGAACACACATACCTATTAAGTGCAATGTATCTACCATGAAATACATTTCTATGTGTCAGTATATTGGACCAGCACATCCCGCACTCCCTGGGAGCGCAGAAGACCTATGATGCGATCCGCAGAGCTTTTGACGTGTGGCAAAGGACCACGGCGCTGACCTTCCAAGAAGTACCGGCTCAGCATGGCAACAGCAGCCAGGCTCAGCTCGCGGACATCCTGTTGTTGTTTGCCTCTGGTTTCCATGGCGACATGTCCTTGTTTGATGGCGAGGGGGGCTCACTGGCCCATGCCTTCTACCCCGGGCCTGCAATGGGCGGGGATACACACTTTGATGCAGATGAGCCTTGGACTTTGGACAGTCCAAACCACCAAGGTTAGCAGGTTGCTTTTATTTTGTTTTCAAATCAGTAGAGCAAGCTAATGGTATGCATGGTGTTTAGCATGTCTGCCTCCCAATTCTCCCTCACTGGGTTTTTGTCTCTGAAATTACTCAATTTTTATTTTATTTTTTATTTTAGCCTTTATGCAAATCCGCACCCCATTATTAATTTACTTTGTGTGTAATTCAACTCCTTGCTCCTCTTTCATCTTGTGGCACATTTTATATGCATCATCTCAACATAATAATTAACTGTGACATCCTGGGAATTCAATAAATCCCTACGCATTTACACATAATTTTGATCCTTTGATCCTCCTTCATGCTACAGGTATTGACCTCTTCCTTGTTGCGGTGCACGAGCTTGGTCATGCTTTAGGTCTGGAGCACTCTGACAACCCCAACGCCATTATGGCTCCTTTCTACCAGTGGATGCACACGCACAACTTCACACTGCACGAGGATGACATCCAGGGAATACAGCACATATATGGTGAGAGGCTTTAATTTTGTCTTCAGTGTCCAAAAAACATGTAGAAATGACTACTTACAGTAATCTTCACTTAAATATTTGGAACATGGAGCGTATACCATTTTGTGAAGGTACATTTAGATATTTCATCATTTGCATTATTATCCCTTTATATGGTTATTCAATGAACAAATCAGTCTGTCATTTCACTGATATGTACAATCACGTTTTTGTTGCTTAAATTACTCATCATTGGCTGACACTGCAAGAGGGTGCAGTTTTATGTGCCACCGGTGACATTTAAGTGATAGTTTCCTGTTATAAAACTGTGTCATCTACAAAGTCATATGGGTTTTGAAAACATGTGAAAGAAGAATATGTCAAGTATTTTCAGCCCCCAAAAAATGGATAAGGGAAAGAGCATGCTAAGCCGTATTGATTTGATATAACAAGTAGAGGCAACACGTGTTTGCATACTAACGAACAAAGTATGTAAGAACATCAATTGTTTGTACTCATTATATAACAGTGTTTTCCTCTCCTAGCAACCAGTGTGGCAGCTTTTTCCTCAAAGTAGTCACAGTCAATTAAGTTGTGGAAAAGTGTTTGTTCAGTCTTTCACTGTGTGAGGACTTTTTTACTCTTCTAGGTCCCCCTCGCATCATTGAGACTCCTTCCACCTCTGGTGGTGATCCGGAACATGAATTACCCACCTCCCCTTCTTCCCCGGAAGACGAACCCACCCATCCTCCCCCGACTGATGCCGAACCGAAGATCCCGAGTACAACTGAAGAAAGCCCACATCTCACGCACAAACCCGAACCAACCTTTGCCCCGACCACGCATGCCGTAATCCCCACCACCTCCCATCCCGAGCCAGAATTCACGCCACCATTTAGAAAAGACGTGCCCCGTCCTCCACCTACTCGCCGCCCTCCCAAGCAGCCGGAAAACAAGGCTCCTGATATCTGTGATGGTGACTTTGACACTGTGACCCTTCTAAGGGGGGAGATGTTTGTGTTCAAGGTAAGACAAATAAAATGTTTGGATTGGTAAAATCTGTATACAATGATCAAAATATAACTTTCTACCTCATCTGAGAGAAAGAATCATTTTCCTTCAATTCACACAACTCAACTGAAATGTCAGGCAGGTACATGCGAAAATCTGGTAAGCAGTGACATCAAGTATTGTTTGGTCATATGTGCAGGGTCGCTGGTTTTGGCGTGTGCGTAGGAACCGGGTCCTGGACAACTATCCCATGCCAATATCTGTCTTTTGGGCTGGTCTTCCCGACAACATTGATGCAGCTTATGAACGCCATGATGGCAAATTTGTCTTCTTTAAAGGTACATTCTCTGTCGTGTCAGCGTCTTAGTTTATGCAGTGTGCACTTAACTCTTTTATGAGCATATTCTGTCCTTTAGCAATTTACTAAAGCACTCGACTAATGTTTTTCTTCTGCAAAATCTTGTCCGGCAGGGCGAAACCAGCAAGGAGCTGTTTAATTAAATGCTTCTCGATAAAGACAACATTGGCTGTGAAATTCAAATCTGTGCGTGGATTTAAAGGAAATAGTGCACACTCAGCATTTTTCTCTTGCCAAGCCTGAATTCAAAAGAGATTACAGGAATTCAATCTTGCCAGTCACTGATGCAATACTTTTTGTATTCCAATTCCATACATTAACAATAAGTTACTGTAACCAACAATAAGCACTGAACTGTCAATGTGGGGACAGTGTTTTTCTACCACACCGCTTCAACATTTTGTCATTTTGGCATATCTGACACTAGGTCACATGAAGCTACGACCGCATTGCCGACACTATATGTGTGTATGTTGGTGTGTTACAACTTTAATAGATGTCATTAATGACGTCGACGGCACCACTTGGCAGCTGTTGCTGGCTCGGTCCAGACTCCCAAACGGCCTCCTGAGAGAGAACAGATTTCATCAGCCCTCGCTCCATTGTAGCACATGTACACAGTGTTCACCATTATAATCAGGCTTTGTAAGAAAGAGTTTTCAGATTTTTCAATATTTTTCTCAGTTTGTAAGCACAATGAGAGAGTCTTGCTATTCCTTCTTCATGAAACCTGTTACAGCATCTCCCCAAAATGCAAAGGAAAGCTGTCTCTCAAACTGGCTACGATATAGACTACCAGGGCAATAGTATTGGGACACACCTCCTAGTCAATCGTTTGATCAATCAGGGAATCATTTTGGAGCTCTTGGAACCGGGATTAATTGCACAAATACATTTGGAGATTTCGGAAAAGAAGTATTCAGAGAAAGAAGCACCAGGTGACCCCTCTTTTTAAATTTGATGTGATGTATTTTGCCCCCCTGCAGATGATCAATACTGGGTGTTCAGGGAGGCGGATGTATTGCCAGGATACCCGCAGCCCATTCGGGAATATGGTCAAGGAGTTCCGGCTCACGGCATCGACACGGCAGTTTGGTGGGAGCCAAACGGATACACCTACTTTTTCTCTGATGACCGGTATTTGACACACAATCCCGTTCAAGACTTCGCATGCAAATGAGCTAGTTTACCAGTATTAATCTGCTAAATATCTGTCCGTGTAGATACTGGAGATTCAATGAGGAGACCCGTAAAACGGACAGAGACTTCCCAAAACCAATCAGTAGATGGGGAAAGATCCCTCCCTCACCCAAAGGAGCCTTCCTCAGTGATGATGGCGGTAAATGATTAACTGAAGGGGATTTAAAAGAGGAACGACATCTTCAATCCATAACAAATACAGACAAGTCCAAAATTAGTTAGGGCAACAAGAGGCGTTGTCAGGGAGGGAATCAAAAGTGCAACTGCGTAGTGTTGAATGTCAATGGAGATTGGTTAGGCTGGTGCAAGTGGAGCAAGGAAAAGGGCAAGACGGGGGAAGAATGAGCTCTCTGGTTTGAGGGCTTGCCAGTGCTTCACTTTGGAAATTAGATTTGCGGCAGCACTGCTGTAAATGCACCGAGCGGATCTGGAGCCCATTGGGAAGGATTCAAGTGGTTAAGAGCGCATTTAAAGCAACACATCACATGTAGTTATTTTAATACTCATATCAAATATTACTGCTTGAATTCAACCTATTGATTATTTTAGAAGTATGAGATAGTCATGGAAAATGGTTCCTGTTCATTGACATGTTTCACGTTTGCCTTCTTCTCGTCAATGAAGGTTAATTCCAAATTAGATTGTTTGATTACATGAAATTATTTTTGGAATTATATATTTAAAAATTAATCTGCCAGTTAATTGACAATAAGTCCTTTTTTTCCCCCCTGCCACAAAAAGACAGGCTCGGACTCAAAACATTTTGGTGGGCCCTAGTTTTTGCTTAGCATGGTTGTATTACAGCTTCCTCCTGCATTAAAAAAAAAAAAATATTGTTAGTTTAACTGAAGACTGTGTATATCCATACTGTATGTGAAACCATTTTAATGATTAATCCCCTCCTCACATTCTTACACATACATTCCTCGACTAATTAATGGATAATTACTTTTGAAATCAGAGAGATAACCTTTTGTTCAACTTGTTGTTCAAGTTACTGTAAAATGGGATTTTGGTAGAAATTTTTCATGCAAGTTGACACACTTGATTTGTTTTCGCGGGCCCCATAAAATGTTGTGGCAAGCCAGATTTGGTCCCTGTGCCTTGAGTTTGAGAACCGTGGTCGAAACTAAATATTCCTTGCGATTGTCTGGGGACAAGTCCAGGATGTAACCTGCCTCTTACCCAAAGTTGGCTGAGATATTAAATCAGATTTGAGTCCTTTTATTATTCACATCAACTTTGTAACAGAAGCACACGGGCCTGATGAATAGTCACGCAAACACAAAATGCCGTTTGTGTCTCTTGCAGCATACACCTATTTCTACAAAGGCACCAACTACTGGCGGTTTGACAACCGCAAGACAGTAGCAGACAAAGGCTACCCGCGCTCCATCCTCAAGGATTTCATGGGCTGTGTGGGCATCCCGGAGCCTCCGCCAGACCCAGACATCCAGCCCAAAGCTGAAGATAAACCCGCAAAGCCTTCAGACAGAGGAGATGAGGAACGCAAAGATGTGGACCGTGGGAAAGATGACGAAACTGCACCCGAAAAAGATGACGATGGCCCAGAAGTAGATGAGGATGACAAAGACGTGAACGTGGTGGTGACGGTGGCAGACAACGGATCCAAGGTCATGACCTTGATCATGGTGGTGGTGCCTCTGGTGCTCATCCTGTGTATCCTGGTCCTTATCTTTGCCATCCTGAGGACTCTGCAGAACAAAGAGACCCCCAGGGCTCTGGTGCACTGCAAGCGTTCACTGCAGGACTGGGTGTGAGACACACAACCTTTTTTCTGCACTATTTTGGTAGGAAGATTGTTTTATGCAGGGCTATTTAGCCATGCATAATAACGAACAACCTGTGAGGTGGTTACAATAGTGCCTGTGGAGCTAGTTCACAATCTTTCTCGTGCCTTTGTACTCTTCATTAGATCCCTTTTTTTCAGCTGCCATAGCCTTAGTGTGAAAGACACATGGCGCAATAGCAATTGACTGTTTTTAATCATTTATTGCGATACAGAGATTCGGTCGGTGTTGTCAGATGCTTTTCTCAATGAGTCAGCAATGGTCACAGATCTTCTTAAGGCCAGACATTTGCACTTGTTGTTTCCCTACTTTGTTGTTGTTTTGCTGCTGTTGCTTCCTTGCAGATGTCTTTGTGTGCGTGCGCATGCATGCAAAAGCATTCCCAAGTGTACGCACACGAGCCGGGGTCGTCCTCCGAGCAGCGCAGGAATGTCAGACAACACATGCCCAAACATCACATGATCTCAAATGCCCCTGAAGAGAGAAGACACGTTTCAAGACCACTTACACAGGCACATAATACACTACACGTTTTTTTGCGCACAGACTCCCGGGCTCCAGCCTCCACTCCTCCCACCAAGATCACTATTTAGACTCCACCACTAAATGAACAATTTCAGATGAGTTCTACTGTGGCATATAGTATGTGCCGAGGCTGCATTGAAAATCACTTTGTGGTATTTAATAAATCACTCCTTTATTCTAACTTAAAACAAAAGTGAATTGTGCAGCCATTACAATTCAGTGTTCAGTGTGGCGAATAAAGAAGAACAGGCTTTGGTTTCCATTTGGCCCACATGCTGCAGATTTTGTAGTTTTGAGGCATGAAGAAGGGAGAGAGAAATGTAAAAGAAGAAATAAAAATGTTGAGGAGGAAATGAGAGAGAATGAGATGAGGGTGAAGTGAAGGGTCGGCCAGATTCTTTTTTCCTTGGAATAGGAGGCGTGAGGGAAGGAAAAAAAGAAAGAGGGAGGAGCAGCGCTGGCGTTGTGCCTCTTGACCTACATGATTCAAATCCCACTCCTCTTTTTTCCAGTTTGTTGCCATTAGCAGGAGATTACTTCCTCTCCCAACTCCTCCCTTCCTCTTCTATCTTTCTGTCCACTTTTCTGCAAATTCTCAGTGTCACGCTACTTTTTCTGTCCCACATGTATTCATTTTCAGATTTTGTTCTTCCCTGTGAAAAGCCAAAAATCACTGACTCCACTCATTCACATTTGCTTTCCGTGGATTCTTCCCTATGCATTCATTATTATTATTATTTTTTTAACTAAAAATGTGTAGTGTTGTACGTATGACCAGTCGTATATTCCAAAAGTGTTCATGCATGCAGAGCATGTTGTGTGTTGGGGCCTGCACGCTCCTGTGTGGACTTTGTTCGAAAATTGACAATAAAATTCACCGGTAAAAACAGAAGGATGCCATCAGTTTTTTCACCCCTTTCCTCGCATATGTTTGTTATTAACTGGAAGGGTTTCTTGCCAGGTTTCTTCAGCCTGGATTATAGTTTTCCACCACAAGAGAGAGCCCTTTCTCAAAAGTGACCTAATCCATATGGCAATAAACGACACTGTGTTTTCTATTAGACTACCGGTGAATGACTACAAATTCATTTTTTATTTATTTTTTTAGCCGGACATTCGAAGTAACCTGAAACCTGTAAACAAATTAAGGTAAGTTTATTTTATGTCTTCTACTGTGTGTCATATGCACATTGAGCAATTTTATGGTGCTTGATGTCTATCCCAGTTAAAAGTGAAGATTTATTCATCTATTCAAAGTTTTGGGCAATATGTATCCTTTTTATTTATTGATTCATTTTAAATGTGATGGTTTTATACTGCAGGTGGCTGGAGACCAGTCCAGGGTGTAAACCACTCCACCTGCGACAAATCAGCGAGGATAGGATGAAGTTCACTTGCAAAGCTAAAGAATGAAGAAGTGTAGGAGATTTTGTGTGCACCATACAGTATGCTGTCTGTTTTGATGCAGTGAGTGCCCCTTCCTGTATGCCTTTGTGTCACAGTTAATCAGGATGAGCTCCGATCACAGATCAGCCATTGCAGCTTTAAATGAATGAATCTTCTGCTTTCTGTTTTTCTTCTCCGCACTGTTGTCACAACCACACTTGGTATGTTTGACTCCCTTTATTCTACTACTTCTGTGATAGCATGCCCTTACATGCAGTCTGTCCTCCGTTTTATTCACATGTTGAGTTAAGATTGAGGCCAGTGATGGTGCCATCTTCCTGTTCTCGCAGCTTATCCCCTGTTGAGCGCATAATGGGATCTGCAACCTGCAACCTCCCCAACCTTATACTGCCCTTTCTTCTGCAAAGCACTGGAAGCTTTAGAAGGTGACTTGCTGGACTTGATTAAGGTCTTTTGATCTGACACACACACTTTTTTTGCAAAAGGTGTCAAAAAATGTCCAATTTTTTTCAAAAGTACCGTATTGTGAACACATGTATTACTGTATAGTCAATTCAAAATGTGAAAGGGCATATATTACTGTGTATAGATTGACTACGTGGAGAGTAAAACATTTCATGATTAAAAAGCTAACAAATACAAATTCATCTTTTGAAGAAGTTGGAATATTATTTAAACAATAACAAAGTATTTTGATCGAGAAATGAGAAATTTGGCTTTTTTATTCATAGCTCCTACATTTTTGTAAAATGAATATTTAATTACGAGTGTAATACAGGACAGAATATACAGTGTTAGCATAGGTTACTGATAGACGATAGTAAAAATTCAGTTCACATCAGCACTGTAGGAGCTGTCAAATATTTAAGGTGCTTCCCCAGGTTGGAGTTGCCTTTTGTTTGGTGATATAACAATTAATACTAAAGTAATAATGAATTAATAGGAAATGTCTCTAGCATAAATAATGGCATTGGTGTTTTTATAGCATTAGAATCTATACTGCTATGGTTGATCTGGTCTCCATCCTGCATTTCCTCAAAACTTGAACCTGTATGCATGCATAATTAAGAAAGAGCATCATATGTTTTCAAAGGCGCTTTACATTATTTATTATTCAAAAGTTTCATTAAAGTAGGTTGCTACTTAGCATCACGGGGATATACTGTATGTACTAGTGCTGAAACATCCTCTGAAACATGTCTGAATCATACATCCAGTAGGCATCGGAAATCTTGTTTCCAAAACAAATCTGAATAAGATGTAAACATTACAATACATCAGGTATTTTCCACAAAAGACAATATATTCAAAATAAGATTGTATCTAAGTCAGGTAAAGACTGAACTGGATGCCCACGTTTACAGCTGCAGCTTCCAACAGTTTGCATTGCTTTGATCGGATGAAGTCGTCGTCATGCCTTACTCATCCCAATCTGGCTTCGAGTCTAGGATTGGGCCTTAACCTACAGGTGGTGCTCCTTAATCCAGTTAGAGTCGGGCAGCCGTTGTGGAAAATCCTTGCAGGTCTGTGTCGCACTGTGGATCTCGTCGTCACCAGCGGCATGCTGGGCTACCTGTAGACCCTCAGGTAGGAAACTACAGTGTTTACTTTTTTTTCTACTGTTGATGTTGATTATATGGATGATATTTAGTGCACAAACTACCAGACTTGTGCAATTCAATCGCCTGATGCCCTGTTGCAGAAGTGGATTATTCCAATCAGGCTGATAAATTTTGACAGTGGACACAATACTCAGCACAGGTGCAAATCTCCAACCTTGAACCTGATTCTTTCTCGGCCTTTACACTGCTTGACTTGCATGGCAGACAAGTTGGTCCCTTTTCACCACTTAGTCGCCTATATATGAAGCATTCGTAGGATGCAAATGCTTTGGTAGATGTAATATGAAAGTAAATGCGAGAGCAAACATTGGATTAAAAACATGTGCTTCATCACATCTCCTCAACTGCACTGAAGGGCTCTTTATCACTCAGCTGAATTATTATCATTATCATGAACATTATTGAATCTCGACAGAGAATGTGTGTGTGTGTGTGTGTGTGTGTGTGTGTGTGTGTGTGTGTGCGTGCGTGCGTGTGTGTTTGTGTGTGTGTGCGTGTGTGTTCTTGTCATCTGTAGTGTAACTACAGAGGAAAATTTAATGAATAGCAACAACGGGAGTTACACGATGTAAAAACGAACGCTCACATTCCCCTAATGTCCGCCAAGTAATCATTTTCTTCCACTTTGTTTGTTTCCATTTGAAATGATACATTCCGCCTAAATAGTCTGTTATAAAATTACTTTGAAAACTGTAAGGTTATTTTTATCATCCTAACTCACATAATTAGTCTCATTTCAATAGGATGTTCAACTGGGTGGTGAAAGTGGTACCCCAACCACCTGGCTCTCCTCAAACGGATGCAGTTAGCAAGAATCCTGCTGGGGTAAACACACACACATACACACACACACACACACACACACACACACACACACACACACACACACACACACACACACACACACACACACTTAACCGTGGATGACATCAATGTTTTCCGTCCTCTAATTGTTTGGTCAGAGCAAGCCATGTTTGACGAGCCAAGCGTGGCTGTTTTGATCTGAATACATTTAATAACCAGCATCTCTGATGAGTATGATGTACAGTATTGTATTAAATGTTTTCATGTTTTTGTCAAGCTATTTTGTAAATATACTCCAGATGATGTATGTGGTTCAGTTACATGCTAATATACAGTTGTCCCTCGCACCTCGTAAGGTGTCTTTCATTTAGTACAGGTTTCAGGATTTAGTTATGTGCAGTACGGTTTCTCAACTGTACGTCTCCATTATTTATTTTATTTATTTATTTATTCTTAATGAAGTAGTTATTTTGGTGTGTCTTGACCTCCACAGCGGCACCTCCTGCCAGTAGCCTCAACTGACACCGTCACTGGAAACCAAATTGGTTATTGCTATAAGCTAGGAAATAGCCAGACTGCAGTACATACTCATATGTTCACTTGCACGTCTCTCAACAAAGCAGACTCACCTTTTAAATGCAAAGACACATTCACAGTCATAGATTTAGTTCACACGGCAGCTGAATTCCGATGTTTTGTTTTTTTGCCCGTATGTGACATGTATCAGATTTTTTTTCATGCACTGTGGACTGTGCAATACAGATTTTTTCAATTGTAACCTGGGCCTCTTTCTTATGTGGGTATAAATCGGATATGTATGCGATGCGCCTGCATGAACGGTCATCTGCACACATCCAACCTACATGTCAGTAAAAGCCCAATATGCACTCTACGTGGGTCAGGAAGAGTATTTGTGAGGGTGTCTACTGACTCTGAATCTGCTAAATTGTTTTGGATAACAGTGTTGTCATTATATTTTACTTTAATCCCACTTGAAACATGAAGTATAACGTTGACATATGGGGTGATTGTAGTATTCCAATGATGCAGTCGTGATGTCGTCTTTAGTCGACATCTCCATGAAATGAGGAGCATCGCCTCATATCCCCAAAATATTTCTACCTCCTCCCACCTCGCTACTCTGGTGATATGAGATAAGATGAGCCTCTACATGCAAAAACAAATACCTGTACCTCACATGTACTGTATGTAATGTATCGGTTGATGGTGGTGTATGCATGACATTTTAAAATATGATTGAATAATTCCTGTATTCTACTTTGTGCATTTTGTCTGTTGCGGGGATTTCTCTTCCAAACACTTCTTTCTGCACGTCAGATTAAACAGGAATGCCCCAAAAGCAGAGCTGGTGAGGATTCTAACATGACATATCATGTTTAATTTCTTGTGTGCGTTTTGATTATTCTAATACCAATTATGCAACACAGCCAAGAGTCCTCCACTGAAGGGCACAGGAGATGCCTCAGAGGACAGGTAAACTTTTTTTAGGTCTTTCAATAATTATGAATATGTGTGTGTTTGTGTGCGTATATACAAATAGAGTATTTTATGCTCTCTTCACACCTGCTCCACAGTCAGTCCCAGGCGGGAGTCTTAGGTTGGCTGTCTAATGGCTTTGCAAGCACCCTGCCTCAGCCTGCTGGCTCCCCTCACCTCGACAGCAAGGTGCGGTATTCAAATACTCTTGTCGTCTGAATACAATTGGCATGACCTGATGAATTTTTCATTCCGTTTCATTCAGTTGCAATGTTTTTGATAAGTGTAAACCATACCATGTAATGTGTACTTTTCAACTTATTACACACACACAAAATGGGAGGGGGTATTCATTCATTCATTCATTTAAAACATAAACAAAAGGGGGGTAAAACAAAAACAAAAGACTGAAACATTACTGATAAATGTGGCATTACATACATAATACAATCTGTTGCCTCAAAGAGGTTAAGATTTTCTGCCTGTTAATCATTTTGTTTTCATTTTCTCTCCACCAGTCTGTTGGGGATGGAGAAAGGTAAAATTTTAACCAGCAAAGTGCCCATTCTTTGGATGTTTTTAGAAAGTCAATTTCTTGATGCTTGTGTCTCAGGTCAGGAGTGATGGGATGGGTCACTCAGAGTCTTACAAGGGTGCTGCCACAACCCGACGACAAGTACAGAGAAGTCAACGATGGCTACCAAGAGGAGGTTACAGAGGTGAGATGCAAATCTGCACTTGAGCTATTTAACATTGTCTCACAGGCTTCCAAAACCAACACCAGCTATCTGGGTCTTTGTAAATTCCAAAACAATTGAACAATATGTATACAGTACAATAAAATAAATGTCCTCGATAATAGCATGCGAATGAAAACACTATATTCTATTTTATCTGTTTTTTTTTCACACCTCTTTTTTTGCGGGGGGGGGGGCGGGGCGTGGGTGAAGGTGGGATTATCGAATTTTAAAGTGGATCAGTCTGAGCTGCAACCTAAATGGTGGGTTCAGTGAATTTAGCGGGGCTTTACCCAATTATGCAATTAACCTACAATTTACATTGTGTCTGTATTACCTTAGGGGCTCCGTATGTCTGCAATGTATGTGTGTGTGTGTACTTGTCCTCTGTAGTGTAACTACAGAGGAAAATTTAATGAATAGCAACAACGGAAGTTACACGATGTAAAAACGAACGCTCACATTCCCCTAATGTCCGCCAAGTAATTATTTTCTTCCACTTTGTTTGTTTCCCTTTGAAATGATACATTCCGCCTAAATAGTCTGTTATAAAATTACTTTGAAAACTGTAAGGTTATTTTTATCATCCTAACTCAAATAATTAGTCTGTTTTTTAAGATTCGGTCTTTGACTAAACATTTTTGAATCATTTTAGAGAACATAAAGATTGTACAGGCGCTTTTAGCACCTTGGAATGCTAACGCTAGCACTGACGCTAGTTCTCGCCCAACGAAAAGATTGGCAATGTGAGTGATTTTCAAGCTGCTATTATGATTACCAATAAGGCTTTACATCTATGTTGTTTATCTGTGTGCGTCTGTCACAGGTGTATGAAGTTGCAACAATGCCAGGTAAGTGTCAGTATGATAAATAGACACAGTTGGTCCTCATCCTTTCCACAGCAACCACCATTAGTCATTTCGAAGTTATAAATTTGTATTTTACCACAAGTAGGCATGCAAAATTATGCCCATAATTAGTGTTTTCATTTGTTTCTTTTAAATTCATAACACAGATGTGTATTCCATACAAATATTTATTTCAGGTAATTATGACTTTACTACTGCTAGTGTTAGATTACAGCATGTTCAGATTCATGTACAAAGTTTTACAAAAATTAATACAATTGTGCTGGTCACCCCCTGTAGATTACACTGTAAATATTTTCTTTCACCTTCAATTTGACAAAACATTGTTCTTTAATGTTTAATTTTTAAAGTAATTCTTCAGCATCCATGTGTCCAGATTATGATCCGCTCCCACACATCCCAGTGGTGGAAATGCTATCAGAAGATGAGGAAGAGGAGGAGGACAGTCAATCCGCATTCCCCCCAAAGTGAGTGTTATTCATCTCTTTCTTGCCGTCCCTTTTTAGACCTTCACAACAACAACAGGAGATGTGACTGCATTTGTCTTTTTCTGATGCAGCATGGTTACGTGGATAAAGCAGAAGATCCCACAACCGGTTCTAATCCCCGCAAGTTCCGTCCCCATTGAGCCGAAACCCCAAAACACTCCCCGCTCATCTTTGGACAAAAGTACATACTTTACGTTCCTTGGTGGGAAGACTCACATTTTTTCTTGGATATCGCAGCTGATTTTATAATTTGGTCACTCATTTCCTTTTTTCTCCCATTTCATGTATGGTACTTTCTGCCGCAGTTCTCTCTCCACCGCCTGAATCTCTCAGTGGAATCTCACTGGACACTGATAGCAAGGCCTCAGGGTAGGTTGCCCTCCTTTAGTTTTCCTCTCACATCCTTCATTTTGACATTTCCATTCTTCTTTTGTTTTTTTACTTGAATTCCTCACTTTCTTCGATGTCTTCTCATGTTCTCATTCTTTACATCATTTCCTTTCACCTATTTGTTCTTTGTATTCTTTTTTTCCCCCTTTGTGGACTTTGTTTTCAACATCGCAGATTTTTTCTGCTTCCAACATTTCATACTTTGTATTCTTCTCCACATTCTTCATTTCTTTTTATATAATTCTTTTTTATTTGAGATACTTTGTTTCATGTATTTTTCTCAAATTATTCTTCTCCATTACGTACATTGGTCTCTTTTACATACTATAATTTTAAGACTTGTCTCATTTATTTTTATATATTTTATTTATTTTACATATTGGTACGTGGTCGCGGGGGGAATCTATCCCCGCTGACTTCGGGCGAAAGGCACACTACACTCTGAACTGGTCACCAGTCATTGACAGGGCACATGTAGTGACAAACAACCATTCACACCCACATCTGCACTGTCAGAGAGGTTCATTTGAGTGTCTCTCCACAGGGTGGTGGGCTGGTTTGTTTCAGGGCTTGGCTTAAAGCTCCCTCAGCCTGTACTTCCACCCCAAAATGACATTGAGGTAAGTTTTGGCCTTCTCTTTTTCTTGTTCACCTGCAGTCATGCATCTCTTTGTTCCTTCTCTGCACATTGACTCTAACATTGTGTGCTCTGTTCACAGGCCACGGCAGACATTCTAAAGAAAGGTGAGCTGCGCTTTGTACAAAGTACTCAGTAGAAGACAATCCCCTCTGTTAGCTAATTGTTTTCCTCAAATGCCACAATTCACAGTTCAGGACAGTCAAGTGCAAGTGCATCAACAGTAGTCGTACTGTATACCTTTTTTTTTTCTTCACAGTCAGGACATTCGGAGCCTAACTCAGTACCTCTTCTCCTTCTGTTTCAGGGGGGAAGGCGCTGCGAGCCCCTTGAACAGCAGGAGGAGACGGCTGGGGGACGCTACCGTTCTCACGCCTACATATAGACACTTATCAACACTTAGCACTAAGCATTGAGGCACTACTGCAGCTTCTTAAGACGCACGCAATCATACACCCAACACAAGGCAGCTGGAAAACGAATCAAGAATTTTCAACTCACCATACTGTACTTAGTACAGTTCAATATGAATGTATAGCATTTGTTTGAAAGCCGTATTATGTTCATCAGTAACATGTTCTCCACTATTCATGCCCACTTTCTCCCACATTTCAAAATCATGTTTCTCAGGTTAATTGAAGACTTTTAATTGTCCATAGGTCTGAATGTGAGTGAGAAAGGTTGTTTGTCCGGATGTGCTCTGCAACTGGTTGGCAACCAGTTCACGGTGTACCCCACTTCTTGCCCAAAGTCAGCTGGGGTGGGCTCCATCTCATCAGTGAGGTGTGAGGAAGAGTGGGACAGAAAATGGACATTCCCCGTCATGGTTTTGGAGGATTTTATTTCTCATTCTCTTTTAGTCCATAATATTAGACTCTATACACATTCATGCCTCTAACTCACATCTAAAGGAGAAATAGCCAATAAAAATAAATAAAAATTATGACACACTACATATCGTAAAGCTCGTGATTAAGAAAAAAAAAAAAACACTATAATTACCTGAGTACATTTTGCACATTTCTGACAAAATAAAGAACATGAATGTATGCTTAATATGATTAAATGGCAGCTATGCATGTATTTTTTTAGTGTTATTAGTTGGACTAAATGAAAAGTATATTTTTGTTGAAACCATGTTCTCTTCATTAACCCTATTTCTGCTGATTGTTAAAAAAGATGTGACATATTTATGTTATCTGTTATTCACCGATAGCCGAGTTCCATTAGACAGTTTTTTGGCTGTCCGTTAATTTATACAAATAAACAAATTGTAATAAAATACTGCGTACTAAATAAGGTCTCTTTTGATGCACTTGATCTGTCTCTTTGGCCTTGAACTGTGAAATGTGGCATGTGGGTGTGTGTTGTGTTGTTTAAGGGGATGCGAATCATTCTCAAATTGAGACAAATACAGGTTGTTGAACAAGCTGTCATGGAGACATGCTGGAATGATTAAAAACTCACTGTATGAGATGAGCGTGAGTTTTCTCATGTGACTCACCTTATCTCACTGCCCGTGTCCGTTAGAACACTGAAAAATTGGAAAAAGTTTACTTTCCACTATGTTCTTCTCTCTCTACACAAAATGACCCTGCCGTCCTTTCTTAGCCTCGACCCAACTCAATGTTGACATGGTGTTAGAAGATGTGGATTCAGACAATGAGGGCCACAACACCTCAGCCCCCACACAGCAGACCACAGCACAGAGGAGACGGTCCAGTTCCTCCATGCACCTCCAAGGGGCTGGTGAGACAAACCAAGTACTGCAAGCATCCCATCTGGCTTTTGCGCAAATTCTTCAGGAGGATGCTGAGACCCAGACAGGCCGCTGGACACCGTTCATAGAAAGCATCAGACGGGAGGCCGAGGACATGGCTTTGGCCACCATGGAGGAACGGTTGGTTATCTATCATAAGGGTCATGATTACTCTTTTTATTTAGACTTGCAATTGGGATTTTGTGTGAAATCTGTAATCAAATCTACCACGGACAGTTAAAATAATTTTTAAAATCTACCGTAAATGGAATAGCATAGAAAGAAGCACTCTCCAGACTAATCAGATTTTTTTATTGATTGCTTTCAAAATCGAGGCCTTATGCTATATGTCATGGATGGGCAACATAAATTCTGGAGGGGGTCACAATTAATAAACCTCATACTACTTTCCATTTCAAGCCCAAATCTAAGTTGGTATAAGAGTGGCTCACACCCATGACATTCAGCGCAAAGGGTTTTCTTAGTTTGCTGCAGGAGCGTACGGAAATGGCCCTCATGGCCGCAGAAGTGGCGAGACAGACAGCTGAGATGGCCGTACGACAGATGGCAAGCGAGGGTCAGTCGATCAAACTCTCGCTGGGGAGCCAAGAGCTGCTAGAAGAGCCTGATGCAGAGTATGTGCTCCTTTTCTTCAGTTTGTATGTGTGCACATAGTTGACACATGACTTGGCGCACTGTTTTCAGACTGCAAGTTTTACAAGAAGAGAGACGAGTGAATCATCATGTCATCGCGTAAGTTAAAGAAGGCTGGAAGGAAAGTCACTGTCAGACCCCTGGGGGCACTTTTTCTCTTTGTGGCAGATACCTTGTTGTTGTACCATTAATTTGTTGCACAAAATGAAGGCGATTCACAACACAGTCAATATGTGGATGAAATACAAAGTTTGATCAAATTTAAAATGAGCAGTTTAATTCCCTCTGTTGCCATTCTGTTTCAAATCCCACGGGTGTCTTTTATGTGACCTGGGTATTCGCTGCCTCAGTATCACAGCATCATGCTCTAGCGACCGCAGCTTCCCTTGGCAACAGCAGAGTCCGCCCTCCCCCTCTTTCACGCACCAGCTTTCCCTTCCTCTGTCCCCGCGGTTCCCACAGTAACCTGAACACCTGCTGCTGCTGTTGTGTATGTCCTGTCACGCAAAAGGGAAAAGAGAGACATACAATGGAATATTTAGCTCATAGGTTTGCTAGATTTTAAGGAAATCTCTATTTTTTTAAAGAATTTACAATCCTAGTTTTTATGAATCAGACGCCTAATGGGTTTGTTTTTCAAAACCAACGCATCATGAACATTGGCGGATAAAGTGAGTATTACGTAAAACGTGACCATAGCCTTATATCATCAGTTGATGCCTTCTATTGAATCCTAGTCTTACTTTGCCACTTTGATTATGTCACTATTCTGAATATTCTATCGTAATTTTTTTTGCTAAATATGACGGCTCAATCGCCTGTTGCCACTGCTAATATTGCATAAAATTAATCCTGGCTAAAAGTAGGGGAAGTCCATGTCCACACACACTGCCCTATGCAATTTACTCATTTTGATTTATTCATGATAAAGACAGAGGGAGTAATTGTATCATTGTGGTTGCTATCGGTCTGGAACCTATGGTCTGTACAATTCATTCATTTTCCGATCCGCTTTATCCTTACAAGGGTCGCGGGGGGTGCTGCAGCCTATCTCAGCTGTCTTTGGACAGTAGGCAGGGGACACCCTGAACCGGTTGCCAGCCAATCGCAGGGCACACACAGATGAATAACCATCTGTGCTGACACTCACACCTAGGGACAAACTTAGTGTTCAATCAGCTTGCCATGCATGTTTTTGGAATGTGGGAGGAAGCCGGAGTACCCGGAGAAAACCCATGCAAGGCCGGGGAGAACATGCAAACTCAACACAGGTAGCGCGCAGCTGGAATTGAACCTGGTACCCCTGCACTGTGAGGTTGACGCGCTAACCACTGGATCACCGGGCCACCCTCGTAAAAACCACTGACGACCAATTAATGATTGTAACCAAGGTCTCTATATTAGTTGGCACACGCATGTACACTCGGCATAAGAATGGGCACATCTTGATTTTTGTGCCGGATAAAGTCTAGTTTACCGTGTTTGGGAATTTGGCAGCCCGTGCAGCGCCTTGCTAGGCAATCCAGTGGCGCAAATGACAATTTGGTGACGGAAAGTTAAATTACACTTTTGACAAAGTGGAACCAGGAACAAGTTGTGGCACAGTTGGTGTAACGTGACTTTGGTGGATTGGATCCAGGTGCATGTAGACATGTATCCACTTCACAGTGACCAACTTTACATAATCTGCAAGTGTAACTCTTCTTGCAATAATTCCTTATAAACGTACTTTGCACATGCCGATGTCCTGCATGGATTCCAGAAAATCCATTATACCTCTGTCTTGTAGATTGCTCGCCTCTCCTAAGACTCAAGTTAAAAGGAATTAGAGGAGCCACAACGATTGGCCAGGAATCAAGTTGGCTCTATTCACTTCAACAACGGTGAAAACGCCCATTTCTAACTGCGCCTATCTAACATCTAATACCAAAAGAAAGAGAATAACTCCACGCATGCGCACAATTAGACTTTGCGCTAGACTGGGCATGAAAATTGGGCCTCATGTCTCTATCATAGGATGAAGACATATTGGGGATTTATCTTAAAAAAGTCAAAATAAAAAGTAATGCTTTCTACCTGCAGAAAAGAGGAGCTTCTTGCTGTTGAGGAGCAGGAGGAAAGCAGAGCTGAGGAGGAAACCATAATCGAAGAAGGTATTCAGTTGCAGTCATTTGCCTAAATTGCCTAAAAGGACATCTCGTCATAATATTTACAGTGTATGACAATTGCATTTTTTTATTCACGTAATCCAAAATTAAAGACAAAGGAGGGCTCGAGGAGGAGGCCAAGCCACGAGCGATTTCCCCCTCTCCCCCTCCGAGACCTGAACCAGTGAAGGACCCTGAGCCGGAGTGTGTTCAACAAGCAGTGGTCCAGAGCAAAGAAGCGGTTTTACAAGCTGAGCCTGTAACCCAGCAGCCACAGAAGGCTGACAAAGACATTCAAGATGCCAAGACTGATGAAAACGTAATGAACACACGTGCAATGAACATAACATAATTATAACTGTTTTAGCCATATGACACACATAAAGTTACAGCGGTGCCTTGGGGTATGAATGACTCGGCTGTTTTTCCAGATACGAGGCATAGTTCATCTGAGTTTTTGCTTAGACTTGTGAGGGCAATTTTAAGATATGATCATGATTCTGCAATTCCACTCACTTCACAATAAGCAGCAGTTTGGCAAATTGTGCACAATTCATCAAAAAAAGAGGCTTCAAGCTGTTTAATGCCACGCCCAGTTGAACTTTAATGCCACACTAAACAAAACAAAGAATTACCACGTACTGCATATGACCAAACGAAATAACTTATCTACAAAGCCCACTAACCTAATGCTAGCAAACAATGCACACCGCCATTGACATGCCCACAGTTATCATCAATAGACACGGTTTTTGAAACATTGGCTGTGTCCAAATCTGTAGGCTGCGTCCTGTAAAGGCCAAATTTGAAGTTCCGCATGATGTAACTCCCGGCGCTCCTTGACCGCACGCCGGTGTCCAAATTCACATGGCCTTTGAATCTTACCTTCAAATCGGGACTCCATTTCCATGGAGAAGGGCAATGAGCGAAGGCTCTCTGGGGCAGGCTACATGAGGAGCCTTCGTAGGACCCGAACTGCAAGGGGTATTCAGAGGACATAGCCTACAAATTTGGACACAGCAAATCGTGGAATATGTTTCATTTGAAAAGATAATATAACAATAATTACAGGCATATATTCTTTATCCTCTGTGAAAAATTGAATATTGCATTGCAGAATAGTAGCGGTAATCGAAATAGTGGATTTTCTTCTAGTCTAACTTCCTGTGGGTATAAAAAGATGAAGCGTTATAACGCGGGATTGATTTGTATGTTTCGTCTCCTGCAGGAGGATGCCACTGAAGACGATTGTGGGGGTAAGTGTTTTTGGATGTGGCTCATTTTTACACAGTGTGTGCCTTCTCTTGGCTGCTGTTGCGCTAGCTGACAGCTAATTCCACAACATTAACAGAATAGGAACGTATTGAATGATGTCGTGAGCTCCTCTTGATAAGGAGCCCGAGCTTAAATTGCTCACAGTATATGTGCTATCCACTTGTCTCCTCTGTAGTGCCAGTAAGCTGCGATGCATTTAAGAGCTGCCTGATGCGTATCCCCCACACCTCAGAGTGCCTGGGCAATATCAACGCCTTCTTCAAAGAGAACGGCATCTCCCGTACCAAGATCCCTCCCATGCCTAAACTACCCACCGAGCTGTCCGACATCACCAAGCATTTACCCTCTCTGCCGCCTGAGCTGCGCCAAGAGCTCTCTCAGATCCGCCTGACACAGGTTCCTCGAGACATTGCCCGCAGTCTGAGCGAGCTCTTGCCCGCAGCCTCGGCCGCCACCTCTTCAGTCGGTTCCGGTCTGACCGCAGTCTACCAGAGCTTAGCAAACATTCCTCAGAAGTTCTCCCAGTTTCCCAGCAGAACGCAGGAGTACCTCGGCAACATCCGGAGCCGTCTCAACAGCCTTATGCCTCACGATGCCTAAGAAACGACAACAGCAAAAACAAAAGCAGGACCTGGAACTCAACCCTTTTGCTAGACAAGGCCCTCTCCCTCCTCCGCACCATCAGCTCCGCTCTCGCTCCCCGTCTCCGTCCTCGCCCAACGGCAGCGCTCTTGACTTGCCAAATGTCCCCGCCTACCCTCGCCTGCCGCCGATTGTCAGCCCCCCGTCAAAGCAACTCAACTCGCTGCCCCGCCAACTTTCGGGTCTCTCTAACCCGGCCTTCTACATCGAAGATGACTCAAACATTTCACCAGTAAGACACACAGGTGAATCAGTGGACCTCAAAATGTCAGTCTCTAAATTGTCCGTAGCTGTGATTGTGAGCGTAAATGATTGTTCATCACCTATGATTGACTGGCAACCATTTTGAAGAGTTCATCTCAAAAATTGCTACTATTACCTAATGAATGGTTAATGTTACTGTGAAACAAAAAAAGCAATACTTCATCTATTCCAGTCAGGTTTTTAGGACATTCCGGAAACATAGCAACTCTGAAATACAGGCACCATATTGACAGAAAATTGTCTGGCATCCATCCCTGTACTGCACACAGTGTCTGGGGGTTGCTATAAATGCTATTGCATTATAACTGTATAGACACCTGTGTTCATTTCCTTCTGGCTTAATGACAGCAATTCGCAGCATTATATCTATATCAGGATGTCTATATTTAGAATATTTTGAGCTAGCTTTAGTTCCTTTACATTGGTTCAAGACATTTTGTATTTATTGAGGGTGGCAGAGCTGAGCCAGATGATCCAGATTTATTAGTTTATTCGATGAGCTATCACAATACAATTATAGCTGGCCTAATTCAGAGGTCCTCAAGCATTGCAGCATGTTCTTTCATAAATCTTCCCTGCCCCATCAACTCCGCTTTGTGTATATGTGTGCTGATCTACTTTGTGGTCCTATTTTAACACCTTCTCATATCATTTTTCTCTCTAAACTCTCTAAACCACAGATAGTTCTCTACTCAATCTCCGTCCAGCAGTCAACGTTGAGGATGTCGACTCACACCACGAGAAAGTCTGGGGGGAAAAAGTGGAGGTACTCCTCACCCCGCAGGATCCTAGACTAACAACACTCACTGTCCCCGTGACCCCAACAGGAGGTCGACAGAGGTGAGAGTTAAATACAGCAAAAAACTCTATTTATGCAATCCTGACAATATTTTGAGAGGATAGGCAGAGATTAGAGACATGTGCATTTTTATTATAATTACATGAAAGTATTTGCGTATTTTTATCCTTTTGCCTGAAAATAGTTACATGGTGCAGCTATTTGAAGAATTACAGCATAAAAACAAGATTTATCAAGTGTTTTGTCTTCAATGTTAACCATCTCTCATAACTGCAATGCATATGTCTCCCTATTTTGCATCTGCAGCAAAGGAGATAAAGAGTAAGGCAACATGACTTGTTTGAATTGTAGTCGTTTTCTGTTCAGCCTCCGTTTGATGACTGTAATGGGGCCTGCAGTGAACTCTAGACATAGTTGTACAGCTTCACTGCATTCCTGCAGTAAGACATACTGGTAGTTTCATATGGATACATCACTGCTTGCTTGTCCTCAAGTGAAATATTTCTGTCCACAGTCCAATGATAACCACTTCATTTGGAATTTCATTTTTAAACTTGATCAGCGGTGATTGGAATGAAGTGGTTGACAGTTTCCCGTGTTCAAGTTGTCTCTTCTGCCCTCTGCTGTCCCTTCTCCTGCAATGCTGTCTTTGTTCAAAGTGTCCTGCAGATGCCATGTGTGTGTGTGTACACTGCACAGTATGTTTAAAGTACCATTGAAAAAGGACAATGTAAGACCCTAAAATCAAAACAATGCACACGCTCTTTGCAGAACACAATTTGTTGTCATGTTTTGTGATGTTAGAATGAGTTGGAACGCTTCTTGTGCTGTTGTTGTTGTTGTCATTGTGACCAATATGATTTTAGCTACCGTTGGTTAGCATAAAGAGGCAACAGTCAATAAACGGATGCATTAGCATCAATGTGTCAAACGCGTCATCCTTTTAACTTCTTTTGATTTTTGTCTCTGGGTTTTTTCATACTCTCATTACTGTTTATTAAATATTGCTCTAATCATGCACAACAATAGTGGAGGAAATCGTAGGACTGTCTAGACAAAGATGTAAGACCTTTAATGAACAATCTATCTCCTCCCGGGTCCATTTGTCATGTCATATTACATCCACTTTCTGCAGCTCCCTATCGTGTCCATCCATCACAGTGTGTGACAGTAGACACCGTATGAAACAATGACAAAACTATCTCAAACTATTCTTACTTAGTAGGAGGCTGCAATGTCAAAGTGAGGATGATGATGAGGAAGCAAGCATCCCGGTCAGAGCCTGGGCCAGCCAGTCCAGCATTCACAGCTCCGATGACCCGTGAGTGCCATACAGCAACACACATACATGGCAAATAGGAGGCGTCCTTATGATGACATGCGTCTTATTTTTTAAGCTTGCGAGAACGTCCGTCATCGTCCGCCAGTCAGACCAGCACAGCGGTCAATGAGCGTCTTCAGGAACTGGTCCGCATGTTTAAGGAGAGGACGGAGAAGGCGAAAGAAAAACTCATAGACGCTGACAGCTCTGACGATGAAAGTATCATCCTCTGTGAGTAACATTTTAATCTGTCACTGATTGCATCTATAAGGTATTAGATGTATGTATCCATGTCTCTATGCATTTATGCACGCATGTGGTAAAAGCAATGTGGTTTTTGGTCTGGCTATGGAATGGTGGACATGCTCTATAACCTTGGCAGGGCCCACAAGGTACATGGAAAATCACCAAACCAGTCTACATGTCTTTTGTGGACTTGGAGACGCCGTTCAACCATGTCCCTTGGGTAGTTCTATGGGGTGTGCTTGGGGGGTGTGTGGTACGACCCTCTGAGTTTCATCCTCATTGCCAACAGTAAATCCGATTATTTTCCAGTGAGGGTTGGAAGCTGTCAATTTACCAGCAGCCAGTTTATTCCACGGGGTGTCCGGACTCTCCCTTTGAGAGAGGGTGAGAAGCGCTGTCATCCGGGAGGGACCCAGAATCGGGCCGCTGCTCCTCCGCATCAAGAGGATCCAAATGACATGGCTCGGACATCTGGTTAGGATGTCTTCTGAATGCCTCACTAGTGAGGTGTTCGGGGCACATCCCTGCGGGAGGAAGTCCAGGAGATGACCTCAGACACTCTGGAGAGAGTATATCTCCTGGCTGGCCTGGGAATGCCTTGGGATAAAGAGCTGGACGAAGTGGTTTGAGAGAGGGAAGTATGGGCTTCCCTGCCAAAGTTGCTGACCCTACCGACCTGAAAAAAATGCATGAATGGATGGGTTTCATTCTACTGTACTGAATTATTGCCATAACACTCCAAATGTAACTGCATAAAAAGTAGGCTTTTATGTCACAAACACTCCTCCCCATGACCTGTGTACCTGTCACCAGCTCCTCCAAAGGCCCAAGGGCTGAAGCCTGCTCCTGCTATACAGACTGCGGAAAGGGAAAATACTGAGAATCTCCCTGGTCCATCAGGAGGAAGCGCCAACAGTGAAGCAGAGGAAGCGCAATCCGACCGTCAGGTGAAATCCCCTCAACGGACACGAGCCTATGTGCGCTACCGCTTCCCCGCCAGCATCGACCCTTTCACTAGTGAGAAAGCCCCCCTTTCCCTCCTCTGTCACCATCAGCAATGCTCCTCAATGTCGTATTAGCATGCTCTAGCTTAGCAGTGGAGAAATTTTCAAACAAGATGCTACTTCTTCGTAATGTCATAATTGTTTCAATCTCCTCTCCTCCATCCTCTGTATGTGCGGTTCTTCCCACAGATTTAATGTATGTCCTGTGGATGTTCTTGGTGTCTCTGGCGTGGAACTGGAATGTGTGGTTCATCCCAGTACGTTGGGCTTTCCCCTACCAGACACCAGGCAATATTTACTACTGGCTACTGACTGACTACCTTTGTGACCTTATTTACATCCTGGACATCACCGTCTTCCAGCCACGTCTGCAGTTTGTCCGTGGAGGCGACATAGTTGTGAGTGCCAGTATATTCTGTAATTGCTATCTATAATTCTTTTTTTTTTTCTTGTGTTCTTAGCCAGCTTTTTAGGATCTACTGAGAATATTTTTATAATTGCACATGTTGTCATTTCTCAACAGTGTGACACAAAAGAAATGAGAAAGAATTACATGAAAACCAAACGTTTCAAGGTAAGACTTTATATGTTTCGGCAGTAATGGGGTTTTTTTGGGTGGTGGTGGTGGTGGGGGTGGGGGTAGGGGGGTTGAACAAATTGTAAAAACAAACAGTATTTCACAGCTTTCAGTTGTTTGTTCGACATGTGCCCTTGTGATTGATTGCGGACCAGTCCAGTAGCGAGCTGTGATAGAGTCCAGCTTCCTGGCTCCCCAAACATGATAAACTGTTTTGAGAATGGATACATGGATTGGTATTCTTAACTTCACATTTTTACATCTTGTTTCCAAATTTGCAAATTTGATTATATCAATCCTAATCGAGAAACAACCCAGCAGTGAGCCTTTACTGTACGTGTGTTTCAGTTTGATGTGGCCAGTCTTGTTCCACTGGAGCTCTTCTATTTCAAAACTGGCATCAATCCTCTTCTGCGCCTGCCCCGGTTACTCAAGGTAAGCATTTTGATTTAAAAAAGAAAATGAAATAAACACCTTATGTACATCATTAGCACTGAAAATAATAGTGTTTTCCGTCAACGTTCACTAGATCAACTCTTTCTTTGAATTCAATGAGCGTTTAGAGGCCATCTTGACCAAAGCCTACGTCTACAGGTACGCTATCTTGATCTTAAAGGTTAATCCTGTTCTTCTCTTCAGCAGTACATACCCCTCCAGGAATGTTTCATCAATTGTACATAAGAAAAAAAATTCCCCCACAAAAAGCAACTCACCACTGTATATTATAACAACGACTTTTGCCACTTGTACAGATATTGTATGTATATTTACCGCAATTCTGCGAAATATCAATGGGAAGTTTTCGAACCAGTCTTCTTGCACATTAAGGATTACAAATGAATGAAAGGTCATAAATTGAGTGTCTGCATATACTTGGAAGTTGGAAAATATTGGTAGCTGAGGCTGTTGCATCAATACTCAACCACCACACAGAAAATTGGATACTCTCTATGCACTGTACCTTCTGCCATGTATTTTGTCGTATAAGAGCATTTGATTGTTCCGACTGTCACCGTACATCATTGGCATACACAAATGAACAAATATAAATTATTTATAGTACCGGTACATCATTTATACTGTTTGGACCAATAAAGTGTACAGTGATTGGGAATCACTGCCACCACAATGATATAACTCAATTTTAATATTTTCTCCCATAACAGTTCTTTATCCTCACCTTTGGTGTCCTCATAAATATCAGTGTGATAGTTTCTGATCGGTTGTTTTTTTTTTTTTTAGGGTGATCCGGACCACCACATATCTTCTCTACTGTCTCCACTGCAACGCCTGCCTCTACTACTGGGGCTCCGCCTACAAAGGACTGGGCTCCACTCAGTGGGTGTATGACGGCAAAGGCAACGGGTTGGTGAAACAGACGTTACAATGTTTCTGATTCAGGCATGAAAGACGACAATCAAACACTTAGTACATTAAGTTGAGTTCATGCAACCCAGCTTCTTGTGTCTTCTCACCACAGTTACATTCGTTGTTACTACTTTGCGGTCAAGACCCTCATCACCATCGGGGGGTTGCCAGATCCCACAACGCTGTTTGAAATTGTCTTTCAGCTTATCAACTACTTTGTGGGAGTCTTTGTCTTTTCTATCATGATTGGGCAGGTAGGTTTTAGATAAAATAAAATAAAATCACAAAGTTGTAACACGGTTATATAATGAGTGCATTTTTTTTCTCAGATGCGTGATGTAGTTGGTGCGGCCACAGCTAGTCAGACATACTACCGTACCTGTATGGACAACACCATTAAATACATGTCCTCATATCGCATCCCCAAAGATGTCCAGAACAGAGTCAAAACCTGGTACAATTACACCTGGCAATCACAAGGCATGCTGGGTAAGGAAATGAGACTTTGGAGTAACATAAAAGTTAACAGCGACACGTTACAGCTTGAACTTTTCGCCAATGTCTGCCTCTATTAAAGTTGTGTGAGCTCCCTATTTACCATGTTAGCTGTCGCATTACTTGTACTTCATCCAGTGAGCCACAAGAAAGACATGATACTGAGAAACATGTCTAATATTTTGACCCTTTCCTGTAGGCTCATGATGAAGGCAAAGTATTCCAAATAGTTTTCAGTATGATGTAGTGTAATTCAACACCGCTACGCAACAATAATGAACATGTCGATAAATGAATACCTTTCTAACAGTGCCATTCAAAACTGAACATTATGACATTTGTAAAGGCAGAATTTAAATTCTCTAGATCATGTACGTATACCTAATTATGTAGCACCATTGATGCATATTTGGTATGTAACAACATACAATATGCAGATACTAATAGATGTCACAATACTGTCCACCATCCAGACGAGCAGGAGCTGCTGACTCAGTTGCCAGATAAAATGCGTCTGGACATCGCCATAGATGTCAATTACTCCATCGTCAGCAAGGTCCCTCTCTTTCAGGTAGAAGCCTTTCAGTTTTATTATATTGATGATCGCATGATATGTCTTCGCAAAAAAAATTAATAAAAATACAACACAACAGACCAACCTAAGTCCCAGTTGAATGTGATTGTTCTTTATGACAGGGCTGTGATCAACAGATGATCTTTGACATGTTAAAGAGCCTGCGCTCAGTTGTTTACCTGCCAGGGGATTATGTCTGCAAAAAGGTGCGTTCTACAGAGGTTACCAAAGTCTGGAAAAACAAAACAAAACACCCCCCCCTCTACACACACACACACACACACACACACACCTTCAAGAAATTATCCATCCATCCATTTTCCGAACCGCTTGATCCTCACTAGGGTCGCGGGGGGTGCTGGAGCCTATCCCAGCCATCTTCGGGCAGTAGGCGGGGGACACCCTGAATCGGTTGCCAGCCAATCGCAGGGCACACAGAGACGAACAACCATCCACGCTCACATTCACACCTAGGGACAATTTAGAGTGTTCAATCAGCCTGCCATGCATGTTTTTGGAATGTGGGAGGAAACCGGAGTGCCCGGAGAAAACCCACGCAAGCCCGGGGAGAACATGCAAACTCCACACAGGGAGGCCGGAGCTGGAATTGAACCCGGTACCTCTGCACTGTGAAGTCGACGTGCTAACCACTGGACTACCGGGCCGCCCAAGAAATTATATATTGTTTAATAATTTGAAGATTAATAAATAATGTTGGCGGCCCGGGGGTCCAGTGGTTAAAGCGGTGACCTCACAGTGCAGAGGTTGTGGGTTCAAACTTGGCCTTCCTGTGTGGAGTTTGCATGTTCTCACAGTGCGATGTCCTACTAAAAGTGTCAATTGCCTCTATGTGTGAGTCCTGTGCATTGGCAAGAGATCAATCCAGGTTATAACTTATCTCTCAGGTTACCCTGTATTGAGGCTCCAACTGTCACTTAATACTTCTCATCATTTTCATTTTCCTCAGGGCGAGGTCGGTCGGGAGATGTACATCATCAAGGCAGGGGAGGTGCAGGTGGTTGGAGGACCAGATGGGAGGACAGTTTTTGTCACGCTCAGTGCCGGCTCCGTCTTTGGCGAAATCAGGTAAAGGTGTTTTAAATGTGCTTGAAAAGACCCAAGTGTCTATTAATTCCTTCTGCCTCACTTTGATTGGCAGTTTGCTCGCAGTGGGCGGGGGCAACAGGCGCACTGCCAACGTGATCGCTCATGGCTTTGCCAATCTCTTCATCTTGGACAAGAAAGACCTGAATGAGATTTTGGTTCACTATCCTGAATCCAAGAAACTGCTGCGTAAGAAAGCCAGGTACGCAAAAGATGGCTCTTCTCACGACCAAAAGGTGGAATGAAATTAAACTTAAAGGAAGTTACAATGGCTACAATAGGGAGTTGGTCCCCAAAGAACAGAAAATAGCTTCTTGCAAGGTCCCTTCTCATTCTTTCCTCACAGGAAGATGCTCACCAAAGGGAAGAAACCTGAGCCCAAAGAAGAAGCCAAGCAACCTGCCCAGGTCCAACCCACCCCTGCCAGGCCCGAGACTCCCAGGTTGCTGAGAGCGGCCCTAGAGATGACGGAGAAATCCGCCGGACTCAAAGGAGCCATGGCTCAAGTCAAAGAGAAGACCAGCAAGTCTAGCGTCTCGCTGCAGGTCAACACATATACCGTATCAAGCATTTTTTAATGCAGAAGACACTGAAGTAAAATTAGAAAAAAAGAATGGGTGCTAAAGAAAACGAAAATAAAAACTTGTATTGGTTTTATTTTATTTTATATGTAACCTTTATTTATCCAAGACGCTTTGCTGCAATAGCACGTATAATTTAAAAGCACTCCATTGTTTTATTGCTCTCTAACAATGCAGTATATTGTAATGAACTGGGTTATGGATGTTTTATTGTTATGTGTTGCCGTGGGGTGGTGGGATTGTTACAAACATGTCACGTTCTGTTGCTTTGAATTTCTGAATCTGTCAACTGACCACTGATCACATGTCTGGAAATGATTGTGAGAGTGAGTTTAACATTGACAGGCACAAAGCCTTGTCTGCTACAGTAGGTCCCGTTGGCGAAACACAAATATAATATAGCTGGTCAAGTTAAAATGCGCTTTACTCCAACCCCACCACCCACCTTAACTGGTGGCACTATAGGACACAAACATCTCTTGAAATGAGGTGGCTCGGTGTGGAATTAAATTATATACACAATTATCATACACACGGATGGAGAAAATATAAGGAACATTTATAATACCATTTTGAATTTAGGTTTGTTAGATTCAATGCCAACAACCAGGGGTGGCCACAGGAGGGTGGGGCGAGGGTTAGGTTTTTGGTTAGGGTGGCAGCTTCACACACAGATGCACAGTCGTTGGTACACAGCGGTCTCCAATTGCACGTCACATGTGCGACCACCGACATCATCTGCAAGGGGAGGTCTTGCAGTTTACCTGTCAATGTCATGCACCAACCTCAGTCAGTCTATTTGTGTTTTCGCAATGTCAAGAACACTTTGCACTAAACCGATGCTTGGAACGAAAATAGGGCCCGTGATGTATTTATTCAAGTGTAACCACACTAGTGGAGTCGAGTATTTGAGAATCTTTCTCTGCTCTCTTCCAGGCATCCATCTCGTCTCCGCTTCCATCCCTTGTCTCCACGCCCTCAGCCACTCCCGCCAGTTCTACCACGTTTCTCTCCACCTTCGCCTGCTTCAACGAAAACTCGGACTTGTCGTCGCTCACCCTTATGGAGGATGCGCTGGCGATGGATCACAGGCAGGAGGGTTTGAGTGAGGAGGAGGAGGGGGAGGGTGGGCAGAACGTGTGACAGAAATAAGAACAGTTGGTCACGTCAATGTATGGGAAGAAGCAAATGACATGCCGGTGCAACCAAAGGTCAACTTTGAAGGCTTTATGATTCACAGCAGATGGCAAGCTGAAGGGGGGAAGATTAAGGGCTTACAGCAGGAACGAAAGTAAAGTGTGTCATATCCTATTTACAATATAGCAGTGATTCCCAACCAGTGTGCTGGGGCACGTTAGTGTGCCGTGAGAACTTATCAGATTTCACTTAATCAGTGAGAAAATTATTTATTGATAACAAATAATGTAACTTTGTCCCTCTATCTATGCCAGCAATTTATAGGGACAGAAAGAACAAATAAATGATCTATTAGATGGCAAAAAGTATGAAATTGACATATATATCATCTTTTTGTGACAATTCTGTTTATTGGTGTGCCGTGCAATTATTTTTTTTTAACTTAAAATATGTGCCTTAGCTCAATTTAAGGTTGGGAATCACTGCAATGAATATAGCATATTGATGTTGAAGCTTGTGTTGGCAGATGACTCACAATACTTTGACAACTTTGCTTTAAATCTGCTTTGAGTCTGATTCACTGAGCTGAATCATTGTTTGGTCAATCCATGAACAAAACCAAATGTCTTTACACACCCTCCAATATGGTATTTGTTTTTGCTGTTGTTGAAAAATGTTTCCTTTTTTTTGTGTGTGAATTCAAGTTTGCCTTACTTTCATTTTGTGTTTATGTCAATAGCGTACACTGCTGATTTTTTTATTTACGTAAATTATATACAAAAACAAGTGTCAGTATGTGTGTACTGTATATGAACATACTTTTACCATATAAAACCAGGCTGTGAGATAGTCGTACTATTGATTTGTTTCATTTGTAAAATAATGTCTTAATGACTGTTTTTTGTATGTCTGATATCGACTTGTTAATGGATACATAATGTGAAAATTAATTCTATTGATGGTTTAATAATTAATACAGCCAGAAATAAGTTTAAAAAGCAATTTACAATTCAAGTAGATTGTTTCTCATTGGGGTGTGTGTTTGTATGCATGCACGTTTAAGTATGTTTATGTAGGCTGCATGAAATGTTCATCATCATCATCATATTATTATTCATATGCTGTGTGTGTATCATAATGATGTCTGTCAATTGTCCTTCTGCAGTCATTTCAACAATTGGCATGTGAATTAAACTTCGAGCAACAATTGTTTTAATTTACTTCTCCTTTTTTAAAATATCTATTTATTTCATCCATCCATTTTCTAAACCACTTCAATTGTGTTAATTAGGCCAGGTTGATGCAGGTTTTTCATTTCCTGTGTGTGCTTGTGGTGACAGCAGAAATTCCAGGTAATGGGGGAAATACAGTTTCCAGTAACTAAACTGTGCGGAGGATATAGCCTGTTTGTGTGGTTAGTAGTGTGGTTTCATTGGTTTGACTGTCTTTTAAGAAACCCCATAAATTGAGCATTCATTTTTTCCCCCGAAACGCATCAGAGTACATCCTCAAAATCACCTCACCACATTAAGGTCAAGTTGACTTAACCAAACAGTTTCAACTTTTCGCATCACAAAAAGTAGGCACTACCACGGATGGCTACACGACACAAATTTCACTTGGTTGTAAAAGCTAAAATATAAAAACCTGCTAAGAATCACTACAGGCAATTGTGGGATTTTTTTAAACATTGGTGAACAACCAGTGCTTTAAGTGGGGAAAAAGTGCAGATAAAACACTTATTTAATTGTTAAGCGTGTATATAAGTGTGTGTGAATGTGCAATTGTGGTTTACATATCTTTGAAACCAAATTTAACCTTTTCCAAGAGAGATGAAACAAGGAACCAAAGCAATATAATACAGACGCGTACTGTATTCTCTAAATCTGATTTCCAACTAAATCTTGCAAACCAGATTTTTTTAAAATTAGACAAATATAGAAATCGATTACGGTACAACTTGTAACGGGCATAAAAGTTTATTTAAACGCCTTATTTTTTTATTATAAAACCCGATTTTTTCAGTATCCCTGGTACGTGCTGCCGATCTCGTGACGTCACCGTCCACACTCAGCTCAGCTGATCCTCCTTCTGACCGACACAATGACGAGGTGGTGTCAGCGGCAACTGCGCGGAACAGCTAGTAACTTCTTCTTTTTATTTTAACCTGGCATTTCAAAGCTTGCCTTTGCCACGACTCTGGTTAGGCCATTAATTATCGTGCAGACGAGCGTGCTTGCCAGCCTCCAAGCTTGGTCGTTTAGGATAGTTAGCGAGGAAGCAGTTATGTTAGCTCCGCCGTGATGCGTTTATGGGCCTCTTCCACCGGGCTTCCTTCTCGAATGCTTGACGTCTGACTGGATAGCAAACTGCGAGATGGAAGGCTACGATGAAGCGGACTCGCTGGAAGCACCCGAGCTACCTCTGGAGGTCAGACATCTTCATTTAACTTTACATTGCAGCTCGTGGACTGAAATTAATTTGTCCAGACTACGTAGTCTGAAAAGAATTACAGTCAGAAACGACGTTATTGTAACAGGACATTTAAAAATTCCGACATGAACGGAAACGCCACACTCCTAGATCAACACAAGATAAACCACCTGGCGTGTGTACTTAGGTAACATAACTTGAGTCTCATAAAATTAATATTTTCACGTTCTTAATAGTTTATTCTAATAAATTAGAGTTCCATTCTTGTAAAATTACAAATAGATTCTGCCTTTTTATAATAAATTGACGTCTAAATGCAGCTTTTTGTTTTGCAATGTTATTAGTCCCTTTTTAGTCTTTTGAAAATTACACTGTACATTGTAGTTGCTATGGGCAGCTAATGTGAAGCTCGCTCTAATATTGAAAATTTTTCATGTGGAAAGTGGAGACAATGTAACAGCCCTTGTAATGTGTGCAACTTCAGCCTTTTGCGTAATGGAAATAGAGCTGGGTTGAACACAACTAATTAATTAAACCGCCTGAAAAACAGATGCCCCCCCCAGGCCCCCCCAAAAAAGATTTAATGTTTACCTTGGTTTAAACCACTGCTCCACAAGCCATATAAAAGGTGTCATGTTGGGATAGTTTTGTCCCCCCCTAAAAAAAAATCCCCCATAATTGCAACAGTTTGGATGCGCTCTTTTTCTCCCAAATACATTACCAAGGGATTGGGATCTGTGTATTCTCAGAGCTTCAAATCCAGGTGTGCCTAATTCTTATACCCATTTGATTTAATTCTTATAGAATAACTTCTCTATTATATTTTTCCCATAATGGCTCTCATAATCCATATATAAACAGTCATTGATTATGCGTAGAGAATCGTTTAACATTACATATGTAATGTCCTTGTCTTTCTTTCTAGATTGTAGTCTACATCCTGAGTTTCCTCCAGGCTTCAGACAGAAAGGAAGCATCACTGGTCTGCCGCAGCTGGTACATTGCCAGCCAGGACTTGTGTTTTCAGGTCTTTTTTGCCACATCACTTATACCGAATTCCACAAATCTGCAATAACATTCGATTTGTCAAGTGAAGGCCGTGCACGTGCAAAGCAAACCTTTTGTCTCTCTCTCTTTTTGCCTGTAGAAAAATGTCATATTTTGCTTTCCGGCTTCAGCCTCATCCTTGGAGCTGGTCAGGAGTCTGGGACGAAGGTCTCGCTGCAGCTTGATCATCAGACAGCTGGATGGCTTCAGCTTGTCCAGATCTCTGCTACTGGAGGTCAGACGGGTGGGAGTTGGCAGTGGGGTGATTGTCATCAGAAAACCTTAAATATAACTTTATTCAAGTCTTAAATAGAAGAATCAAAATCGTTATTTTCTTACGATGGAGTAATTGACATCTATGGCGATGTCCAGACGCATTTTATCTGGCAACTGAGTCAGCAGCTCCTGCTCGTCTGGATGGTGGACAGTATTGGGACATCTATTAGTATCTGCATACTGTATGTTGTTACATACCAAATATGCATCAATGGTGCTACATAATTAGGTATACGTACATGATCTAGAGAATTTAAATTCTGCCTTTACAAATGTCATAATGTTCAGTTTTGAATGGCACAGTTAGAAAGGTATTCATTTATCGACATGTTCATTATTGTTGCATATAAAATTATTTCTTTACATTTTCTTTAAAAAAATTTTGCATGTTTTTGCTGTTATCTTGTTCATTTTTCATCATTAAACACCTAAAAAAAGGTTGTTGATTTTTAGGGAGCTGAAACAGACTAACTAACAGACTTTACTTTTTTGTGGAAAATAAATTTGACCAACGAGTGAATTGTGTTTAGCGCGTCTTCGGGCAACACATTCAGTTTGTAAGTTACGGCACCACTGTACAGACGCTCCCCAGGTTCCGAACGAGATACGTTCCGAACGATCGTTCGTAAGGTGAATTCGTTAATAAGTTTCTTCAGTGCTATATTTTGTCTGGAATGTATGTTTAAGGCTTATATGTTTGACATCCATATAACGGGGAGAGAGCTTTTCGTCACGTTCTTCAGGGCTCGAGGGTTAGCTGCCCGGTAAACTCGCAGCGGCTTCAGCTTGAAGCTCCCGATATATCTGTTTATAAATGGTACCGATGGTCGAACGATTCATGTTGTATGCAAGTGCAACGCTCACCATTTTCTCACCCGCATCAAGCTCCTTTATTATTGCCACTTTCATTTGAAATGAAATGGCTTGCCTCTTCTTTACACTTCCACTCTCACTAGAAGCCTTCCGCTTTTCACCAACCATATTGAATAATGGATGTGCGAGATATTTAACAACTGGGCAGAGGAAGCCGGATTCGGGGTGGATGCTGGGCGAGCTCTCACAGCGCCTCACGTCGGTATTAGCGGCGGAAAGAAGTACTACAGTACATGTACTCGGAAAAAAAGGCGTGAAATGCAAAATCTAACTTTTCTTTTTTTTCGACATACCCGTAAAAATGTTCGTATGTACCGTTGTTCGTAACTCGGATGTTCGTAAGTCTGGGAGCGTCTGTATGCCTAACTTGACAGAAAAAAAGCATGGATCTTGTCAGCACTTCTGAGGCCAGAACTTCACTGACAATAGTTGAGATATATTAAAGCTGCTGTCTTTATCTAAGACTTTCATGGTCATTTAGCAGGAAGAGGTACTTCAGTATTAACTACATGCCACCTGTGTTACTACATGCCACTGTATTAACACAAGCATGAACATACAATCCATCTATTATTCAACTATACCTGTTTTGAGGTTGACCCCGAAATTCCCAGTTAATATCCAGGTATGACATTCTGGACTATTTTATGCTTCTGGCTTTGTGTAAAAGCCCCTTACATGTTCCCAGTGTATGAAGCAAAGTCCACAGATGAATGCCTGGATAACGTATGATCAGGAAGAACTTGTTTCGAACCCCGACCTCAACCCCACCAAACACAGAGAGCTACATATATTTGGAAATGTCACTTCCCGTATGTGTCCCAGTGTGACTTCAGTCTCTCACGTGTCCCCTTGCCTCTCTGCCATCAGGTGGGCCGAAGTGTCGGCTCCAAGTTGGACAGCTTAGCGCTGCCTGGCAGCAGTGTCACTGAAGCCTCCTTGTTGGCTCTCCTCCCTTGCCTCACTTCCCTCCGCAGGCTCGACCTCAGAGGCCTGGACAGCCTCTTCATGTCTGGAGCCTTCCTCTCCAGGAAAGAACACAGACAGCAGGTAATAAATCCAACATCACTCGGAGACATTGTCTTGGAAATGAATTTTCCATCTTGTGTATCATCTTTATATTCAACACAGAACAGTAATGTGCCTGTCAATGTCAGCCTTGAAGCTGTAAATATTCTCAGATTTCTGTCGACTTCCATGAAAGCTGACACTTAGTCACTCCACAGTTTTATTTACAAACTACTATATATTATTATTTTTCTTTTTTTGGGGTCTTGTGGTTCAAACTCCCCAATGTTTTCTTTCCACTGTGATCCAGGTTAAGTCGGCTCTCTCTGGCCTCGAGGAACTGGACCTGTCCGACCTGCGCTACCTCTCCGACCTCACCTTCAACCGCCTGACGGGCTGCACACCTCGCCTCCGCCGTCTGGCGCTGGCAGGCTGCCACATCGCTTTTGAGTTTGACCCCTACAGTGGATGCCCGGTGGGAACCGTCAAGGTTTCCTCTGCGCTGCTCTCACTGAGGAACCTGCGGAAGTTGCTCACTGAGCAGAGCGCCACTCTTGTTGCTCTGAACCTCAGCAAAACCTCCATCACTCCCGAATCCCTTCGCACTATTGCCCAGGTTAGGAAACGTTGCTTCTCCGCACAGAACATACTGAAATATATGCAGTAATTATGTGCAATCTTCACTTGAGCGCAAAGGTTTTCCCACACTTGGCTTATACAGTATGACGTGTGTTACAGGTTCAAGGTTTGGCCTTGGAGGAGCTGTTTCTGCAAAGTTGCAAGGAGCTGACGGACTACTCGGTGGAGGTTCTGGTGAAGCACCAGCCGGGCCTCCAGAAACTGGACATCAGCGGCTGCACCGAGTTGACCAGCAGGGCCGTGGTGGCCGTAGCGCGAGGCCTGAGCTCCCTGACGGACCTCTCTTTGTCACGTGACTGGAAGATCACTGAAACAGGTATCCTGTTCGTCAGAGGAGGCCCGCACGGGATATTTTCATTTTTAAGACTCGATTGTTCGTATAGTGGACGTGAAAACCCTTGATTTTGTAAGGGTTTGCTGCGTTAGGAAGAATTTTTCGACCTTTTCGGGCAATGTGACCCATTATTTATTATTTTTCAACTATCCGCAATGCCACATGTTCCGGCCGAAACAAGTTTGAGTTCAGAGATTCATTCGGACAATCTGGAATAGTTGTTCAATGACCTGCAGGAATCTCCATCAAGGAGTGGCTGTGTCGTGCTTGTGACAATAATTCCCTAGTTCTTCATATATCTGGATGGGAAGAAAAAGAAGAAAAATCAAAAATGTCTGGCTAAAACGAAACATGATGTGCCATTGCGGGCCACTTTTTTGACTTTATCTATATTTAGACTGCATCCAGGAAAAGTATATCTGGCATAGAAGCCAAACGGTAACCACGGTAAAGTGTGTAAACGGTTCCTCAGGGTGTCATTTATTTCCATCTTGTAGACTTTGCATTTTCCCAGGAGCGTGTGGACTTTCTGACGTGTGTCCGCTGTTGAAGTTAAGTGACGGTAGTCATGTGGTGTGCAGGCCTAGCCGACCTGGTGTCAGTCACTATCCCTGCGGAGTCTGGATCTATCCGAGTGTCTTCATGTCGGCGGGGCAGAGATGGTGAAAGGTTTGTCGCGACGCCATGCTCAGCGAGCGCAGCTGGAGAAGCTCAATCTCCGGAGCTGTACTTACATGCGGGTCAGTCCTGTCCGGCGTCCGTCGTGGTCTTAATGAGGACACAGTTTAGAAAGTAGACGGACAATATAACAGTCTCCCTTTGGCTCTCCTCAGGATGAGGCCATATTCTCCCTTACGCAGGTTCTAGGCGGCAGTCTATGTGAACTGGACCTGACCTCGTGCGTCAACGTCACCGACCTGTCGGTGCGCGCCATTGCCACCTACCTGCAGGGCCTGGTGGTCCTGCGACTAGGCTGGTGCAAAGAGGTGACGGATTGGGGTCTGCTGGGGATGGTGGAGACGAGCACGTGCGTGCTGGACGAGGAGAAGGTGAGTGTTGCAGACGGAGAGTGCTGTCGTTGCTGGTATCACGTTTACATATTGTTTCATCAAACGTGAAAAGTTGACGTGATGACATGATAAAGCCGGATTGGTTTGCATTATTAAGGTCATACGTTTCCTGACTTCATTCACGCCAGTTCATTTGCCTTTATTAAGCATGAGCCATAAGATAAATGCTTTTGGGCTATTATACATCTGATATTGTCGATGGTGGTACAGGATAAGTTCAACACTTGTTTGTTACAAAAATACTTGGAGGAGCACCTTGAAAAAATAATTATGTCTTAAATTGGATTGTTAAGGGGGGAAAAAAAAAATCTCAGTTTAATTATTTCCCAACATTATTCAGCCCGGTGGTCCAGTGGTTAGCACGTCGGCTTCACAGTGCAGAGGTCGTGGGTTCAATCCCCGCTCCGGCCTCCCTGCGTGGAGTTTGCATGTTCTCCCCTTGCCTGCGTGGGTTTTCGCCGGGTACTTGGATTTCCTCCCACATTCCAAGAACATGCATGGCAGGCTGATTGAACACTCTAAATTGTCCCTAGGTGTGAGTGTGAGCGCAGATGTTTGTCCGTCACTGTGTGCCCTGCGATTGGCGGGCACTCAGTTTTGGGTGGACCCCGCCTACTGCCTGGAGACAGCTGGGATTGGGCTCCAGCATGCCCGCGACCCTTGTGAGGATAAGCGGATTCGAAAATGGATGAATGGATTATTCAGACCCAATTGGAGGTGGGGCAAGGGGGCTGTTATTGAAATTAGCCCCACTGTTACACAACAGTATCAGAATTTTCCCCATTGAAGTCATATGTCCACATTCCCCTTGACAGGAAGACAAGGGCCCCAGGTTCACACGCACCTTCGGTAACATGGGCTTCTTCAAGCCTCCGCGATTGCCCTTCGAGGAGCGACCCAAGCTGGTGACGCCGGACGACTTGAAGCAGTTCAAACTGCAGTCGGGGGCGTCGCTGTTAGCGCTCCGCAGGCTGCGTGAACTCAACTTGTCCGCCTGCTGCAAGCTCACCGACAGCAGCATCACGCAGGTCTTCTCGATTCCTTGCTTTTGCACCTGAAAACGAAAATCATAAGACTGATAGGCAGTCAAAGTGTGAGTCCAATTTTGAGGGAGAGCCTGTACTCAAAAGAAAGAAGTCATTGTTTGCGTCTTCCATGCGTAGGTGGTGCGCTTCGCAGACCTCCAGTGTCTCTCTTTGTCCTCGCTGCCCGACATCACCGATGCCAGTTTTTTGGCTGTGGCCCGGCACTGCCGGGCCCTCACCAGCCTGGAGCTCAGCCACTGTGCGCACATAAGCGACCGCGGCGTGGCGCAGGCGGCACCGTTCCTCCACAGGTTGCAGCATCTCTCCCTCTCGGCTTGCAATCACATTACAGATCAGTAAGTCAGTGCTCTGCCCTGTTATTTAAAACAGCACATCCCCAATCATCGGTTTCTTCAAAATACTGCGTCACGTGAAATCGGTTCTGTTGCACAACAAGACCGTAAGGTGTTCTTGTGGTGTCATGGTGTTTGACTTATGGATATTTCCAGATCTTTGCTCCTGCTGGCTCAGCACTGTCAGCGACTGAAAACACTTGACGTGTCCAAGTGCAACAAGATCTCAGGAACCACCGTGGACCACCTTCATTCACAGCTGCCCTTTTTGGAAAACGTCCACTGCAAAATATCCGGTGGGACTGACTTTTCACTCTGATTTAAATGTTCTTTGTGAATTTTCATCAAGCAAATGTGCTGACCAAACCTGGGAAGAAGTGTTGAGGTTCATAACATTGTCCACAAATGAACAGTTGTTCAAATTTAATTTTTTTTTTTTTTTTTACTTAAGTCTTCTAGTAGCATTTAGAATTCATTTCACGTTATCCCTAATTGGGAAGAAATCAGTTAGGCTTCTGGCATGTAGCTCTCTAAACCAACTTCAAATGGACAGCACTCTCTGCACTGTACCAGTAGCACAATTTTTCTCAGCCAGTCAGTGACTGAAAGCAACGCTAACGGTTATTCGTGAAGCTACATTTGTCCATCACTAGTTATAATGAAAGACGTGTGGAACAAACCTGTATCGAGCCTCTTGTTTTTTTGTAAACAAGCAACTTGTGAAAAATGTCACACAATGGTTTAAAATACATGTTGAGTGTCCAATAAATGCCCATTCGCTAATACATTTTAGGAATGAGCATTTAAAATACATCCAAACACAAAATATTGTCCGTGTAGATGCGTATTTAAATGGCGTGGCGATGTTGCCGCATCACTACCGAAATTGCAGAATGAACATTTCAAGGTGCCACTGAAATGAAGCCAAATGGCATTAAAAAGGGTCGAGTAAAAACAGCTCAAGAGGGGAATGTTGATATTTCATTGTATTTATTGATGTTCTTAACAGATTTTTTTTTTGTGAAGTACAAATACACAGATTAAGTCCAAAGGTAACGTTAGAGTCTTTGTCAGGACAATGTTGGCATTCATCAGGGGGGCAAAGTGGCCTCAACATTCGTGCTCCTACTGTTTTATTTATTTTTTAAAATAATTTCATATAAAACATATTTTTATTTTGTATAAATCAGTCTCTGTGGGACTTCCTGCTATAACTGCCTAATTAAAGCCCATCTGTTTTGTTGGTTTTACTGGCCATGGCTGTGCTTTAAAATTGTACAATGCACCAGAACTGATTGTATATGCTTATATAAAATGTTTTATAAATAAAGCACTGGAACAAAAAAAAAATGCATCTGTTCAAATCTTGTGAACCAAAACATTCATAACCCGTTACCCCCAAAAAATAAAACAAACATTTCTAAGCATTTGCATAGTGACAGAGATAATTTTGGTAATCTTCTACATCAGTGTGCTTGTTTCTTGAAAAAATCTAAAGTACCTATTTCTTGATAAAGAGAATTGGCCAAGACTTGCGATTGTGTAGATGAAATGTACCATAAATTGTATCAAAAAGGGCTAATTCAATTTACATCTAGTAAAGATTAAGCAGAGAAAGATATTTGGTTTTCTTTAAGGGACAGCATGTGCAAAGCCTCAATATGATGACTTGCATGCAGGACGAGTCCATACAAGGGGCCCAAAATTATGATGGAAAAATAAGACAAAATGCTATTTAGTTTAACAATTTAAAGTACTGTATAAAAGGAGTAAGGGCTTAATTTTCACTTTTCCACAAAACAAGGTAGATTTTCATTCATTTCATTGAGTCCTATGAAACTTTGGAACAGACTGGTTAAAAAAGTGAAATTGCACTTCAAATTGTGAGGTTCAGTCAAGCAAGTGGATGTTAAAGTGGACGTCAACCCCAAAACTTTCTTTACAATATGTTCCACAAACGCAAGATTAATCAGAATGCCATGTTTAGACTAGTGGGGGCACATCCAACATATTATTGTCATGAAACTTTGGGGTTGACTTCCCCTTTGAAGATGAGCACAGCAGCAGTTGAAGCTCGTGAACATTTGCAACAAACGTGTACGTCAGAGCCTCACACACAAACAAAAGATCCCCTTCTATCTCTCTCTCTCTCACACACACACACACACACACACCCTAGATATTTACACAGGAGCTCATTTGTGACGCGCCCTCTATTGTTCAGTTTGACTAAAGTCGTAGCAGAAGTTGTAGTTGCTTGGTGGTTTGGGGACGACGGGCGCATTCTCTGGGATGGGGATGTTTTCCAAATCCAGGAGGCGAAGCTTAATCTCCATGGAGAGGAGGATGTCCAGCTCGCTGCGCATGGATTCGCTGCTCATTTCCCGGCCCAGGAGGACGCTCAGTCCGTCTGTCCACAGGCAGAACTAACACGCACACACACAAACAAAGTCTATAAGTGGACAGCTTGCCTATGTTGATGTTAACTCATTCAGTACCAGCCAATTCTGGACCAAGTCTGAAAAGACGTTTAAAAACGTCTTTGGGAGTGAATGAGTTAAAGGCCCTGTCACACCTTGACGATTCAGCCAGCGTATGCCGACGTTCAGATTTTCCCTAAAACGCTGGCATACGCTGAATTATCGATTTTTTTTTTCAATTTTGGGCGTATACATAGCGCATTCATAACGGGCTGGACGTATACATAACGTATCAGTAAATTATATAGAACGTTTCGATAACTTATAGATAACTTATTCCAACGAATGCCTAGCGTGTTGCCGGCGTACACAACTTATGCCCAACGATAGTCTAATTTATGCATAGCGTGCAGCAGCGTATTGCCGACGATCACGTGATCGTAGTCTATAAAAGGCTGGCGCCGACGTTTCAAGCCCCTGTCACACCTTGACGATTTAGCCAGCGTATGCCGACGAGGAAAAATTTGGCAAATACGCTGGCGTCGTCGAATTAAGTTATGGGTAAGTTTTGTATACGTAACAGCACGCTGAAGCACGTTGGTATACGTCGGCATCGTCGAGAATCGCCGAGAAATTTTAAGCTTGCTTAAAATTTCTCGTCAGATGTCAGCGTATGGCTATACGTCCCGTATCATGCAGGCCATAAGTAATAGGTAAGTTATGCGATCGTTGCACACGCTCAAACACGTTATGTAGGTTACTCATAAGTCCAAATACGCCGAGAATACCTACTAGCTGTTCTCCAACATCCGTGCCTTCGAACTTGCGCTTGGACATGCTGACCAGGCTGTCACGCACGTAGTTGGCGAAGGCTGCAGTGGCTGTGATGGGCTGAGCCTCTGCGAGACCTTTGATGAGCTCCCCAGACTTTTCTTTGCCATGACGCTGATGTTGTTTGGTTTATTAATGACACAAGTCATAATGGCGTTTGATTGCTGCTTTAATAGCGTGAATAGCAACTCACAGTAACGATGGCAAGCCGCACCTTGCCTCTTGGGTTATACCATTTTAACTAGACCGGGGATAGTCCCCAAACAGATGTTGGTACTGCAATGTCTAGTGCAGTTATGATTTGAAACGTCGGCGCCAGCCTATAGACTACGCCACGTGATCGTCGGCAATACGCTGCTGCACGCTATGCAGCAGCGTATTGCAGTTCGAAAGGCACGGATGTTGGAGAACAGCTAGTAGGTATTCTCGACGATATGGACTTATGAGTAACCTACACTTAACGTGTTTGAACGCGTGCAACGATCGCATAACTTACCTATTACTTATGGCCTGCATTATACGGACGTATAGCCATACGCTGATATACTTACGAGAAATTTTAAGCATGCTTAAATTTCTCGACGACTCGACGCATGCCGACGATACCAACGTGCTTCAGCGTGCTGTTACGTATACAAAACTTACCCATAACTTATTCGACGTACGCCAGCGTATTTGCCAAATTTTTCCTACGTCGGCATACGCTGGCTGAATCGTCAAGGTGTGACAGGGCCCTAATGAGCTGCACTCACGTCAGTTCTTGAGGGTGCGATGAAGTTGAGGCTGTATTCCTCCACGTCATAGGTGATGCTAAACGCCAGGTCCAACACCTCCTACATGCAACACACGCACGGCAGTGAGGTCTCATGCACACTACATCCGTGTTTCCCCAATACAACTGACATTGGAAAAATCTCATAGCATACTATCAAACTACAATGCCAGACACGTTATTCTATAGTACATACTGCATCTGTACATGACTCTCAAAAGTTACAGTTGATTAGTTAGTGGGGGGTGTTCCTGTCCTCAGTTAGTCACTGAAAAACTTTCCAATTTGCTGTTTTTGTGCCTTGAGAGGAGCATCATTTTGCTTTTACTTCCCCTCTCTAAAATACCCCCCCCCCCCTCCAATTGAGTTGTGCAGGTTAGAGATCACATTAAATGGTGGAAAAAGTATTGAAACTGTTCATTTTGGTCTTTGTCATATCCCAATAACCCGGAATTTGAACAGGGGTGTTGGGACTTTATATTTCCGCTGTGAATGACAACAAGCGGCTCACCTTGTTCTGTTTGCCTTTGTTCTCCTTCATGTGAGGACACTCTTTGCCCACCAGCAGATTCTTGATGTCTGCCACCGGGACTACACAACGAGCGCAAGTCATCAGTAATGCTCTGAAGTATGTTCCTCAATCACCCACACTCCACTCACTCTTTTCTTGCAGTGTTTCAATGGGTGGAGTGTCCGAGTCCTCCTCGAGGTCGCCGTAATGCAGCATTTTGTGATTGGGCGACAGACGACAGTACCACAGTTTGTCTAAGGGGGCAACAGTCAACAGCATGAACATATGCAGAAAAGGAAAGAGGAGGGGGGGGAAAGTATTCTTTCTTGAGTGTTTGTGTGTGTGTGCGCGTGTGCTTGTCAGTCACCTTGTCTACGTCGGCTGCTGATCTTTCTGAACATAGTCCCCTGACAAAGCCTGTTGAGTCTTTGCTGGCGGATCAACTCAAGCAGCTCCGGCTTCAGACGTTCTTTCAGTTCACTGCAAAGACACACGCAGCATTTTTACATTACATAATTATTGCATTTATTTTTCTCTTCAGTTGAGCATGTCGGCCACGCTGGTCCTTCAACTCACAGCACGGGCGGGGCCAGCGTCTCTTCCTGGTGTAGTCGCTCGGTCTGCCGCAGTTTGAGGATTTCGCTGTAGTTGAGAGCGTTCACTTTGTTCTTGAAGAGCTCCAGCGACGTCGGCTTGGTGGACAGAGTGCGCGTGATCTGCTCCCTCACCACCTGCATCACCTGCACCACACAGACCGCGTTGATTTACACTCCCAGTCACAATTAGGAGCTCACATCATTCCTTCCAAATGTGTATTTTTGAACTTGGAGGCTTTTCTACTACGAGCAAGGTTGCATTTTAAAAGTGTAGCAAATAAACAAACCCATTCAGTGCTCGACTTTTGATAGAAGGTCACAAGCTCACAGCCAGCTGTTAATTCCCCCCACAGCATTTTCCCCAAACAGCTGCCAATCAATGAAGCGTGCCTCTTTTTATTAACCTACTTCACACTCATTGGCCACACATAATTAGAATGATCAATGAGTGATGGAATTCATATTTTATTCAATAAGGTTCAGTCACCAAAGCTAACAGATAGGGTTACTCAATTAAAAAAAATTGAATGACGCCAAACACTAAAATTGACAACAGAGCAAGATCAAGTTAACTGTTTATGGCCCTGACCGATTTATTTCGTACTTTGCATTTAATACAGAGCAGTGATTCAATACAAAACAAACTTCTTCAAGTCATCATCCGCCATTTACCGTGAACATGCTTTTTTTTTTTTAATGGTAATTTCATTATTTCCGGCAGCATCTAGTTTACAATATAAACACACAGCCCCGTGGGCATGACCAGCATACCAACATTTTATTGTTTTGATTTAACTCTTTGAATTCCATCTAGCAACAACACGAAAAACTAAACTGAGCAATTCTGTTCTGATCCAATCCACGTCGTTCTCGCAACTAGTTTTGATTTCAGTTTTATACGACAGGAAGAATTTGAATGTCAACTGCGCACATTAAACAACAAAAGATTAACGCCATTTTTTGGTTTCTGCCCCACCAATGTGCCACTGACATGTTCAGAAGCCGAGAGGTGCACAGGTGTCGGCTGCACATCGAGACGGGTAGATATTTTGTTCACATTCGAGCCGGCCAACTTCACTCTGCTGACCTGCATCATTCCTGTTCACGCCCAAACTGGACTGATTGTGAACGATCCTTGACGAAAGCACAACGTGACAACCGGATGCCCGCACAATTCATTTACATTGCACACACAAAGCAGAAGCTTTCCAATCGGCAGAGGTTACAGTTTGTCCATCTGACATCAGTGAATTCTATACACAGTGACCAAAATAACCCCGTAATACAGTAACAGAGCACCATGTCACATTGAACACAATTTTAAGCTTACATAAACTATATCCCAAAAGCATGTGTTTAGTTTATGAAAATAACACACAGATTTGCCTTACCTCCATTGCGACTCCTCAAAGGGCTACTTAACAGTTTAGCAAATATTCCAATTCCAAACTTCAATGTGTGCGGGAAGAGGCCGTTTGTGATCACCTACATGACCGCAGCAGAGGTGCAAGCCTGCTTGGGTGGCTATTTTGTAAACACACATACACACACACACACACACACACACACACACCCTGATACTGTCACACACACGTGCAAGCCACCACCCCCCTCACAATTATCTAACCATGTCGGCCAATAAGAGCAAATGACTGACAGTTGTCTCTCTTTCCGTAAAATGCCTTCAACAATCTTCAGAGACGTGTGTGATGAATGTTACAGCAGAGGAAGGATAGAAGTTTGTAAGCAACAGCTTTTTTTCCAGACAATACAATATCACTGCTTATTTTTGCTGCTTTTTGTTCCTCCATGTATAGTTGTCACTCCACTGCATACCGGTTATTTTTACTAGTTTCTGTACAAAGGATGTAACAACATCCATCACAGTACGATATCCGGGGGCACAATATTGTTTTCGTACATGTTCACGGCGGTGACAAAGAAAACGTCATTTTACTCGCATGTGTTGGCTCAGCAGCACAAAGTATCACAGCATATGTAGTTCACAAAGCCAAGTTTGGCTGAAGGGAGCAAAAAGTAATGTTTTCATTTTGGGGGGGGGGCGGAGATGTGCTGCTTTTTATATCATAACATGACAACAATGAAATCGTGGCAATTTAAATATCGTGATATCGCCGTTCTCGTCGCTTCCCTACTGTGCACATAATCAGCTGAACTGTGAGGTACAGTATTTATTGACACATTGTATGTTTATTCTACATGTAATGCTGCTGCTTCTTCGATCTGCATTTTTTTGGGTCACATTCACATTTGCATAGAGCGTAACATAAAGTGTTTAGGGACAGTACAAGGAGTTCAGAATGAAAGACTACAGTATTGTATGCAGGTACTTTTTTGCTCCATACAATGCTGCTGTCATTCAAATTCACTCGTGACTAAATGATTTAGTCATATACAGTGAGCCATGCGCATCTGCGTACATGGTACTTATTGTACAGTATGTCATGTTACTCAATCTCATTGCAAGCATGATGGTGGATTCTTTGAAGAGGTCCAATTAACTGCAATAAATCCAGTTTCCCCATTGCGGGACGAATAAACACATCACACTTTGTCATCTAAATCATGAGAAGAAAATTGGAGCGTTCCCCACTAATTTGTGTCCCGCCCTCTCGTATGTTTCCAGTGGTTTGACATTCCCTCTCTTGTTGTGTTGTTACTGCTGATGCTCGTCGAGCTTTGTTTCCCTCATTTCCTTCTCCCTCTGTTGCTGCCGCCCCTCCACGCTTCCCTTTGTCCACTTAATGCCCCTTTGTATTTGCCCCAGAGCACCGTGGACTGGGAGCTGTGGGCAAAAACAAAAGGCCACTCCCGCTCCTAAAAAAGGTGAAAAGGTCACTGAGTTTTGTGGCCGTCTGGAGAGCGCTTGGTGGGAACGGCGCAGCTGCGGGGGATGTGGAAAATGCAGATGAGGGCAAAAGCGGAGCCGCTTTGCCACGGATGATGATTCGAACGGACAGATTATCAATATCTCCTGTAGACAAGCCCCCGCTGCTTAAAACTTGGCGACCGTCTCCGCCATTGTACAAGCAGGACAATGCGCTTGAAAGGTCACCGTCCTTCCATGCATGAAGGCGAGCATAAAGAAAGGGCTGCGCATATGCATCGAGATCCTAAATGCCAAATAAAAAGACATCTTAAACCTATTTGAGTGCTTTTTCCCCCATTTTTGCGAGAATGATGTCAAATGTGCGACAAATTTTAAATATCAAAACAGAGCGACACTGCCGGCATGCCCTCACTTACAAACAGGACAACATGCATTCAATTGCTTCCCTGAGCAAAATACATTCTTGATGTCAAAGTTAAAGATTCTGGGGAATCAACAATTTGCCCAGATTAGGGTCACAGGTCAAAGTGGACTTTGTGCCAAGAGGTGGGGTACTTCCTGGACTGGTTGCCAGTAAATGGTCACAGCGCCATCTCAATTCACTAACTCACCTTGTCAAAGTCTTCCTGTGTGGCTCTCATCTCCTTCCACGTCTTGTTGAGCAGCTGGATGCACACACAGAAAAGCTCCTCCAGCAGCCGGTCCTGACTGAAGAAAATGGGGTGGTAGTCTGAGCCGGTCTCGGAGGCTGCAACGACAAGAACACAGACGGACCGTCGGTCACTTTACGGGATTTCTTCACGGTGAGCGCGAAGCAGGACTGCCGGCAGACTCACGAGCTTCCCCGATACGAAGGATTTCACACAAGATGAGCGTGAGTTGGATGCTGCTGCGAGCAAAAGGACACTCGTGCTTGTCCTCCCTGCTGCTGTTCTCCAAGACAAACTGTCACAGGGACGGATGATTTGATGTCAGGTCACAAATTGAAACAGCCGTCATCATGATATATAAAAAAAAAAAAAAATCACACAAACGGGATGGGAAAGTATTTTGGGGCAACAAGCCAACAGGAAGTGGAAATGGAAGAAAATATGGAGCTGGATTTGACCATTCATCAAGAACAAATGTGTTCAAAGTCCGACCCTGGAAAATTGCAACTCGTGGCTGGAAGGATGCTTGTCTGCTAGCTGGCCACTGCCAGAGTGCCCTTGAGCAAGGCACTGTTTTACATGCCCACTTTGGAGAGCTCGGACGCTTCTCACCGTGGACAATTTGGGGGAGCACCATAAACATAAAACGAAGTTTGAAGTGTTGGATTGGACTCGATGCACGCAGCACTTGGGTCGAAGTTGCATTTTGACTTCTGGTTGGCATGGAAACAAACGCATGTGCTCGTTTTTTACACATGCAATTCTTAAGTAATCTTTGTACAGAATGTGTTCGGCAAGATGACAAATAAAGGTTTTGGAGGATGGATTGAGACAGGTAGATATTTCCTTTGATAACAATTATGTGATGGCAAACAAAATCACACTCACCCTGCTGTAAGCATCAGGATTGCGTGCAGCAAAATAAAACATGGTGTCCAAAGCTAGAAGGCCGGGGGGCGTTCGCACCAAGTCCTGACCAGGATTACTATTGTTCTGTAGATGTGGTACATACAAACTACCGGTATTAGAATGACTTGGACCAGACCGTTTCCATATTTCAGCGCTGACACTTACAGAGAAGCCCAACTTCTTGAACTCTTTGGCGCAGAGAGAACGACGTCTCTCGTGACTCAGACTGTTCTCGCTCTCCGTTTCGAAGGCTGCCTGCCGCAGACCGTGAAGGATGTCTCGCTGCTCCTAAATAACAAATCCCACCTGCACGTTTACTACATGCCCACATTTTGCGTGGACTGGCATGCAAGCTCAAGCAACACAGTACGATGCTTTCAACTTGGAACATAAGGAGAAGACAAGTGATTTTGAGCAAACTGAATTTGTGTATTATATCAGACAAATGAGTGATGTTTCGTCCTGATGGATGGTTGCGTTCATGGTCAATCATGTGCTTTGTGGAGTCAGAGTGACCTCAAACAATCACAATCTAATCACCATATAAGTTCAAGCCTTTCATGCACCCTGTAACCTGATAACACGATAAGCTGTCCACTGGAGTAACCACTGTCCCAGAAAGGGTTAAACTACAGCATTCATGACATGATTTTTTTAAAGTTACACACAATCAAAACCTAGGTTAAGTAAGAATATGGATAGTTAAACTCGGACGGATTTATGTTTGAGCCTCTAATATGAAAATTTTCTGCATAGAAGGACTTTGATGGGATACATTTTGGTGAAATTTCTTAAATTCAAGACAGAACGTCTCCCCTTAAGCCACATCCATCGTGGCAGTGTCTCACATCCAAAGTTACATTGAATGTCATATTCCTAATACTTTTTGGCTTATTGGTACATGGTGTCCATGGGACTCGCCTGGCTGTAACAGTCCAGTGGCGTCCTCATTCGCGGCTCCAGATGATTCAAAGTCACTGATTGGAGGACATACAGGTAGTGGGCCATCTCATCCTGGACTGAACCTGAACTGTGGATGATATTCTGGAACAACAAGTCATTTTCAACTTCATTTTTTTATAATTTAGTAGGAAGACAATATTTTGAAACTCATCCGATACATATGCTACAGTGTGTTCGTGTACACACACACGTACACACACACGCGATTTTTGTCCCGCCTACGAACGCTCGGCGTCTTTGATTGACATCGAAATGAGCCAATCGCCGATCTTTTAGTGTACGCATTCGTGGTAACAGTTTCAATTCTCATTCTGTTGTAGGTTGAACTGGAGACGACTTCTAATCATTTTAGTGACACTCACTTTGTTGAAAACGACAAGCGACGAATTAATTTTTTACTACTGGTGGGTTTTATTGTAGTTGCTGTAGTTGTAAGACACTAGTTAAGTTCCTGGAAAAGACGCCTTGTTGGTATGACAGGGTTACAGATTGTTTTCTTGAAAGGAACGGAGAGTAGAATTCGCGTTAAACGGACACATGATGGCCGACATTATGATGTCGGCCATTAATTGAGCTTCCCCCCTTGACAGACCAGCATCCGCCACTGATGTAAGCACACTTCTATTTCTATATTTCAAGAAGAAATTGTAATCTTACGAATCGTATATTTGAGAAATAATCCTATGACAATTATTTTTTCATTATGAAATTTTGTCAGAGTACATGAAAAAAGATATATTTTACTTGCGAAGGAAAGGCGTGGCATGGGAATAAAGTTGTAACTGTATAAGGAGTGAAGATCAGAGGAGCAAGTCTTTTTGTAACTATCTTACGGCTGAATGCCGCTCTTATGACTATGAACTAATTTGTACGTTGAATCACCAACCTACGCTAACCCAATAGTGAAGTCATAATCATCCTAACAACCATCACCATGCCATAATTACTTACAGGCTATAACTACAAATACAGTAGAAAAGTCACATGGAAAAAAGTATGTACACCGGCAACTGAGCGAAGGGGAGGGGGGGGTGTGTGTCACAATTTACCTTGTAAATGTACTGACGGAGATTCTTCTTATTAAGGAATGCAAACATTTCCTGGAAACAAAAAGACAAAAAGAAAACTTTTTTCATGGTTTTAATAACAGGTTTCCAACACTGGAGGGCAATAGTGAGCTAGTAGCAAAAAAAAAGAAAAGTGCTGGACTTGATCAAACTATGACCTGTGTGATGAAATCATCCCTTGCTGGAATACGAAGGGTGGATTTGTGTGCGTGTGTGAGTGTGTGTCACAAAGCAAGTGGGAGAGAATAGGAGACAGGCAGTTGAATGAAGAAAGTGTTACTTCGCAAGGAGGAAGAAGCAGAGTCCAAGCAGAGGCAGTGAATGACTTGTCTGTTTACACTACAGGAAGTGTAAGATGACCGTCACAATAAGATGTGCTGCACGCTGAATACAGTGCCAGCTAGATTGTGACTCTGGGGCACAACCACGGTCTGACTGTTGAAAATTCCGCACATATTACTGTTGGACTTGAAGAAAAGAACCAAATCAGCACCTGTCTGTCAGCATCCCCAGCTGTCTGCAAAAGAGCCATAAGTAGAGCCATAGCTTTGGTCTGAATCTGCTGATTAGTCCTGCGGGAAGAAACACACAAAGTGACGGTCCACATTTAGAACATGAAAGAGCAATAATGACAAGAGACAAAAGTCTGTGGCCTCAAATACAGTGACATCACTGTGGGAGTGCAAGAGTCAAGTCGGTCGATGGTTACTCACATCTGGAGGTGAGCAATGAGCCTCTCCATGGTCACCACTTGTTTGACCTGCAGGAAGAGGCTGTGGCTGCTGAGCACCATGCTCTCCAGGATGTCTAAACACACCTGCTGGATCGACGCGTCGCCCACCTTGGCGTTGACGAAGCAAGCGATCTGGATTGGAGTGGGAGAATGGCAAAGATTACATAAGTGTAAAAAACAAAAAAACAGGACTAAATGGAACGCATATACAAAGTAGACTGTGGCACCTTCTCAATGAAGATTGACGAGAGGTTTTCCCAGGACACTATGCCGTGATCCATCAGCTCCATGAAGGCGGTCAGTGTGTGGGTCATGATCAGAGCACTCCTGAATCATGCATGCAAGGAAAGGAATACACGCAAACAAAATCAGACATACATTCAGATAGATATTGGACAAAATATACAATTAAAAAACAAACAAATAAATAAATAAATGGCTGCCCATCTTTGAGAACAATAATTTGTTGATCCATCATGGGAAAGGCAGCACAGTGGGAAGCACGCCCGTTCTCACAGCCCCGAGGTTCGGGTTTGAACCTCAGTTCCGGTTTTCCTGTGTGGAGTTGACATGTTCTCTCTGTGTGCTTAGATGGATTCTCACTCTGTAACTCGGGATTGCTCCCTCATTCCCAAAACATGCATGTTAGGTTAACTGAAAACACCCGTCGGGGATAATGTGAGCGTGAATGGTTGTTCTTTGACTTTCAGTGTTGCCCTGCAGGGCACATAGACAAACAATTGTCGATGGACAATTTTGAGTCTTACCCTAACTTAACAGTTATTATGTTAGCATATTAGTACGTAGCATGTTTTTGCCATGTGGAAAGCCTGGGCACAGCGAGTACATGCTAACTCCAGGTGGAAGGGCCAGAGAAGAGAACAAATCCAGAACCTCAGAACTGTGAAACATATGAAACGTAACACCCGTTGCAAGCATTTTAGCTGCATGATAAGAAATTGTCTAGTTCAGTCTGGGAAAATGCACATGTGAACACAAAACAGAGAAAACTAACTCGCTTGAGTCTTCCACTATCTTGACCAGTAAGAGGTGTCCGTCTCGGCTGATGAACTCCTGCGCGAAGGTCACGTCAGTGGAAACGCAGGCGAGTTGTTTCAACGAATCGCAGCGCACTCCAAGGTCCATGCTTTGGATGCCCTTAAACAAATCCTCAGCACAGCGACCCTACATTCCCAGAATGAAACAAAAGAAAACAAAAACTCACTGAATACAATTTTCAGGCTTGTGCAATGTGTGGAGTAGGAAGAGAGAGGTTGGAGACAGCGGGCCAAAGAATGTGGGACGTGAAGGAGGAGCGTGACTTAGAGGCTACTGGATGCAGACTCACCGGGGCCTTGGTTAGACGCAGAATGCAGCCGTTCTTAATGTCTAGACGGTTCTAAAAAAAACAAAACAAAAAAAAAAACACTTGTGAAACACGAAAGCACGCTTTGACTACCATAAGTGCCTTCAACATAAAATCCCTCGCAAAGTCGCTTTGGGCCCGGAATGTTGTTGCTGTTGACTCACCTCGATGTAGGAGCACCAAAGTGTTTGACCATTTAGCCAAAAATATTCAGATGCTTTCCCAGGAACAACATGACAGGAAGTGCTTTCCACAAGACTTGGAGTTGTGGAGTGCAGATTTTTTTTTTTTTATCAGGGAGAATTTTGATCATAACCTCTATTGTAGTTCATCTCAAACGTGTTTGATGGGGCCAGTCCATTTATTCAACAACATACTTAGAAAAGCGCACACTTATGGAAGTTAGTTGAAACAAAAGCGACTTTCCCCTAAAATGTTTCCAGTCAGATCCAGAAACCTTTCCAAAATGCCTTCAAATGAAGGATTAAGATTGACGGTCGAAACCAACACCTAATCAAGTAAAATGATTCTAATGTCTCTCAATACTAGCTCATTTAGGGTTCATAAAGTACACTGCATTTTTGTGGGAAGAAGGAAGGCGGCATAATGAGATTGTTTTTTTTTTTTGCAAGATGAACTGGATTGTGTGTTGTGGATATTTGTGTGAAACAGAAGCTAGTGTGCGTGTGTTACAGTGGTAGAAATGGGGCCGATTGTATTTTTAGGTCTTTATTTCCTTCTTGCCTCTGTCTTACTTCTGATATGCACAGCACTTAGTTTCAGCAGTACAGTATTGTCAAAATGCAATCGCAAACACACTGGATGAAGTCGCCTGAAACATCTTAAGAGTCATGCATCTCATCGCAAATCTAATGAATGCCTAAGGAGTGACTCTGAGTCCATCACTGATAATATTGATTTCACTATTCACTCACCGATTCGGTGATGTATGTTTGCACTCCGTCGGCATACTGAAGCGCGTAGTTTTCATGACCTGGGAGATTCCAGCTACACATGCAGAACACACACACAAAAACTTAAGAATAGAATGTATTGTCAAAACGAGGGCAAAATATATGAAAAGAGATGGAACACGGACAGACTTACCCATCACAGACCTCCTTTATAACAGCAGACAGAGGCTTCTTCTGCTCACAGACAAGAAAATGGCACACAGTCACATTCTGTACAGTAGGTCGCATATACTGTATACTAAACGACGATAAACACACGTCACAGTAAACGCATGCTGTTCATACAGTAGTAGGACAGCTTTGTGAACAATTACGCCCTCCGTGACTTGTGTGCATGTAAATACAAGTCAGACTTCTACCATGTCTGACACTCAGCTATCCTGCTATTAGTGGTCAGCCCTGTGGTCAAGCCGTCAAAACGTTGTGAGAGTGTGCGGTGCGCCTCGTGGCTGCTCTGTTATTAGTGGCCGAGACCATGCGGTGACCAGTCACATACAGTATGGATGGAGAAACACAGCTGCGCCTTTAGGATGAGTTTGACTGATTGTGTCCTGATCACAAAGTGAAACAATGAACACCCATAATGTAAATTAACTAGGGATTACACAATCACGCTTTTTTGGGCTCGGAGTCTTTGGTTTTATGTTCCTGCTGATACCGAGTCCCAATCCATTGCTTTGCATTTGAGCGTGCATTTGATTTTTTCTGAAATTAACCCTTTAATGCACCCTGTAACCTGATAACTGGATAAGCTGTCCACTGTAATAACCGCTGACCCTTAAAGGGTGAAAATACAAATGTAGAAATCAGCAAATCAGTGCAAATTGCTTTTTGTAAAACTCTGAAAATAAACTTATCGAATTATCTAGAAAATAATACAACCAATCGTTTTCACCCGACACTGGATCAGTTGAAAATCATGTGATCGGGTCAGAATACAGTATCCCGAAAATTAACACTTCACTGCGCCAATAAGGTGATGTCTAATAGATAATCTCCTAAATCTAATATGCTCAATTATGCACAGTTGACCAAAACCTATTAAGCCCATCCCTAAGTAACTCAGACTCTCTGCATTTGTCTTAATGTGCACATTAAATCTCTTTAAAACACACCATCAGTTGAAAATTAAATGAAACGTCATACCGTTTGTTATAAATTACAGTATTCAATCGTGTAGAGGTGTAGAGTATTACCTGGTCCAGTCGTATGAGCTGGGGGTAGGCCCCTGGCATCTGGATGGCAATCTTCACAATGTCTTTTTGCTGCGGCATTTTGGCGCCTGTGGACTCCAACACGCTGGCTGTTTCAAAAAAGGAGAATGAGTCAATGTGCAGGGAGGTACTTCAGCACAACCTACGAGAATCTTCTTCTATCACAAGCTTCTAATACTGTATTGCGGTTGTAGTTCACAGTGGTATAGAACTGCATTGCACCTACCTTACTGAAAACTGTTCTTAATCATTTGCCAATTTAAAGGAGCCTAATATAATCCATCCATCCATCCATTATCCGAATCGCCCAGCCTCACGGGTGAGCTGGAGCCTATCCCAGGTATCTTCGGGGCAGTAGGTTGGCTACACGCTGAACTGGTTGTCCCGCCAATCGTGTGGCAGACATAGACAAACAACAACCATTCACACTCACTATCACACCTAGGGACAATTTAGAGTGTTCAATTAACCTTCCATGCATGCTTTTGGAATGTGGGAGGAAAGCGGCGTACCCGGAGAAAACCCACGCAAACACAGAGAGAACATGCAAGGTCCACAAAGGAACGCAGGAGCCCGGGGCCTGGGCCTCTGTACTGTGAGGCCATCCCAGCTGATTTCCGGCAGTAGGTGGGGTACACCCTGAATTGGCTGCCAACCAATCATAGTGTCTTGTACATGAAATGTGCTATACAAATGACCTTGCCTTTGCCTAATTGTGCGGTAGACATTTTTATATAGCGCTACGATATACAGTATATTGGTACATCACGCAGCTCTACCAACGGACTAAAGCATTGAGCATTGTTAGATCCTTCAATGGTCCCGAGTCTTCATTTTTCATCTTACCAAATAGTTGGACAATCTATGTTATCTCAGGAAAACAAAACAAGGTCCATAACGGCATGTTTGCCAAGTTTGGTGTGTGTGTGGGGGGGTTAACTTTACTCACGGTGAGATGAAGTAGAACAGACGTTATGAATCAGGCCCACACTCAACATCAATGCCCTCTTGGGCTCTGACATGGAATAATGAAAACTGGTTCAAGAGAGGAACTAACTTCATCATTTCTGCTTTCTAAATGTGTGAGTACTGTATTCCAAAGACTGTTACATGGTGAACAGCAAGAGTAAGCATGAAGCTGATTCCTCACTGTGACGTGGTGCCACTGCATTCTTAACCCAGTAACATGGAAGAGCAAACGTAAACTAATAGGCTTTCTGAATGATTTGCAACCAGTCACCACTTAAATGCAAAAGACTGCATTACTTACAGTACATCTCGTTCATGGGTAAATAAACATTGCTGAGTCCGACACTAATGGACAACGCACGCCAAACCGTTTGAAGCAAGCAATACATGGTTTGTGCCAGAACTAGAAAAACACAATATTTTATGTAATTACCGTATTTTCCGCACTATTAAGCACACCTAAAAGCATTCAATTTTTTCAAAAGCCGACAGTGTGTCTTATAATCCGATGCGCCTTATATATGGATCAATATTCTTGGATTTCTTGGGACATAATATTTTAAATGTTTTGTAAAGCGCTTTGTTACAGCTGCAGCTGTGAAAGCTCTATACTGTATAAGTAAATCTGTATAGTATTGTATTGTATTCCCTTTAGCATAGCACCATCTTGTGGATGCATAATGCAAAAACAGGTTAATGTCTTCAATATGTCTTGGCACAAGCATGCCAGTATTCTAATATACAATAAAGTAGTGACTGTTTCATTTTCTGAATGACAAATTAGAAGAAATATCAGATCTGTAATATTTTAAGTGAGATAATTAGCGTTCCAAGTCAATGAAAACAACACACGCCAATGAAATCATAACGTGGTTTCTTGCATAGATTAAGTGTGGATAATTTTATTCTCGATGATTGTTAACCTGATAAGCACAAAAAATAAATAAATAAAACGCGCGCACTGTGCGGTAAAACAATTTGATTAATTTAAGTAGACACAAAACATTTGGGTGAAAAAGCAAAAATGTGTTGCTTTTATCAGATTTATTGGTGAACTATGTACATACAGCACCAATAAGGTATGTGGTAGCACGGCAAGGTACGATTGGGCCACCATTAATGCTGGACTCAAACGGGCTAAACTGAAAGCAGCCATGTTCAGCGAGTTTCTCTTAAAGAAGAAGCCGGTTACTTCTCAAATGACTCACAGCCCCGCATGCAACCATTCTTTTCGGTACAAAGCAGTGGCATGTTCCTCTTTCGTCATACATTTATGGTGCACAGCATAAAAGTAACGAAAGCTTTCAACTGTTTGCGCATACGCCTTGCGGACTTAGTCACACACACTCACGCTAATGTTACATACTTCCTCCTCAACCTTCAGACAGCACTCCCCGAGGGGACAGAAGAAGCAGTTGTTCCCGCTGACTCTCCCCCTCCTACTCCCTTACCCTTCACTCTCAGCACATAGATAGGGCAATCCAAATTCTTCTACGTGCTCATGAGGTCATGAAGACACAGAGGAGTTCAAACTTGTGCCTGCTTGTGTTCAGAGCGATGAATGGACCCCGCCCTGTGCACGATCTCTGGGATAGTTCACATACCACGACTCCCCTCTGGAAAAGAAAGCTCCTTCTCCGTTTATTGCAGCTCCTGTCAAAACAAGCCAAACCTTGCATCTTTACCGGCTTCACTTCACTAATCCTGAGGCAATGTCTTTAATAGACAGCTTCTACTTATTTTAATCAAGTACAGCATGTTTGTTTTGAATCATTCACATTGACTGCGGAGGCAGGACATCCTTGGGGTGTTTCGAAAAACTTCAATGAGCAGTGGCAACAAAGGTCAACTCACAGCAAGAAAACACTTGCCTTAATCCAGAAGAGATTTTAGAAGAATGTGAGAATGTTCTGGAGCAATTCATGAATGAGATTCGTTTCAAAAAGAGGAAAACTGGAGGTTGGAGCACACCAGGTCTGTCATGCCTCAAGAAGTTTATAGGGGTGGACTCCTGGTGATGTGTGCTGATGTAGTACTCTGTTAATGTTGCAACATGAAGAGTGGCCACTATCTTGGTGGAATTTAGGGGTAAAAAACTTTGCATTTCAAATGCCTCAAAATCCTACACAACTAACAAATTCACACACACACAAAAAACCCCCCCAAAACCAATGACCCATTCTACTGCTCACACTGCTTTTCTCACCCATAATCTGCCATCCGCACTAGTTAAGTTGAGTTTTTAGGTCAGTTGTCAGCATTTGAAACATGAGGCTAATTTTGACCCCGTGATGTCGCAATTTTGGCCTGCCCGAGAAATAAGTGGATATTTTTAACTGAAACTTGTCAGCCAATTAGAGAAGAGGATTTACTCCCTGGGTAGAAGACAAAATGAAAGACTCGAGGAGAACGATGAGAAATAATAGATATCCAGTTTTAGTCCAATTTCAAGGTGTTTTTGACCAGATTTTCTTAAAACAGTATCAAAATGTTTTTAAAAAAGTCAATTTCTCCTGAACACTTAATCAAATTTTCTAAATCCTTGTAGCATTGTCCTAATGTGGTTTTTCCAACCAGACTTTGCCTTTTTACAGATCTTCATTTCTGGGAAATCAAATCCTGTCACTTTGCTAGTTAAAAGGGAAAAAAAACTGCTGCATGTTAGGGTTGCATTCCATTTTTCTGAATTAATGCAAATTCCGGGAGCGCGTGAAAGTGATAAATGGATATTCCTGCAGCAGTTGAATAAAAGTTCCTGGAGCTGAATAAAACGTCCCTCCATCCAATGATGAAGCACACTTGGCCTGCTTGTCTTTACTCGCTCATGCAAGAGCCTGCCAGGGCAAAAACGGCCCAGGATCCCAATCCTTGACTGCAAATATAAATAAGTTTGGTGAACGTTCTAACCTACTTTCTGACTCACCAGATGTTTGCCATTTCTTTATTCTGGTCGCATATGAATACTGATAAAAATAACATATAGACAGCATTCATCATTAGGAAAAAAAACTAAACATCATAATAAATCAGAGTTTTTATCAACCATTTCAATCTACTGCAAACAAAGTTTGTGGATTTATTAAGGAATACTTTTGTCACTTCACCCATCTAATGTTTGAATATTGAAAGTGTTGTCATCTCAAGGGAAATATTATTTAGGTCACCATGGGATTATACGGGTCCTGTGGCTAATTGTAGCAGCATCAGTAAACAATAAGACTTCAGGACGTCCCGGTGCAACCTATTCTGGGGTCCATTAAATGTAAAATGGCATGTTCAGCATCTCTCAGTGAGTGTGTATTCTTCCACGGCCAGTTGGCTTTGTTAGACATAATGCCACAAGTAATTCTTTCTTAGACCTTTTGTTTGATCTTGGACAAGTGTGTCTCAACGCCCCCCAAGCCATCCCCTCCCGTGCATGTGTGTACTGTGTCGGGAGAGGAGGGGCTCTCAGCTGCCCAATATTAATCTGACAGCCTACCAACACGCGCGCGCACACGCACGCACGCACACACACACACACACACACACGCACGCACACACACGCGCACACTCAGGCGCGCGAACGCACGCACAACTACTACACTTGAATGCAAAATAATGCCCTAATTTGGAGTAATCGGACACTTAACAGTTAACGCAAAACGGTTGTGGTGTTTATACGAGTTATTTCCCCAACCGTAGAAGCCCACCTCAAGTCGAGAAAAAAGTTTCTTTACGTATGGCGTTAACTTTTTTTTTTTAAAAAGACGAAAATCGAAAAGAAACCGTCACTAAAGAGGTGGCGGTGAGTCATACGCGTCTAAAATGATTCCGATCATTGCTTTGTTGGAAAGAGTGTGTGAAGAAGAGGATCATGCGTCCTACCTGATTAGAAAATGTAAGTCGAGGGTTTCTCTCCCGTAGGAACCGTTGCCTTCGGAGCGAGGGACATTTGCAGCGGTCTGTTCTCCACACAGAAGGCGCAAAGTCAGCCTTGAAAAAGTCCCCACTCAAAGACAACTGTCTGAACTTGGCTCAAAACAGGTCCAAAACTGTGTGATGTGCTTTCTTGGATAGTTTGTTTAATTTAAAGTTCCGGGTTAGTTAAGTACCCAGGGTAAAATTTTTCCTTTAGCAAAGGTAACTGATTTTGACATACGAATTCCGGTTACAGCATTTCAAAATAAAGCTAAAACAAAAGCCATTTGGGAATATAAATGAATTGGACGCAATTTCCAGTTTGGACCAGGGTTTTTAATATAAACTATGCAATTTGCATCTATTTGGACTCATTAGGTTAAAAACACACTGGGTTAAAATGGCGATTGACAAAAAAATGTGAGTGTTTTGGAAAAGAAAGACAGGAAGATCTATGGAAAACCAATTTCTGCACTGGTGTGACTGTCCATTTCTTTCCTTAAATCCGACGGACACTAAATGAAAGAATATAGTCAGGACAGCTGGTCACACTTGAGTCTAGAGTAAAATGTTTTAGATCCCATTACCTTAGGAATGTTGTTTGTGTGTTAAATGATGACATGCATGAGAGGATGTGACCCAGCTGCCCCCTGAGATGTTCCTGTAAAAATATTTAACGTCAGGAAGAATCATGCCAGATAACAGTGATAATAATTCACTTAACAACTTTTCTTATTTGAAATAAAGACAGTTAATTTGATGGTTGCAATTAGACATGATCTTATCCTCTCTTCAAAATAATACAATGCCTCGATCTAATTCACACGAAATACTTAGTGTCATTGTGTATTACATTTTACATCTCCAATTTTGAAAACCTCATTCAACACTGAGCAGCAAAACATTACAAAAGAAAATCTACTTTTTGGTACAAGTGTCATCAACGATTCAGAAATGTAGTAACATCAATGGGACACTGTAAAAAATGTCAGAACACCCCAAGATTTCAGTGTTAATTTATTTACATAATATGCAATACAGCTCATGCAGATATCCAAGGCCCAGGAGCCAGAGCTGGTCCGCCACATCATTTTATGTGGCCTGCGAAGGTAAATTATGTACCTTGATTTCTTATGTCAATCACACTTCTAAAATAAATGGAACAAAAGTTGAACAAATATTTCGTTACTGGCTTCTGGTTTAAAAAAATAGTGATCCATCAATTTGTGGTGTACTGTATATGTAATAATACATGGCAATCATACATTTATACAGATGGATAACATTGTTGGTACAGTTACATAAAATTATTTGATAGCAGTGGTTACCTCAAAGGGTTGTGTGACAAAATATGTAAGGCTCATAATTTTTTAAGATGGCCTGTTTCATGAGTTTGTCTTTTTAAATTGATTCTCTGGAACCACAATGCTTTTGCATTGCAATGTCTGATTTTCAATGGTTACATCTTTATATATTACTTTTTTCAGATTCAAGTTATTTTTATGATCAGTTTTTTTTTCTTTCATTAATTAAAAGAGGGGTACCAACAATTTTGGCCATGTCTGTATATGGGTTCACAGTCATAACGGCCCTCCCATAACCTTGATGTAAAAATGAGTCAGACACCTCTGCAAATACAGCTTGCCAGGTGTCCATCTATTCTAAACTAAAAGCTATGGGAACGTACAATTTCGACTCCAACACACAAACTTTACTCATCCAGGCGTGCTCTCCTCACTTCTAAAGTTCAAAGTGATCCTGGTCTATTTGAGGAGTACTCACAAAACAATGTCTGGCTGGTGATCAAGGACTGGCCACAGTGATGTAAAGTGCATTGCGAGAAGATGCTTTGATGGTCTAGCAAGTAGTGGCGATAAATTCCATATATTCTAATTGTAGAAGCGCAAATTACTCACAACAATCCTTTAATATAACAAGCAGTCCCCCCAAAAATGCTATACTATTATGTACAGTGTGTCTGGGGAAATAAAAATACACAAGGGATTTTACATAACAATTGTAGAATGATGACATTTGTGTTAAACAGTAACAATTGACTTCCTCTATGTATGTATACAAAGGTGAAAAAGCCAAAGGGAGCATTTCAGAAAGACTCAAAAACAAATATGTATCCACTGTATGCTTAGCATAAATGAACGGAAAGATGTATCTCACCACCTTTTAAAATGTTTTATAAATGCATGATTTTTACATCCAACTGAACAAAATACATGGCAATTACTAGACAAAGCTGCAAGGCAAATCACAATTTTTTTGTTGAGCAGAGGGGAGTACGTTGGTATTTGCTAAATATCTTATGGTTCATATAAACAGCATTAAAACTTTCAAGCACTCAAGGACTATGAAAATAAAGCACATCAAGTTCATGTACGTTAACTTGAGCTGGATAGTTTAAGACAAAAAAAACCCCAACAACATCCCAATTCTTTAAAAACACTGCAATGTTCAACTATCAAAATGGAAAAACTAATGTTCAAAGAATAAAATTAGTCAAACTTCAACATTTCACTTCTAATTATTTTTGGTCCTTTGCACTTAGAGATTTTTGCACTTTTTGCACTGGCTTTCTTTAGAGATCAGGGAAACGCTGAGAGGAAGAAAAAAAAGACTACTCAATGTTTTTATATATTTGTATGACTTAAGATGTTTACGTTGAGTTTGATGTGCGTATTTGCTAACTATTTCTATGCCTGCACTACAAATGTAGATGGTTAGACAATGTGCTGCTAAGACAAAATATATGCTTTATGTACACAAAGATAGTGCATATATAACCAGCTGCGTTTGGACTGATGCAAGCCATGTGTGAGCAGCTGGTGGTTGATAAAGGCTGCGCTCCGTTACGTTGTCATGACTGGACCTGATAGGAAGATGTTTTGTTTTTTTTCTTTCCTGAAGACACCGGACTTATACAAATGCCACATAATATGCACATAGGCAAAAGCCCTCACACATTCATTTGCAAGAACATACATAGTTGTAACATTTACATACATATAAACAACAATCCAAAAATATATATTTTTTTCTGTTGTGTTATGATTCTTGGAAAAGCTGAAAATAAAAATTTGGGATCTTGCCGGTGGTTTCCATCCCGTGGCTGAAGTGGCGCGACTGAGGTCAGGTTGAGCTCCCCACTCAAAAGGAGTCTGTCAACACCGATCCAGTTTGTATTGTTTCATGCTCACCTTCACAGTCATCGAAGGGAGTTAGGGCGGCATTAACCTCGAGGGGTTCCCCCTCTGTGATGGTTGTCTTTGGGTCAGAGGTTTAAAATGGGAACATCAAAGAGGTCACACAGGCCTTCCGTCTCATCCAGGTTGTATATGTAGTCGTGGTCGCTAGGTGGGGGCGACAGACGCAGGAGGGGCGAGAACACTAAAAGCAGATCAGGAAGAGAAATGTATAAGGCCAAGCCATGCAAGCAAATAATAATAATTTTAAAAATGGACTTCAACGTGGTAACACCAATAAATTGGGCCAATGTGCAGCATTTCTAACAAAAGTTAGTATCAACCATATTATCAGATATTCTGTTGGATTATCCTGTGGTGCAAGTTATTATAAGAGTGATTTTTCCTCTGCTCATAAAAAGGTCGGGGCCGTCAATGTTGAACTGTGTTCAATAGTCATGATCATTCGATGTGTGGCCAACATCTCGTCCAGTGAACCACGGACTCTGATTGCGACGTGAAACAGAATGATAGGCAATCACAGAGCGATGAGACGCTTGTGCTGTTATAGGCCACAAATCGGGCAGCGACTGGTTGTGAGTCTAGTAGTATTCATATACCGTGGTACCAAAGTCATTTCTTCTCAACCACAATATAGATACCAGATAAACAACAGTTAGCCTAGTTTCTATTACTACTAATACTCCTGCTCTTCCTCTTCTTTGTATTTGACCGCAGTACGGACATCTATCTTACGAGGAGAATCACAAATATAGTCGGAGATGTCATGTGATGTGTCTCAAGTAGACAGCGATGTAAGAGCAGTAACAACACATGACCCTCCCCCCCCTCAAAAGATGTGACGTCTCACGTAAACCCCCCAAAATACTGTAAATTAAAATATAATGGTATCAGTGTGTGTATGCCACTTCAGACAATTGTAGTTTGACCAACACATTATGGCAAAAAGAGAGAGTGAGAGAGAGAGAAATTTATGTTTCACACCTTCTGATGACATCAGGTCCTCCAACAAATCTCCGCTCATGATCTCTGCAAAATAGAGATACCGTATGTAAGTGCATTTTTTCCTCAAGGCTCCCTTCGCATTACAACAATTTGTCAGTCATTTATTTCACCTTTTGTCGGATCAAACATTTCCGAAAGCTCTTTGGGAAAGTCCAGCACTGTAGAAATCAACACAAATAAAACAACAATTTTGTCTATATAGCACACAAGTAAAATGGACATTGTTATTCTCGACATGAAGGAATTGAATGCAACACCGAGTACAGTATATGCATGATACATACTGTCCACACACACGACACTGTTTTCAAAAAACACTGAACAAGAAAGTACTGTACTAACTGAAAGTGATCCTATGTCCCTGGAATATGATTAAAACAAGTCCAAAGATGCTGCAACGTGCTTTGATGCAGGTATTTTAAGTATCCACCGATACAATTTTCTCCTTTTCTAACTGAATTGGCAGTTTATAGTTCACACTGACTTGTTGTATTTCAGTTGCGCATCGTAACTCTGCTGACTACGACGTGACTAGATAGGTGTGCTCACGTTCAGATGGGTCTGACTTCATTGGTTCAAACACTGCAGACGCAGATGATGACGCAGATCCATCCAAGGAGGCAGAGGATTGAAGTTGCTGAGGAATGGCGGTGGGAGCATCTGTGGTTGGCTTGAGCGGCGTGGTGCTCGTGACTTCTGAAACAGAGCGGGTCATGTAAGATGACGTGGCAAATAACCGGTAATAGTGACTCTGTGTATCACTCTCAATAAAATGTACTGGCCGAAAGAGACCACAAAGTTCCGGTCGTTTGGGCATCCTTCACTTGTTTATGCAACTGTAGATGTATAATAAATACAGTATTAAAACTGGTATCTTAAACTGTGAAATGTCATTGAATATATGAGGAAAATATCATAAATGGATCCAAATTGAATCGAAATACTTTTTGGCCTCTGTCACAAGTACGGTACAGTTACTCGCACATAGTATGGATGTGATACAAACAATATGATCCACACACCCAACAAAAAAAATCATCAGTTGACAGAATCTGATTGATGTATTAAAAAAAAAATACATCAGACAAATTCAAGACTTTGTTCCAGACCTGTAACTGAGGTGGGCTGGCTAACGGATGATGTTGTGGAACATCCAGTCTTCACAGGTTCTGGAGCTGCTTTCGGAGCCTAGGCGGAGCAATTGAGAAGTGTGAAAAAGTAAATCACGTCGAGGCATATGATTTGCATTTGATTAAAAACACGAGAGAGTTTTGGTATGCTCTTCTCCGCAGTTAATGGACCAAACCAAATGAGACATATAGTAAAGCGGACATCTGGACCTGGGAGGAGGGCGACGGCGCTGGGAGGCTCTGAAGTACGTCATCGGGAGGAGGGACAGGCAAAACAACTGGAGAGGCACTGGACGGGTCCTTGTTGACTAGTAAAACCTCAATGGGGCCAGAAGAGCTTTTCAAACGGATCTGATATTTCTTTTGTCCATTCAAAACCTGTATTTACACATGCGCGGTCAGAAAAAAAAAAATCCACAAGAGCAGAAGGTGGACATCGGGAAATGTGATACGCACAGTACTTACAGATTCTGGTCTGGGCACCTCTAGCTGAGTGCCAATGGGGGCACGTATTGCTAGAAGCGTATCACCTGCAGAAGGACACATCATCAGCGACGGCTCGTGAAACATTTGAAATCATAAGGCTGAGGTGACAGAACAGGACAAATGAGACTGAGTTTCACAGTGGACTTACCTTTGAAAGCTCCACAGAGGTCCTCATGTTTCACATATGCCATAGTATAAAAGTACGTTAAGGGCCAATTGGTCAGAAACAAACATTGTCCGAGTCCAATATTCTAAAGAATGCCATTTCCCAACAAGCGGAATATTTCAGGATGAATCCTCGCCAATCCATTGGAAACAAGTCAGACCTGAGCTGAGCCGTTCCACTTGCTGTGAACCTGAGTGTGTGTACAAGTTGCAACACATTTTTTTTTTTTTTTACAGATTAATAGTAACTAAAAAAGGATATGGACTGTTGTTGGAGTCGTCTGTGACATTCTTGATGCTCTGCTGCACCCAGACTCTCTGCTGGTCCAGCTCATGTTCTCTGACAGCCAGATCATCAAGTTCTGCCTTCAGGTCAATCAGCTTGTCTGCTATCTCTCTTGTATTACAACCTGGGCCAACACCCCTGAAACACAAACACAAATAAATGATCAAAACCAGACAAGCACATTTGTCACTCAATCTTAAATATGTTTATTTGTAAGTATTTATTCTTTTATTTATGATTACTTACTTTACTTTTTTGGGCCCCTTCATGTTGCTTGGATTTGAATCAAATTTATTCTCATTCCTCCTCCGCTGCTTTTGACTTTTTTTCTTTATTCACGTATGCAAGTGTGAATGTACCTAACTAACCTACCGAGCTAACTACTTAATTGTTTGAATAAAAACAGTTGGGTCTCTGGGGTGCCTGCCCATCCATCAAGTGTCACACTAGGAAGTGGCCAAATAGCTGCTAAATTGCTAAGACTGAATAGCCACTCGCATCATTATATGGAATACATCTTTATTTATAATGGCTTCTACATTGTAATAAATGCAATATTCAGTATCATTTGCATGAGACAGTACCACGTCCCTTCTCCAAGACTGTGTGATTTGAAACAGAATGGTACAAGTTCGTGTGTGCTGAGCCTGTAATTCTTCACCCTTTGTGGTTCACACATACATAAGGATGCACAGAAAGATGTAATCTGAGTGGGCATCAGTTATCTTTTAAAACATCAAACCTTGGAGGGTACAACTAAAGAGTGAGTGACTTACTTCCATTGGATACTGTTCTTTGACTTTTTCTCTATCAGGCCAATTCCCTCCAACACATTAGTGATGTCATAGATCCGCCGCTTCTGCCGTACAGCCAATGTGTCCGCTGCCTGACTCACAGAACGGCACATAAAAAGAAAGTGTATTTAAAAACAGTGTGAAATTTAAAATAATTAATACCAGAGCGCGGGTATACTGTTCAAACCAACACGAAGAACTGGTGTTGATCAACTTCCTTCTGAACCAAAGTGTTGTGCCAAGTTTAGTGCAAAATAAAGCCACGGTAACCACAGTGTGTATAGGCATGTGTGCTGATAAGTCGATACTTGCTCTGCTGGCTGCAGGTGCATGCTCATACTGCGCAACCGGCATTTTTGTGTGGTTTGACTGAAAAACTATAGGAAGAGGATAATATCTTGTAACTTATTAAGCACGTAATGTTACTCGAGTCAAATTTAACTCGTAGGGATACAAGGTTATAGTAAAAAGTCTATGCATTTTTTAGACAAACCCCAAATCAATTGAATACGAATGTCGTTTTATGAACCGATCATGCTGCATTGTCCATGTGTAAAGATACACTAGCTCAAAAACAGCGACAAAGGGTGACCCACTTAGTGCACTTGGAAATCTGCAGGGGGCAGCCTGGAAAAGTTGAAAAGGTAATACTCCCAAACTTTGAATTGGGGTGCTTTCGGGAAAAGTTTGCGTTGAAAAGTAGCCCGGATGTTTCCACTTCCGATGCAGCAATCGGGGATTCAAATCAAGACTGTCAGAAAGCTAGGCTATGCTAACAGACAGGCTAGCAAAAAGATCATGAAACCTAACGACAGCAGGCAGCTCCAGATGACATGTGCTAGCTAACAACAAAGACTGCTTTGCATGCTCACAGCTTTCAGATCCAGCACTCCGTCCTTGGCCTCCTGCAGCAAAGTTACAAACTTAGCGGTGAGTAGTCCCAGACTCTTTTCATGCCTGCTCGGTGTCTGTGGCTGCAGCGGGTCCCCCACAGCTCCCAGTTCAACCCGGCTACTGGCCATCTCTAGCTCCATCATCTCTCGGGACCAGCGCCGAAGTCCCCCAGCCTCCCCGACCAAAACCTCAGAAGCGATCCCAGGAACGCACGCTCCGCCACCCTAGTCAACTACGCTGAAGGACAGTGGTGCCCGCGGCATATGAGTGTTTCGCAGTTCTTTCCTGGCCGGGCTTTCTTCAAAAGATTTCAGGAAATCTACCAGTGTAAATTGAGGACGGCAATTCATTGAACGAGCTTTCGGTTGGGAGAGCCGTTGGCCACGCGATGTATGACGGGACTGTTCAACCAGTAGAGGGAGCGTGTTTAAATGTCGAATTATTTTAAACGCGCACAAAAGCACAATAACGGTAACATAAGCAAAATAAAAATGAATTATAGTTTAAAAAGCACAGTAAAATACTAACATTTTTTGATGCTTCAATTTTGTGGATAAAAGATCCATTTAAAAACGATATGTACAGCGCTATTTGTAGATGGACCTTAACTAGCCCAAACTTGAAGAAAACACTTCTGCGCCGGCGCCGGATGCATTGAATCTAGATTTTTTTATTATTTTAATTTATATGTCATATGTTTTTATTTTTCATTATTCTTTCAGTTTCTAAGAAAACCGCGACATAATAGGGATGACTGAAACTTAATTACTGTAAATGTATATTGTACTCCTCCAGTGTTCGGACTTTATTGCATTCGAACTATCTTCAAAAAAAATGTCACAACAAATATGAAAACAGAAAAAACTGATGGCCTAGGTTCAATTTACATAAAAGGTTAAATCTGGACCTGTTTAAAGGTGGTACATATTTATAAGCAATTATTCTGTTGTATGGATGGCAACAGGTGGGTGGATAAATTTTTTTGTACGTTCTTCAGTCTAATGGGATAGCATGTAATTGTTCTGTCTGTCACAATACGTCGCTTGCATGATAGATGTAAAAGATATATTTGTCATTAATATATGGCAATTTTAGGACAAATTAAGTGCAGTTGTATAATTTACCCCGCAGCACGGCAGCACCCCCGAGGTTGGCCGATACTGCTCTGCTCTACTCAACTCAGCTCAACTGAACTGTATTCATAGAGTACTTTAAAACAACCACCGCTGTTTATAAAGTGCTGCACAGGGAGCAAACATAAGTCATACAACAAACAATAAAACATTAAATTAATAACGAATACAGTAGAAAGCACAAAAACAGTAAAACTAAAAATCAAGTCTCATGCTGAGTCAAAAGCCACAGAATAAAAAAAATTTCTAGTTCCCTTTGGCACATTGTCATAGTCACAAATAGTCACTGCACAGTCTAGCCCAGGTTTTCAGTTTGTAGGAGAGGAGGATGAACTACGGTTGCATTAAAACGCGATCTTCAAAAAATAATAGAATAGAAAATGTACATAATTCACTGGAGACACTGGAATAAAATGATAGATGTCATTTTGTACTCGACGTTTTAAAAAAGTTATTTATGGCCACTAGAGGGCAGCCGTGCCCGTCGAAATTAAAGTCCAGGGTCATTTTATTTAAAAGAAAATCATGTATTTAATTAAACCATGTGTCAAAATATAATGCACCCGAATAAATACAAGTAATAAATGAAACACACATTACTTGTCAAATAGGCAGTAGAAATGTAAAACACAAGCTTCACTAGATGACGAAAGTGCGTTTCCTGCTAGACGCTCGTTTCGAAGCTGTCAGCTGACTGGCTCACCAGGAAGCAAAATTTACACGGGTAAATATATGGGGTCTTACTGTTTTTATGTTCACAAAAAAAGAAAACAAGTAAAAGGTTAACCAACGTTGATGCGTATGCCAACTGGCAATGTGAAAGATAATCGCTTTTCTTTCGGCATTCGTTGTACTGTATCAAAAAGAGCTAAATTAAAAGCTAATGTGGAGCTTCTTGTAGAACAAACAGGACAGATCGCATCACTGAAATAGAACTCCATGCAGAACAAATGCATAACATAACTTTTATTAAAACCGGTAATTAACAAATGTCATTATATTTGTATTCATGGTGTTAATGACGTGTTGCAGTGGTCAGTCTTGATGGATTATTTATGGAGAAGTCAATGGCTATTTAGGATCAAGTTAATGCTGTTTATGATATTATTTACCACGTCTTTGCTTTTCTTTCGATAAGCTAATATTGTGTGTGTGAAATGAATGATGATACAGTAGCCCACATTGTATACGTCATATTGAGCGTAATTTCAAGCTAAAAACAACAATCCATTATCAACGCCACTAGATTCGAATTGACACCACATTCATTACATTCATGCGCTGCTGTCCATTTTTTGTTTTTCAGTTGAGACCATGAAGAAAATCAAGGGCAAAGCAAGTAACACGACTGAGAAGGAGTTTGTGTTTGAATTCAAGGCAGGGAAACACAACTGCGTTCTCAAGGTACCTTTGCTGTTACCTGTTCAGGAGAACATCAGCGACCTTCATGGACGTCTGATGCTGCTCCATAAAATACCATGCTATGTAGAAAACGGTAAGTTTCCTAGAAACCAGTTGTGCAGCATTGGTAGGGTCCAAATGTGTTTTTATAGCCACCTGTTCAAGTTATCTATGATGTATGGGTACTATCCACCGCATGCCTTACTTCAGTGCTGGCAGAGTCGGTCGGTTCAGGTCAGTGACGTTATGTACCTGAACGGTTGTCTGACTGGATATGTGCCCTGTGATTTCCTGGCGACCGGTCCGATTAATAGTCAGATTTTTACACAAAAGCAGGTGGGATAATTCCATGTTCCCACCACCCTGAACACAATAGAATAAGGTGTATAGAAAATGGTTCTTGTTCAATCACCCCAGTGCAATTGACATTGATAAATTGCACTGAACAAATACATTAGCACTTTTACCATGTTCATTGTTACATGTAAGAGCCTGAGCAAGAATAATTTAAGGATTTGCTTTCTTCCATGCTGAAAGCAACCAAACAGGCAACACTGACATAATAGTCTTTAACTTGACGTTAATGTCCGTAACAGAAATTTGTAACTGATAACACATGCTACTATTTGATGTCAATCATGTATTTTTGTATGTAACATTTAGATATTGATTTCACACGGTATTTATTGATACATTTACATTTGTTATTTAAATAGTGGATTATTTCCATACTGCAAAAAGTTGTGGAATTAAGGAAACTTTTCATTCTTGGCATTTCTTCATGGAGAATGGCACAGAGCTTTTGCCCACATTCTCCAAACATGCATGCTAGTTTAAATGCAAATTGTCCCTAGGTGTAATTGGTGCGTGGTTGGTTGTCTATGTGTGCCTGCGATTGATTGGCGATCAGATAAGTGTGTACCGAGCCGCTCACCCTGATACAAATGGGGAAGGCTCCAGTTCGCTCACGCCCTGAATGAGGACTAGCATGATAGAAAATGCATGGATGGGTGTTGCTACAGTCTTGACAAGCTTACAACTTGTCAACGTTTTACAAAACACAATTTGACATGATTTGTTTTAGTACTCAAAGCTTCAAATGCTTCTTTGGTAGAACTGAAAGTGTCACTGTCCAACTTCATTGAGAAAGAGACCATTTCGGACTACGACAGAGAGGCAGAACTGGCCCTGCATAGACTCACAATGGGACATGTAGATGTGAATCAGCTCGCCAATGCGTGGACCAGTGCCTATGTAGAGGTGAGGACACAGATCACACCATATACGTTCAGCCTAAAACACCTGGATGTCAAATACAAACCCAATTCAAATGAAGGTGGGACGTAAGGCTGTTGTGCCACTGCCTTGTCCGATTTCTGCCCCTTCATGAACCTGTAGTCAGAGTGTTTTGTCAATTCACACATCATTAAAATCATGGGAAGAGATGCAGTGTTGTAAAGCGTTTTAGCAAACTAATTGATGAGTCCTCATGAGGAAGAAGTCATTACAATACATGAGCCTCTTTGTTGCACTTTGTGTGTCCCTGCTTGATTTCGCTGTAGTGTGTCTATTCTCAGTGACATTTCAGTATTTATAACTAGCACATTGTTTCATAGCATACAGTACAAAAAATGTTCAGGGGTATAAATAGTTTTGCCACCTTGTCAGGCTGCCTCAACTTGAACTTTCAGGCTTCTTGCCTCCTGCGCTTAAACATTTAAGACTAGCTTTTACGGCAGTCATTCAAAAATAACCATGGAGGCCTTCCAGTGGCCATCGTGATTCCTGAGCAAGTATAAATAGAGGACTTCTGATTCTTTTCTATTCATGGATGCGGCATTTCCGTTGCTTGGGTTTTCTTAGTAGATCATTAGGTAAAGCCAAACACTTTTCATGCTTTTCTTTTTTTTTTTAGTCCGTCAATTCAAAGTTGGTACTGCAGAAACAGCTCACCCTCATCCAGTTTAATGACATATTTGTTCCCAAGAAGAACAATAAAAATGCCTTTGTTTTTCTTTTGCTGTAACCATTTTAGACCACGCTAGAGCATGCTCGACCCGAGGAGCCCAGCTGGGATGAGGACTTTGCGGATGTTTACCACGAGTTGATCCATTCGCCTGCCTCGGATACGCTTCTCAACCTGGAGCACAATTACTTTGTCCGTATCTCCGAGCTTATCAGCGAGAGAGATATGGAGCTCAAGAAGATACAAGAGAGGTCAGTGTTTAAGAGTGATGGAGTGCCCAAGTCCTCTCCGTGGACTGTACATTTAAAAATGTAATTTGCTACATTTAGTTGAATGTTTTCTGAAAAGCTAAAAACAGTATACAAATTCCTTAAGACTGTTAACACTTGTATTAAACACTAAACATTTTTTTAGATGAAACACATAAATAAAGGTTGACCTATTTTACTTTTACATCAGTTGCCAACGCAGAATAGTATTTTGTCATTTAAACACAAAAGGCTCTATTTTTTGGTGCCCGCTGCAATGGGTGGAATTTTCTTTTGGTATTTTGCTAGACTAGCGCATGTTCAAGAGGGCGTTTGAGCTATTCTGCACCCTTGTGGGAGGGAACTCAGCCAACCCCCGGCCTATCAAAGCGGCTTCCATCATTCCCTTTAAATTCAGCGGTCTAAAGGACATGTAGGTGCAGGAGATAGCTGCACGCAAAGTACCGTTAAAAGAACTGCAAAATCATCTCCACTTGCGAATGATGTGAAGTTGGCCACCGTGGATGGGCGCAGTCAACACTTTTAGCTTTTTAACCTGTTGATTGGAACATTATTACAACAGTAGACCATTGAATCAGTCACTTGAACATAGTGGGGGGACACACACACAAGACATCTATTTACTAGGTAAAAGCATTTTTTTTGTGGTTTGGATTAAAGTGAGAATTTTCAAAAATTGCACATCCACCCATCTGATTTTATGTTTATTGTTTTTGAAATAGTGCTTATCTTCATTAGTGTCGTGGGTGAGCTGGAGCTTATCTCAGCTGAGTTTGGGTAAGAGGCATGGTACGCCCTGGACTGTTCAACAGTCAATCGCAGGGTACATAGAGACAAACAACCATTCCCAGGCAGGAAGGCCGAGAAGAGATTTTGACCCAGAACCTCAGAACTGTGAGGCCGTCATTCTGCCACTTGGGGTGTGCAACTCCATAAAAGACGATTCAATGCGGTTTTCGATACATGTGATGCAAAATGATTCAAGGACGATTCGATTGGAAAGTTTAACGATTCGGTTCGACTCAGTGGATTACGATTCGATATGGTACGGCTTCAGTTCGAGTTGGGGATGATGCAATTACTTTTTTGTTGTCATTTTACATACATTAGAATGAACCTGCCAGTACTGTAATTGTGCCATTTCCTTCATAGATGTCTCCCTTTAATAAAAGACGATTCAATATTGATCTCAATATATTTGAAAATGGAGCGATTCTTTTCGATTCGATACACTCGCAAATCAAAAAACAATTTTCTGGTTGAAATCGATATTTGTTACACCTGTACAGGGAACCATTGATCTTCCCATTAAAATGCAATGTTTTTCTGGATAAGGTCACATACAAATGAGCCATTTTTGTGTTTTATTTGTCTTTTCATGCTCTGGGGCCTGCCACATAGGCATTCTTTCCATCTGCATACACTCAATAGTGAAGTTCCAGGGCTGCTATTGACTTTAATGAATACATAATTGTATATGGTCCCCATCTCAAAAATAGAGAGAGCAGCAGGTAATGTTTTCCATGTACCGGTACTCTCATCATTGAGTCAAATGCTTTCATTCCCCCCAGACAAGCTGCAGAAATGGATAAAGTGATGCATGAGTTGGGGAATACACTAAGTGACCATGATGTGAATGCAGTAGCGTCCCAACACTTTGATGCACAGCAGGTAACAAAAAAAACACTATACAGGAGCGTACGTAGTGCTAATAGTAATTATGTAATCATGCAATATTAGTCCAAGCCTTTTTAATTCCTCAGTTGCTGTCTCAACAGGTCCTGGAGAACAAGTGGGTCACTGAACTGGAGCAAGTGACATGTATTCAAAAGCAAGAATATCAAGAGTGGGTCATTAAACTACACCAGGACCTGCAGAAATCAAACAGCAGCCAAATTAAGTACGTTTGTACAGTATGTATTTGCGTACAATAGGATACATTTCTTAGACATAATAGACTGCATGTATTTGAACTTGCACGCCATGTTCCCATTTCTAAAATGAGCTGACAAAATTCCTGGGCTGATGCAATTTGCATTTTTAAAAAAATACATATACCATATATACCGGTACATGTTACTGTGTATGTGTCTATAACCTATATACCTCCTCATCTTTTATAAATACTATTGTCGTTAATTTGTATGGTTCCCATCCAGTGAGGAGATTAAGGTACAGTCTAGCCAGCTGTCAGAACCTTCAGATTCTGGAGACCGGATGTTTGAGGAGCAGCCTCAAATGGAAGAAAGCTTCACTATTCATCTAGGTAAGCGCTTGACTTTGAGAAAACATCAACAGGATTTTAATTGGAATTTTGTTTAGATTTAAATTTTAATGTGTCATACTCATTACAATCCCCCAGGGGGAATTTTTTTTTTTTTGCAAACTACGCTGAGAATAAGATATCACACATCCAGGCATTAATGTCGCAATTCTTGAACCGGTGCCTTGTTCAAGGGCAATCGAACAGTTGTCAGAGATCTAACTTCCATGATGTGGTGTTGCCACTCGATGGCTGTTACCTTTCACTCTCACCTGCACCACTGATATGTCATGATGGATATCATAACCAAAAGCATCAAACCAGACATGGCACCTGTGTCACTGAACGCTAAAGGAGAAAGTTGGCGTTGTAAGAAAATTAGCAAATTAAACATGAAATGTATCACTACAGGATAAAGGGTGTCCCCCCCCCCAAAAAATGACATAATTTGCAGGCTAATCATTTCGGCAACTCTTGTTGAAATAAACTTTTTTTGTTGTATTTACTGAACGTTTGGAAACAGATCAATATTTTCTACTTCATGTTTTCTTTGAACTGGTCTATGTGCCTCCTCGACCTGCTAGCATTGATAACCTTAGGCAGAGAATCACTTCCACACTTAATAATGTTACCAGAGACATACTACAGCGTGTTTGGCAAGTGCTGAACTAGCAACTTGACGTGTGCCCTGCCACAGGCGGTGCATTTATTCAACACTTATGGAATCTGTCCCAGAATAAACATGCAATGTTTAAATATGTCAACTCTTTTATTTCATTGAGCTCGACTTTCAAGATATTTTGTAACCTATTTGCTGGACTTGTTTTCATTAGGAGCACAACTGAAGACGATGCATAACCTGCGACTGGTTCGGGCAGATGTGTTGGACTTTTGTAAGCACCGACGTCACGGCAGCAGCGGAGCAAAGCTGCGACGCCTCCAAACGGCACTTTCGCTCTATTCATCTTCACTCTGTGGTCTGGTACTGTTGGTCGACAACAGGGTCAACTCCTACAGTGGCATCAAGAGAGGTTAGATTACAGTAGTAATGAGTTACCTCTGATATACTGTCTGTTGTATAGTTCAGCTCTTGTTCATGTTGGTGCATTATTTAATCGAGCTTCTCTAGTTGAGTAATCTTTCAACTGAAGAACTCAACTCTCAAACTGCTTGTGCTGTATTGAGCCAAAAATAATGGTCCAACTCGTTTGACTTTCAATATCACATTAAAAAGGCTCCTCTCTTTAAATTTAAGACTATTGAGTCGTGTGGGGTTGCGTTTCTGGAAACCATTTCATAAATAATCCTGGTCTAATTTTTTTTAAAGCAAAAATAGTATCATTTAGGCATCATGTAATGACTATTTATTGACCTAGATTTTGCAACGGTGGCCAAGGAGTGCACAGACTTCCACTTTCTCAGCCTGGAGGAGCAGCTGGAAGAGGTGCAGCAGGTGGTGCTCTACGCCAGAGCCCAGCGGAGCAGCAAGCAAAAAGATCAACCCGGTGAGACCTTGAATTGCTTTTTTGTGAAGCCAGTACACGTGTAATCCACCAGATGGATTTCGTATGCTTGGCTAATGACTCGTGCAAAGAATTTGTTTGCGAAAATTGATGAATCTACAAAGCAAGACATTATTTAAATTCTTGACTGACAATAACTTCATCTGGCCTTATGAAGTAATCCCGACAATAAGCGCAGGTACATCCCAAGTGAGAATATCGAGGATACCGTGGTGCCACTTTGGCGTTGAATGCTACATTCCTTCCAACTAAATTTACATACATTTAGCCAATGGAAGCTACTTTACAAGTTTATTTTTGACATCAGCGATCCATTGCCAACTCTTTCAAATTGTGTCAGTCATCCTTAGAGACGGGCGGCCGGGTAGTCCAGTGATTAGCACGTCGACTTCACAGTGCAGAGGTACCGGGTTCGATTCCAGCTCCAACCTCCCTGTGTGGAGTTTGCATGTTCTCCCCGGGCTTGCGTGGGTTTTCTCCGGGTGCTCCGGTTTCCTCCCACATTCCAAAGACATGCATGGTTGGCTGATTGAGCACTCTAAATTGTCCCTAGGTATGAGTGTGGGCGTGGATGGTTGTTCGTCTCTGTGTGCCCTGCGATTGGCTGGCAACCGATTCAGGGTGTCCCCCGCCTACTGCCCGGAGACAGCTGGGATAGGCTCCAGCACCCCCCGCAACCCTAGTGAGGATCAAGCGGTTCAGAAGATGAATGAATGAATGAATCCTTAGAGACCATTCATAGTTTTAATAACAACCTGTCTTTTCAACATCCTGATTGTTGAAATCTATGTCTTGCAGAGCTCCCCAGGAATGGAAGTGATGATAAAAGTAAAAACGTTGAAAGAAATCCATCGAATATCTTGCCAGGTGAAGGTTATTTGACATTATACAGCAATGTAAATTTCCAATCAAATGTTCAGATTACATATGTCTCTTCTTTGCCAAGGTGAATTCTATGTCTCGCGGCACTCCAACCTGTCCGACGTCCATGTCGTCTTCCACCTGTGTGTGGACGACAACGTGCGCTCAGGGAACATCACGGCCAGGGACCCGGCCATCATGGGCCTGAGGAACATTCTGAAGGTCTGCTGCACACATGACGTAACCACCATCACCGTCCCGCTGCTGCTGGTGCATGACATGTCGGAGGTAAATGCAGTTGCATGGACTGAAACCTGAAGACATAACAGTACTGTATATGATTACCTTAACTGGCTATTAACAGCTTCTGCCAACCCGTACAGTACAAAATAAAACATAATATAGCAATTATGAAATCATGTTAAAAAGCAAAGTTTTAACTAGCCTCTGGCTGATGTGATGTCATGCCACAGCATGCCCTATATAATTTCTCCAACTTCATTTTGATTCAATTTTTTTTTTTTTAGTCATAACTACCAGTAAGTCCTTACAACAACGTAAAGTCCCACAAACCAGTTGAGTTATAATTGATGGCTTCTGGTTCCATATCAAATTAGTGCAGTTCAGCAACGATTGCTGCAGACGGTACAGGCCTTTTCTGGTTTGTTGACTTTGATTGAAGTGGTGCGTTTGAATTACAGAGGGCAACACATTTTTGACATAAAGGTGCCTCACCTCTTCTGTTTTGGTTTTAACTTTGAGCGCACTTGAGGAAAAATAACATAGCAGAGGAATGTAGAAGATTGGAAAATTACACTACTACTTTGGAAGAGTGTGGTGAAAACAAAACAACATCAAAGTGTGCTACAATATTTGCATTCTGCTTGCTTGCCTTGTCTATGTGGCCCCTATGATTGGCTGGTAACCAGTTCAGGTTGTACCTTAGCTCTTATCCAAAGCCAGCTGCGATAGCCTCCAGAATGGATGGAAGGGTCTATTGGCTAATGGGGTTGGTTACACTTTAATTTTCCACAATAAATAGCTTATCTGTATTTCAGCAGGTGTACGGTCGCATAGACATTGTTGTTGTGTTTCATTTATTTTTATTCATCACAGTGTGGGCTCAAACTCTGCTGCAAACGCAACTAAAGTATCGTTCTTGCCGTAACCATTGGCTCAGTTTGAGGAAGTGTCACAAACAGACACGCAGCTTTTAGGTTTCACTAATACCTTCTCATTTTTCTCAAGCTATTGTTTCTCTTGCTCTCTCCCGACAGGAAATGACCATTCCATGGTGTTTGAAGAGAGCAGAGCTGGTCTTCAAGTGTGTGAAAGGTACAGTTCTTCAAAATCTGATTGCATCTGTAACATCAAGATGAGTCATTACATGTACGTATTCATTGTTTTTTGTTTCACATTGATAATACTTTTGCGGCAGCCGTGTCCTGAAACATACAGAATGTCACTTTTCCACTCTACCATCCAATGCATCATTGAGAACCAGACAGGCAATCGAAAAACAACATTGTAGGAGAATGATTTGTATTTACTTCTTGCATTGTGGCTCTTGCCCCTGGTAAGGAGACAATTTTTATTCAAGAACAGGACAAGGGTAGCGAGAAAATGGGTCCTTGCATTTAAGATGAGCAAACCACGACAGCAACAGGATAAACCAGTGTTACCGTGTTTGGTTATTGCTGTCACTTCTACTAGTATATCCTCAAAGATTACCGGTACCTCAACCCATGTTGTTGTCCCAGCACTTGACAGCTCATGGAGACCATGACAATGAGTTGACACCACCCATAACTGAGCATGATGACAGGAAAATAGTACCTCATATTACCCGGTTTTGTCAGTGGAAAAGCAAAACAGATTCTTCTTTTTGTGGGTCGGGCTCCTTCTCATTGTAATTTTATTGGCAGGTTTCATGATGGAGATGGCCTCATGGGATGGAGGCATATCGCGCACGGTACAGTTCCTGGTGCCAAGGGTGAGACGCGTGTACATTGTCTTATTTCACAGTTGTGCAGCCTTGTTCTCTGCACTCAATGTGAAAGCATCTGATCACATTATTAGAGTCAGCATGGCTTTCACAGAAAACGCCCGTGCCAGCATTTTCCCTCCCAGTCTTCTAATATTGTCTTGCCCAAGATATTTGGTTATAATGACTGACAGGTCCCAAAATCAAGGTAGAGTGGTGTAAACACAGGAATAATCAGATGACTTGAAATGACACGACCCAAGTGAAAATACAGGCTGGCTTTTACCGGTAATTATTGGCTGCCAGAAAAGCTCTCGCTCTCTGTTAGTTCAACCAAAGTGTATACTGAAGGTGTACACAAGATCACAACAGGCGCACCTGGCTTTGCAGCACCTAACTTTTGAGTGTTTAAAATGCTTGCCATAAATCAGAGATGAGCGAGCCTTACTTTGCCTTGACCCGTGTTTACTCTGTGTGCTAAATGTAAGCTTAGACACTCATCCGCATACATGCGCGATAAGCATCGGGATTTACATGCAGCTGTCATGATTGACATAAATTTACCTTGAAATCCGCTCCCCCGTTGTTATGTCTTAACAACTGAAGAATGTCGCCACAAGGTTCAGATGCTTCTGCATGATGTGGCTTCACATTCTCAAAAACTCATCTGGACGTGGCCGCCTTGTGACACATGACATTTTATTTTCGGCTTTGCAGAATGTTTATACCTATGGGCTGTGTGGTTTGAAAGACAGCTGAGCCTATAGCATGGAGCCGTGTTGACACCGTAAGACTATAAAACCAGCGGCATCAAAAGCTCCCGACTAAATCAGCTTCCTGTCAGCTCCATGCTCAGACAGGATTGGAAATAGCTCCCCCGAAACAACATTGTGCCTTCAAAGAGACTAAATATATGCTGGGAGTTGTGTGTTGTGTGTTGTGTGTTGATATGTGTACCGATCAATACTTAACATTCTCGTTTGACGGGTGCCTTCCAGTTCTGAACATAGATCATTCAGCATACTTTTGACCCCCCCCCCCCCCTCCCCAACCCAAAAAATACTTTGCACGCTTCCTATCACCTCAGCACACATGATGCATTTTGTCTCCTGGCTAATTTTCCATCTTTTTAGCGCTACTACGGAATACCCGTCCCTCATTTCTCATTGGCTGTGTATGTCTTTATGTTGACAGAGTATTTCAGAGGAAATGTTCTTCCAGTTAAGCAACATGCTGCCTCAGATCTTCCGTGTCTCCTCCACTTTAACGCTCACGTCAAAGCCCTGATGGGAACAGATGCACGACCCCTTCAGCACCAGGGATCATATCCATAGCCTTTTTGAAGTTAATGTTTATTTTCTTTTTAATTTTTATTCTTAAATTCTGTGGGGAGGCGGGGTGTGAACTTGAGAAAGCCCTTTTCTCTCCACATGGCGACCTTAAAGCGCTTACAGAGAGGCGAGGATCCTTTAGCAGTTTATTAAGCCTGTTTATTTGTATTCTCTTTAAAGCTGCATATCTTCGCGAAAGACGACTGGGTCCCGCAGCTCGCAAAGCAGCTGCTGCAATTATCATTTCAACCCTCCAGGGTGCAGCGCCGCTGACAGACTTTTATGACATCAGCAACAAACCGGGTGCTCATGTCATGTCCTCAGAGCTGCTATCTGGAGCTTACACCTTTTGTTGGAGCCGCTGCAGAATGCTGCATCGAATGACATGTGAAGTATTATTGTTTCACCTTGCTGGTAGGCACTGTAAATAGCGTTGCATGAGCCATAAAAAAAAATCAAATCAAAGACTGATATTTGCTATGAGTTGGGGAAGTCTTGCTGAAGGCAGCTGTTATGCGTGGATATACTTGTAAATAGGTTAAACCCGCTACCCAATGATACTAAAACAACTGATGGTGTCCTGGCTGCTACAATATGACTAAAGTGACAATAAGTTGTCGCCTATAGAAGAAGAAAGGAATGTACGCCACCAAACTAAAGTTTAGTCTTCAGATGAAGAGACTCGCAGGATTTAACCTCTTTCTTTCTGCATCATCACATTGTTTCTACACAATTTCTTGTTTTAATGTCGTTTGATGAACAGCAGTGACATTTCTTTTCAAACTTGTTGGCACTGTCCAATATATTTGCAAGGCTGTCAGGTCTCACAAGAGCCGACAATAGTTTTTTTGGTTTCATTGTGCAGCGGTCAACCTCTATTTTGCACTTATTTACCATTTAAGTGTATTGTACTGGTAATAAAGGTTTTCTGGTGGCCGTGTTTTCATGCTACATCATTAAGAGTTAAGGTTGCATATGCACACTCAGGAGCAGAGTTTTACATGTTGGTGTATTGTGGCTCTTCTCACCTTGGAATGACCACACAAGTCTGCCAGTTGGATTGATCAAATCAAACAGATCTCATGGTGTTGTGGTTTGTTTCATTCACACCCCGAGGAAGGTTTCCCGCAGAGACAAGTGACGCCAACTCTTTGAATTCCCAAAAGATCATTTGCACTGGTGCAAAGATGAGCAGTATGCAGCTCTTTCATGCTGCATTGCAGTGAGCGTCAGTGAGTTTCGCTCTGCTTAAGTGTGTTTGGTCCCTCCTCTCCACTTCCATGACAGCAGATGGCACTCTTTTTGAATACAAATAGTAAGTTAAAAAGGTTTCCAGTACTGCATTCGTTTTTTCTTATACTAGAGTGCCATTCACACAGATGCCGGTGTTATTGTTTCTATATGTTAAAATACCTGTTGTATTATGAAATACTTTCCTGTACATATACTTTTCACAAAATAACAACATACCTAAAGACTTAACTCTTCTAAATTTCTCAAGCTAACCCTATTACAGTTTCACCTTGTAGATGATTATGATTTATTGTTGTCATGCTCAGCGTGTCAATTGATGTTGATGAGGTAGCCAAAGGCACATCACCTCTCCACTCGTATTAATCCATATCAATCATTGAAATTTCCTTCATGCATTTTTAAGTGGGGTTCTGAACCCTTTGAGTTTGAGTGAAATGTATTCAGTCGGGCAAAATGTTGGCGATCAGTATGTTGGGTGCGTTGATTAAGATAATTTATCATCACCGGAAGAGAATTCAAGCAAACGCTGCATCACATCGTTCATGATCAGGGGTCTCAAGCGTGCGGCCCGCGGGCCAACTGCGGCCCCCAGGATGATAATTTGCGGCCCCCGTCTTAATATGAAAGGTTAATATTAGTGCGGCCCGCAAGATTGATATGAATGACTCTTGTGTGCGGAGCTGAACGAACCAATCACGTGAGGTATTGACCCTATTCCGCCCCGCCCATTTTTTAGAAGAAATCTGAATATGGGGATGTGCTCTACTTCACTGAGGTACGTTAGCTCAGGAGGGGAAACGTATTGAAGAGATTTTTTGAGTTGAGAGCAGAAGTAAAAGACTTCATGGAGATGGACGGGGTGGCTTCTTTTTTAAATTATTTTATTTAATTCATTATTTTGTGTTAAAAATAAAGATATTTGAGAACATTGGAATGATTTATCAGCGCTTTTCTTGTGGAAACCCTGATGCGGCCCAGCCCCACCCAGACTCTGCCTCCAGTGGCCCCCAGGTAAATTGAGTTTGAGACCCCTGTTCATGATTATTTACCACGCTCGGCAGGATGTGAGGAGGACAAGTCCTCACCTCGTGTTACAAGTGTGTCCAGTTTATCACGCTGCCATGTTGAAAACCGATTAAATTGTATGTTTTGCAGAGAGTTCTGCATTCTTAGAATTGGTCTCAGTGGGTTGCAGTGTTGGGTTTCCTTAAACAGAGCATCGAGAATATGTTCTATACACTTGACTAGTCCACGTCTCCCTCTTCTTTCAATGTTGTTTATGTGCGTGAGAAACGAAGACTGAAATGTTTATTTTCCACAAACAGAAACCTTCTATGTAATTAAAGCAGCTACAGGATATAATGTGTTGACAATCAAAAATAACCATGATGCAATTGATATAAAACCATTTGAAACAAGCCTTTATTTCCCTTTGGTAAACCCAGGATTAGGGCGAAGTTGTTCTTCATGTAGTGTAAAATCGTCATCATCGTCGTCGTCATCTCTCTCTCGCGCTCTCTCTCTCTCTTAAATATTAGGTTACACTGGAAATCACAGTCACTTTCGGAAAAAATTGGACCCAGGCTAAGATGACTGCAACCTTTCCATATATTTAACTAGTAAAGCTGAAATGTTAAAATAAATGTTCTTCGGTAGCTAGGCCACAATTAGAACCCACCTTGTACCATTACTTTGAATTGTATTTAGATCGGCAGAGAATGATCATCAACTTATGAAGTGCATCATCAACTTATTTAAGTTGTGTAGCACTGAAAATGAGACAAATTCCAAAACGTTTAAAAAAAAATATTGAATCAATATTTCAAATAAGGCAAAAACCTTAAACCATATTTTAAAATAACTTTACAGAGAGCAAAACTACGAGAGTACATATACTGTACTACAATTCTAGAGCTTCTGCCTGGATGGTTACGAGGTCGATGTATGTTGGATGTTCATTTAGTGATTGAGGTAGCCTCATAGTACTTTGAGTGTCTATTCATAGCTGTAGTCAACAAATATCGTAACAAAAAAATCTAAGTATTTGGACAGCAGGATTATTGGGATTTTACCTTGATGCAACACCAGAATATATTTTAAATCAAAATGGGATCATAGTTTCAGTTTAAAAGAGGTTTCACTGGAAGAGTTTCATCCTTTTTTTTTTTTTTTTTTTGCTGATTACATCCATTTTCTATCAACCCAGTTTTCATAAGATTATCCTGTTCGGGGTCATGGGGCAGTTGGAGCCAGTTGATGTCAGGTGAAAGGCAGACAAGGGACGTAGTTGGCGGGGAACACAGAGTAACATGTCTCCCAACTTTCTGAGCCTGTGCCCTTTGCTGAAGTCGTATTGTGGTTATACAATCTGTTTGGGGGCCAGGAATGGGGGAATTATTGGCCCTAGTATCACTTGTTGAGGTTTAGGTCAACTTCACAGGAGTTTCGGATGAGATTTTAAGTCTGAGTCCGGCACCCTTAATTTTGGGAATGACTGGTGTTGTGTTCGATTCAAAACATGTCAGGAGATAAGCAAAAACGTTGATCGGATTTCCCAAGTCCAAACTAATGATCGGCACAAACTATTTGTCTGTTTTTTGGAGACGAAGGACTACATCGGGAAGTATTCACATTAGAGTGGCTGAAATCAGAGGATTTGGGCTTGTCAAAATAATATTTAGAAAGGTTCAAAACCCCTTCACTGCCTTTACTATATGCTTGCTGGCAAGTGTGATGTTTTTCTGAATTTTTGTGTTCATTGCCACCACTGGGCATTTAATTATTTGGCTTTGCGACACATTTAGTTTTTGGGACAATTGCAATAAATGTCAGTAATGCCTATCGTTTTATTTATTGCATCACTGACGGACGGCTCTTAATGTTTTCAATATAAAATTACGGAGAACCACGACCCACTGGAGCAACAATTGTTTACATATTGAATATTTATTAATATTTAATGAGAAAACAGCTTGTTCAAACTCACAGCCATTTCTTACCAATAAAAATCGTTTAAAAATGGGTCAGCCTCCTCATTTCAAACTAAATTATCATGAAAACCCCCCAAAAAGGACACCAAAGATGTGTTTTCAATGTTGGATGGGACCTTTAACAAGACAATGGTTTGGATTATTTTGTTTCTCTGAATCTGTTGCGTTATTGCCACTGCTCCCTTGATTCAGATTCTCTGTGTTGCTTTTGTCCCTGACTTCAGTCTTCTTCCCCTTCCGGCTTGTCCCTTTTCAGGGGTTGCCACGGCGAGTCATTAATTTCCATCTTTCCCTGTTCTCTGCATCCTCTACTCTGACTCCAACTACCTGCATGTCTTCCCTCACGGCCTCCATGAATTGTCCCTGACTTCAGTGAATCCATTAAATAATCAATGAAAGATGAATCAATCAACCTCAATTGACTTTACTGTAGATCTTTTTTATGTCACATAGGCATCGTTCGAAACTGAAAAAAAAGAGCATTTTTCTTATAGAGTGACGAGTAGAATGGTGTTTTCAAACGTAGGGAGTACAATTAAAATGTTTTTAGATAAATAATGCTTTCGAGTAAAGTACACTACAGACACCTTGGGAAAAAAATACTAAATACTAAATAATAAATAGTATGAGTATAATACTCATGCTGGCAAGTATAAAACTCACACTCATACACCCCAAGGTACTTGGGGTGTATGAGTGTGAGTTTAGGCCTAAACTTTTTTATGAGTTTAGGCCTAAATTCTGTTCGGTTCCTCCACTTCAGAAAGCCACTACGTTATTTTCTTCGAGATGTAAACTTCAAAATGAAAGAGTTTTCGTCATCGTGACTTTCCAGCTCATTGACTTTGATTTATTTTGAAAGCAAAGAGCGGAAGTTGTACCGTTCTCCCTCTCATCGCTTTGAATGTGCTTGTCAGTCACAGCTGGCTAGTTGGCTGTCCTCGAGTTAAGCAACATCGGTGTGTGAGCTGGGAAAGAGCAAGTCGCTGCAGGGATTTATCGGAGCCGAGCCGAGCGTCAGTAAAGGTGAGGGTTACGTTTTCTAACCTCCCCTCATTCATTTTACCTTCGATTCGCAATCGCTGTGATTGTTTTCGCTTTTTATTGTACGCTGCGCCCTTCTCACAATTGACGCTCGTATAAACGAAGCGCTGCTAAGTTGGATGAAACTTATTCATTGTACGCGGCTGTCGGACGACGTCTAACCGCGATGAAACCTGGCAAAAGTGCGAGTTTAAATTTCTAATTTGGCATCAACTCGCGTTACGTAGTACGCGCCCGAAAACGACGCCACGAGATTTGATTAGCGTTGGTGTGTTTTTACCGCGTAGTAAATAGAGGGGACGTTTTAAGGTTTGAAGCTACGGAAGAAAGGTGTCATGCATCGGTTAGCCTCGGTCCAGCGGCGTGGTGCTTTTTGGACCCCCCCCCCCCCCCCCCCCCCCCAAGTCCCCCAACAGCCTGCGTCAGTGCGACTGGCGCTCATCCACGCACTATTTTGATCACACTAAGTGTATTATAGTGCCGTTATCTCTGCCCACAAGTGCTTATGTGGCGGCAAGCTCTTTGTTTAAGTTGTGCGTAACATTTGACGCCGTGTTAATCAGAGCTCTGCTGTTGTAAATGAAAACACGAGTGGAGGAAGGGACGGATGGAGTTTTGGTCCGCGACTGGAAAGTCGCTCCTGTTTTTGCAACCTGTGATGCTTACAATCGCAATGTTTTATCTATAGGAAAGGCGATTGCTCAATCAACGCTCTTGCAACATTTCCAAGAAGTTGTGATTTACACCCGTTTTCGTCACTTACGAAATATGGCCTCTGAATTAGGGTGATGCATCCGTGTTGTGGCCGATATGCATTCACCAACGATTCGACACATGAGTTACTTTTGCAGCAATTGCGATGCCCCCCCCCCCGCGCCCCCCCATCAAGATGCAGTGTGATTCCGCTCAATTCGATCCAACACAACGGAATTCGATTCAATTCCAGTTGATACTACAATACAAAATAAATGGTGCGATGCGATTTAATGAGGTATTTTTTTTCAACCACAAAATATATTTTTTTCCCAAAATATTTTTTCAGTTAACAGTACCTTTGTAAACATCTGACTCACAGTTGTGATGATTTCAGCTTTTTACAACTGCTTGAAAAATTGATAACATATGTCTCATTGGTGTTTCTGGAAACAAACACTACCCCCCCCCACATAATAATAACAGTAATAATAGTAAATAAAAGTAAGTGATACAACTTGGCTACGTCTTTGTCTTTCTGTCTGAGAAATGAGGTTGCCAATATCAATATACTGTGGAGACATGATGACCTGTGATCAAGTATTAACTGTAGAGTGATGTATTTGAATTAGACTAATTTCCTGTTCGTCTTGTATACTAATCAGAGTGGGGTTTTTTTCTTTACAGTAATCACCAAAAAATGGGTGAGTTATTCCTTTGCTGATTTAATGCCCAGGTTGAAAGTTTGCAACTACACACGCATTTACAGGGATTCATCACACAGTAGAGAATTGACTCCTAAAGCCATCATTCATAAATAAACATTTTCCTTAAATTAAACCTTAAACCAGTCTTGCGTTGTCACCTTTCCATTTAGAATCAGCACTACCTTGAGAAGTAAAAAGGTTCAAATGTGGTAACCTGTGACAAAGGGACATTTATTGTGATCGTGATTTGCACTGCCATTAACAAAGACCTCTTCCCACTCTTTTCCACTCTCCATGGGCCACTCAAGTGGGTTATTTTACTCGAGCCGGCAATATGAACTCTTCTTTATTGTCCTCTTTGGCCCATATGGTGAACTCGCATCAGCCTCCTACTATTTCTGAATAGTAAATACCTTTAGTGAAGCGATCAGAACCAACTCTGATCGCTTCACAAAATCAAACTGAGCTCTCTGGTGGTAATGGCAGAACCATCATGAACCATAAACAAACTGTGCACGCAATTCTGTAACATTTTTAACCACCATGCAAATAGATAAGATTTATTACAAAAAGCTGTCTATACAATAAAACAACTCACAACTTGATGCTTGGTTGCTAAAGGCAATCTGGTTTGGGGGGGGGCGTCTTTTATTTTTAATTTTTTAATTTAACATTCTTTACGTCGTACAAGTGGAAGAAGAATTTTACTGTTTCATTCAAAACATCAATATTAATAGCATGACTGTGTGGTGTACATTCTATTCTTACTTTTGCTCTATTGTCCCATAATGAGTAGCATGTATACCATATTTGTCAGTTGTCTGGTGGTGTCACAAACAAACAAATAAATAAATAAATAAAATAAATAATACGCAAAACACACCTGTGGAGTTAATACGAGAAATGCTAATGCTCGACCAGCTGGCTGTATTCTCTTAGGGCTCAAATATAACCCCTCCCCCGAGCCCAAAGCAAGTACTGGGATAATCTCGCTCTGTAGAGGACACCAAGCTACTTAAGCAGACTGAAGGTTTAGCAGTTTTAATCACTTCTAGGTTCTTAACCAAATTGTGAGGAGGAGGGTTTGTTGTGCTTTCCACATGGAACTGTATTCTCAATAAAAAAACCTTTGCAAATGGTTTCAAAAAATCAGGAAGAACCTGTACTGTAGCATCATTTCATATTGGGCCTCTACAGCAGGATTTTTTTAGGGATGTTCCATACCACCCTCTGACAAAGTTACTCAATTCTTGAGTACTTACAGATACCAAGTAACCAATACCATAAGAACTTTTGATACATAAAATCTCAAATAAACGATGAGGGATCATTTTAAAGAAAGACATTTTGTTTCATACAAAAATCCGAGCAGTCACTCAACAATAGAAAGTTATAAAATAAAACACTCTTTCTGAATATAGGACTCATTTGTAATACTCTGATTAACGATATTCGGAGGAACAATACCATTCAAATTATATTGCAATAAAACTTGTTTTAAAGGAATGTGTGCAATAGGGCCCAACGATTGATCATTTTGGCGGCCAAATCACAATTCCAGACAACGGGATCATGTGATGGTCAAAGCTTTGTTTTTTGGGAGCTCTCCTGACAGACAACAGTCGGTTGTATCAACGATCTCGCACACAAACGGCTTCTCCTTCCCACCATGCTCACCAATCAGAAATGGCATGCTACTCGTGACAGGACATGCACACCAATTAGCTCCGAGGTGCTGTTCGCGAACTGTGGGGGGCGGGGGGGGAATACTACACGCGGCACAGAGGCTACAAGCTGCATTTGCTAGCTAAACATTATCCTCCTGTGTGCAGGTCCTCTTCTCTAAGTACGTAACTAAGGTAAGGTAATATTGTGTCGCCAACCACCAGCAAAAGTGCTTCCGTGTACAGTTCACATTTCACAGAGGTCTGGCTGGAACCCCGTTCAAACGGAGTGCAACCAGCTGTGAACTGCAAATTAACAGGTTCATCATTCAATGTCTACAGTGAGAATAATAGCGTAGCCAACAGCAATGCAGTAAGTACATACCCCCCAAACCCGGAAATATATCAGTTAACTAACCAGGATGGGGCTCTCATAAGGTTAAAAGTATTTTATTTAATATATTAAATATTTAATCAATATACTTCATTTAATTTTTTTACAGTTACATTTGTATCGCGATAGGTACAATTACTGCAAGGCATACAATTTACCCCATGACATGAATGTTAGGCCATATTGTTCAAGTCTCATTTTGAAGCAAAAATATGAAACAAAAAAACAATTTACGTATGATGATACATCGATGTACAACGAGCATATAAATTAGTGTCGACGTTTTTGAATCAAAAACAAAATCTATTTTATATATAGTATTCCTCGTAATGACATTTTCATACTATAAGAAACAGAGAAGAGTAGGTTCTTGCTTTATTGGAACAGGTAAAAGGAAGGATTTTTCAACTTGCTGCATTGTGACTAATGTGCAATTTTCAGTCGGTAGCATGTCACTGAAAGGGAATCTAAACTATGTACCCACCGAGGCGTTTCATCAGTCATGCAGCCTCCTTTGCAAAGTACAATCTTTTAACTGTTTTCCTGAGATAACTGCCCGTTTATTTTAACAAGGCAAAGCCACACTTTAGATGGGCGCACATACAGCATGGCACACGCACTCCTCCACTCATCCATCGTGTGTGTGTGCGCAATCCTTCTCCATGGTGTTTGGCGTGATGAAAACACACTTTTGTACTCCAAATTACATGGTTGAATTGCGGTGATCAGAACTTATTCAACATCAGATTTTCTTGGCCTTCAGAGATCGGCGGCCGGTAGTCGGCAGCCGCTATTCAGGACGTTGAAATATGGCTGGCATTGGTCCAAATCCAATACCGAGTTTCATTACTCGCTCATCCTTGAGTATTTATGCATGCGTTTGCTCAAGTGGAAGGAGGGTGGAGGTGTGAGTCCTTTTGAATCCTTGGCTTTTTGAGCTCATCAAACCATCATGAAATTGGAAATGTGGTTTCCTGTTGCCGGCTTACAAGTTCATCAAAGTTATGTCCGACCGGCAAGAAGGTAAAGTACAGGAGGAGGCCATCATGAGCTCTGTCTTGGTCAAAGTTTTGTCTGCTCCGGTTGCTCTGGCATCACGGGTAGCCATGAACATTTACAGGCATGTGATCTCTCCAAGACTTTTTAGTTCACACGGTAGATACCAGAGATACTTGTTTTTGTGGGAACGCACTCTTCCCCTCTCTGCCCCAGAATGTAATGACAAATCAAGCCGCAATGCTGCACAACATGTTCAGATATTCTAGTAATGCTGTCGACTAATTGGTTGACATGTCTTTCCCTCGTTTGCTGCGTTCAGTTGCACCTTGTTATAAAGAAGAGGGAATTATTTGGTCAAAATACCGTTGCCATTGTAAAGCCCTTGCCAACTGTGCTGTGCGGTTTCAAGTCACGAATGATGATGCGTTTGGTTAAACAGTTAATTCTTTCAGGTTTGATATGAAAGGGCTTTTGTGTGACTTGCGAGATCTTGTTCTTCTCAGGTGTCAGATGAATTCCATATTGTGCGACCGTGGGGGAGCTGCGCTCAAAACGTTCTACTTCTACAAAATCAATGTTGGCTTTCTCAGCTATCTCACTGTCAAATTTGCAAAGCTGCTTGTTGTCTTCTATCATAAGCTCTTTAAATGGGAAAATCAATGTCATCAATTTGATTGCTTATGAAGCAAATCAAATTGAGCTGAGCTAATAATTGCACGAGTTGTGAGATCATTTGTTTCAACTGGAGGGGGAGTAGTTACCATGAATCAAAAGCAAAACACCACCTGGAAAATTTGCTCTCATGCACTTATTATGAGGCCACCCACCAAACTCTCGACCAGCGTGGGCAAGGGATGAATATTTAGCAGTTTCTTTTGTCCTCAATCTTTCTTTGACGAGAAGCAGAGGAGCACAAATGGTGTCTCCTTGCAAGCTGCAAGGTCAAAGTCCAAACAGCCTCCCTGTAATAGTGTCCTACAGCCCAGCTGGACCAAAGAGAAAGACCTCGTACATATTTCGCTAATGGGCCGAAGCGCAAAGAATTAATGTCAGCAACCTCACCAAGAAGGAATTTCACCTTTGTGAAATTGTTGCTCAGCTTTTTCTTTGTTTTTGACATGGTGACCATTTACTCACCGTTGCACATAATTGTAGCCTCTCGCACCCAATAGCAAAATAAATGCTACTTGTATGAGTTACTTTTTAACATTTTTGAATAAAACTTGTTTTCTTTATGAAGGTGTGATTTGCTTTAATTAGGTTTTCTCCTTGGACTGCAGCCAAGTTAAATTGGTGCGAGAGTGAGGAGACATCCACTTTGAATGTCTAGACCTTTTTCGAGGTACCGAACCCAACTAGTTAATATGGACATTCACTGAACCCTTGATGAGTGAAAAAAAAACAAAACACATTTATTAAAACCAGAAAAAAGTAAATAACATTTCAAGAGATAACTATGTCATGTGATCATCTGCAGCCAGTGATGGCCAAACGGGCATGTCATAACTAATTAACATGTTGAGTTGCGTGTGTCTCCCCCTGAGACTGACTCACCGAGCCCCTTGGATTCGAACCCAGGTTAAGAACCACTGGTCTAGACCAGGGATCAGCAACCCAAAATGTTGAAAGAGCCATATAGGACAAAAAAACCCCAAATATGTTTAGAGCCGCAAAAAAATCAAAGCCTTCTATAAAACTTAGAATGAAGGAAACACATGCTGTATGTATGTAGGAGACTGGAGCCGCGTGTTGCCGACCCCCGGTCTGGACAGATTAAAGACATGGGGAAAAATGCCTCCTTTAATCTTTACCTTGAATAAAGGCCTCCTTGTTACCGATATTGCTGGAGTATGAAATTGATCAACGAATCATTCATTTCATTGAGTACAATTAAAAGTTGTAGAAGGAAATTAAGAGTGCTTCAACTAACATTTCGTTTTTTAAACTGTAGTTTCCCTATATGAACACTTTGTGGCACCCACGTAACCTTGAACAAGAAGAAATCTGACACGACGCGATCTCACGTTGCTGTGCTACACCGCAAATAGGTGAATAAATAAAGAAATATAAAACGGACTGTTGAGATTACGGCAGCGATTATACTTGAATGTCAAAAAGTCCAGACAAGTCTCGACAGTAATCGCCAGACATGATCAAACTCTTCGCAGCTATTGAAGCTTGTTAACTGTTTAGCTGAGCGCAACGAATCGAGATGCTAAGGCTACCCCTTGATGACACACACAGAAGGCAAAGCAAATGCATGTGCATTGAAGATCAGCCATAACTTGCTCAATTCTCAAAAAACTGAGACCCCGGAATGTTGAGCAACTGAAGTTGGACATCATGCACAAATGGGAAAGAATTCTACCTTAGTTTCAACAAACAGTGTCTTCAATTCCCAAACACTGAAGTTTTTTTTTCTCAAAGGAAAAGTGATGTAGCACAGTTGGTAAACATGTCCCTGTCCCAGCATTTTTTGAAAAGTGTTGCAGCCATTTATTTGGCCAGAATTATTGATACCTTGCTGATTTGTACCATTACAGTATTTGGTGTGGAATTACTGTAAATTGTTATACTGTAGTTGGGGAGCAAACTATCTCAAAGTTAAAATAATGCGACGCATAAATAATTTTTTCATATCTCATTTTCCTCTAGATTGCTTTAATATTATGTAATAACTAATGTGCTTTGTTTCACTCCTACCCTGCCCTCCTTCACTAATTCCAGTCACTGACACCACTTAGCTCTGCCCACATGGTTCAAGTGTAGAGGAAGCTGCATGGTATTGAAAGAAAAACAGCCTCCGGTCCAGCTCTCTTCATGTGAAAGGTGCCGAACAGATGGCCGACGAACCTATCACTTTTCTGTAATCCCCCATCAATGAGAAGCGCTGCTTGAACGCACCAGGCGCAGTTTAGGTCCAGATGAAGGAAGTATAGGCCCTGGAGTAGGGATAACACTGGCTCACCCCGAGACATTTTTCCATAGTGATAAGGACTCGGCCAGATGCCCGCACACTGCACAGCATAATCACTCTCCTGGCCTGTTGCTGCCGGATACACAAATTTGTGTGGAAGGGCATCCAAAAGAGAGGTGCCTCTTTTTGCAACTAAAAACTTGGAGGAAAGTACCAGTAAAGGGGACAACGGGGAAGTTTCAAACTTTCTGTGGTCTTGTTTTATAGAGTGGTTCTGTGGTGAACGCTGCATATTGCAAGGGTTCTTTTTCATGTCGCGGCCCGAAAATGGATGCTATTGAATGTAAGAGGGGAGACCTATGATATGTGAGCTGTCTTTTGAACTGTGAAAGGATCAAGCTCATGATCTCAGTAAGTGTGTATGGGGCTACTTTGAAGCCTGGTACCGTTGTAGAGTCATAGTATTTTACGTGTGGAAAACTGAGGGGTGCGTACACACAGGGCCACGATCAAATTAGTGTTGCACGATTCGCATGCTTTTTTCTGCAGCCGTTTTGGCAGCGCGATGTGTCATACACGCCTGATTCACAGGGTGCGTAATTAAAATGGAAGGAAGGCAAGATTTGAATTGATTGCGTTTTTTGTTTTCTGGCAGGCGCTTTTTGTCTGGTCGAATTGATGCTTGATATTTCATGTTCTCCCCGAAGACTGAGCTTGGCACTCTGCTTTTTACATTGATCAAATCGGCAGATTAAAATGTATTTGTCCTTCCTAGCGTAATTATGAAATTAGCAAATTAAGAAGAAAAGAATAGGGACAAAATGAAGCATTCCAACATTTCAGAATTTACAGTAACAAAGCCCTGTTGATAATTTATGGCTTTTTTTTTTTTTGCCAGGTTGTTGTGTTGAACCCTGAAGGAACATGGGATCATTCCTGCCACGTGTTACAGTTTATATCGACGTGCACACGAACACCCCGCCCTTGTCGCATTTTGTCATATTTGATCATGTGACTTTTCTGCAGACCTTACAAGAATTGCTACTTAACATGATCCAAGCTAATGCCAATGTATGCTCGCTGTTTTTTTAAGCATCTGCGTCACGTGTTTACTTAAAGGTTAGTTTGTTGTGGAAGCACATGATGAGTGATTGATTCCTCCAATGCAGTCATTGGTGTTTAGTATAATGCGGTTGACATTTCAACTTAAAATGGCTCTTTGCTGTCATGCTTTAAGAAGCCGCCCTTTTGCTCTATTTCTGGCCGGAGTTTCTCGTTTTTATCAAAACAGAGAGCAGTGCGTCATAGCTTATAGTGGGTAGCGTTGCGTTTGGCATTTTCTGGAGAACACATGTTTGTGGAACCATGGAATTTAAACTTGTTTTTTTGGAATGCGGAATGTGCATGTGTTTGAGCCGGAACATGTAATTAAAAATCAGAAGTATGCTAACAATACAAACCTCACCACGCAAGGGAAAACAAACTAAAGTCCATATGTCTTACTGGTTCTTGGTGACACATATGATGTCGACATGAACTAGAGACAGTCCTAATACAAAAACGGTAGAATAATAGCGCTAACTTCACTAGCCTGTGTGCCAATCTGGCTATTTTAACACTTCACGAAAGAGAGATGAGGCTATCCTTTTGTGAATGCTCTTGTTTCCATCTGTTGTATTCGGCAGTGCTGCCGTGACAAATAGTGCCGTAGTGAGGATGGGGCCCAACTTTGGATGTTAGATGGATTTCTTGTTCTCCTTCAGGCCACAAACTAGTTGCGACTCATTTGACTCAGTTGCTGAAAGATGATTCAGCAGTCGGTTGCAGCCAAATGTTAGAATCCTCAACAATCAATTAACCCTGTAATTGCTTACGTCCATCTGTTCTCATAGCATTGAATGGCTTGCCAGGCTCGTGCTCTCCCTCCTAGGCTTGCACGAACTGATGACGACTCCGCTGATGTGAGGCTAAACATCGAAGACATCCAGAACAGTTCTGTTTGGGGAGCGATTCAATGCCTTGAGAATGGATGAGGCGTAGAAAAAAAAGTAGTGTGTTTCCAGTAACCCGACCGACCGAGAATTTATACCTCGAAAAAAAACTTTGCGGTCGTCATTTTTTTCCAAACCTTTTACATTTTTGTGTAATAATAATAATAATAATAATAATAATACATTTCATTTCATAAGCGCCTTTCAAAACACTCAAGGACGCTTTACAATCAAAACAAGAACAATAAAACCCGTGGAGATGTCCTGGAGGTGAGAGAGAGAGAGAGACTCCTCCGGGTTGAGTGACCGCTGGCGCGTTTGGCTGCCGCTGCTCAACCCGTATTGTTTTGTATTGTTTTGTGTTTTTTGTTATTGTAAAGTGTCCTTGGGTGTCTTGAAAGGCGCTTATAAATAAAGAGTATTATTATTAAAACCACAGACAAAATAATAAATAATAAAAGGAAAGATGAATTTAGAGCGTTTACATCGGTGCAAACTCTCGCGATATTCGTCGGCTAGCCCAACGGCTTCAATAAAGGTCTCAAAGGATTCCAACCAGCGGGGCCACGGGACAGGCGGCTCGCCAGGCAGGGCGAGGAACGGAGGAAGAGGCGAGAGTGGAAGCTCCATCTTCGTTGCCATTGTTGTGTTTAATAAAACGCGGGGAGTCTGGCTCTGTGCTCACTGCCGTTTATTGTCAGTAGTGTAGTTACCTTTTCATATGAACACTTATACGGCCGTGACGTCACGCCGTCGTAAACTGACCCTGTGGCTGTGGTTATAACATGCCACAAATAATAATAATAATACATTTCATTTATAAGTGCCTTTCAAAACACTCGCACCATAATCTTAAGAAAATAGCATCCAATCGAAAAGATTCAGCGAACTATTTGACGAACACCACGGGCCGTCTAGGACGTGGGACGCAGAGGTAACGAGATGGCTGTAACACCCAGCCAGGGGGTACCCAACTCTCTTGCCGCCTTTGGCGGCGAGCTGGGGTTTCAATAATAGTAAAAATGTCTCCTTCTTTTATGTTTTATGGGTATTTTGTTTACATTTTTGATGGGGGGCAAAAAAAACAATTAAAAAAAAAAACGTTGGCCGACCTACCGACCCTATGCTGAAATTTCATGTTACCGGAAACACACTACTTATTTTTCTACGCCTGAGGATATTCACGGGCATCTTAGGTTATTGTTGGAATCTCTTATTTATTGCAGATCGAAATGGTTTCACACTGTACGTATCACCCAAACTAGCAAAAATGTAATCGTTTTCTCTTCCTAGTTCACTGCGCCATGACATTAGCATATGTTCAAGACAAACATTTCTCCTTGGGGTCGGGTAATCCTCCAGTGATGAGAAAATCAGCTTTTTGTAATTTGTTTTCCCCTAACCAAGGACATTAGTCGGTATGCACTTGTTACAAATTTGTAACATTTATCAGCCAGTGTTTGTCTTGCAAGGCAAAGAGGTGATGATCAACCTTTATCTAAAGTGGGATTTTCTGAATTCCTTCAATTCTAAGGAAGCCACCCCCGCTGCAGTTCCTCACCCGCACTCCGTCTTCACATTGATCGGCCACTTGACTCCATTAATGGAGATTCCTTAAAGCTGATCCTATTGTAACAATATTATTCCCACCCCGCCTCCTCCCTTTCAGAGTTCTCTGTGCTCCACATTTTCCTTCCTTGTTCATTTTATAAAATTAGAAGCCTTTCTAGAAGGGGCTACTCTTTGCTAATGGTTACTGGCATGGAGTAGACCCAAGGTAGAGGCATAGCAATCTGTTCGAGGTGGAGTTTTTGTGTGCTTTGTATATATGCATATCAACCTGTCTCCTCAAATATGCTTAGTGCTGTTGAACCATGAATAATAATAATAATACATTTTATTTATAAGCGCCTTTCAAGACACAGTAGGTTAGGTAAGGTGAAATAGGTTTTCCACAGAAAAGTGATCATTCAAGAGTATGACCTTATCCAAGACTCAGCTGGAAAGGGACGTAGTGAGAGAGTTGAGGAGATATACTCATGCCATGGCTGGCGGTTTAGCATTATACTTAGTCAGCTAGCACATTACAAAACTAATAGAGCATGCAAGCTAGTGAAAAGAGTAGTGTGAGGTATGGCCTTTGGGTGGGGTTGTTATATTATACTTCTTTGTCATGGGCTCTTTTCACAAAACACAGGTGACTCCGATGTCTCACTTTCACTTGAGCTGCAAGCGTGGTTTTGTATTTGCACACCAAATGTCAGGGTTGGGCATTGGGGAACGATAGTTTTTGCTGCAAATAAAAACAGAACGTATTGTTCTTTTGGGATTTTTGCAATTCCCACCTTGCAGGCTTAGGGAGGGAAGGAGTGAGGAAGAGTGACAAATGGGAGGGATGGAGAAAAAGGAGGTGATTCAGTAGAGGAGGGAACAGTCGATGTAGACCGAAGCAGGATAAAGAAAGATCGTCAGACAGTGGAGCCAGAAGCTAAACACCTTGGCCAGGACTGCTCTCTGATTCTCTATGGAGAGGATTATCCATTAACAGCGGTATGTATCATTTCTTCCTTGAGCCCATGAGTGATGAGTATCATTTTTCACAATAGTTCATTACATTATGGTTTACGATCTGTTTCCATAAAATCCCCTGTAATTCAAACATGTATTTCATGGCTGCTTTGCTTTGAAAGGATATCCTCATACATATCCATATATAGCAAAAACAAATGTTATACTATGTCAAACCCTTCTCATATAAATCAACTTTTTTTTTTAAACGTACCCGAACTGTATAACTACTAACTATTCACATTGTTGCTCCAACCAAATTAGATGATGTACTTCATTTATCCGTTGAGGAAAAATAAATGACCGCAACTGCTTTATTGACTCATGTAAATGGACCCGATCGTGGTTGAATGAAAACTCATTAACTCTTTAATCAACTCCCAACAGTCCTCTCCATTCACAACCACCCTCGTATGCAACATTATGCAGGGAGCCAGGTTAACAGCCTGATTCATTCACAATAGGTTCCACGGCTCCAGCTGTGCGGCACATTGTTGTATTATTTGCATGGGCCAGCACAATAACTGACAACTCCCTAAAATGTTGCTGGCCTCAGTCAAAGGTGAGCAGGCTCACAGATATTAGATCACCACAAGTTGGTGAAGGTTGCATTCCGCACCAGATAAGTGCATGCTTTAAGGTGGTTTTCTCCAGGCTTGGGGGTGACTCAAAAAAATCAATTTTTGTTTAAAAAAATTGATTAGTAATGTAATCCAAGTAGCATAGTACCCAAGTAAACTAAATTGATTACTTTTACTTACTTTTTGGATGACTCCAATGCCATATATAAAAAAAAATAATAATAATTTTGCTACAAGCGTCGCTATTTTATCCACTGGTAATTCTGAAATTGTAAATATAGCTATGTAATGTTCTAAAATGAAATATATGTGTAGCATATCTACTTGACATAAGCACATGGCTGTGTCTCGTAAGACGGAAGTGGATTTGCCGTGTGTGCTGTCTACTGAGAGAGAGAGAGAGAGAGAGAGAGAGAGAGAGAGAGAGAGAGAGAGAGAGAGAGAGAGAGAGAGAGAGAGAGAGAGAGAGAGAGAGAGAGAGAGAGAGAGAGAGAGAGAGAGAGAGAGAGAGAGAGAGAGAGAGAGAGAGAGAGAGAGAGAGAGAGAGAGAGAGAGAGAGAGAGAGAGAGAGAGAGAGAGAGAGAGAGAGAGAGAGAGAGAGAGAGAGAGAGAGAGAGAGAGAGAGAGTGTTTGAGGAAGCAAGCGAGCGTGTGACATGCTGTACATGCAGCCTCAGCGAGACAGCATTATGGTCTTGTATATGAATGGACTATCAATAGACCCCTTACCCCTGAAGCCAGAGGCCAGCCATCTTGCGTTGCCACTGTTGCTGACAACTTGTTACTTTATTTTGTTCCACTGAAAACACTGGCTGTGTCCGAATGCCTGTATCCTCTCTTATCCCCTAATCCTTCATTCACTATCTAGTCCCACACTACAGAGGTTAACAAAATTAACCCGCTATTGGTGAAATCTGTGAAGTAAGAAAATTGTTTTTAATATATATATTTTATTTTTTCAATTACGCTACATGTATTAAGGCTGTAAACCCCACCATGTACATTTTCTCACATTTCTCTCATTTGAACACGCTAATAATATAATAAGTACAGTATATATTATTATACGCTGGTTTAAACAATACAGTAGCACGCAGGCATGGACGCTAGCGTATGTTTTTCAAAAGCTGGCTGGAGCGAAACTGAATTTGTACTTTATTGAAGTATTTAACACTGTACTCGCGTTATGTTTGGATCAATCCTCATCCACAAATCCATCAAAGTCCTCAACTTCTGCATCCGAAATGAACGGCTGGGCAAATTCACAATCACACACGCCCAGTTCCCTCTCGTCATTGTCAGAGTCAGTCTTGTTGCTGCTCCTCAAAAATGATGCCGGCTTTTTCGAAAGCTCGAACAACAGACACATTAGCCCAAGCATCCACAACCCATTCGCAAATTGTGGCAAATTGTGGCGTCACTCGTCCGCTCTGCGTTCAGTCTTTGTAAAGCTGTGTTCGCCGTCTTTCATCCATCGCTCCCACGCCGTTTGCAACTTCACTTTGAATGCTCTGTTTACGCCGATGTCCAGCGGTTGGAGTTTCTTCGTCAAGCCTCTTTCTCTTAAAAATCACCATAGGTGGCAGTTTCTGTCCATTGCTATGGCACACAAGCACAACAGTAAAAGCCGACTTCTCGTGCCCCGTTGAGCGTATCGCTGGTCCCCTTCTTTTCGACAATGTGGTTCACTGGGATGTCGAAAGTGAGCGGCACCTCATCCATGTTGATCATGTAGTTGGCCTGGGTGTCTTTGTCGGCAATCATTTTATGGCAATGGGAGCGAAACGTGGTCAGGTTTTCCCTGTAGGCCACCGTACGTTGCTGCGCCATGGTAGTCCTTGCCCGGATGGATAGTTGGCATTGTTTCATTAAAAAAAAAAAAAGCGCCAAGACAGACCTCCATGAAGATGTTCGATTTTCATTTCTTCTGCACGCGTTTTGCCTTCAGTCGAATGGTGATTGTAGAGACGCTTCTCCCGGCGACTCTTCTTTGACTGTGAATTCATTGCTCGAGTTGGTCTTCCAACTCAGGTCACCTTGCCTTGTTTCCACGGAAACTCAGTTTTGTCTTCTTGACTTGGCGAAGCTCGTTCTCCTGTTTCCTCCACTTGTGAACCATGGATTTGTTTATCCTAAATTCTCTCGCGGCTGCTTGATTGCCATGTTCCTCCGGGTCACTGATCGCTTGAAGTTTGAACTGTGCTTCGTAAGCGTGTCTCAGGGCTCCAAATTTGTTTTGTCCAATCCACGTACTGGCAGCCAGCCTTTAACGCCCTCTTTCATGCCCCCCATCTCCCTCTCCTTTAACGTTTTCATGCCGTCCTCAGTTATGTCCAGCCTTTCCACTATATAAACAGCGTGTCTGCATAACATCAGACAGTCAAGCGGAGCGCTCATTGAAGTCACACAGCAACATAAACAGATTTTGGAACTCAGTAAATAGATGAGGTGCCCCACGTTATTAGTCGCCCATTTTGCAGAAAATGTAAGACTTCAAAGTGCGCCCTACTGTCGTTAAAATGCGGTAGGTTTAAATTTCGCAGCAAATGTCCTGATGGCGTGATGCTGACGCATCTTTGAGTAGCACCCAAAGATATGCATTATAAGAGAAAACTTGCATTCTTACCAATGAAATGTGCATGCAGACTTATTGTTCAACCATATGCCATAAACAGTGGAGTTTTCGCAACATAAAATAACGCCATGGAGACATTAATGTATTCGAATTAGGCATGCTTAGCAAATGGCCATCTCTTAGCAAATGGCAACATAAGATGGCCGCCGGTGGCTTCACTTCTCTCGACGGCGAGAAAACAACATTGTTGGTGCATTCGTATACTGTATATGTCTGTGGTGCTGTCTCGCTGCAGCTGTGTGTCCCTCACACTGTGGGGTATAAAAAAGGAGCAGTCTCGTACATGCCTCTGTCGTGAGATGGAGTCAGAATAGTAGCGTTTGCGAACGTCTTTATATCGATTTTCAGGTTAGTGATTTATTAGCATAGCATTTGCTTAGTTTATTTAGCATAGCTTGTCGTAGTATAGAAATAATTTAGGTCATAGTTTCACTGTTGCTGTCAATCACAGCCAGACCATGCCCAACCCTCTCCCCCCGCCTCAAGCTCAATGGTCCTCCAGGCAATGTCCCATTTAAGCGCCTTTTTCAAATATTAGGGAGGGGTGGAGCAAGAGTCTGGTCAGGGGGCTGAGTTACCCTTTAATGTGAAAATATAAACATTTAATAATACTTTGAGGCAGCCCTAATCATCAGTCAATTATGTGCTGTTTACAAAGGAACTTGGATATATTTTGTGTAATTGCAAGCATCATGATTTCGGATGTTTGGCACACTCATTCAAAAAACCTTTCCTTGTTACTATCAACAGGATAATAACAAGGAACTTGTCTGAAAACTCCATTAAAAAGTTGATTTGTGCTTGCCCACTTGAAGGACAGCCCCAACAGCTTTGACCCCAGCCCCCAGCATGTAATCTTAAACTCGCATCCGTCACTGTGACCTCTGACCATGCCTTTCACCACAAAGCATGTGACCAACTTAACATTTTAAGGACAGCACCAGTTGGAGGAGGCTTGTTGCTAATATTCTCATTTTGTTTTCTCCACTGATCACATATCTGTCATGAACAAAATCCCTTATTGAAGCATTGATAATGTAGCAACAACACAACCCATGTCAGTGACTCTTTTATGTGGTACAAGTTACTATTTGACTGACAAATTCAAATTGTAGACAGTATTCTTGGGTTACCAAGTAACCAAATACCTTTTCATTGGACTGATAAGTACAATGAAAAGACTAGCTTAATTGCTATTATGAGCCTCTAGTCTTCATTGTGCTATCTTGTCCGGATTTTCTAGAACCTTTATTCCATCTTTCAGGCCCGTTAAGGGTGCAGAAACCTAGAAGGGAGGAGTACCAAAATGCTGCAGTCATTCAATTTGAGCCAAAAACACAAGGAACCCACCCTACAGCCACAGTCTCAACTGTGGTTGTCTCCGACGTCATCCTGGAACATTTCTTTCCCCTTCTCTGTTCCAAGCCATACTTACTGTAGGACGCTTGTAATATACAGTATGATTTATATCAGGAGTTTACACAAAATTATATATCCAGAGAGAGATTTTTTTTTGTATTTGTCTGTAATTTAGATATTTGTTTCCAAAATGCATGCAAAATTAGTGGCCAAATAAATACCATTCAAAATATTTGGTTGTCATGCCATTTTAAGTTTAAAGTTAAGTGCAAAGAATTAAAATAAATACAACAGTGCTTCAAGTAACATTGAATTATGCCGACAATTTAACCAGCGTTTTAGGAGCATCAATTTGTCATCTTGTTTAAAATCACGACTGTTTTGTGTCGACTGGCGACTCGGCATTCTGTAAATGTCGTCACCCGCCGGAGATTGCCAAACAAAAGCATCTTGGTTGTTAAGCGCGTTGCTATGTGGTTGGCGGCTGGGTGGTGTGAGTTAAAATATTAAACACAAAAAAAGAGAATTTTTTTGAACAATATCCTGTATTGTATTGCGATACAATCAGTCATTTTCCACAAAAGAGATGATGACCTCATTGCTGTTCCCCTGGAAGGAACAGATGGGCAGCATTCAGGGAGAAATATCACACCAAACACAAATATAGCTTCTGTGTTAGTCTGTGTTCTCACTGTTCCTGTTCTGTCTGCTTTAAAAAAAACAGTTTGAACAGATGATGGCAATGCATGTTTTACGTCACATTAAATCGATGTTCGGTTATTTTAGTCTTGAAGTCATGTATGTTGCTGGTTACAGCACAGACTGATCTCTCTAAACTGCCCTGCCTAGGTCAAGAGTGAGGTCCGACAAGATTGACATATGTCATCTGTAAATAGGTATGTCTTGGAAAATACGGCGACTGAGTAGTGGAAGAAAGATACATAAATGTGTGGTTGCCTTGCTTCCTGACGACGGGTAGGGTGCATAAAATACCAAGGAAGCAGATGCTGCGGTTCACCTTTGGCGTGGAAAGTCCAACTCTAAGACGGCATGTTGATGATCTTTTGTGTAAATTGCACAGCAGGTCATTTTGTTTTCTCTCTAAAGATTGTTTTGGTTCGAGGTCAAGTTGCGAAAGCCTGTGGCTAGCACATGAAATGTGCTCTTATTAGTTGCTGACATGGTGATTGGGTAACTGTGCGAAGATTGGAGAGGGACAGACTCTGAAATGTCTTCTAGTAGGTGTTTCGACACTTCTAAAAGACAAGCAAAGCAGCAGTGGGAGGCAGAAATCTCTTGGCAAATGTTTTAGTGTGTTTGCCACATTGCATTGCTTACTCTGACTCATCTCCTCTCCGCCTGATGTTGTTGTTGTTCCTGCTATCCCCAAAGCTGTTGGCAAGGAGCTCTGAGAATCCATCAAAATCAAATCCTTTTGATTGTCGCTGATGTCTCCATGTGTTTTGACAATATCTTGGAAAATGCAGAGATTTACCGTGAAAAGACGGTACCCCGTCACTGACGGCTACTGTAGGTGCAGGAGCTGTTACTTCAAGAGGAATGCTCCACGATGTGGTTTGGGTGCTGATTTGGATGGTGTTTTATCTTTCTCCTCCTCAGATCCAGAATGCTGAAAAGAGGATGAATCCTTCAGGTCATCGAAGACATCGACGTGTCTTTGTTGCTGCCTGTCCCCGGCGGCCTCATCTGCCTCCCCAAAGTTAACAACCCCCCTCCATACCCCTGCAAGTGGCCATCCCAGAGGGTAGGAAAGGCAAGCCAGCCCCCTGTAAATATGCCTGGATGGAGGTCTCAGTGGCGTCTGGTCCTGCTGAACTCCCTTACCTGTGGCCTGGAGATCTGTGTGGCAGCAGGAATCACATATGTGCCACCCCTGCTGCTGGAGGCCGGTGTGGAGGAGCGTTACATGACGATGGTTTTAGGTAAGCTAAGATAAGATAAGAAAACCATTATTTGTCCCACAATGGAGACATTTGCAATCTGGGGTACAAAAGAAAAACTAAGTTTCAGAAAAAGAACTGTACACAGTAAAGAATGCAATATAAAATATAGGTGCTGCATATGTGCTGCATAAGGTGGCTGTGCTATTTACAATGTATGTTAAGTGGTTAACAGATCTGCTTACCCAAGTATGATTACTATTTTAAAGGTTCCCACCAAAGAAGTTCTGGTGCTAAAATGGTGCTAATGGCTAAAGTGGCACCAGTTGCTTGCATTTTACTGACAACAAAGAATCCAAACCTTACTAGGCCTGATTAACTCATTCACTCCCAAAGACATATTTTTAAGGCAGTATTTTAAGACATATAAAGGCAGTGTCTGTCTAAAACTTTCTCCAAAATATGGTTTCTCATGGGTGATTAATTTCACAGATATAGAGGCTCAAAACTGGAAGTTAAATCTTTCCTAACTTCTAAGCCATATTCCAAAACAACTGACAATAGGTATCGGGTTCAACCTGAAAGTCGTATATTAAAAAATGGGAGGGTGTATTGTGTCATTTTGAGAGTGATTTTATTTCTTTTTAAATCCTGAATTTGGTAGGGGTTTGTGGCTGTTTTTGGTAGTGCATGTTCAAGCCAGACTGGATGGATGAAGCAAACTTACACAAGCACAGTTGGAATATGTTAGTGAATAACTAACTTAAGGTCACCCTAAATGCCTTTCACACGGTGCTCACTTAAAGCAGCTAATTTTAAACGTTGTCTTGTGACGTACAGATAGTGGCTGGGATTCCACAACACCCAAATGATGTCTTTTAGATAACATAAACAGTTTGCATGTTCAATAGTGTAACCCGCCTTTAGTTCCTCTATTAGCTTGAAATGATTTCATTGGGATGTTCTTTGCAAAGAGGCTGTGCGGCAAGGCAATTTGGGGATGGCACTCAGTCTTATTCGACAATCCTATTATTATAATGGAGGGTCTGAGTGTTATTTGAATGAAAATGGATATTGTGTCTCTGGAGGCTAAAAGCCACTTTGCCCCGAGCTAGTGTCAGGTTCTCAAATGGCTTTCTTCTTTATCTAATAGGCATTTGTTGGTTGCTCCGCGCTCCGCGTAATATTTCTTTCAGTGGTTTGCTCTCTCAGGACTGGACTAACTACTCTATATAAATGACTGCAGTCTCATTTTGTTAAAGGCAGCACAAAATGTAGTATTTGTGGTTTGGGCTAGATTGAAATTTGTTTTCCGTTTCTGGAAATGGAAAGAGTGGGAGACTGTACCACTTTGGGGCACCATATAAATCTGATGTATTGTTATCATTATTATTATTTTTCTTCTTCTTCTTATTTTTTATTTTGTATTTTTTGGCCTTGCCTGTCTGTGCGTGCGCGCATGCCCGCGCATGAGTTTTGAGCAAATAGCCGCGTGAACAGCTGTAGCTGGTGAAACTTGTTGTGATCGGCCTCCACAGCTGCAGGACTGAGGTGACGACAAGCCGCAGTTAACTTGTCTCCCTTACTACCGGTCTGCCCCTCTCTGTGTTGAACCTCGATGTACTCTACACCCGTGGTCCCCAACCTCTTTTTTTTTTCCACCCCGCACCGGTTCATATAAGTCTATTCCTTTTGCAGACCAGCAACCATTCACCGACTGGGGCAAGACTGGGTAGCTGTCTAATATAATGCAACAACAATAAATACGAATCCGCTGTATTGTACATGTATGGCCACTGTGGTGGCACTTGAACATGAAACGGACACCACAGAACAAGTATAAAGTACATGAATTTGAGCAGCGTCCTACTACTTCACTTTCCGCTTTGACTCGATCCTTCTATGTGTTTTATTTGCAGGTATTGGTCCAGTGCTTGGGCTCCTGTTCACCCCTTTGATTGGCTCAGCCAGTGACAACTGCAACAGCAGTTACGGAAGAAGGAAGCCCTTCATCTGGCTGCTGTCTCTGGGAGTCCTTTTGGCCCTTTTTATCATTCCCCATGCCAACATCCTGGCTGCACACCTTGCCTGGGGAGGACACACTTTCCAGGTTGGTGACTTTATGAATGTAATCTGGCATGAGTTGACTGTCCCCCATACACCGCAGAACTCGAGTGCCCTTCATTCACGCCAGCGGTTAATCGGCGAAATTGCTCGTTCCGTAGCCCCACACATCTCCTGACTCCGTCTTGGGTTTTGATGCGGATATACAAGACGAACGGAAAGGAAAAGATGATGGGGTTGAGAGGTTGTTTGCAATGATCAGCGCACGCACCATTCACTGACACCCACTGTGTGCTTTTGCCTATGAAGGTTCTTTAGGTGGAGGCGCTGTTTTGTTGTATTTTTAAATCATTCAAATTGGCAGTGTTGTTAACATCATTTTCGCTTCAGTTGAGGGGTAAAAGCGAACCAGAAGGAACCACCTCAAACCCTGTGAGTTTGCGCTCCGACAAGTGTGAACATCTACCAGGCTCCGGTACATCAGTAAATAGCGGTGATCACTTTTAAGTACATGTCTTGGGAAAATTATTTCTAACTGATGGGCTCCATCCCGACCTGATAAATAAGAGGTCTGAGCCATTAATGCGCTACCAAACAAGTTGCGTTATTTGGAGTCAGACCTGCTTTGCTCATTTTTCAATTTGAGGAAATTGAGGTCTGATTGGTTTTTCACCCCAAAGGACCTGCGGTGAGTTAGTCGGGTCTGTAATGAGACCATTTCTGGTCTATAGCCTGGTAGTATAGAGTAGGGGTGTCTTTAGGGATTCTTAATCGAAAAAACACGATTAAAACAACCCATCAAGCAATTACAGGGTATAGTCTTTTTAATATGTCTTCATTATTTAAAAAAAAAACCCTGACACAATTAAGCTTTCTTTGAAAGGTTATAATGGTATAAAGTAGTTTAAGATCCTTCAGGATACCGTAAGAATGGATCCATCCCTGCTCTGCGCAGCATCTGAATCACATCACCAGTCGTTGAGAGCCAAAACGCGAGCAATTCGGAGACAGCGGACAATCCTTAAAGCAGTATTTTCTTGAGGATCAATACTGTGATGTCTTCACAAATCCGACCTCGACCTGGAAGAGAAAGCAGAGCAAACCAGTTTTGCTTCTAACCTCAAATCAAATTCTCATTTACTGTACTGGGGTGTTATGCAGAGAAATGTCACTGCTTTGGTCGTAAATAGTTCCGTGCGTTTTTGCTTATCAAGCTTCGTATAAACTCTTGGTGGTAATAGCTTTCAGGGGCGTCACAAACCATCCAACCTTTTAACACTGACACTTTTTGCATTACCATTGCAGGCTGTGTCAAATGTCATTTATGCTGTGGGCCGCTTAAAAAATGGATGGCAGCCACAAATGGTCCCCGGGCTATAGTTAGGACCCCCCTGCTGTAGCATAAGAATAAATTTAGCTTTAAGTTAACAAAGGCTAATGCTTGTTCCGGAACCGTATCCCCTAGAACGCCAAATAAGGTTCCAAAACCAACGTAGTAAGGGGCCATGATCTTGGATCGGTTGATGTGGTCCACTTCAAAGTTCCGTGACAATGTTCACGCTTGACCAAGCAAACTGTAGCATGGGGGAAAAACGGACTAAATGGTGGTTGGGTGAACGCACCATCAGATATTGGTAAATGACTGTGACGTGGGATATCAAAAGATTTGTCCAAGGCTAATGTTATTTACGTGCTTCTCCGCTTTAGGTTGCTTTCCTCATCCTTGGAGTTGGCCTTCTTGACTTTTGTGGACAAGTTTGCTTCACACCATTGGAGGCGCTCCTATCAGACCTGTATCGAGACGGGGAGGACTGTAACCAAGCCTTTGCGATGTTCTCCTTCATGGTTAGCTTGGGAGGCTGTGTGGGATATTTGCTTCCTGCACTGGACTGGAGCCACACCCTGCTCTCCGTTTACCTTGGAGGCCAGGACCAGTGCCTCTTCTTTCTCCTCATCCTTATCTTCATTCCCAGCATACTCATCACTATGAAGGTTTCCGAAGAACCCTCCGGTGCCATCAGGGGCTCACCTGGGGCCTCATCTTTGCTGGAACCGGCAGCCGGTGCAGTGGAAGCTGGCCGGTGTGGCGCGCCTCGCTCATGCTGCTACCTGCTAAAGTGCAAGCTAAGGCTGCTCAAGTCTGGACCTCTGCTCTGCTTGCTGAGAACATGCTGGTCCATGACCCCCGCCATTTACAGGAGCTACTGCCATGTCCCAAGAGTGATGTGGCAGCTGTGCGTGGCTCAGCTCTGCAGCTGGATGGCGGTCATGTCCTTCATGCTCTTCTTCACAGTCTTTGTGGGCGAAGGCCTGTACGGTGGAGTTCCCAGTGCAGTACCAGGAAGTGTACCCAGACAAAGATACGATGAAGGTCAGAGAGTTTTTTTTTTCTTTCCCTGTGGCGCAAACTCTTTGATGTTTTAATACAAAAATACTTTTACTCTTGGTATGGTTTTCCTCTCTTGCTCGTGTAATGCCAACCTGTTTTGTTGTTTGCATTGTTTGTTTGATTGTTTGACTAAATTGTTCATGTTTACACTGAAGTTGCACCGATCCATTTACCACAGTGGACACTCAACTTAAAATGTCATTTTGTTTCTGCTATCTTGTTGTAGATGTTCTTACCTATTCACCAGAAAATATGTTTCCTTTCAATGTCATTAAATGTGCAGTGGTGTTAGCTAATGAGGAGATGACCCAGGTTGCTGGCTGATGTAGAGAAATTGCACCAATAGAATGGTTGAAGATCTTATTTTTTTGTTCTGTGTTCTCCCATCTTTTGAAACATTATAGGAAAAGATTAGGCGCTGCTTTGTTGGAAAAAGGATTGTCAGCTATTAACATCAGGGGTGCTAATAATTGTGGCACATGATTTGATGGAGAATTATTCTTTGATGTGGGATTTTTTTCCACCCCTCTTCAAAAATGCACTTGCATTATTTAGAAAACAAGAATGGATTCATTCGAATCTGAAAAAGACATCTTTGCCAAGGGTGCCAATAATGATGGAGCGCAATGTCGCTGTTTATTAATTTGATTTGGTTCCTTTCAGTCCAGTCAAGAGTTCAGTCATTTTCTGTCATATCAAGTCAACTCTCCAGCTTTGAATGCCCAAAGTAATCTGATCCGAATACTCTTTCACATAAGTGACGATGTGCACCATTGCTGAACTTTGCACCAACAGTGTCCAATGTGCTGCTGCCACTCCCAGAAATGGTTTGGTTCTAAACAGGGAACCGGGACATCTTATATAGATTTTTCCAAATGTTGAGCCTTTTGTCCAAACACACAACCATATGACTTCAAAATGTGGTTGCTAGACTGTCATTATACAACTTTAAAAAAATTCTAACCCAAAGGTTAGAAACGGAAACACTGACTCGTTTTTAAGCTTAATTTAGACTGATTCTTCGACAAACTTTGTTCAGGTTAAAGCGTCAATACATGGCTTTTTTAAGTCTCGACGGGCCGTCCTTTTTCGCTGTTTTTCGGAGTTCAGATTCTCTGTTTGTCCTTTGGCAGGACCTCGGCGTAATAGTTGTGCGGCCAGCCAAGTGGGTCAGACTTGGAGGCACATTGCTTCATTCAGTAAATACATGCTGGCCTGTGTGTTCCCCTCAAATGCTTTCTAATGATTTATCTAAGGTTCATGCGATGATCTAAGAAGTTCTTTGAGCTTTCTCCCTTTCTATCTTTCCTTCCTTTGTGTTTAAAGGACTGGTTCCGAACAGACAGAAGTTCCACTTTTAACATTGACATTGTAACAGCCTTGGCTCTATTCATGCATTTGGTTCTCACTTTTGGATACATTTGAATGTAGCTGCAAAAGGACAACGGTCAATCTACCGAGCCATGGACGCAACCGTTTTAAACTGGAAATAGCAGTATAAAAACAATTAAAAATGGAAAAGGAAAAAAAAGGCGGGGTGGAAACTCATCCGTCATATTGTTGGCATGTAATTGTACCTAACATCTGGCTTCTCCTTCCCCTTCGTCCGATGAGAAGAGCCGTGCGCTTCCTATCACCTGCTCTAACTCAATTTCTATTCTTATTTCAGGTATCCGCATGGGAAGTTTGGGTTTGGTTCTGCAGTGTGTTACCTCAACCTTCTTCTCAATGATCATGAGTCGCATGGTTCGCCGCTTTGGGTCCCGCTGGGTTTACCTGAGCAGCATGGTGAGCTTCACCGTGTCTGCTTTGGTCATCTGCATGTCTAAAAGTGTGGTCCTCGTCACAACTATGGCCGGCTTCACCGGCTACGCATACGCCGCGTTGCAGACGTTGCCCTACACACTCACTTGCCACTACCACAAGGAGAAGAAGGTAAGCACCCATTGTCATGTTATTTTTGGGAGGTGGGGGTAAAATACGGAGGACCGCTGTTACAACTTGTCTCGTCTAACTCCAGGTGTATATGCCAAAGAGGAAAGCCAAAAACACCCGTAAAAATGGTTTTACAACGAATCGAGACTATTTGACTCCAGTGGAAGAGAAGAGTATATTAAATAACACGGCTGGCCCCTCCTTTGGAAATGCCTTCCTCGGCCAGGACATTTACTCCTCTGCTCCCTTCAACCAGAACGGCTCAGCTCAGAGCTCCGCTGGCCCCGAGCCAGAGGAGCTGGAGTCAGGGTATGAAGACCGCGGCGTGGGCCTGGACTTCGCCATCTTAGACAGCACCTTCCTCCTATCTCAGGTTATCCCCACCCTGCTCATGGGCACCATTGCTCAGTTCGCACAATCAGTCACCACCTATATTGCCTGCTCCGTAGTCTTAGGCATTGTCGCCATCTATTTGGCCAATCATATTGTCTTTGAGCAAAAGGATCTCAAAGGCTGAGACTCAGATGGGAAACCTCTGAGAAAGATTGTGGAAGAATGCCGCGGGGGCTAGGGCGGTGTTTAGCAATGCACTATCGCGTCGTATCCCAGGAGGCCTTGCTCTATTTTTGTGCATTTGCACCTTACCAAAAGTGTGCCATGATGAGGCAGTGTAGAAAGAGTGAATACAGTCATGTCATCAGGGACGTGCCCGCTAGCTTGAATAGCCAAACATTTTGCCCAGAGTTTTCCTTTTTCCCCACCAGACTTATTTACACTTTATTCAATTTTCGGGTATATACAGGGTATGAAAATAACCATTTGTCCGGTACTATAACACAAGGTGACACCAAGCGTGAAAATGGTTGCCTTGTTTCTTCACTCACCAGACATGCGCGTGATGTTATACTTCACAAAGCCATGTGCGAAGAAGCGAAAGGGTGATTGGAGAAATGACCATTCGGTCACATCCATTGAGAGCCAATTCAATCAACAAGTACGGGAATGCTTCCAATGTACGACATACCACTAGCGAAAATGGCCTGTTGAGCAGTCGGATCGTTTTTGGCTAATCGAATGCATTTCACTAGCATGATGATGTTTGGGAGATTTTAGACCTGCATTTTTTTTTTTTTACATTACTGCTACATTACTGCTGTCTGGCATGGAACCAATGCATATATAATATACTGTATCCCTGCATTGATTTTTGTAGCTCTGGTTTAGTGCTAACTATGAAGCATCAACACAACAATTTCTCAGAAATGAAATTTGTGGCAAACTCCGACTCTCAAATGTGTCTACATCCGACTGTCTTTTGCGTTTTAAGTGAAATGATGAGAGGACGCCCTTCCCAACTGTCTCTTTAAAAGAATAGTGAAGAGAGCTCGAGAGTAGGTTAAACCGCATCCTTATAGGAGCGTATCATCAGTCTTGGTTCAGGAGGTGGTTTATTAGAACTGGGCTACGGATGTCCCCGAGAGTGCAAAAGTGGACTGCTCTATCTCTGATCGAGATAAACATCTCAGGTTAGCACTTTATCGTAGTGCCCTCTTCTTTTCAATGCTAATGATGTTCCCTGCTCCACCTTCATGTTTCCACATTTAGTAAGTATGCCCCTTGACAATCGCGGACTCCCACAATGACATTCACATCTTTCGCCCATTCCCAAAAGACCAAATCAATTGAGACAAGTCAACCATTCGGTTACTCGAGATGCCAGTAGGCACTGTGAAAATGTGTGCGTGTTGTTTGTTTACGTGTCCAGGTAGTCACGCGCAATAGTCCATTTAGTATAATCACCAGGCTGTTTCTTCATTGCACTGTGTTTATTCTCCTTAAGCAGGTTCATCGAGTTTTAAACACATGAAGAGTTTTGTCCCAGAACTCAAAGCAAAACTAGTATTCAGCAGTAGCACAATAGTTTTTAAAAAGTGCCTATTTTTCTGCCTTTTGTATTTATTTATAATACTTTTATTGGGGGTCGTTTTTAAAATATTGGCCTACAGCATCTGCTGTTGGTGCAAAGATGAGGGCTATATCTGTGAGAAACATAAATTATTTGTATAGCGGTATGCAACCATTCTCAATCCTAACTTATTTTATCATGAAAACTTTGCCGTCTACCATTGGATGTTTTCTTTCACTCTTATTTGCCATGTTGTTTGATCTTGATTTATTTTGTCAGCACTTCTTTTATTGTCATTCGAAGTCTCCTGTATTTTTGAAGTAAATATATTTTTTTCCGATTCATAACTTTAAAGGCTGAAGAGGTTTTTTTAGGACCCTCCGTCAACCAACTATCTTTTGAGACTTATTTTCAAGTGCCAATTTTAGACTCTAAAATTATGATAAATGTGTTTTTTTTAACCATGTACCACATGATCTAACTGATTGTTGTCATAGGTGCATGCAGCCTTGACAGAAGACTTTATTGTACATCCATCAGATAACCTGACTTCATACATACCGACATGTGTTCTCTAAACAGCTTTTTATAAACAATAAAACAGAAAATGGCTGACAAGTTGTCTTTTTTTTTTATTATTATCAAGAACTAAAACGTGACGATATATGTGGCACATGTGACCGTTTTATTTGGGAGAAAAGTGCGTTCTACACCCATTGAGGTTAAACACATTTCCAGGAAATGTTTCAAACATTCTCGACTGTCATGTCAAGTGTAAGAAGACCCGAAACATTCTCAGCAATCTCCAAAGTGGGGCTGGGCATTTTATCCGCGCACTTTTTTGAGTGGCCCCTTGATAAATTCAATCACTTTAAACCGACTCGCTCTCTTTAAAAATGAACTCTTCCCCCAAAGGATGTCTTCTCGGATACCGTGAAATCACTGCAACTGATTGTTTTTCGAACATTTGTCCCTATTACAAGTTACTGATTGCACAGCCTGGCGTTCCCTCCAAATTGCTTTACCCCGAAGCTCTTGTGAATACTGTCTTGGTAATGGTGCCATCCCTTGGAGATTCCGAGAACTGACTGTGTTGCGCGGCCCACCGCTGTGGCCCCCGCTGACACATGGCCATGCAGCTGCTGACATTATCTGTTACATGGAAAAGACGATAGGCTTTCGTGTCACCCGGAATGGCATGCGGACTATGTGTGCCATTCCATGTCAGGCCTCCGCTTTGCTCCACGCGGCTCTTACATATGTACCATGGGAAACATGCTGAGATCATAATGTGTGACTTTAGGATTAATGTTGCAGTGAACAAACGGGTGACGGCATGTAGTGTTTTTACCGAAATGGTGGACTTAAACCTTGAAACTAGAGGTGGTGTAGGCCAGTGTTTCCCAACTTTTATTGAGCTAAAGCATGTCCTCCATTTTAATCAACAACAAAAATAATAATAATAATAATGGCAAGGCACACAGTGTGTGCAAAAGGTTGATTGCATTGATCTAGTGGAAGAGCATTTAATTCTTCTGCTTGTCCTGATATGTCATTGGCATAGATAGGTACAATGCAATACATCTTTCTTTAGTTGGTGCTTTCACAACAGGTGCAGCTGTAACAAAGTGCTTTACAGAACATTTAACATAAAATGACATCCGCTATAACTGCTTCAAACAACAAGGTTTACACAGGAATAGTTGTTACGATTGTATTGTTGATGTTTTATGGTATGTGTTCTTTTGGGAATAAAACGGGTGAATTTTACTGTTGAATTCAAATTCCACAAAGGCAATATTAAGCAGAATACTCTGTCGAGACTAGTTGGGGGCACGGAGTGAAAAACTACATGGAACATTTTTTACTTGACTGAGTACTTGGTTATTTGTAGTACTACTTTTTATGAGTAAATGTACTACTGTACATGATACTTACTTTTTAATGGAAAAAGATACTACATGCTTCGACATGATTTGTCGTGAATCATTTTTGAACCATCACATTGAATTTATACAATCGCACACGGCACACTTGATCTCTCGGGTGGCACTCACTGAGGTAGACGATGTCATCCAGAAATGTGTTTGCTAAAATTGTTGAAGGTTGCAGAAGAAGAAGTGGCACCGCAGGAGCCTTGTCATTGCTCTCCAGTGACAAGTGGGACTGTTTTTACACCTTCTTTCTAAATAAGGAAGCGGCCTGACAGACATATGACCACCAACCCAATTTGGGTGCTGCGGTGAGCCCACTCAACCCCCCTTACGCCCCTTACTGGGCCAGCAATGACAAAACATTGAAGGCGCTTTCTTGCTGCCGTCAGGGCCCTCTCCAGCCTTACATTGGGAATCAGATCCTGGGATGATGCGGAGCCCCCGGCTGGCCTGATAGTGGGCTCTCAATTCTTCCTTTCTTTGTTTTGTTTTGTGTGTGTGTTTGTTTGTTTCTGTTTTGGCGCATGGTGGATTTCTTGCAACTCTTCTTTTTGGTCGAGGAGAGAGAGCAAGTGCGTGCGTGTGGGGGGGGAGAGAGAGAGGCGTGGAGGTAGGAGCTGCAAAACATGGTAATCACCAGCAGCAGCACCAGCACCATCACCTCCAGCGTCTCCTCTCCTCCTCTGCACCGGGGCTTGCGTTTCATGCCCTGCACAGCTCCAGAAATAACCCTCAGCCAGCATGCCGAAGGGAGAAAAACAAGAAGAGCGGTATTTTTAGGCTCATTAATTTGGACCACGTGGTCTGAAGGTAAACCGGATGGCCGGAGCTCACAGGCTCCTCGTCAGTATGTCCTGCGAGGCCGGCACGCCGCACTGGACGCTGACCGCGGCGGTTCTCCTGAGCCTCCTGCTGGGCATCGTGTCTGCGTACCCGCTCCCGAGCGGCCGGACAAATGGCACCTTGCTGCTGGAGAAGCGATGGGAGACGCTCTTCTCTCGCTCCGTGCTCGGGATCTCCGGGGAGAAGCCGGAGCTCAACTGGGAGAGTGACTACCTGCTGGGCATCAAGAGAGTGCGGAGGCTCTACTGCAACGTGGGCATCGGCTTCCACCTCCAGATCCTCCCCGACGGCACGATCAGCGGTGCCCACCACGAGAACCCGTACAGTGAGTTCTTCCGTGTCATTTGCATGATCGTGCGTCATCTCAGTGGGGGTGCAAAGACAATTCTATTAAAAAACAAACGGCACCGAGCGACACCCGCCCCCTCTCCCCGGGCCCCCGTCCCTTGCCCTCCTCTCCTCTCCGCTCTTCTCCTTTCCTTTGCTCTTCCTCTCTTCCCCTCTTCCCCCCTCTCCCTGAGCATGACATGAATGTATGGACGCTTTTAGACACAACTTATTTTTACGCTGTGAGCCAGCTCGGGTGGGCCTGTGGCGGTGGAGCCCAAGACCACGCAAATGGCGCAATCGCGACACGCGCACGCACGCACGCGCGCGCACGCACGCTGACACAAATAAATAAATAATTACATGTGATCGGATGCGAAGGATGCAGAACAAAGAGTCGTGACTCCGCAAGGTTACACCCAGAAGCGCACAGAGGGAGCATAATGCATGCGAAATCCGAAGCATAATTCTAGTTAAAGGAAAAAGACCCCCACGCCCTCCTGTCAGTCGTCGTGCTCCCTGAAATTATTTATGCTTTCAGGTCTCATTGAGATCTCCACGGTGGAGAGAGGAGTGGTGAGCCTGTACGGAGTCAAGAGTGACTTGTATGTCGCCATGAACAGACGTGGGAGGTTATATGGGACGGTAGGTGTGCACCCCCGTTTTACTTGCACCGGAACGATGTGTGAATGGTTCGATAAGTGCTGGCGATTAATGTGCTTGAGCCAGTAGGATTGACACATTCCAAATAGTTGACATCAGGAACTTGTCAATCGGGCCCCCTGACTAAGAAGTCAAATGCAAGACATTGATCTATGCATTGCATCTGTCTCCGAACATTCTTATAATGCCAAATCACAAACTCGGTGACAAGCTCAGACCATGTGCATGAACATAACGGTCTAAATGCAATAAAAACTCATCTATTTATTAACACATGAGCTGGAGCTACTCCAGCTGAATTTGGACCGGAGGCGAGGTACACCCGGCACTGGTCGCCAGCCAATTACACTAAATTAAAATGTAGTCTTTGATAAACCATGCGTGCATATGTTTCAAACGTGGGAGGACATGCCCCTCTTGCAGGAAGCCCAGAGCTCAGATTCAAACCCCCAACCTTAGAACTGTGAGAAGATACTATGCACACCGTGCCGCCAAACAAATAATAATAAAAAAAAAAGATAATAAACAAAACTATAAAGCGGTGCCGGTCTGGGGTGCCTCTACACTTGACTTATTCAGTTATTGTGGTTTGGAAGGGCGTCCGTCAAAAGTGATTGTCAGGATTTATTCTCTAGACAGCTGATGAGCACCTACAAACTATTAACAGCAATATTTTATAGGTGTCGTGGCATCGCTATGAGCTATAATTACAATTTTATAAGCGAGTCCCTTAAAGCCACAGTTCTCGAGTTGGGTCGCTAACTGACCGATTTAAACATTACAACTCAGTCATCATTGGCATAAGCGGAGCAGAGAAATAGCCCCTTTATCGCGATATCTCTTGGACATCACCGTTTGTGGATTAAAAACAAAAAATAACACTGCTCAACTGAGAATTTTCATCAGAAGTGGCATATGCGTCTGTCAGTGTATTTTTGGCGCTGATTGAAAAATATCTTTCCTTTTTTCTCGCAGATCAGGTTTTTGAGATGTTTTCATTTTTTGTTTTTATGTTTGAACTAATAAAAAAAAGCTTGTGTAATATGGATTTTTACCATGCGTTGTAGTTTATAGCTGTGACGTTTTAGGAAAAAAAATTCCTCCCGGTGCAAAATTTAATTCCTTAATTTATGACTAAATGTATTACTACATTACATATTACTATTTTTATTATTATTACTACTACAAAAACCTGATGTGTGCTGGAGAGAGAAAACAAAGGTGGATTCAAAATCTGTGCAAAAAAAAATTGAAAATAGTTCAGTAAAAATGTAAACACAGTTAGAAATAAAACCGACATTTACTCATTATTAATAAAATGTAAAATCAATAAAATCGAATTGAGCTTTTGGCAGTCCAGTTGTCCAGTTGTTAGCATTTAGACCTCACAGTGCAGAGGTACCGTGTTCAATTCCAGCTCCCGCCTCCCTGTGTGGAGTTTGCATGTTCCCCCCGGGCCTGCGTGGGTTTTCTCCGGGTACTCCCACATTCCAAAAACATGCATGGCAGGCTGATTGAACACTCCAAATTGTTCCTAGGTGTGAGTGTGAGCATGGACGGTTGTTCGTCTGTGTGTGCCCTGTGATTGGCTGGCAACCGGTTCAGGGTGTCCCTCGCCTAATGCCCGAAGACGGCTGGGATAGGCTCCAGCACGCTCGCGGATGAGGGGATCGGAAAATGCCATGCAGAATTGCGCTTTGATAAGAAGTCACATCGTGCATCTTTCCCTTCTTTCAGTGTTTTTAGTTTTTCTCTTCTCTGTCTTTTAATATCAATTGTTTTGGCTGTTTTTTTTTGGAGTTCATACCAAAAGGCAAAAAAAAATAAATAAATAAATAATAAACAAAACAAATGCCCAGAATAATTTAGGCATCTCTTACTGGAATGTTTTGGTTGAGGAGCAGTCCGGTGGTGATGGCGGTGTGGTTTTCATGTCTGCCTCACAGTTCTGAGGCTTATGCGTTGAACTCTGCTGCGGCCTTCCTGTGTTGAGTTCTTGCTGTGCGTGTGTGGGATTTCTCTGGCTTCTTACCACATTGCAAAAAAACCCCAAAAACATGAACTTGGGATCATTAAAGACTCGAAGTTGTTCTTAAGTGAGAATGAAGTGGGAGTGTATGTTTTGTCTAAATGTGCCACGTGAGGATGAAAACAAGCACTGTAGCATATAGATTGTTTTTTTTTTTTTTTTTAATACTTTAATCGTTAAAACAAGTCTGCCTGTTCAGTTCATAATGAGGACATGGACGAAGGCATTTTGGTTCAATTCTGAGCGATCCAAAGTTGGAGGCGTTCAACCAGAGCTGTATCATCCCATTGTGCTGTATTTCTTCAACACATTCAGTGTGATGGGTCCACAGTATAGTCAACACTTAACCTTATGCGTTTTGTGTTCTTTTAACATCCGCTTCGGACATGCTCAAAGGTACTTGACTTGAGTTGGAGAGATTTGTGAGCATGTCAGCAGTAACCTTGATGTCACTGGCGCTGAAATGACAATGACACGTGTTCCCGTTGGTGGCGGCCGCTTGGCTTGTGGGCTGACATCCTTGACAGGCAGAATGTATCTCCTCTCGAGTGATGAAGTGTTAGCTTGCCACTGTGGTGGTGATCTGATAAGAGATTGAATTTAGCCACATGGAGGCAGCCGGCTCGCCTGCTATAGACACGACATGTTGGCCAGTCAGCACTGCAGAGCTCGCACCGTATGTTTCCTTTATAGTAGTGGCTGATGTTTTGTGGACTACTGAGGGACTTGAAAGATTTTTGCTCACCTCGAAGCAGACCCTCTTGGATTTTGTTCTATTCAATTTGAAGCTTTCAAATGTACCGATTTTGGATTGCGTTGAAAGTTGTTCAAATTAGTCCAGTGAGTGTGGTCAAGGGCTGGAACCTGTATTATGTCTACAATTGTTGAAGTGGCACAAAAATTATGACATTGAGCCAAATGAAACATAAATATAACAATATCAGCACCTTTTCAATAGTTCAACAGTGTCTTTGAATTTCATAACCGGCTATCGTCCTTTGGGAAAATGTTAGTTAGTTCTTTACTTCCATTGTCCTTGGTGAAAGAATTGATCACTTTTTTTTCATATGTTGGAGTGCGCCCATATGCCAAATGCCAAAAACAGGAAGTGTGTTGTCATTCACTTCAGTAGGAATTTGTACAAAAAGTCATACACTGGATTGGAGTCACTGAATGTTTTGGGGCTCACTTGCATTGCTGCAGGCTGTGGGACTTCATTTTTCACTTTGTGACAAATTGTCATTTTGATTGTGAAAGTTTCTGTGTCTCACTATGTGCCGTGAGACACACAATTTCTCACGGCACATACCGTGGGTGTATTCTGCATATTGTGTGAAGTCAGCCTGCAGAGGCTCCAGCTGACCTGAACAAGAGAAGCAATCCAGACAATGAATAATATCACCCTCTTCTCTAGGTCATCAACTTGAGTTTTGAACCTGATGGAAAGTGCTATTTATTAATGTATCTTGATATTTTTATCTGCAAAGTGTGTTGCTTCTGGCGTTTATAGTAACTAAAGGAATGGCCTTTATTGTGATGTCACACACAAGCCCAAATGTCTTGTTAGCATCTTAGTTGGCTGTCTGCCTTCTGGTTCATGGGCAATGTCTAAAGACAAATGGATGGGACTGTGCTTTTTTTTCTGGGGCTGGAAGGATGATTCCCTATATATATATATATATATATATATATATATATATATATATATATATATATATATATATATATATATATATATATATATATATATATATATATATATGTGTGTTTGTCTGCATGTTAGTTTACTTTGCAGGCTACTTCCTGGTTTATGGAGGAGGATTTAGGACAGTACGATTACGCGGAGAAGTGTGACGAAACAATTCCAGTGCAAACATGGAAAATGTGAAATGATTTGCTTCTATCTGGACTTGCACCAACACGTAACGGGTTCTTGCTCATCGTACCTACTTTGCGTCATCCTAACATACTAAATACTCAGTGTACTGGCAAAACAATGTTTCATCAAATCAATAACTCTTCCCCTGATGCTTTGGCCAGAATGCCGTTTGATGTCTGGATCAAATTTCTGGATGACTTGTTTATCACGACTGTGACATATACAGAGGAATCTCGATCAGAGTACAGTGGCAAAACAATGGCTAATATTACCGTAACATAGTTGCACCATTCCTTTTTATCCAACAGCATCACATTTTAGTGCCTTAGCTCCATGTGTGTAATCGACGACCACCTGGTGGCCAAAGCCCATATACTAGAAGGGGGCCCACTGAATCACAGTGTATCACAAAGTACAAAGTCACGATGCAAAAAAAAAAAAAAAAAAAATTACAATACTGTAGAGTGCCTTTTTTCTTTTTGAAACTGAAGTTAAAGCATTTTTGTGTTTGTTTTTCTGTGGCGGGCAGGAAAGGATGAACAGTGTTTCCATTCATTTCAATGGGGACAGATGATGATGCGGTCACAGAACTAATTGACCATGGAAACCGAGCCCCCTCTGGATCGTGTATTTGTTTCAAAAATTCAAAAAGTAAATGTAAACAGAGTAAAGTGTCAGATGGAATCTCATTTTGATTGACAGCTGACGAAACCCCCAAATTCACCATGTCAGGGAACACCCCAACCTTTTTGCAAATGTAGGAATGAGACCGGAAGGGAGCTTGTGAAAATGACTTTGCCACCTGTGTCCTCTCCAGACAGTCTTCCATGACGAGTGCAAGTTCCGAGAGAGGATGCTCCCCAACAACTACAACGCCTACGAGTCGCTGGCGTACAGAGGCTCCTACGTGGCGCTCAGCAAGCACGGCCGCGTCAAGAGGGGCAACAAAGCCACCACTGCCATGACTGTGACGCACTTCCTACCCCGAATATGACCTCCCCCGAGCAAAGACTGGCAATAACACACTTATTTGCACATGTGGACTCTTTCCCAGGTAACTTCAATACCCGATCCATTCTGTACATCCATAAAAACCCACCACGGACTGTCATAGAGAGAATATCCAATAGTATTTATTCAGACTTTATATGTATATTTGGGTAGCTTACTTTGTATTAGAAATAATGAAATGCCTTTCTTTGCTGCTTTTTTGGATTTCAAACCAATTTGTGTTGGGTGGGGGGGAGGAGGCTTCATTGGTCTCTTCATTCTCCTGTATGGGTGCTTGCTGGAGTCAGTGGAGTGGGTGTCCCCTTCTTTTTGGAGATGATCATTGTATTACCTCAAAGCACCAAAAACCCTGAAAAATATACATGCATGGAACTTATACTGAGGAAAAAAATTGCCTGTGAACATGTTTTTGTTGTGCACCATCTATCTCCGTGTGTTGGATATCGTCTCTGGCAGGGCAGCTCAAGCACTCGCAAATATGGCGGTGGTTGTTCTTGTTTTGTCATGAGGTAGCGGTGCCTTGAATTCCTATTCTGCCCCCCTTGCATGCAAGTATCGCCGGTGCGTAAGTCAGAAATAGGAATGACAGACAAGCCATCACTCCGCAAGTCAGACGCCAGCGTTGGTCTTGAGCCCCATTCCAGGAAGGCCACACGATGTTCCCTCCGGGAATGAGCTAAATGAAGTGAATTGTGATTGCAGAGCCTTTTCGAAACATTTGAAAGAAAGAAATCGGGCCCCGGAGGGAGTTTTGACAATCCCGCAATTTGGTGATCAAAAGTCTTTGTGGACATGCCATTGTCATCCAAGTATGAAGGAAACCTCATTTGTCTCACTTAGGTTCTACGAATGAGAGGGCGCCATCTGGCATTTAGACAAAAGAGTGACGGAGGCTTCCCTTTTGGTTTGGCCTTTATGCAGGAAATAGCGTGGATGCTACTGTTGATTAGTCAGTTCACTGTCAATGAGAGTCCGCTCTGATGGACATCAGGATTCGACACTTCAGGTACCCCAGTCCCTCCCATTTAGTATGACATGTGTCTTTATTATTGATGAAATATATTTATGCAAATTGGTCACTGAGTATGTAGCGTACTTTTCCTTGAATGCAACCCTTTGAGATACTGTAATTTGGCGACGGGTTGGGGAGGGGGCGAAGGTCACGACGGCAGCGATGCTCCAAGTTGGACTTTTAAGGGTCTCTGTGAGTGGCCGCCGTTGTTGATTGAACGATGCGAGTGATGCGGACGAACACTGCGGGCCCCCCCATCCATCCGAGCCACTTGTGTACTGAGGCTTGCGGTGCTGACGTCTCGTTCTCGGGTTACTGACGTTTCGTTGTTTTCTTGTGGCGACCTTGTTCTTTGAGCAGCATGACAAGCGAGCCTCTCGTGTTTTCTCATGTGGATTGAGATGAGGATGTCATGACTCATCGACACCGTTTTCGGCCCTGCTGAAACGCGCTGCAATCAGTGTTTAGTTTTGGGGTACAGTGGAACCTCTGAAGTACTAAAGTTGCTCAGTCGAGCGATTCTGGGAAGTGGGGTGGGGCGGGGGGGGGCTCAAACGTCACAAATCTTTTTCTTTGGCTTTTTGAGATATGGATTCCAATTGCCACAAAAGAGGCAAGGGATGCTCCTCAATACAATATGGCAAAAACAAAAAAACAAGTGAACCCTTTCATGCACCCTGTAACCTGATAACATGAGAAGCTGTCCACTGTTGTAACCGCTGTCCCTGAAAGGGTTAATAATGCTACATTTCCACAAATAGTTGCCTCCGCTAGAAGTGACACCGTTTCTCAATTAATCAGTGCCACGTGAACAAATTAAAGCCCCTCCTCAAATCGACACCTTGGTTAAAAGTCTCAGTAAGTCTGTTCATGCGCAATGCCGTTTACGCTCAGCGTTAACGCCTAAACTGATTTCCTCTGAGTTCCAAAGTCTGTTGCTAACAGCAGCATTTATCGTAGCATGTTAACAGCCTTTTGCAAGAATCTTCTTTTACTTTGGAAAACAATGACCGAATCCATTTCAAAAAGGTTGCTGATTACATCATCTGTTCCCCCTCGTGCGATGCTCCTTAGCTGTTGTTTTTTCATCGTGAAACATGATCAAATAAACACAATAATTGGTTTACAAACAGTAGTCTGGGAGACAATTGTTTCGTAATGCACTTTAAAGCAAAATGAAATGCTATCAGATTAATCGCTATGAACACACCACAAGATCTTCAGTCAGGATCACTTTTAGCGACATCAGCTGATTGAGCCTATGCCGACTTTGATCGAAAGGGAGAGGAAACCATCAAATTCAGTCTGATTACAGGTGTTAAGATGAATCAAAGTTTGGAGTCTTAATTATAAAACAAGTTCCCAGTGTGGGATGAATGATGACCTTGCCTTTTTTTTTTTTTGACGGGGGGGGGGGGGCAGGGATTTTCTTTCTGTCAATGATGCACATATGTTTTGATTAGATCCATGCTGTCTTCCTCTTTGGAGTTTGCCTACTTTTTTTGTCATTCCTCTTCATTTTCTACATTTTCTACATGGTACTCATGTTCTTTTCATTTGACATCTTTGCATTATTTTCTAACGTGACTATCAGAGGCCTCAACATCTGGGCTATCTTTGGTTCATTCACTCATCCCATCACTTCAGAGGGATTTTATATACAGTTGATCCTGGATACTTACAGATTCCCGATTCCCTGCACCCTCAATGCAGTATTCTCTCTCGCTCTCTCTCTGAGAGGCATAAACAAACAAAATAATTAACAATAATTTATATATATATATATATATATATATATATATATATATATATATATATATATATATATATATATATATATATATATATATATATATATATATATATATATATATATATATATATATATAACATTTATATAGGACAGGGAGCGATCTCAAACACAGCCCCGTTGTCACGACATGAGGAAATGAAGTCATTCTTGAAATAGGACGATATGCAAATCAGATATGCGTGGTCAGTCATTTCATGTGTCTTGTACAAATTTACTAACTGGTAGATTTATTTTTACACTCGTATGACAGTTTAGAATGTTCAAACATAGTCTGTACAGTTAATTAAGGTATATGTCTTTTTATTTGATTTGATTTTTTTTTCATCAGACAAAACCCGAGCTTGACCAGCATTGTGTAAAAACTTGAGAGGTTCTACTGTACTACTCAATTTGAAATGTTGTTTTACAAATTTCTGCATGTAGCAAAGTACCACTCCGTCCAGCTTGGTGGAGTATGATTTGTTTGAAGAAAATGTTGTCACCGTTTACCTCATTCACTCTTAACTGTAACCTGCTGTGGGCAGTGCATCGGGAGGGGAGGGTGGGGGGCACAAGCTTTCTGCTCATGTTTGGTAACTGAGACGTGTGGCACCTGGATGGCGAGTGCGGCCATGCCAGCGCATACACGACTTGTCGTTTTTTTGCCAAAATGACACCAGAGGCCATATCAGTTGACCTCGAGTCAGGAATAAACAGGACACCGTGAGGCAAAAAGGGTCGGTGGGGGTGGGGCGCACAAGAGTTAGGTGGGATGCACTGTAAGTAGCAAAAAGAATCAAATGCTTCCAGAAGGGTTGCTTGGTTGGTTGAACATGTTGAATACTGTGATTACAAGGGAGGCTGAGGGTGTTAAACTGTGACTATTATCACTGCTGATAAAGCTATCTTTTGGTTCCATCACCATTATGATTGTTTTGTTAATTTGAACACATGATGGAGGATCAGAAAATAATCAGTTGTAGCTTCGTTTGTTTTGTTTTTTTGCTGGAATGATTGCATGATTGTAACCTTTTTGGCAAAACTACTAAAATGAGCATAAATTATTATATACGGTGCAATTTTATCAACAGGGGATGAGTCCCTGGCAAAGAAGTCCGATTTACACATTTCAAAGCACTTGCTTGTGAAGGCAATATTGTGTGAATTGCGTTTGGCTTTGTTTTGCCATCCCGGGTCTCTTGTTGGGTGTTGCGCAGGACACTCTGAAAACAACGCGAGGTGGTTGGACTGGCAATACAAGAGAATATTTTAGTATTCGCAGCGATGTTGCGTCGAATGCAACTTTGTTGGGTGTCTTCAAAGGACAAGAAAGTCTGTTGCATGATGTTGTTTTGAGGCAGACTTCTGGTTTGGTGTTGATGTCACTGAGAGAAGTATTGATATGGTGAGGAAAAAAAAAAAGATCCCCTGTCAATCAACTCCCACTTCTTTAATGCCCTATTATGCACAAGGACTTTGGAATGGTCCCTTGTTCGTTTTGCTGACCATCAGCTGCTTTTAAAGATCTATGTTGGTTTACAGGAATCTCAAGCGAGTGGATCTGTGCTCAGAATGTGTGTGTGTGTGTGTGTGTGTGTGTGTGTGTGTGTGTGTGTGAGTGTGTGTGTCCCTGTGTGCCTGCAGCCTTTCTGTTTTCCTCTCAGTTTCCTATTCCTGCACTGAGGGGAGAGTGCTTCCTCTTGAGTCCCCCTCCTCTTTTGGAACATATACCTCACCTTCTGCCTTAGTTCTGATTATTAAAATGATTGTAAATTAGTTTGAAACAACAGACTTCTTCAATCATTTGTTTCTGAGAAAAAAAAATATGATGGCGAGTACGTTTAAAAAAAAAAAGACTATATTACAAATGGGTTTCCTTTTATTTTTGTACGTATGTGCTGTGCACAGCATTCAAGTGTATTCCTGAAATGATAATAAAAAAGATTTTGTAAAAACTGTTGTGATGTCTTCAAGTTTCCATGTTTGACAATACTTTGGAAACATTTGCTAGATGATTTGTTATCAATGTTAAGTATACTAATCGATTGTTAGGACAGTTGAGAGAAGTGGACCTGTAATTACCCCTGTACCCCGCCTCTCTTCTTTTTTCACTTTAAACACAAGAAATTCAACATGATATTTATAACACTGGCAGTAGAGTTACCTCAGTGGCTGTACTGTATATGTTTGAGTTGCGTTTGGGTCCGCTAAAAATTAAATGTATACATTCCCCTCAAAGAGTACTGCAACCATGAGGTCAATTCCTTTTTGTTCTTGTTGTATGCTGAAGACAATTGGGTTTCAGATCCAAAAAGGAATCTGGATGGAAGCCCTGGCAAAGCATTTCAAATGAAGAATGCAACAGTCTGGTGAATTCAATGGTTCGCAGGCTTGATGCGGTTCTTGCAGGTAAGGGTTCCGACACCAAAAATGTAATGTTATTCACTTTAAGTTCATTTAATGACGCCCTCTTCAATACTTTTGCTCTCTTGAAACGTGGGAAGCTTCAAACAAAAGGTGCCCTGTCCTGAGTTTTTAACATATCCAGATGTAAAGACCATGAAATAAAAGTTGGACTTCTGAACTTTTGTCTGATATTCATCTTTTGATCTGAAAACCCAAAATGTGTTGAGCGTGCAACCAAAAACAAAGGAAGGGACCCTGCCTTCCAAAACATTTGGAGGGAACTGTCGATTTAGAGAAAGTGATACACCCTGGATGGTTTGACGTGACAGAATGACCACTCGCAGACTATTTGGATGATGTTGATGCGGCTCATTCAGAGAACTTGTTGTCCTCCTTTGTGACGCACTTGCAGTTTACACAGTCCCACTAGTGGCTGCCTCAGCAAATAATGTATTTCAGTTTCCAAAGAGGCAGCGACATTCCTTGTTGCGCTGCCAGTTAAAGATTGCAGGAATTCCACAAAGGCAACCCTCAACCACTGACAAACAACAAGGCTTTGTGTCATTTGGACACGACCCTGTGTTTAAATAAGCCCGCTGGACTTTCTCCTCCTGCAGAGAGAGCTCCTCACACTCGCTCTGCTCTGGTAAGGAAAGCGCGCCTTGCTGAAATAACCATGCAAGCGACTTTCTTCCCATTCCTCCTGATTGCCGCCCATGTGTCTTTACCCTTGGATTGTAAGTTGAGGTCAAAGGACCCGGAGGAGCTACCTCTTCAGCAGAGCGCGAGCTTGAGCTCAGGAACGCTTTCGGATGCGTCAGCCAGGAGGGCACATTACTACGTGCTGCAGAGCGCTGGGTCCGTGAGGAAACGTCTTCTCGGTCACTTTCTGGGTGAGTCCGCTTCTGTGTCTTGGTTTGACCTGCGTGGATTCTCAGTAGGCTTTAAAGCTGCTTCGTGCAGGCGTAGGCTGAACTAAAAATCAAGTTGTGAAAAATCGTGCCCCTTTTACATGTCTCGTACCAAAAGGTGCTTTTATTGAGGTCATCTGATTTTGCCTCAAATCCTTGCAGTTGTTCATCCCGCGAAGACACAACGGAGCAATTATGTGTCCATATTTGACCTGAGAAGAAAGCATTTTGTGTGCCTGGACTCCGAGGGAGCTGTACAGCTTTGTGAGTCACTTTTTTTCTTTTTAAACTTTGATTGCACCCAGATGACTGCAAATCCAGTCCATCCCGTTTATCACAGAGGCCGCGTTCTTGACCCAACAGATTAATTAAACTGTATTAAAATAGAGCTTTTCAAGTATTCCTTGGCAGCCGCTTACGCGCTTGCGCTCTCACGGTTCTGCGAGCAAGAGGCCGAGCATGCTTGCTTGAAGCCGTTTGCCACCCCCAGTTGAAGTTGACTGTAAAACTGACACCCAAGACAAATAAAAAACGTATCATATTTCAACACTGAAATGTTCAACCAAACCGTATATCACTGCATCTGATGAACGTCTGCTGATTTAATGCTAACATACTGAAGAATGTGAAATAAAGAGAAATTAGTTAAAAACCTTTTAATATATTCTCACTGATTTGTGGGAATGACGACTGTTACCGGAGATTGGGGAGCTTCTTGCTTTGAAGGGGGAAATCAAGTCGAACAATATGTTCTATGGGCGCCTCGTGGTTGACTGGTTAGCACGTCCACCTCACAGTGCAGCAGAACAGGGTTCGGTATTTTTCTCCGGGCACTCCGCTTTCCTCCCACATTCCCAAAACGTGCATGGCAGGCTGATTGAACACTCCAAATCGTCCCTCGGTGTGACTGTGAACGCAAATGTTTGTTCGTCTATGTGTGCCCTGCGATTGGCCGGCAACCAGTTCAGGGTGTACCCCGCCTACTGCCCAAAGTCAGCAGGGATAGGCTCCAGCACCCCCCGCGACCCTCGTGAGGATAAGTGAATTCGAAAAATGGATGTATGGATATGTTCTGAGAATGACATCAGAGTGCCCAAGAGCTCACGTAATGAACGTCACGGCTGAAGCGTTTTCTGGGTTTGTTCATGTGATGTCTGCAAGTTGAGCCCTGAGGAACTGTGATGTTATTGTCAGTTGGCAGCAAGCGTCGGTAAAAGGCGCAGTGGCCGCCCCATGAGATGGGTGATAACAGGTGGAAATTTCTGCTTAATTCATATTCCACGAAGCAAAATTCCGTGCTTAGACTCGTGGAGGTGCATAGAACACATTAGTGTCCACACATTTTTCGACTGCCCCTTTAATTAAGTTACATCCTCGAGAGTAGACCTTAGCGCCGCATTGCGTGTCGCGGCATGACACTTTAGGCGCGCAACTCTCAATTCGGACTTGCTCGTTGATAGTCAAAATGATCATGTTAAAGTCTACGCTATAGCATGCATAATGAGCCACGATACAGCGGGGAAACACTGACAAGCACATTGTTGTTCTTTTCTTACCAAACAGACGCAAAATAACCGGAGCGACTGTCTCTTCAGCCGAATTGGCTTCATCGATGCGAAACAGAGCGGTGTGATTTACTCTCCAAAAACAAGTCAGCTTCTACTCTCTCACCCTGGGTCATCGGGGCTGTCCTCCGTCTCGCCAAAGCGCTTCCTGGCTCGCTTGGTGACGAGACAGAGGAGGAGCGAGGAGGTGAACCCGTCCGACCCGTTAAGGTCCGAGTCGCATCCCTCTCATTCCGTCAAGGAGCACAAAGATTCAGATCACGGCCAGCCGGGAGCCGTGTCAAAGGAGACCATCACCTCCAGCGACGATGACCCCTTAAAGGTCTTACATCCAAACGGGCCCGTGAGTCCCGTCAAGACCAACATAGCAGACCGAGCGGAACAAGATTGACGTCATCAACTTGGGCAATTGTGGTTTAAAGTTAAAGAACGTACACTGGAAGATCTAAGAGTGAACACGGTCTGTTCCCGAAGACGGTCAAAACTATTTTTCCCCATCGAAAATAATAACATAAAACCTTTTCAGATTTTTTTCAGGCAGATTTTTTTACGTTTTCAATTATAAATGACGAAGATGCGCTCCATGCATCTCACCTTTTCTTGTAACAGAAGTATAAGAAGCAGTTAACCATTTTAAATGAAAACAAAAAAATAGCAAGCGCTGTCTATGTTGACACTGGAGTCTTCTAACGAGACTTCATGTCGAGTCCCCTCCACAAGTATGGGAACGGCAAGGTCAAGTCATTTGTTTTTGTTGTTTACGGAAGAGTTTCAGATGGAAAGATGAATAGGAAACCAAAGTTCAGTTTTCCTGCTTTTGTTTTCTCGGTGTTAACATCAAGACGTGCGAAACAGGACATGACGGAGCAATTTTTGTATGAAGCAACCCACTCAATTTTAAAGTTGATGAAACCGTTTTATCTGGCAATACATGTATGCAACCTAATCAGGCGGAGCTTCATCATTGCATCACCAATGCAGACTGCCAACACAGCAAAGGATGTCATAAGGGGGGAAAAAAAGTGGAAGGTCTTAGACTGACCAAGTCAATCGGCGGACTTTAACCGAGTGGAGCCTTTGGAATTTTACCTGCTGAAAAGAAGACCGATCGGAAATAAACAAGAACTGAAAGAAGCTCGAGAAAAGGTCCGGCAAAGCAAAGCATTTCAAATGAAGAATGCATCATTTGCCATTCCCATTTTTTGGAGGGGACCGCGTACTATGTTGTTGTATTTGTTGTGACACCCTTTTGTCGAGGCTGGTCCTTCTTTTGGAGTAAGTACTTCAGAGTTAATCCTTTGAAGCTCACTGCATTGAGGTGTTTTGAGATACGCGAAGATCTTGATTCTCAAGGCATATTTTTTGCAAACTGTAGGTAGACTTCCAATCACACAACCCACTATCGTCCCTTTGCAAACTGCTCCATCCAACCGTCACAGGAACAAGGAAGCATTTCCTGTTCCGAGACCGATGCCATTTTCCCAAATGCAGGACTGGAATGATAATCGTGCCGTGACAGAATGTGTTACCTCACTACTGGGGTTAGTTTGGAAACATTGGATGGCATCATGAGAGGCAGGTTGGGTTCAGCGCACAGCTGTCCTTGAACCTTTGTTGTCAGTTAAGCATTAACCCTCGGGCGAGATGCGGCAAACGTTTGTTGCGCATATGGGAAATGCATCAGCTCTGTGAGCAATTTCGCCTATTTATAAATGTGTTGATTTTTGAAATGCTTCATTTTTAATTCAGCATAATCGGCCTCTGCGTTTGCAGCTTTTCATATCAGGTGCCGGACACCGAATTGTAGAAATGATAAAGGTATTTATTTATTGGAAAATGGAAGCGGATGTTGTAACTCTTTGTCCCTGCTGAATGTTTCAGTTGCTGTGGCTCCTTTATGATTTGTATCTATGTCGGCTTGATGTCTCACGGTTTTTAAACTTGGATTACTTTGTGACATGTCAGTACGTCACGCTTCCTTCCAATCAGAGTGTCAGCTCTTTTCTGTGTTTTCTGGCCCTTGCCCTCTGTGTGGACCCCCGGGACGGCCACTGAACTGGCTCTGCCAAGAACCTCTCGTCTGGGCTCCGGACGCCCACCCGAATGGTCCCGCCAAGAATCTCTCATCTGGCTTCCTGGACAGCCACTGGATTGGTCCTGTCAAGAACTTATCGTCTTGCCTTCCTCGATCTGTATTTGATTATGGTTTTGATTTAGTACAGGGTGACCCAAAAAGATGCGTACCCATGAAAATTTCAATTGTGACTTTGATTAAAAAGCTATTTATTTCAAATTACAACCACACATTATTCAGTTTATGGAAGACCATTCACCAGAGTTTCAGCTATTTCTGTCAATTTTTAGTCAATTTATGGCTTTCCCAAGATGTGTTCCAAATGTCCACCATTCCATTGCAAGCAAACCTGTACTCGTCTGACAAAGTTGTCAATCACTTTTACACACTACAGATTTTTATCTGTGGGGTTTCCTCAAAGACAATGTATACCAGGGAAATCCACAAACAATTGAGGAACTGAAAACTGCCATCACAGAAAAAATAAGAGCCATCCCGAAAGAGGAGTGAGGAGTGAAAGAAAGAGGAGTGTGTAAAAGTTATTGACAACTTTGTCACTCCTCACTCCTCTTTCGGAATGGCTCTTATTTTTGCTGTGATGGCAGTTTTCAGTTCCTCAATTGTTTGTGGATTTCCCTGGTATACATTGTCTTTGAGGAAACCCCACAGATAAGAATCTGGATTGTGTAAAAGTGATTGACAACTTTGTCAGACAAGTACAGGTTTGCTTGCAATGGAATGGTGGACATTTGGAACACATCTTGGGAAAGCCATAAATTGACTAAAAATTGACAGAAATAGCTGAAACTCTGGTGAATGGTCTTCCATAAACTGAATAATGTGTGGTTGTAATTTGAAATAAATAGCTTTTTAATCAAAGTCACAATTGAAATTTTCATGGGTACGCATCTTTTTGGGTCACCCTGTAGTTTCATGTTTTCCTCAGTTTTTTTTTGTTAGTGTGCGTCTCGTTAGGTTGTTGTGCCCACCTGTACTCATTTACCCGATCCCTTGTGTTACCCAATTAGCTCTCTCTGACACTGTCTTGTCCACTTGTTCCTAGTTGACTTGTTTGTTTCATCTTTGTTGGTTCATTGTCTTTGTTACGTCTAACTGCTGTTTGCTCTCTGTTTACGTGAAGCTAGTTTGCTAGTGTTTGTGTAGTGACTTTGATGTTTGGTTACTTGGATTCTTGTTATTTTGGACTTCTGTTTATTTATTGTTTAGACCTCGTTTATCTTTTGTTCATTTGCATTCTAATTTTTGACATGGAATATGAACTTCACACTTCACACGCGGAGTCGATCACCGGGTGGTGCCCCTGTTGTCAATGTTTCTTCCTCCATAAATGAAAGTTTCAGTTGCTAACCAGTTGCTGTGGCTCGTTTATGCTTGGTATCTTTATTATGTCATATAGGCTTGATGTCTCAGAGTATACACTTGGATTACTCAATGACCTGTCAGTACGTCAAAATCTTTCACCGAAAAGTATATTTCTCAGATTGTTCCTTTACAGGGACAGTGTGTGAAATTTGTTATTTGTCATTTTTCAACTGTGATTAAAAAAAACACTATGAATTAAAATATATAAAAAATGTTTGATCACATTACGTGCGCGTGTGCGTATTCAATACTGTATATAAAAACGAGTTTTGAGCTTAGGTTGTGACATTCACCAATAGATGACACTACATTCTACACATTGTACCGAAAGTACTGTACTGTACTGTATAGCGTTGTCCACATCTTCACTTACAAAGTTATTAGAACATTGTAAAATGTTATAATGGTACAATGTTTAAAAAAGCGAAAGGTCTAGCTGAAGAATGACTCACGCATTCAAAAAAGCAGTTGTGAATTTATAATGGGACAAAAAAAGCATTGCACAGAGGCATTCCCATTATAATGCAGGATCATGGTGCTGTAACATGGTTAACATTTCCCAACATATAATTTTTGTAAGTGAATAAAATACAAAATCACATACATGTTACCGAAAAGGGGGCGGGGGTTGGGTGGGCGTTAATGACGCTCGGTTGATAGTGTACAAATTAGCTGGAATTTGTCATTTGCTCTGTTAATTGAGAACAATAGTCGCTCATTTCCCCAAAGGTCTACACTAGTGATGTGTCGGTCGCGAACGAGCCGATGAGAGCCGGCAACCTCCCTCGAGAGCCGGTTCTGTAATTTTCCTCGATGTCGCTCTCTCTTTTTCACATTTCGTAAAGATTCTTGCGAGTTTGCGGGCGAATTTTACAATGATTCTTACTGCTGTTAGCTGACATTGGAAAGTGAAATCGGGTTTATTGTTTCCCCTTGCCAATGGCGGGCCCTCTGCTGGAGTTTGAAACCGAAAATTATTTTCAGGTTAAAACGCCTTACTATACATGGTCGTTATTTTCGTCTAAAAAGGCCTTACTATAAATGGTCGTTTTTTGGGGGTTAAAAAGCCTTACAATACATGATCGTCTTTTTCGGCTAAAAACGCCTTAGTATACATGGTCGTTTTTTTTTGTCGAAAAAGGCCTGACTATATATGGTCGTTTTTCGGGTTAAACCGCCTTACGATACATGGTCGCTTTTTTTGTCAAAAGCTAAAAGCACCTTACTCTACATGGTTGTTTTTTCGGGTTAATATGCCTTCGTATACATGGTCGTCTTTGTCGTCTAAAAGCGGCTTCCTATACATGGTTGTTTTTAGTCTAGAACGCCTTACTATATACAGTATACATGGTCGTTTTTTTCCGGCTAAAAATGCCTTCCCATACATGGTCGTTTTTTTGGTCTGAAAACACCTTGCTATACATGTTCGTTTTTTTTAAAACGCTAAAAACGCCTTATTATACATGGTCGTTTTTATTTAAACGCTAAAAACGCCTTATTATACATGGTCGTTTTTTTCCGGCTAAAAACGCCTTCCCATACATGGTCGTTATTTTCGGCTAAAAAGGCCTTAGTATACATGGTCGCTTTTTTTTGTCAAAAAAGGCCTGATTAAATATGGTCGTTTTTTTCAGCTAAAAGCGCCTTACTCTACATGGTCGTTTTATCGTCTGAAAATGCCTTACTAAACATGGTGTTTTTAGGCTAAACGCTAAAAACGCCTTACAATAAATGGTCGTTTTTTGGGGGGTTAAAACGGCTTCCTATACATGGTCGTTTTTTCCCGGCTAAAAATGCCTTCTCATACATGGTTGTTTTTTTCGTCTGAAAACGCCTTGCTATACATGGTCGTTTTTCGGGTTAAAATGCTTTACTATACATGATCGTTTTTTTGTGGAAAACGCCTTACTATATATGGTGGTTTTACGGCTAAAAATGCCTTCCTTTATATGGTCGGGCTTTTTCTCGGCTAAAAATGCCTTCCTATACATGGTCGGGCTTTTTTTCGGCTAAAAATGCCTTACTATTCATGGTCAAACGTCTAAAAACGCCTTACTCTACATAGTCGTTTTTTTCCGGTTAAAACGCCTTACTATACATGGTCGTTTTTTTCGGCTATAAACGCCTTACTATACATGGTCGGTTTTTTCGGGTTAAACGCTTTACTATTCACGGTCATTTTTTTCGGGTTAAAACGCCTTACTATACATGCTCGTTTTTTGGGCTAAAAATGCCTTACTATACATGGTCGTTTTTTTCCGGCTAAAAACGCCTTCCCATACATGGTCGTTATTTTCGGCTAAAAAGGCCTTACTATATATAGTCGTTTTTTGGGGGTTAAAAAGCCTTACAATACATGATTGTCTTTTTCGGCTAAAAACGCCTTAGTATACATGGTCGTTTTTTTTTGTCGAAAAAGGCCTGACTATATATGGTCGTTTTTTTCGGGTTAAACCGCCTTACGATACATGGTCGTTTTTTTCGGCTAAAAGCACCTTACTCTACATGGTTGTTTTTTTCGGGTTAATATGCCTTCGTATACATGGTCGTCTTTGTCGTCTAAAAACGGCTTCCTATACATGGTTGTTTTTTTTCGTCTAGAACGCCTTACTATATACAGTATACATGGTCGTTTTTTTCCGGCTAAAAATGCCTTCCCATACATGGTCGTTTTTTTCGTCTGAAAACACCTTGCTATACATGTTCGTTTTTTTCGGCTAAAACGCTAAAAACGCCTTATTATACATGGTCGTTTTTTTCGGCTAAAACGCTAAAAACGCCTTATTATACATGGTCGTTTTTTTCCGGCTAAAAACGCCTTCCCATACATGGTCGTTATTTTCGGCTAAAAAGGCCTTAGTATATATACATGGTCGTTTTTTGTCGAAAAAGGCCTGATTAAATATGGTCGTTTTTTTCAGCTAAAAGCGCCTTACTCTACATGGTCGTTTTTATCGTCTGAAAATGCCTTACTAAACATGGTGTTTTTTTTCGGCTAAAACGCTAAAAACGCCTTACAATAAATGGTCGTTTTTTGGGGGGGTAAAACGGCTTCCTATACATGGTCGTTTTTTTCCGGCTAAAAACGCCTTCCCATACATGGTCGTTTTTTTCGTCTGAAAACGCCTTGCTATACATGGTCGTTTTTTTTCGGGTTAAAATGCTTTACTATACATGATCGTTTTTTTTTTGTGGAAAAACGCCTTACTATATATGGTGGTTTTTTACGGCTAAAAATGCCTTCCTTTATATGGTCGGGCTTTTTTTCGGCTAAAAATGCCTTCCTATACATGGTCGGGCTTTTTTTCGGCTAAAAATGCCTTACTATTCATGGTCAAACGTCTAAAAACGCCTTACTCTACATAGTCGTTTTTTTCCGGTTAAAACGCCTTACTATACATGGTCGTTTTTTTCGGCTATAAACGCCTTACTATACATGGTCGGTTTTTTCGGGTTAAAACGCTTTACTATTCACGGTCATTTTTTTCGGGTTAAAACGCCTTACTATACATGCTCGTTTTTTGGGCTAAAAATGCCTTACTATACATGGTCGTTTTTTTCGTCTAAAAACGCCTTACTATACATGGTCGTTTTTTTCGTCTAAAACGCATTACTATACATGGTCGGTTTTTTCGGCTATAAACGCCTTACTATACATGGTCGGTTTTTTCGGGTTAAAACGCTTTACTATTCACGGTCGTTTTTTTCGGGTTAAAACGCCTTACTATACATGCTCGTTTTTTTCGTCTAAAACGCATTACTATACATGGTCGGTTTTTTCGGGTTAAAACGCCTTACTATAGATGGTCGGTTTTTTTCCCGACTAAAAACGCCTTACTATACATGGTCGTTTTTTTCGGCTATAAATGCCTTACTATACATGGTCGTTTTTTTCGGCTAAAAACGCCTTACTATACATGGTCGTTTTTTTCGTCAGAAAACGCCTTGCTATACATGGTCGTTTTTTTTCGGGTTAAAATGCTTTACTATACATGATCGTTTTTTTGTGGAAAACGCCTTACTATATATGGTGGTTTTTTCGCTAAAAATGCCTTCCTTTACATGGTCGGGCTTTTTCTCGGCTAAAAATGCCTTCCTATACATGGTCGGGCTTTTTCTCGGCTAAAAATGCCTTACTATTCATGGTCAAACGTCTAAAAACGCCTTACTCTACATAGTCGTTTTTTTCCGGTTAAAACGCCTTACTATACATGGTCGTTTTTTCGCTATAAACGCCTTACTATACATGGTCGGTTTTTCGGTTAAAACGCTTTACTATTCACGGTCATTTTTTCCGGGTTAAAACGCCTTACTATACATGCTCGTTTTTTGGGCTAAAAATGCCTTACTATACATGGTCGTTTTTTTCGTCTAAAAACGCCTTACTATACATGGTCGTTTTTTTCGTCTAAAACGCATTACTATACATGGTCGGTTTTTTCGGGTTAAAACGCCTTACTATAGATGGTCGGTTTTTTTCCCGACTAAAAACGCCTTACTATACATGGTCGTTTTTTTCGGCTATAAATGCCTTACTATACATGGTCGTTTTTTTCGGCTAAAAACGCCTTACTATACATGGTCATTTTTTTCGTCAGAAAACGCCTTGCTATACATGGTCGTTTTTTTTCGGGTTAAAATGCTTTACTATACATGATCGTTTTTTTTTTGTGGAAAAACGCCTTACTATATATGGTGGTTTTTTTCGGCTAAAAATGCCTTCCTTTACATGGTCGGGCTTTTTTTCGGCTAAAAATGCCTTCCTATACATGGTCGGGCTTTTTTTCGGCTAAAAATGCCTTACTATTCATGGTCAAACGTCTAAAGACGCCTTACTCTACGTGGTCGTTTTTTTCCGGTTAAAACGCTTTACTATTCACGGTCGTTTTTTTCGGGTTAAAACACCTTACTATACATGCTCGTTTTTTTTTCCGGCTGAAAACGCCTTAATATACATGGTCGTTTTTTTCGGGTTAAAACGCCTTACTATACATGGTCGTTTTTTTCGGGTTAAAACGCTTTACTATTCACGGTCGTTTTTTTCGGGTTAAAACACCTTACTATACATGCTCGTTTTTTTTTCCGGCTGAAAACGCCTTAATATACATGGTCGTTTTTTTCGGGTTAAAACGCCTTACTATACATGGTCGTTTTTTCGGCTAAAAACGCCTTACTATACATGGTCGTTTTTTTCGGGTTAAAACGCCTTACTATACATGGTCGTTTTTTTCGGCTAAAAACGCCTTACTATACATGGTCGGTTTTTTCAGCTATAAACGCCTTACTATACATGGTCGTTTTTTTCGGGTTAAAATGCCTTACTATTCATGGTCGTTTTTTTCGGGTTAAAACGCCTTACTATACATGGTCGTTTTTTTCGGCTAAAAACGCCTTACTATACATGGTTGTTTTTTTTCGACTAAAAACGCCTTACTATACATGGTCATTTTTTCGGGCTAAAAACGCCTTACTATACATGGTCGTTTATTTCGTCTAAAAACGCCTTACATACATGGTCGTTTTTTTTCCGGCTAAAAACGCCTTACTATGCATGGTCGTTTTTTTCTGGGTTAAAACGCCTTACTATACATGGTCGTTTTTTTCGGGTTAAAACGCCTTACTATACATGGTCGTTTTTTCGGCTAAAAACGTCTTACTATACATGGTCATTTTTTGGGCTAAAACACCTTACTATAATACATGGTCGTTTTTTTCGTCTAAAAACGCCTTACTATACATGGTCGTTTTTTTCGGCTAAAAACGCCTTACTATACATGGTCGTTTTTTCGGCTAAAACGCCTTACTATACATGGTCGTTTTTTTTCCGGCTAAAAACGCCTTACTATACATGGTCGTTTTTTCGGCTAAAAACGCCTTACTATACATGGTTGTTTTTTTCGGGTTAAAACGCCTTACTATACATGGTCGTTTTTTTCGGCTACAAACGCCTTACTATACATGATCATTTTTTGCGCTAAAAACGCCTTACTATGCATGGTCGTTTTTTTCTGGGTTAAAACGCCTTACTATACATGGTCGTTTTTTTCGGCTAAAAACGCCTTACTATACATGGTCGTTTTTTTCCGCTAAAAATGCCTTACTATACATGGTCGTTTTTTTCGCCTAAAAACGCCTTACTATATATACATGGTCATATTTTTCGTCTAAAACGCCTTACTATACATGGTCGTTTTTTTCGGGTTAAAACGCCTTACTATACATGGTCGTTTTTTCGGCTAAAAACGCCTTACTATACATGGTCATTTTTTGGGCTAAAACACCTTACTATAATACATGGTCGTTTTATTCGTCTAAAAACGCCTTACTATACATGGTCGTTTTTTCGGCTAAAAACGCCTTACTATACATGGTCGTTTTTCGCTAAAAACGCCTTACTATACATGGTCGTTTTTATAAAAACGCCTTACTATACATGGTCGTTTTTTCGGTTAAAACGCCTTACTATACATGGTCGTTTTTTTCGGCTACAAACGCCTTACTATACATGATCATTTTTTGGGCTAAAAACGCCTTACTATACATGGTCGTTTATTTTGTCTAAAAACGCCTTACTATACATGGTCGTTTTTTTTTCCGGCTAAAAACGCCTTACTATGCATGGTCGTTTTTTTCTGGGTTAAAACGCCTTACTATACATGGTCGTTTTTTTCGGCTAAAAACGCCTTACTATACATGATTTTTTTTTTTTTGTCGAAATACGTCTTACTATACATGGTCGTTTTTTCGGCTACAAACGCCCTACTATACATGGTCGTTTTTTTCGGGTTAAAATGCCTTACTATACAAGGTCGTTTTTTTCGGCTAAAAACGCCTTACTATACATGGTCGTTTTTTTCGGGATAAAACGCCTTACTATACATGGTCGTTTTTTTTCGGCTAAAAACGCCTTACTATACATGGTCGTTTTTTTCGGCTATAAACGCCTTACTATACATTGTCGTTTTTTTCGGGTTAAAATGCCTTACGATACATGGTCGTTTTTTTCCCGCTAAAAACGCCTTACTATACATGGTCGTTTTTTCGGCTAAAAACGCCTTACTATACATGGTCGTTTTTTTTCGGCTAAAAACGGCTTACTATACATGGTCGTTTTTTTCGGCTACAAACGCCTTACTATACATGATCATTTTTTGGGCTAAAAACGCCTTACTGTACATGGTCGTTTATTGGGCTAAAAACACCTTACTATAATACATGGTCGTTTTTTTCGTCTAAAAACGCCTTACTATACATGGTCGTTTTTTCGCTAAAACGCCTTACTATACATGGTCGTTTTTTTTGGGGGTAAAAACGCCTTACTATACATGGTCGTTTTTTTCGGCTAAAAACGCCTTACTATACATGATCATTTTTTGGGCTAAAAACGCCTTACTATACATGGTCGTTTATTTCGTCTAAAAACGCCTTACTATACATGGTCGTTTTTTTTCCGGCTAAAAACGCCTTACTATGCATGGTCGTTTTTTTCTGGGTTAAAACGCCTTACTATACATGGTCGTTTTTAGTCTAAAACGCCTTACTATACATGGTCGTTTTTTCCGCTAAAACGCCTTACTATACATGGTCGTTTTTCTGGGTTAAAACGCCTTACTATACATGGTCGTTTTTTTCGGCTAAAAACGCCTTACTATACATGGTCGTTTTTTTTCCTGCTAAAATTGCCTTACTATACATGGTCATTTTTTGGGCTAAAAATGCCTTACTATACATGGTCGTTTTTTTTCGGCTAAAAAAGCCTTATTATACATGGTCATTTTTTGGGCTAAAAATGCCTTACTATACATGGTCGTTTTTTTCGTCTAAAAACACATTACTATACATGGTCGTTTTTTCGCTAAAACGCCTTACTATACATGGTCATTTTTATTTAAAAACGCCTTACTATACATGATTTTTTTGTCGAAATCGCCTTACTATACATGGTCGTTTTTTCGCTAAAACGCCTTACTATACATGGTCGTTTTTGGGTTAAAACGCCTTACTATACAAGGTCGTTTTTTCGCTAAAACGCCTTACTATACATGGTCGTTTTTAGGCTATAAACGCCTTACTATACATTGTCGTTTTTAGGGTTAAAATGCCTTACTATACATGGTCGTTTTTCGCTAAAACGCCTTACTATACATGGTCGTTTTTCGGCTAAAACGCCTTACTATACATGGTCGTTTTTTCGGGTTAAAACGCCTTACTATACATGGTCGTTTTTCGGCTAAAAGCGCCTTACTATACATGGTCGTTTTTTCGGCTAAAACGCCTTACTATACATGATCATTTTTGGGCTAAAACGCCTTACTATACATGGTCGTTTTTTGGGCTAAAAACACCTTACTATAATACATGGTCGTTTTTTCGGCTAAAACGCCTTACTATACATGGTCGTTTTTCGCTAAAAACGCCTTACTATACATGGTCGTTTTTAGCCTAAAACGCCTTACTATACATGGTCGTTTTTTCGCTAAAACGCCTTACTATACATGGTCGTTTTTATTAAAACGCCTTACTATACATGGTCGTTTTTGGGTTAAAACGCCTTACTATACATGGTCGTTTTTTCGCTAAAACGCCTTACTATACATGATCATTTTTGGGCTAAAACGCCTTACTATACATGGTCGTTTTTTCGGTTAAAACGCCTTACTATACATGGTCGTTTTTTCGTCTAAAACGCCTTACTATACATGGTCGTTTTTTCGTCTAAAAACGCCTTACTATACATGGTCGTTTTTTCGCTAAAACGCCTTACTATACATGGTCGTTTTTTCTGGGTTAAAACGCCTTACTATACATGGTCGTTTTTTCGTCTAAAACGCTTACTATACATGGTCGTTTTTTTTGGCTAAAACGCCTTACTATACATGGTCGTTTTTATCGTGTTAAAACACCTTACTATTTATGGTCGTTTTTTCGATTGAAAACGCCTTACTATACATGGTCGTTTTTTCGCTAAAACGCCTTACTATATACATGGTCGTTTTTTCGTCTAAAAATGCTTTACTATACATGGTCGTTTTTTCGCTAAAACGCCTTACTATACATGGTCGTTTTTTCGCTATAAATGCCTTACTATACATGGTCGTTTTTTCGCTATAAACGCCTTACTATACATGGTCGTTTTTTCGGTTAAAACGCCTTACTATACATGGTCGTTTTTTCGCTAAAACGCCTTACTATACATGGTAGTTTTTTTCGGCTATAACCGCTTACTATACATGGTCGTTTTTTTCGGCTATAAACGCCTTACTATACATGGTCATTTTTTTCGGGTTAAAACGCCTTACTATACATGGTCGTTTTTTTCGGGTTAAAACGCCTTACTATACATGGTCGTTTTTTCGGCTAAAAACGCCTTACTATACATGGTCGTTTTTTTCGCTAAAAACGCCTTACTATACATGGTCGTTTTTTTCGGGTTAAAACGCCTTACTACACATGGTCGTTCTTTCGGCTAAAAACGCCTTACTATACATGGTAGTTTTTTTCGGCTATAACCGCTTACTATACATGGTCGTTTTTTTCGACTAAAACGCCTTACTATACATGGTCATTTTTTTCGGGTTAAAACGCCTTACTATACATGGTCGTTTTTTCCGGCTAAAAACGCCTTACTATACATGGTCGTTTTTTTTGTCAAAAAACGCCTTACTATACATGGTCGTTTTTCGGTTAAACGCCTTACTATATATGGTCATTTTTCGGCTAAAACGCCTTACTATACATGGTCGTTTTTTCGCTAAAACGCCTTACTATACATGGTCGTTTTTCGGCTAAAAGCGCATTACTATACATGGTCGTTTTTTCAGCAAAACGCCTTACTATACATGGTCGTTTTTCGGCTAAAAACGCCTTACTATACATGTTTTTTTTTGGTAAAACGCCTTACTATACATGGTCGTTTTTGGCTAAAACGCCTTACTATACATGGTCGTTTTTGGTTAAAACGCCTTACTGTACATGGTCGTTTTTGCTAAAACGCCTTACTATACATGGTCGTTTTTTCGCTAAAACGCCTTACTATATATGGTCGTTTTTGGGTTAAAACGCCTTACTATACATGGTCGTTTTTGGCTAAAACGCCTTACTATACATGGTAGTTTTTCGCTAAAACGCCTTACTATACATGTTTTTTGTTGTCGAAAACGCCTTACTATACATGGTCGTTTTTGGCTAAAACGCCTTACTATACATGGTCGTTTTTGGGTTAAAATGCCTTACTATACATGGTCGTTTTTTCCGCTAAAACGCCTTACTATACATGGTCGTTTTTCGGCTAAAACGCCTTACTATACATGGTCGTTTTTTCGGGTTAAAACGCCTTACTATACATGGTCGTTTTTCGGGTAAAAGCGCCTTACTATACATGGTCGTTTTTGGCTAAAACGCCTTACTATACATGGTCGTTTTTCGGCTAAAACGCCTTACTATACATGGTCGTTTTTTCCGCTAAAACGCCTTACTATACATGGTCGTTTTTTGGCTAAAAACGCCTTACTATACATGGTCGTTTTTAGGTTAAAACGCCTTACTATACATGGTCGTTTTTTCGCTAAAACGCCTTACTATACATGATCATTTTTGGGCTAAAACGCCTTACTATACATGGTCGTTTTTTCGGCTAAAACGCCTTACTATACATGGTCGTTTTTCCGCTAAAAATGCCTTACTATACATGGTCGTTTTTTTCGGGTTAAAACTTCTTACTATATATACATGGTCATATTTTTCGTCTAAAACGCCTTACTATACATGGTCGTTTTTTCAGCTAAAAACGCCTTACTATACATGGTAATTTTTTGGGCTAAAACACCTTACTATAATACATGGTCGTTTTTTCGTCTAAAAACGCCTTACTATACATGGTCGTTTTTTTGGGCTAAAAACGCCTTACTATACATGGTCGTTTTTTCGGCTAAAAACGCCTTACTATACATGGTCGTTTTTTTTCCGGCTAAAAACGCCTTACTATACATGGTCATTTTTTGGGCTAAAAACGCCTTACTATACATGGTCGTTTATTTCGTCTAAAAACGCCTTACTATACATGGTCGTTTTTTCGCTAAAACGCCTTACTATACATGGTCGTTTTTCTGGGTTAAAACGCCTTACTATACATGGTCGTTTTTTCGCTAAAACGCCTTACTATACATGGTCGTTTTTCCTGCTAAATTGCCTTACTATACATGGTCATTTTTGGGCTAAAATGCCTTACTATACATGGTCGTTTTTAGGCTAAAAAGCCTTATTATACATGGTCATTTTTGGGCTAAAATGCCTTACTATACATGGTCGTTTTTCGTCTAAAACACATTACTATACATGGTCGTTTTTTCGCTAAAACGCCTTACTATACATGGTCATTTTTTTTCGGCTAAAACGCCTTACTATACATGATTTTTTTTTTTGTCTAAAACGCCTTACTATACATGGTCGTTTTTGGCTAAAACGCCTTACTATACATGGTCGTTTTTGGGTTAAAACGCCTTACTATACATGGTCGTTTTTCGGCTAAAACGCCTTACTATACATGGTCGTTTTTCGGGATAAAACGCCTTACTATACATGGTCGTTTTTTCGCTAAAACGCCTTACTATACATGGTCGTTTTTTTATAAACGCCTTACTATACATTGTCGTTTTTTCGGGTTAAAATGCCTTACTATACATGGTCGTTTTTCCGCTAAAAACGCCTTACTATACATGGTCGTTTTTGGCTAAAACGCCTTACTATACATGGTCGTTTTTTCGGTTAAAACGCCTTACTATACATGGTCGTTTTTTCGGCTAAAAGCGCCTTACTATACATGGTCGTTTTTCGCTAAAACGCCTTACTATACATGATCGTTTTTGGGCTAAAACGCCTTACTATACATGGTCGTTTATTGGGCTAAAAACGCCTTACTATAATACATGGTCGTTTTTAGGCTAAAAACGCCTTACTATACATGGTCGTTTTTCGCTAAAACGCCTTACTATACATGGTCGTTTTTCGCCTAAAAACGCCTTACTATACATGGTCGTTTTTTCGGCTAAAACGCCTTACTATACATGGTCGTTTTTTCGCTAAAAACGCCTTACTATACATGGTCGTTTTTTCGGTTAAAACGCCTTACTATACATGGTCGTTTTTTCGCTAAAACGCCTTACTATACATGATCATTTTTTGGCTAAAACGCCTTACTATACATGGTCGTTTTTTCGTCTAAAACGCCTTACTATACATGGTCGTTTTTTCGGCTAAAAACGCCTTACTATACATGGTCGTTTTTTTCGGGTTAAACGCCTTACTATACATGGTCGTTTTTTTCGCTAAAACGCCTTACTATACATGGTCGTTTTTTCGCTAAAAATGCCTTACTATACATGGTCATTTTTTTAAAAAACGCCTTACTATACATGATTTTTTTTTGTCGAAATACGCCTTACTATACATGGTCGTTTTTCGCTAAAACGCCTACTATACATGGTCGTTTTTGGGTTAAAACGCCTTACTATACAAGGTCGTTTTTCGCTAAAAACGCCTTACTATACATGGTCGTTTTTTCGGATAAAACGCCTTACTATACATGGTCGTTTTTTCGCTAAAAACGCCTTACTATACATGGTCGTTTTTCGCTATAAACGCCTTACTATACATTGTCGTTTTTCGGGTTAAAATGCCTTACTATACATGGTCGTTTTTCCGCTAAAAGCGCCTTACTACACATGGTCGTTTTTTCGGCTAAAACGCCTTACTATACATGGTCGTTTTTGGCTAAAACGCCTTACTATACATGGTCGTTTTTTTCGGGTTAAAACGCCTTACTATACATGGTCGTTTTTTTCGGCTACAAACGCCTTACTATACATGATCATTTTTTGGGCTAAAAACGCCTTACTATACATGGTCGTTTATTTCGTCTAAAAACGCCTTACTATACATGGTCGTTTTTTTTCCGGCTAAAAACGCCTTACTATGCATGGTCGTTTTTTTCTGGGTTAAAACGCCTTACTATACATGGTCGTTTTTTTCGGCTAAAAACGCCTTACTATACATGGTCGTTTTTTTCCGCTAAAAATGCCTTACTATACATGGTCATTTTTTCGGCTAAAAACGCCTTACTATACATGATTTTTTTTTTTTTGTCGAAATACGTCTTACTATACATGGTCGTTTTTTCGGCTAAAAACGCCCTACTATACATGGTCGTTTTTTTCGGGTTAAAACGCCTTACTATACAAGGTCGTTTTTTTCGGCTAAAAACGCCTTACTATACATGGTCGTTTTTTTCGGGATAAAACGCCTTACTATACATGGTCGTTTTTTTTCGGCTAAAAACGCCTTACTATACATGGTCGTTTTTTTCGGCTATAAACGCCTTACTATACATTGTCGTTTTTTTCGGGTTAAAATGCCTTACGATACATGGTCGTTTTTTTCCCGCTAAAAACGCCTTACTACACATGGTCGTTTTTTCGGCTAAAAACGCCTTACTATACATGGTCGTTTTTTTCGGGTTAAAACGCCTTACTATACATGGTCGTTTTTTTCGGGTAAAAACGGCTTACTATACATGGTCGTTTTTTTTGGCTATAAACGCCTTACTATACATGGTCGTTTTTTCGGCTAAAAACGCCTTAATATACATGGTCGTTTTTTTTCCGGCTAAAAACGCCTTACTATACATGGTCGTTTTTTCGGCTACAAACGCCTTACTATACATGATCATTTTTTGGGCTAAAAACGCCTTACTATTGTTGGGTCTAAAAGGCCTGGCCGACCCGGGCAAAGAACAGGCAAGCACACTGAGATAAAGTTTTAGACTGCTGCAGCAGGGAAGAACAGGGAGGGCACGATGTTCCAGTGCCTCGGCTCACAAGATCTCCTGTCGGTTCGCCGCTGCAGAGTGCATTTATTTTGTGTAGAGCATGCACAGTCAAAACAATGGAAAGGTACTGGTGTGATGTGGTGTGTGGGTGCATGTTTTGGCTGCGATGCAATGTGTGTGGCAGATAGTGTGTGAGGAGAGTTCTATGTGAGCACAGAAAAGCAAGGTCAAGTAAAACAATAGGGTATTGAGAAATACACACAAATATAAGAGCTTACTTTACATTTCCCCCCTGTTGTGGATTTCGAAAACATCAGTGAAAACAATTCCCTCGGATTCAAGTTAACACATCATAAATCGAAAACAACAGGGTTGTTTTTCAGGGAGTGGCGAAAACCTCCAATAGGGAAAATTCCACTCCTCCCACCCCGCTTGGGGTCGAGAACCTTGTGTCTGAAAAACAGGAATTGGGTCAAATTTAATAGTAGTAAAACACACAAGCAGATGAATAACATAATGGATCGTTTTCACAGATCGCTCAAAAATAATCAACCTGAATAAAGAAAATGTTCATATGAGATGTTTAAAAGAAAAAGAATAATAAGAAGAAAAATAGGCTCACACTAAGCCTATACAACGATCCTCCCTACACGGTGGTTACCTGAAGAGGCCCTACCCGTGACCTTAGGTAACAGGCAGCTCGCCGGCTGCGGCGTAAGCAGGGACCCGCCTGGCCTTACCCGCTCGGATTCTTCGTGTTGTCAGTAAGTGTGTGCAATGAGGGGGTCCCTTGGGGCTTAGGGTGTTTGTCCATGTGTGACTAGACAACACTGTCTAAGTCAGAGTCCTCATCACTGTCCGAACCGTCCGGTTGTTGGATCAAGTTGTAGTGGTACATTTGGGCAACAAATAATTTTGACACCATCCTCTTTGTCAGAGGAACAATACAGCAGGAACACACGCCGCACAGGAGAAGGAACATCAGTAAAACTGCTACAAAAGGTAGGAGAATCTTCATCAGCACCTGTGTCCAGCTCCCAGAGAAGAGCCAGTCCAGCCACCCCGGCGAGACGCCTTTTTCTGACGCCAGGGTGTTCCTGAGGTTTTTCATGGTGGCTAGAGCGTCGATGATTGTCTCGTTCTCGTTGGGAATATAGGTGCAGCAGTGCTCGTTTATCAGGGCACAAACTCCTCCTTGTGGGGCGAGGGAGAGATCTACTGCCATTCTGGTCTGGAGGGCCATAATTCATATTGCGCTAACTTCCCTACGTTCAGCCTCAACAATGTCAATTGTAGCGTTAATAAAAGAATTGAGTCTGTAGTCAATGGTCTCAATACGTAGGGCAACTTTACCTACACCTATTTAGGGGAATAGGGCAAAAGTCAGCTTTTGAGCAGTCGTCCAGTATCTGTGTTCCCATGGAACGTTCGATCCCCAAATTGGATCATGTTCCTGAAACTCAACAAACCGTTTTTCGGCTAAAAACGCCTTACTATACATGGTCGTTTTTTTCGGGTTAAAACGCCTTACTATACATGGTCGTTTTTTTCGGCTATAAACGCCTTACTATACATGGGCGTTTTTTTCGGCTAAAAACGCCTTACTATACATGGTCGTTTTTTACGGGTTAAAACGCATTACTATAGATGGTCGTTTTTTCGGCAAAAAAACGGCTTCCTATACATGGTCGCGTTTTTTTTCGGCTAAAAATGCCTTACTATACATGGTCGTTTTTTTCGGGTTAAAACGCCTTACTATTCATGGTCGTTTTTCGTGTTAAAACGCCTTACTATACATGGTCGTTTTTTTCGGCTAAAAACGCCTTACTATACATGGTCGTTTATTTCGTCTAAAAACGCCTTACCATACATGGTCGTTTTTTTTCCGGCTAAAAACGCCTTACTATACATGGTCGTTTTTTTCGGGTTAAAACGCCTTACTATACATGGTCGTTTTTTTCGGCTATAAACGCCTTACTATACATGGGCGTTTTTTTCGGCTAAAAATGCCTTACTATACATGGTCGTTTTTTCGGTTAAAACGCCTTACTATACATGGTCGTTTTTCGGCTAAAAACGCCTTACTATACATGGTCGTTTTTCGCTAAAAACGCCTTACTATACATGGTCGTTTTTTTCGGCTATAAACGCCTTACTATACATGGTCGGTTTTTTCGGGTTAAAACGCTGTACTATTCACGGTCGGTTTTTTCGGGTTAAAACGCCTTACTATACATGCTCGTTTTTTTTCCGGCTAAAAACGCCTTAATATACATGATCATTTTTTGGGCTAAAAACGCCTTACTGTACATGGTCGTTTATTGGGCTAAAAACACCTTACTATAATACATGGTCGTTTTTTTCGTCTAAAAACGCCTTACTATACATGGTCGTTTTTTTCGGCTATAAACGCCTTAATATACATGGTCGTTTTTTTCGGGTTAAAACGCCTTACTATACATGGTCGTGTTTTTGGCTAAAAACGCCTTACTATACATGGTCGTTTTTTTCGGGTTAAAACGCCTTACTATACATGGTCGTTTTTTTCGGCTATAAACGCCTTACTATACATGGGCGTTTTTTTCGGCTAAAAATGCCTTACTATACATGGTCGTTTTTTTCGGGTTAAAACGCCTTACTATACATGGTCGTTTTTTCGGCTAAAAACGCCTTACTATACACGGTCGTTTTTTTCGGCTAAAAACGCCTTACTATACATGGTCGTTTTTTTCGGCTATAAACGCCTTACTATACATGGTCGGTTTTTTCGGGTTAAAACGCTGTACTATTCACGGTCGGTTTTTTCGGGTTAAAACGCCTTACTATACATGCTCGTTTTTTTTCCGGCTAAAAACGCCTTAATATACATGGTCGTTTTTTTCGGGTTAAAACGCTTTACTATACATGGTCGTTTTTTCGGCTAAAAACACCTTACTATACATGGTCGTTTTTCTTCGGCTAAAAACGCCTTACTATACATGGTCGTTTTTCTCGGGATAAAACGCCTTACTATACATGGTCGTTTTTTTCGGCTATAAACGCCTTACTATACATGGTCGTTTTTTTCGGCTAAAAACGCCTTACTATACATGGTTGGTTTTTTCGGCTATAAACGCCTTACTATACATGGTCGTTTTTTTCGGGTTAAAACACCTTACTATTCATGGTCGTTTTTTTCGGGTTAAAACGGCTTCCTATACATGGTCACGTTTTTTTTCGGCTAAAAATGCCTTACTATACATGGTCGTTTTTTCGGGTTAAAACGCCTTACTATTCATGGTCGTTTTTTTTTGGTTAAAACGCCTTACTATACATGGTCGTTTTTTTCGGCTAAAAACGCCTTACTATACATGGTCGTTTTTTTCGGATTAAAACACCTTACTATACATGGTCGTTTTTTCGATTAAAAACGCCTTACTATACATGGTCGTTTTTTTCGGCTAAAAATGCCTTACTATACATGGTCGTTTTTTTCGGCTATAAACGCCTTACTATACATGGTCGTTTTTTTTGGCTAAAAATGCCTTACTATACATGGTCGTTTTTTTCGTCTCAAAACGCCTTACTATACATGGTCGTTTTTTTCGGCTAAAAACGACTTACTATACATGGTCGTTTATTTCGTCTAAAAACGCTTCACTATACATGGTCGTTTTTTTGGCTAAAAACGCCTTACTATACATGGTCGTTTTTTTCGTGTTAAAACACCTTACTATACATGGTCGTTTTTTCGATTGAAAACGCCTTACTATACATGGTCGTTTTTTTCGGCTAAAAACGCCTTACTATATACATGGTCGTGTTTTTTCGTCTAAAAATGCTTTACTATACATGGTCGTTTTTTTCGGCTAAAAACGCCTTACTATACATGGTCGTTTTTTCGGCTATAAATGCCTTACTATTCATGGTCGTTTTTTTCGGCTATAAACGCCTTAATATACATGGTCGTTTTTTTCGGGTTAAAACGCCTTACTATACATGGTCGTTCTTTCGGCTAAAAACGCCTTACTATACATGGTAGTTTTTTTCGGCTATAACCGCTTACTATACATGGTCGTTTTTTCGCTATAAACGCCTTACTATACATGGTCATTTTTCGGTTAAAACGCCTTACTATACATGGTCGTTTTTCGGTTAAACGCCTTACTATACATGGTCGTTTTTCGGCTAAAACGCCTTACTATACATGGTCGTTTTTCGCAAAACGCCTTACTATACATGGTCGTTTTTCGGGTTAAAACGCCTTACTATACATGGTCATTTTTTCGCTAAAACGCCTTACTATACATGGTCGTTTTTCGGCTAAAACGCCTTACTATACATGGTCGTTTTTCGACTAAAACGCCTTACTATACATGGTCGTTTTTCGGGTTAAAACGCCTTACTATACATGGTCGTTCTTTCGGCTAAAAACGCCTTACTATACATGGTAGTTTTTTTCGGCTATAACCGCTTACTATACATGGTCGTTTTTTTCGGCTATAAACGCCTTACTATACATGGTCATTTTTTCGGGTTAAAACGCCTTACTATACATGGTCGTTTTTCCGCTAAAACGCCTTACTATACATGGTCGTTTTTTCGCTAAAACGCCTTACTATACATGGTCGTTTTTCGCTAAAACGCCTTACTATACATGGTCGTTTTTTCAGCAAAACGCCTTACTATACATGGTCGTTTTTCGCTAAAACGCCTTACTATACATGTTTTTTTTGGTCTAAAACGCCTTACTATACATGGTCGTTTTTGGCTAAAAACGCATTACTATACATGGTCGTTTTTCGGTTAAAACGCCTTACTATACATGGTCGTTTTTCGCTAAAACGCCTTACTATATATGGTCGTTTTTCGGGTTAAAACGCCTTACTATACATGGTCGTTCTTTCGCTAAAACGCCTTACTATACATGGTAGTTTTTTCGCTAAAAACGCCTTACTATACATGTTTTTTGTTGTCTAAAACGCCTTACTATACATGGTCGTTTTTGGCTAAAACGCCTTACTATACATTGTCGTTTTTTCGGGTTAAAATGCCTTACGATACATGGTCGCTTTTTCCGCTAAAACGCCTTACTATACATGGTCGTTTTTCGCTAAAAACGCCTTACTATACATGGTCGTTTTTCGGGTTAAAACGCCTTACTATACATGGTCGTTTTTTCGGGTAAAACGCCTTACTATACATGGTCGTTTTTTGGCTATAAACGCCTTACTATACATGGTCGTTTTTCGCTAAAACGCCTTACTATACATGGTCGTTTTTTCGGCTAAAAACGCCTTACTATACATGGTCGTTTTTCGCTAAAAACGCCTTACTATACATGGTCGTTTTTTTCGGCTACAAACGCCTTACTATACATGATCATTTTTTGGGCTAAAAACGCCTTACTATGCATGGTCGTTTTTTTCGGCTACAAACGCCTTACTATACATGGTCGTTTTTCCGCTAAAAATGCCTTACTATACATGGTCGTTTTTTTCGGGTTAAAACTTCTTACTATATATACATGGTCATATTTTTCGTCTAAAACGCCTTACTATACATGGTCGTTTTTTCAGCTAAAAACGCCTTACTATACATGGTCATTTTTTGGGCTAAAACACCTTACTATAATACATGGTCGTTTTTTTCGTCTAAAAAACGGCTTCCTATACATGGTCGCGTTTTTTTTCGGCTAAAAATGCCTTACTATACATGGTCGTTTTTTTCGGGTTAAAACGCCTTACTATTCGTGGTCGTTTTTTTCGTGTTAAAACGCCTTACTATACATGGTCGTTTATTTCGTCTAAAAACGCCTTACTATACATGGTCGTTTTTTTTTCCGGCTAAAAACGCCTTACTATACATGGGCGTTTTTTTCGGCTATAAACGCCTTACTATACATGGGCGTTTTTTCGCTAAAACGCCTTACTATACATGGTCGTTTTTTCGGTTAAAACGCCTTACTATACATGGTCGTTTTTCGCTATAAACGCCTTACTATACATGGGCGTTTTTCGCTAAAAACGCCTTACTATACATGGTCGTTTTTCGGTTAAAACGCATTACTATACATGGTCGTTTTTTCCGCTAAAACGCCTTACTATACATGGGCGTTTTTCGCTATAAACGCCTTACTATACATGGGCGTTTTTTCGCTAAAAACGCCTTACTATACATGGTCGTTTTTCGGGTTAAAACGCCTTACTATACATGGTCGCTTTTTCGCTATAAACGCCTTACTATACATGGGCGTTTTTCGCTAAAACGCCTTACTATACATGGTCGCTTTTTCGGTTAAAACGCATTACTATACATGGTCGTTTTTCGGCAAAAACGGCTTCCTATACATGGTCGCTTTTTTCGCTAAAATGCCTTACTATACATGGTCGTTTTTTTCGGGTTAAAACGCCTTACTATTCATGGTCGGTTTTTTCGTGTTAAAACGCCTTACTATACATGGTCGTTTTTTCCGGCTAAAAACGCCTTACTATACATGGTCGCTTATTTCGCTAAAAACGCCTTACCATACATGGTCGCGTTTTTCCGGCTAAAACGCCTTACTATACATGGTCGTTTTTTCGGGTTAAAACGCCTTACTATACATGGTCGTTTTTCTCGGCTATAAACGCCTTACTATACATGGGCGTTTTTCGCTAAAATGCCTTACTATACATGGTCGTTTTTTCGGGTTAAAACGCCTTACTATACATGGTCGTTTTTCGCTAAAAACGCCTTACTATACACGGTCGCTTTTTTCGCTAAAAACGCCTTACTATACATGGTCGTTTTTTTCGGCTATAAACGCCTTACTATACATGGTCGGTTTTTTCGGGTTAAAACGCTGTACTATTCACGGTCGGTTTTTTCGGGTTAAAACGCCTTACTATACATGCTCGTTTTTCCGCTAAAACGCCTTAATATACATGGTCGTTTTTCGGTTAAACGCTTTACTATACATGGTCGCTTTTCGGCTAAAAACACCTTACTATACATGGTCGTTTTTTCGCTAAAAACGCCTTACTATATATGGTCGTTTTTTCGATAAAACGCCTTACTATACATGGTCGTTTTTTCGCTATAAACGCCTTACTATACATGGTCGTTTTTCGGCTAAAACGCCTTACTATACATGGTCGGTTTTTTCGCTATAAACTTTACTATACATGGTCGTTTTTCGCCTAAAAACGCCTTACTATACATGGTCGTTTTTTCGGGTTAAACGGCTTACTATACATGGTCACGTTTTTTCGCTAAAAATGCCTTACTATACATGGTCGTTTTTTCGGGTTAAACGCCTTACTATTCATGGTCGTTTTTTTGGTTAAAACGCCTTACTATACATGGTCGTTTTTCGGCTAAAAACGCCTTACTATACATGGTCGTTTTTTCGGGTTAAAACACCTTACTATACATGGTCGTTTTTCGATTAAAAACGCCTTACTATACATGGTCGCTTTTTCGCTAAAATGCCTTACTATACATGGTCGTTTTTTCGCTATAAACGCCTAACTATACATGGTCGCTTTTTTTCGCTAAAAAGCCTTACTATACATGGTCGTTTTTTCGCCTCAAAACGCCTTACTATACATGGTCGTTTTTTTCGCTAAAAACGCCTTACTATACATGGTCGTTCTTTCGGCTAAAAACGCCTTACTATACATGTTTTTTTTTTTGTCGAAAAACGCCTTACTATACATGGTCGTTTTTTTGGCTAAAAACGCCTTACTATACATGGTCGTTTTTTCGGTTAAAACGCCTTACTGTACATGGTCGTTTTTCGCTAAAAACGCCTTACTATACATGGTCGCTTTTTTCGCTAAAACGCCTGACTATATATGGTCGCTTTTTCGGTTAAAACGCCTTACTATACATGGTCGTTTTTCAGCAAAAACGCCTTACTATACATGGTCGCTTTTTCGCTAAAACGCCTTACTATACATGTTTTTTTTGTCGAAAACGCCTTACTATACATGGTCGTTTTGGCTAAAAACGCCTTACTATACATGGTCGTTTTTTTCGGGTTAAAACGCCTTACTGTACATGGTCGTTTTTTCGGCTAAAAATGCCTTACTATACATGGTCGTTTTTTTTGGCTAAAACGCCTTACTATATATGGTCGTTTTTTTCGGGTTAAAACGCCTTACTATACATGGTCGTTCTTTCGGCTAAAAACGCCTTACTATACATGTTTTTTTTTGTTGTCGAAAAACGCCTTACTATACATGGTCGTTTTTTTGGCTAAAAACGCCTTACTATACATGGTCGTTTTTTTCGGGTTAAAACGCCTTACTGTACATGGTCGTTTTTTTTTCCGGCTAAAAACGTCTTACTATACAAGGTCGTTTTTTTCGGGTTAAAACGCCTTACTGTACATGGTCGTTTTTTCGGCTAAAAGCGCCTTACTATACATGGTCGTTTTTCTCGGCTAAAAACGCCTTACTATACATGGTCGTTTTTTTCGGGTTAAAACGCCTTACTATACATGGTCGTTCTTTCGGCTAAAAACGCCTTACTATACATGGTAGTTTTTTTCGGATATAAACGCCTTACTATACATAGTCGTTTTTTTCGGCTATAAACGCCTTACTATACATGGTCGTTTTTTTCGGGTTAAAACGCCTTACTATACATGGTCGTTTTTTCCGGCTAAAAACGCCTTACTATACATGGTTGTTTTTTCGGTTAAAACGCCTTACTGTACATGGTCGTTTTTCGCTAAAACGCCTTACTATACATGGTCGTTTTTTCGCTAAAACGCCTTACTATACATGGTCGTTTTTTCGGGTTAAAACGCCTTACTATACATGGTCGTTTTTTTCGGCTATAAACGCCTTAATATACATGGTCGTTTTTTTCGGGTTAAAACGCCTTACTATACATGGTCGTGTTTTTGGCTAAAAACGCCTTACTATACATGGTCGTTTTTCGCTAAAAACGCCTTACTATACATGGTCGCTTTTTTTCGCTAAAACGCCTTACTATACATGGTCGCTTTTTTCGCTATAAACGCCTTACTATACATGGTCGTTTTTTCGGTTAAACGCCTTACTATACATGGTCGTGTTTTTGGCTAAAACGCCTTACTATACATGGTCGTTTTTTTTCGCTAAAACGCCTTACTATACATGGTCGTTTTTTTCGGCTATAAACGCCTTACTATACATGGTCGTTTTTTTCGGGTTAAAACGCCTTACTGTACATGGTCGTTTTTTAGGCTAAAACGCCTTACTAAACATGGTCGTTTTTCGCTAAAACGCCTTACTATACATGGTCGTTTTTCGGGTTAAAACGCCTTACTATACATGGTCGTTCTTTCGGCTAAAAACGCCTTACTATACATGGTAGTTTTTTTCGGCTATAAACGCCTTACTATACATGGTCGTTTTTTTCGGCTATAAACGCCTTACTATACATGGTCGTTTTGTTCGGGTTAAAACGCCTTACTATACATGGTCGTTTTTTTCGGCTAAAAACGCCTTACTATACATGGTCGTTTTTTTCGGGTTAAAATGCCTTACTATACATGGTCGATTTTTTCGGGTTAAAATGCCTTATTATACATGGTCGTTTTTTTCGGCAAAAAAACTGCTTCCTATACATGGTTGCGTTTTTTTTCGGCTAAAAATGCCTTACTATACATGGTCGTTTTCTCGGGTTAAAACGCCTTACTATACATTAGTGATGTGCTCCGCGGGTCGAATCCCTGAAGCGCAAAGGCGTTATCTAGATGAGTGGTTCATGAATGGTGAGCCGAAGCGCGTGTTGATGACGCCAGTGGTGACGTTTGAAGCTCTGAAGGGTGTACCATGTGACTGATTCAGGAAAGGATGCGATCGGTTCGACTGTGGTTCAAATGAAAGCGGCATAGAAACGCTATGGATTCCCTTCAAACCAACTTGCTATCACATATCTATGCACCCCTGCTTCACCAGTACCATGTGAAAGAGTTTTTCAAAAGCAGGTGAAATTCTCTGCAAAAAGAAACCGCCTGAGTCCAAGAACTTTGGATAAAATATTGTTTTTGAATAAATACGAATATGCACTTTATTTTACCTTCTTATTTCACATTTTCACTTGTTGCATAGGCACAAACATAGACATAGTAAAACAGAACACTCCTCAAATACATATTATTATGTGTTCAGAGCATGGTTTACACCCCACCATTTTATTGCATGCACCAAGCATGTTATACATTTTCCTGTCCACATGATGGCGTAGTCGAGGAAATGATTCATCTTGAAGCCCCGAATCGTGTGTGAAGCATTTCCCTGCAGGGCTTCATTGCTTCATGGGGCTTCATTTTGCCATCACTACTATACATGGTCGTTTTTTCGGGTTAAAACGCCTTATTATACATGGTCGTTTTTTTCGGCAAAAAAACGGCTTCCTATACATGGTTGCGTTTTTTTTCGGCTAAAAATGCCTTACTATACATGGTCGTTTTCTCGGGTTAAAACGCTTTACTATACATGGTCGTTTTTTCGGCAAAAAAACGGCTTCCTATACATGGTTGCGTTTTTTTTCGTCCAAAAATCCCTTCCTACACATGGTCGTTTTTTTCATTAAAAAACGCCTTACAATACATGGTCGTTTTTTTCGGCAAAAAACGCCTTACTATACATGGTCGTTTTTTTCGGGTTAAAACGCCTTATTATACATGGTCGGTTTTTTGGGGGGCGAAAAGCGGCTTACAAAAACCGGCCCGCAAGGAGGTTTTTGTAAGCCGCAGTTTAATTTAAAAGTGAAAAAATGCACAAAAGACATGGAATGAATATCTTTAATAAGGTGCAATTCGTGGAATATCTCTGTTTTGATCAGAGGAAAAGAGAACATTGTTACAATCAGAGAAGACAACAACAGCAGCCTCAGTCTGTCACAGACAGACCCAACACAGCAGACAGTATCAAGGACATGTGAATACTTTATTCTTTACACATATTACACAAATTATAGCACCTTAGTTTGTAAGGTGTAGGCAGGGATTACATTTAGATTTTATATGCTTGTGTAAATGGTTTAAAAATTCCTTTCTTCATAAATCTCATTTAATCTTGAGTGCATTACTGTATTTTTCACGACCAATTGTTCAGGTTTTGTGCCTTCTAACAGTCAGTGGGATCAGATGCAATGCATATATGTGAATGATAAAAGTACATTGCACATTTGTCTAAGGAAATCTTAGGTCCTTCATGAAATGCTTTGTAAAAGATATGTTCATTAAATTTCAATATTTTCCTAGTGTTCTTGTGCATCTTTAGACCAAAACAAAGGAAAGACATATTATTTTGGTTATTTATAGCAGACTATGGAATAATTTTCAATGGTCCGGCCCACTTGCCATCTACCGAGGCCGTATGTGGCCCACAATGTGAAATGAGTTTGACACCCCTGGCCAAGAAAGCAAAAGGACAAAACGACACGATCTCTTTGTGCAACTCGTCTTCAATCGAAAACGAAGTTGGCTTTGCAAACTATCTCCTGATCTCAGGGCCCTGTCACACCTTGACGATTCAGCCAGCGTATGCCGACGTTCAGATTTTCCCTAAAACGCTGGCATACGCTGAATTATCGATTTTTTTTTTCAATTTTGGGCGTATACATAGCGCATTCATAACGGGCTGGACGTATACATAACGTATCAGTAAATTATATAGAACGTTTCGATAACTTATAGATAACTTATTCCAACGAATGCCTAGCGTGTTGCCGGCGTACACAACTTATGCCCAACGATAGTCTAATTTATGCATAGCGTGCAGCAGCGTATTGCCGACGATCACGTGACGTAGTCTATAAAAAGGCTGGCGCTCGACGTTTCAAGCCCTGTCACACCTTGACGATTTAGCCAGCGTATGCCGACGTGAGGAAAAATTTGGCAAATACGCTGGCGACGCCGAATTAAGTTATGGGTAAGTTTTGTATACGTAACAGCACGCTGAAGCACGTTGGTATACGCCGGCACGTCGAGAAATGTCGAGAAATTTTAAGCATGCTTAAAATTTCTCGTCAGATGTCAGCGTATGGCTATACGTCCCGTGATATGCAGGCCATAAGTAATAGGTAAGTTATGCGATCGTTGCACACGTTCAAACACGTTAAGTGTAGGTTACTCATAAGTCCAAATACGTCGAGAATACCTACTAGCTGTTCTCCAACATCCGTGCCTTTCGAACTTGCGCTTGGACATGCTGACCAGGCTGTCACGCACGTAGTTGGCGAAGGCTGCAGTGGCTGTGATGGGATGAGCCTCTGCGAGACCTTGATGAGCTCCCAGACTTTTCTTTGCCATGACGCTGATGTTGTTTGGTTTATTAATGACACAAGTCATAATGGCGTTTGATTGCTGCTTTAATAGCGTGAATAGCAACTCACAGTAACGATGGCAAGCCGCACCTTGCCTCTTGGGTTATACCATTTTAACTAGACCGGGGTGGGGGGATAGTCCCCAAACAGATGTTGGTACTGCAATGTCTAGTGCAGTTATGATTTGAAACGTCGAGCGCCAGCCTTTTATAGACTACGTCACGTGATCGTCGGCAATACGCTGCTGCACGCCATGCAGCAGCGTATTGCAGTTCCAAAGGCACGGATGTTGGAGAACAGCTAGTAGGTATTCTCGACGTATTTGGACTTATGAGTAACCTACACTTAACGTGTTTGAACGTGTGCAACGATCGCATAACTTACCTATTACTTATGGCTCATGATAATGGACGATAGCCATACGCTGACATACGACGAGAATGCTTAAAATTTCTCGACGACCTCGACGTACTTCGACGTATACCAACGTGCTTCAGCGTGCTGTTACGTATACAAAACTTACCCATAACTTATTCGACGTACGCCAGCGTATTTGCCAAATTTTTCCTACGTCGGCATACGCTGGCTAAATCGTCAAGGTGTGACAGGGGCTTCAGGATGGCATTCTGAAGGCAGGCAGTCGGAAACACTGGCGTGGTCGATGGGTTGTGGATGAGGTTGGAGTGCCGTCACATCGCCCACGAGAGACGCCATCCAACTTGCAACTTTTTCCTCTGCTTTTGTGATTGTCTACTCTGCAAATGAAATAAAGCTTGATTACAAAAAAAACTTCAACTCAGTTTCATTTTAAACACTCGTCTTTTACCATTTTAAACACATCACCACAATCTAACTAAATGTTTTTTTTCTAAACTTTTTTCAGAATATTTTTCCAAATTTTTTTTTCCAGGCAGAAAAATCCAGGAAAGAGGGTGTGCCTTGGCTGGAATGATGGCTGATGATTCGCTGATAGCAGTGAAAGTGGGTGGATGATGACGATAACATGCTGTGGTGGGTGGAGGGAGTTATGCAAATCAGGCATCCTCTGATTGGTGGATTCTTTGGGGGCGTGGTTGAGCAAATTTTGGAGCAATCTGATTGGTCAGAAATTGCAAAGTGGGAAGGTTATACAAATTAGGGTTATGCAAATAAGGGGCCTCACTGCGATTGGTGGATGTCAAATTGGGTGTGGTTTGGGGCGGGCATTACAGCACTTTTTCAAAGTGAGACTTGAGCTCAGACTTGCACTTGGGTCACATCAGACAGTCTTTTCACTGTTCCCGTCGGTTTCACATGACCCAAAAGCTCGATTGCTGGAGTGTCGAGTCATGTGGAGACCAACGGGAACAGTGAAAAGACTGTCTGATGTGACTGAAGCGCAAGTCTGAGCTCAAGACTTCAGTGTTTGAAAAGGCTTCGAGGGAGTTAAGCATTCCCAAATGTAACATCAGATTCGAACCAGGGTGGTCTGGCTGGATCGCCGGGGTGCTGTAGTTATCTCCAGACCTACGGCTCTCACAGGATAACGAAATCTCATATTTTAGGATTTTTTTCAAAACGCTCGAAAATGTCAACATGTTAGGCGTTCAGACCAACTTGTCGGGACCCAGGTCATATTTTCCCATTTTGGAGGCCTTTTATTCCCAAATGTAACATCAGATTCGAACCAGAGTGGTCTGGTTGGATAGCAGGGATGCCGTAGTTATCTCCAGACCTACGGCCCTCACGGGATAACGAAATCTCATATTTTAGGAATTTTTTCAAAACGCTCGAAAATGTCAACACGTTAGGCGTTCAGACCAACTTGTCGGGACCCAGGACATATTTTCCAATTTTGGAGGCCTTTTATTCCCAAATGTAACATCAGATTCGAACCAGAGTCGTCTGGTTGGATAGCAGGGGTGTTATCTGTAGTTATCTCCAAAACGCCGAAAATGTCAACACGTTAGGCGTTCAGACCAACTTGTCGGGACCCAGGACATATTTTCAAATTTTGGAGGCCTTTTATTCCCAAATGTAACATCAGATTCGGACCAGAGTGGTCTGGTTGGATAGCAGGGGTGCCGTAGTTATCTCCAGACCTATGGCCCTCACAGATAACGAAATCTCAAATTTTAGGAATTTTTTCAAAACGCTCGAAAATGTCAACATGTTGGGCGTTCAGACCAACTTGTCGGGACCCAGGTCATATTTTCCCATTTTGGAGGCCTTTTATTCCCAAATGTAACATCAGATTCGAGCCAGAGTCGTCTGGTTGGATAGCAGGGGTGCTGTAGTTATCTCCAGACCTACGGCCCTCACAGGATAACGACATCTCAAATTTTAGGAATTTTTTCAAAACGCTCGAAAATGTCAACATGTTGTTCGTTCAGATCATCTTGTCAGAAATCAGGTCAACATGTCAGTTTTCAGAGATCTTTTATTTCAAAATTCAAAATTGGATCCGGAAGAGGGTGGTCTGTGTGGAGAGCCGGGTGCTGGATTCCTTCTTTTCGGATGTTCTAAAAATGGGCGAAAAGATCAACATGTCAGAATGCAGGCCATCTTGTCACTTCAGAGGCCGACATCAGATCAGAATGATTTCCACTTGAACGCGTATTTGTGTATATTGGTGGTGTGTATATAAGAGTCAGCCAAGAAATTACTTATTTTATATTTTTATTAATTTATTTTCACCCAAACAAATGACGTTTATGCATTCGTGGAGACACTTTTATTTTGAAGGTGGCCAATGCCACTCGCTGGAGGCAGATTACCGTAATGCACAGTATTGAAAATCGCTGTGGCGGCTCACTTGACTTCGATTTTGCGAGTGGAGGCTGGCTTGACCGCAGTTAAAGTACAATGAGCAAAGTCCTTTCTAAAAACATATGAACAAAGTCACGGGTGCATTTGTGGGAATCGTTTTGAAACAAATCTGCCCCCCTGATGTGAACCATCACACTTCCACTGCTGATAGCAGCTTTGGTGTGGAAAACATACAGAATAGTATTCAAGTCAAACGCTGCTCGCGATTGCTTTTTCATTGACAGCTGAGGTCTACTTGTCGGCGGTGTGCTCGCTCACTGCCCCCTTTGCTGACGTTGTTTTTTACGTTGAGTCACAACAAAATTAAAGTAGCAACGTGTCGTAATAACTCTCCCCAACGGTCAACATCTATACACTCAGAGATAAACTACGAAGTCAGTTTAAAATGTTAAAATTACTCACTGAGAACAGGGCTTGTGGACAGCGGAAAAACTTGTTCTTTGAACCGGATGTGGTACCGTTCTTGTGCTTGTATTTATTCTTCTTCTTGGTGAATTGGATGTCTTTAATTCATATCGCCCCCTATTGTCCGGGAAAGGACAAAGGCGTTTGGCAAGCAATCTGAATCTAATTTACAGTATTTGCCAAGCGTGCAAAAACACAAACCGCTAAATTAGGGCATATCTTGAAGAACCACAGATTTCAAGGGCATCTGATCCACTGAGCTGGTGGAAATACCGAGCTTCCGTCTACCCCCGTTTGATCAAAGTAATGGAGAGTAGATTGTGCATTGTAGCAACATCTGTCCCGTCAGAGAGGGTGTTCTCAAAGACTGGACAAATTGAAGTATTTAGTTTTGTTGACTCCAAATTTAAAATAAAGCAAGGAGTAGCTTATGTTTGTTAGAATAAAGCAAGGAGTAATAATAATAATAATACATTTTATTTATAAGCGCCTTTCAAGACACCCAAGGACAGTAGTTTGTTTGTTTTGTTCACTGCTGCTGTTGCAGTTAATACTCACTATTTTTGTTATGATGCAGCACGTTTGATTGTTGTTGGTTGAAGTTTAATTTTGTTGCTTGTTTATTGTTTGGAGCCTTTTTGATGTTCAATAAAATAAGTAAAAAGCAATTTCTTTGCTTGATAATTGTTGCTATTTGCAATCAGTAGAGTGCAATATTTAGTTCACCAATTGGCGGGATCATTTATCAAAATGTATGCTAGATTTGTCATAAATATTTAAAAATAAAGCTAAAGTTAAAAGAGCCGTTTGAGAGCCAAAGGAGCCGCCTCTTTTCACTGAGCCAATCCAAATGAACCGGATCACCGAAAAGAGCCGAAAATCCCATCAAGAGTCGACACTCCGTGTTAAAACAGCCTGGCTCTGTTGCTTTTGTAAAATCCACAACGAATCGAAGCACACAGTCATTGTGGAATAAGTTAGCCACGCTCACACCAATGAACCGGGCGGGCCGTGATGGACAAGATGACACCGCCTGCGACAATTGTATGCATGGAGTAGCTTAGTTTATTTTCGGCAAAACAAATACTTGTAAACACTTGATCAACAATCAACATCAATTTTTGTATTGAATAAAATCGTGGGTGCACTCGCACGCACAGACATGTGCACCCAGACACAGTATTCACAGTTACTGGACAAATAAAGCCAATTTGTTCACTGAAGTGACCTAGCACAACATGGTGAATTTGTTTGATCGTATAGAAGAGTGCTGCCTGATGCTGGCAAAATCTTGGAGTCTCATAATTACTGTGTGTGTCCAGACAGCTGAAGAATGTTGGCAGGATCTTCGTGTTGTGACCGCTAAAGTACTGTGTGTTGTTTTTGGCTGACACGGTACGATCACTGGCATAAAATGTCATTCATCCAATCATTCGTGTCCGATAAACTCGTCTTACTGTAAGTCGTCGAAGCCTTTCAACCTAGCTGCTTACAAAGAGATGCGCCTGTTTGCAACATATCGCTCAGCAGACATTAAGTGTACGTTCAAAGTACTGTGACTGTGTGAAAATGTACACAAGACGGACCAAAATATGGCGTGTAGTATTCCACCAACATGTAACTTTTTACCAGTGGAGTGTGGCTAACAGATATGAAACAATGTAGTGCTGCAAGACAATCATCTGGACTGGCACCTGAGGTGTACGAGGAGATTTTAGGGTGGTCTTAGTGCCACCTCAGTACCCTCTTCCGCCTCCGCCAATGCTTACTCTCCAATTACGGTAAGTCATCAAGCCATGGCTCAAATCTTCAATGAAACAGTGAAACAATGAAAAAGTGCAGGCTGCTAAACATTCACAGGACATCATATGGACAAATGTCTTGGGACCTCAATAAGAAAATCCCTCGGCCTGGCCTTCACTTTTCTTTTCTGGGCACCCAAGCAAGATGGATTTAGTCATGTTAAGAGGAGTTGAATGGGAAAGAGTGACTTTTTGACTAATCCGTGCCACACAGAAAAGACAAAACCAAAAACATTACAATGAGAAATAAATGGTGAAGCGCTTATCTTCTTTCTACCCTTGAATGCTGTCAAAGCCAAAAAGATCTGTGGGAACTCTTTATTAACATTCAAGACTTCTTTTCTCGAAAATTGCTTCTTTTCCGTGTGGCCTTAATACTAAATAGTGTTGACATGACTTTTCTATCGTGTCTCATCTATTTTAAATGAAGATCCATCCTGCTCTGTTTTCACATGATCTCCCTTGTTGACAAACAAGCATCGAATCTGAGACACTTTGAAAGCGTCGTCCTCTTTGGCCAAGGTGAGCACAAAACGACTCACGCCGGTGTTGGGACTCAGAGAGAACATGCGTGCTCTGCTGCAGCCTTCGGGTACGGGGCATTGTAAATCGTCCACGAGGAAGCGCATGGTCATGCACAAGTAGGCCCCGTGGGAGACCACCAGGGCATGGGCGGGGAGGTTGTGCGCCTCTTCTCCTTCCACGCGAGGTGCCGAAGAGCGCTCGTCGTCACCTCCGCCGGCCCAGTGTTGGTGCCCGACTTGGTGGACCATTTTGAGCCAAAACTCTTTGACACGCTGCTTCACCTGAACACAGAACAAAACTTTTGTTTTTATAGGTGATGTGGATGACTGAAGACTTTTCCCCCCAAAAAAAGTTAAGGAAAATCCCTTCATCGCTCTCCAGGAGGTACGAGTATGTGTGTCAAAGACAACAATCGAAGTTTTCAATCATTAGTGGGCCTGAAAAACAGGAAGGCCAGATTTGCACAATCAATTTAAACAAAAAAGCCTTTACACTTGTCACTTGACATCCTGTGGGCCGATGAGACAAAAACATGTGAAGGGAAGACTACAAAGTACGAAAGGTTACCAAGTGTTATGATTTGTAGTCCATGTGTTACTTTCATGCGGATAAATTAAAAAAGGAGGAGGTAGCGTTTCTTAAATAACGGGCAGGCAGGAATTGGGGATTTCACGTTTAATATTATTCTACCGGTAGTATTATCATGAACTCTGAACACAATCATTATTCTTGACTTATGATTTGAAAACTAGTTATCCATCCATTTGTTGTGTGCTGTGTATGTAATATGTGGAGGGGATTAAACATTTATATCGTTTCCCAAAATTCATCACAGCCCTCCAAGGGAAAGCATGACTACAATGTGGCCCGCGACAAAAATTACTTTCACACCCCTGTTGTACACCATTTTCATAATATGCCATGTCAGAACGAACCGACAACAACAAAAAACAAAGTGTATGCAGGAAAAGTGGTTCAGATTGCACGACTGTCTGTGTCTTATGTGTTGTGTTGTATTATTTTGTCATTTTATGTTGTTATGTTATTAACTGTTCTTTTGATGGCGGCGCGGGCACCCGCAGCGGCTCCTCTTGTTGTCTGGTTGAAGGGGAAGACATTTAATCTGTGCTGTACATACAGCACTGCAGACGCTCAGCGTCCACACAGTTTAAAGCACAGTGAAGCTGTGGGAATGAATGAGAAGAGAGTCGCGTCGTAACCAGTAATAAGAAGCTGACTCGGAACAAAAGTTGAGCGCTTTGTAGCGCATATTTAGTCAATGACATGTACACACAATTGTATATACACACATATATTTGATCACTTATTTCTTGACATTTTAGGGGACCCTTGCAGTCTTAGAGGAATCGCCTCTGATACACACACACACACACACACACACACACACACACACACACACACACACACACACACACACACACACACACACACACACACACACACACACACACACACACACACACACACACACACACACACACACACACACAGTAGAACTCCTCTACAACAAAGTCATGTTTGCAGCCAGAAAGTTTTCACAACAGGGGACTTTTCTCTACAGCAAATTTGATCTCAGACGTAAACACAAAACTCATATGTGTACTTTTCAATTTTATTCCAATAGCGCATAAGTATGAGCAATCATTTATTTGACACTTCATATAGCCAGCATAGAAAGATTAATAAAAGAGGGAAAAATAGCTAAATTTAATTTCAGCATTCACTTTCACCAATTTCTTGCACAATGTCTTTTACTTTGTTTCCTCCGTCTTTCATCTTTATTACTTTTATCCTGTCTTCAAGTGTTAAAGCTTTTCTTAACTCCTTGTGATGAGCTTTAGTCTGCAAAGGTCCGTTTTGTAGCCATTTTATTGCAAGCAATGCAACGTTTGTGCTGTGTCTGAAACTACGAGTGACATTTCTAACCACACGCTAACAATAACAAATACTTCCTGTACTACTGCGCATGTGTAAGCCAGCGTGGTGGTTGCTGTTGCCGTTTCCGAGCTAAGCAGTAGGAGTCGCTGGAGGCTGAGGTTGGATTAGACTTTTGCAGAAGGCTTGTTTTCGTTGTAGTGGACCTCAGTGCGAGGCAAGGGTGGAGAAAAGGATTTCGTATTTTACGCAACAGGGGGAATTTTTGTTGTAGGGGGAAGCAGAAAACAGGGAAAGGCTTTCATGCATGAAGATTTTTTCACACTCGGGGGTATTTTCACACATGTAGGTTTCATTGTAGAGGACTTTCACTGAATGTGGACAAAAACTTGTCTCCATGTATGGCTGTCAATGGAACTCGCCCCTTGTATTTAGTCATGATTTAGCTGCTGATAAAAGTGGCATCATGAATTTTGAAGTGTTTTGGGCGATGTTATCTACTCATCCTCAGCGAAATGCTTCAAAAGTTATCAAATAGTGCGTCACAATGCAGACGGACATTGACCGAAAGTATGCTGCGAAAGCAACCAATGGCCAAGTCAACCTGACCTGCGTCCAACTGAGTCTGCATTTCACTTTTTAAAATGATGGGGAAAGGCTCCAAGACCAAGCAAGAAATTAAGATACGTGCAGTAGAAGCCTGGCAGAGCATCACCCGGGATGAAATCCAGCATCTGGTGATGTCTTGACATTGCAGACTTTAGGCTGTAATTGACGGCAAAGAATTTGCAACCAAGTATCAAAGAGTCAAAGTTTGAATTTTGATTGTTAATTGCTCCCATTGCTGGCCTTAAAAAGTGGGAGCCCTATATCCAAACTGTTTTAATTAATTCCTACACCGTGATTTGGATGTAAATGGAGCTCCTGAGCCAACAAGGTGTGCTTTTTGGCATAGCGTTATATCGCTTTGGCGTTACAATTCAGCCCCTTAGTGCAAACAACCACTTCTCCGATGTGGCCCCAATGAAAACTGGTTTGACACTGCGGTGCTAATAGCACCCCCCACCCCACAATCTAGTTTCTATCTGATTGACCAAACTGAAGGCAGCGAGCGCATTGGAATCCTGATGCAACAACGGAGCAGCCAGGCGCCGTCTTATGAGCCTCAAATCTATCTTTGGCCGCCATCCTCATCATCAATGTCACTATCATGTGCTCTTCCCATGCTGCGATGGAGCCGATTCAACTCCAGAAAGTAATAGATGAATAGAGGCAACACATTTCTGAAATGGAACATCCCAATCATCCGCGCACTCACACCCACACAGCCTCAAACACAAATAGAAGCAAGTGGTGACTTTCTAATTAGAACCACTTTCAGACTAAAGCGGATGTACTTTGATCACAAGATGTCATTCAAGCATGTGGACGCAAAAACCACCTCACATTCCCCCCCTTGCGGCAGAGTCCAGGACTGGACACACTCAGCGGTTCTCCTGGTATGTCCTGCCCTCTAGTGGCGTCCTTTGTGCCCAGCAGTAATTTCATCTGCTTTGGTTGGACCCAAAGCATCTGGCAGAGACTCCAATTTTGTGTTTTGCCAGCTTTGCTGCTTCAGATTTCATGTTTGCTATTCATATTCCTTCTTTATTGGTTTAATGAGCAGGAACAATTACGTTCCACAAAATTGCAGAAGAAGAAGGGTCGATACTGCAAATAGAGAAATGCGGAAGCAATTTAATTTGCTTTGGATTTATATTCTAAGAAAAGCAACCCCTATGACTTCCAAAAGCTTTATTCGTGTTTCGCTAGGAAGTCGGCAAAGCTATTACGGCTAAAATATGGCTGCAATATAATTTTTCTAAGCTATTAAAAGATCATCGTGTAGAGATGTTTGTGGACTTCAGGAAACATCAATCGCCACAGCTGCCCCTCATACTTTCCACCTGCCCGTGTCAACCGTTCCAGACCTTCAAGTTCCTGGGATTCACAGTCTGTCAGGACATGAAGTGAGAGGCCAACATTAACTCCATCCTGAAAAAGGCCCAGCAGAGGATGAACTTCCTGAGGTTGCTGAGGAAGCACGGCTTGCCACGGGAGCTGCTGAGACAGTTCTACACAGCAGTCATCGAATCAATTCTGCGTTCCTTTATCACAGTCTGGTTTGGGGCCACCACAAAAAAGGACAACATCTGACTGCAACAGACAATTAGGACTGCGGAAAAAAAAATCAGTGGCACCGCCCTACCCCCTCTCGAGGACTTGCACACCGCAAGAACCAAGACAAGGGCACGGAAAATCCTACTGGACCACCCACACCCTGCCCAACACCTTTTCCAGCTACTCCCCTCAGACAAGTGCTACCGAACCATGCTCACCAAAACCAGCAGACATTCAAACAGCTTCTTCCTTCTCGCCATTAACTCCCTAAACAGAAACTCAAATCTAGAGTGGCTCTTTGCATTTTTGCACACCTCTGTGAAACAGTATTACCGCTATAATCATTGTAGCTCCAGCTCTGTACTTACTTGAACAACTGTCACTGATCTATACTTCACCGCACCAGACACTTTAAAGCGCTCAAGGACTTTCTGTATAATTTCACACCTAAGGCGTAGAAAAAAAAAAGTAGTTTGTTTCCGGTAACCCGACCGACCGAGAATTTCTACCTCGAAAAGAAACTTTATTAAATTTATTATTAATATTAATTTTTTGTGTAGAGGCTTTACAACGGTGCACTCTCGCGATATTCACGTTGAGTGTGCACGTCGTTTGCCCTGTCGTCTGTCAACAACATTGAATCATGGCGCCGGCCACGATCTCCGACAACAGTTTAAACCGCGTTTTGTGTGTTGCAGTCGCATGCTCGCACCATAATATTAAGAAAATAGCATCCATTGATGTATCGAAAAGATTCAGCCATCTCAAACTTTCATCCGCGTGATTCCTCAGTTTGCGGACTAAAATACCAACCCGCATGCGCACATAACGTTATCTGTTGCGTCCCACCCCAACACTGAAAACAAAACAGAGGCACAGTAAATTAGAAGAAACACACTCACATGTGCGGTGACTTTAATGGTTACACATAGAGGCACAGTGAAATCGTGCCATTGATCACACGCTAGTAACTATTGTTACCGTGACTTTAATGGTTAAACTATTTTTCGGTACCGTTAAAATGATGCCATGGAAACGACACGCTACCGGTAACTATTGTTACCGTGAAATCCTCAGGCTTGCCGTAGTTTTTTTGTTTGTTTGTTTGTTTGTTTTCACTGAGAAATTGTGGCGGCGAGCGGGGGTTTCAATGTCTCCTTGTTTTATGTTTTATGGTTATTTTGTTTACATTTTTGATGTGTTCTGTGTTCTGCATACTTGGCCAATAAAGGTGATTCTGATTAAAATTGACTAATAAAGATGATTCTAATCCTGGGATGACAAAGAAGACATACAACTCTTTGAACTTCGATGAATGTCAGACTGATGTTTTTCTCTTGGAAAGGCTTCATTTGACTGGTTCATGTGACTTTTTAATGGATCCCCAGGGGATTCATAAAATAACTTGATTCTGATATCGGATGCAGGAGATCCAATTACAAAATACAATTAGAAAAATGCATCATACAAGTGGTGATGTTGTGTAAAACGTAGACTTGAATAGCTTAAAAACACAGACACCAGCAATTTCATGTCTCCCTCCAATCACACAGAAACCATCAAAATGGCAACTATCAAGGAATTAATACTATCTCTACCCTCATTTGGCAGGCAATGTATATTTGTGCATCTATTATAAAATATTTGGCAAAGGAACCACAAATGAAGTATCACAATGCAAATATCAAATAACTGCTTCGATCAAATCATGTTTGAACATCAAATGTCTGTCTGCATTGGGTTGAATCAAGGAATATTTGCAAACCAGCATACTCTTAGGATTCAAAACAACACTAGTTATGCTCCAAAAGTTAAGATGTGATGAGAAATTTTAGGAGAAGCCATATAATCTCCTGTATCGTGTCCTTTATTTTGCAGGTCAAGCGTTGTAGCACTTTGTTAGCATCTTACATGTCGCTTCGCCTCACCTGCTCTTGAGTCTCTCCTTGAGGAGGCGTGAAGACCGCCCAAGACTGACCGGCAGATCTGGCCATATCTTTCGCATCTTGCAATCTCTTCCCCTCTGCTATCCCAAAGCTCTGGGAAAAAAACAAACAAAAAAAAATACGCAAAAACTACAGGTAAGTGGTTTATCTGACAGGAATAGCATTTGCACTGGTTTAAGGGAGCTTCAATTTGACTGACTTTCTCCTTGAGTAGAGGGTCACACACCAGCCGTAGACCGGCGCAACTACTGTTGTGTTTCACGATGGTTTCGGCAGTCTGCGAAAGGAAGAACAGCAATTAACCTTCCGGTTTTTGATAAGGCTTATCCTGTTCTATGTCACGGGAAGCTGTCAATCCCGGGGTACATGGAGAGACGGACTAACTTTCACACTTTCATTACGTGGGAGTTGTGCCCACGCCGCCTGCACACAAGTTATTCAATCAACACGTTTGAAAAGGGTCATCGTTTAACATGCACACACAAACGGCACAGCAGAGATTTGAACCTCAAACCTTAGAACTGTGAGGCAGACGTGGTAAGAATTCTTCCACTCATGTTAAAATGTGACTTGATGTGCTTCGCAAGTGAATATTGGTTTTAATCTGGACCTGATTAATTCTGCTTCCATTATTTTCCTCCGGGAAAAATAGGCTCTAACCAGCATCACAGATCAGACCGTGTTTGGTCTTTGTTTCCAATGAGTCATTTTTCCTTTTGTAAGGAGACATCTCTTTCTCTCTCGCTCCTATTGTAATTAGAAAATATCAAACCTGTCGCGCTCGCAGCATGTCACTGACAAACAGGTTGGAGAACTTGACATCCTTCAGGTAGCGACCTGCAGCCTCGGCCTGCTGCAGTCCCACTTCAGACAACGGACAGTCTATAGTCTGGCCTGCATTCAAGACAGATGGAATACAATAAAGTGACAGAAAAGAAAATACTGTAGATCCTTTGCGTCTTTAAACAAAAAAAAACTTTACCTTGAAGCAGGCCCTCTTTATTGAACTCTGTTTCTCCACTGTAAGAAATACATTATTATATTATTCAACATATTACACAGGAAAGTAAAAAGCTACCACTAAACCGATGGCACGCTCATGATACTTGTTTGACTTTTGGCTTAGTCCCTTTCATGATGTTTTTAATTTCATTGTATTGATTTCATTTAGAAGGGACAGTGCATCTGCCCTGCAACTGACTGGCGACCAGTTCAGGGTGAAGTCTGCCTTCCGCCCAAAGTGAGCTGGGCTAGCCCCCAGCAACTCCCCACGACCTTGTTCAGGATAAGCGGTGTTGAAAAAGGGTGGATGGATGGGACAGGGCATATTAATTAAGTTTTACATGTGAATATGTCAGGTCATAGCTGTCGGCTAGTTTCCATCTGTAGTCCCTTGGCATAGTCAAGAAGACATACAGTATTATGCTCCAAAGTACAAAGATGATTTATTCAGTTTTCATTTGACTGTTTTAAATCCATGACCTAGAAGTGTTTTGATAGAAATGATTACTCATTATTTTCTTCCGTTGTGTTATCGTTGGTGGACTGCAGTGCGTTTCGATTTACGTCAAACTGGGTTACGTCGCTGGCTATCACAACACACTGAGGTTTTATGTAAGAAATATTTATGTGTATGGCTTTGAGTTGTACGACATTAATTCTGCTTACAGCAACGTGTTATTTAAAGCAAGTGCTTCCACCGGTGTAAACCACACGCAATCTATTTAGGGCGGAAGTGAATACTGCGATACCGAGATAGGATTATGACTTTTTTGTGCACTCTGCCGGTCACTCTGGTATACTACACAGTCACCGAACAATCGATTCAAGTCATGATGTATTAAATACATTTGTTGCTAACAGTATGGATTCTACGTCAGATTTGTTAGCTCGTGGCTATGTTCTCAGCAAAGTTGACAGATAGAGTGTGGCTGTATGTGCTCTCTGTGATTTGCTGCTGCACTTACTGTCGAACAAATGTCAAGCCGAACGTGAACGCCTTCATTTCCTGGAGAGCGCCCACAAAGCAAAATGCCTTCCGTTTCAATTATGAGCTGCTTTCGACACGTTACGACCTGAGTTTCACAGCCACAAATATATGTCGACGACCCTACTTCCGGTCACCCCGAACGTCAGGCATATTGTCGATGATATGTACGCAAGTTGATTTTGGAGAGCGTCGTTTTGCCATAATTACGGTAAAAGCAGTGCTACTTTTTTTTCATTTTCTGAAACCGTCAATGCCCATTCGCAAGCAATGGATTGCTACTTTTAGTAGTAGAATCTGAAAAAAAGAAATAAATAATAAATAATAATTTTGGGGAAAAACTAATTATGTTTAGTTCGATTTACATGCTGATTAAAACTGAAACTGGCGTGCTGCTTACAAAATTGTCGTAATTTTTTTAGCCCGTCAAGTTTACAGTTTACCAGGCAAACAAAATTCCATTGATTTGCTGTTGTAAATTTGCCAGTTTATTACAATTGGACTCATCGGCAGCTCCGTGGCAATTTGTTTGTGAAGTCACAACTGAGACAGACAAAACTCGTCAATCTCTACTTCCGGTTTCATTTTATTGAGCTCTGTATCTGCTTTGACCAAAATAAAATATTTATTTTTGGAGTTGACATTGTTTATTTTACAATATATTATTATAACCAATAATAAACGTATTTTGATTGTGGAAGTCAATTGCAGACTGAAAGCTGGTCAAATAGGCTACTGTCGTCTGGAAAAGAAATATGGTTGAAGGGGTGACATTTATGCAAAAAAAACATTTCTCAACATAATGCTGAAGATGATTGAGATCTTGTGTAGTTGTGTTCGAAAGTGCTCTATAAATACAGTTGAGTTGAGTTAATATTCCAATTACCGGTATATTTAGGAAAAGCAATTGCGGGTGTACTGTACCTAACATTGTCAGTGGGTCTACAGCACAGGTTGTCAAACTCAAGGCCCGCGACATCATCTTATGTGGCCCGTCAAAGCAAATTTTGTTTCTAGCTAGAATATCAAAATTGTAAATTGTCTTCACTTTTAAACGCGTTCGGATATTGCAAGCATTTTCTCTTTTAAAATAAGTGTAATAATATTTGAACAAAAATGGCCTCTGACTCCTATAGTTAATATTCAATTTGCTGTGTTTATGAACTATGAGACAATCAATTTAGGTTCATAGTTCAAGAAAAACCCTCACTACCCCCCCAGAAACCCCTGGTCTACAGACATCAAATAACAGACACTTACAGGTGCCGTTTTTTTTCAAACTACTTTTAATTTGATAAATACAGTATACAGTGTATATGTATGGCGGCATGGTGGTCGACTGGTTAGCACGTCCGCCTCACAGGCTTCGATTCCAGACCCCGGCCTTCCTGTGGCGTTTACATGTTTTCCCTGTGCCTGCGTGGGTTTTCTCCAGGTACTCCAGCTTCCTCCCTCATTCCCAAAACATGCACGGCAGGTTATTGGAACACTGTCTAAATTGTCCCTAGGTGAGTGTGAATGGTTGTTGTTTTGTCTGTGTGCGCTCTGTGACCGCTGTACTTACTTTGCAGTGCTGTATGCTCCCTATTGCACACACACACACATACACACAACTCAGGAAACATGTTTGTAAAAAGGAAGCGAGGCAAGGAAAAGAGCAGTGAACTGATGTGGTGTCACACCCTTTAAAGCAGAAGTTTATTGAACAGAGGTTGTGCAACAGACAGTTGAGGTACATGATATGGGATCTCGTGGGGAGGGGGACGAGTCAAAGGGAAATGTGCTCCACTCAAACTTCCAGATATCACAATATTTATGGGTCGAAATGACAAGTGTAATACACACACACACGCACCCACACACGCACATTATCTCCGATTTCAGCCCAAAATATGTAATTCCCGCATTGGGAATCCATATTGGCGGACGTTCAGGGTGATTGTGAGTGAATAAAGCAACAAGTGTACTTTGGCCATCATAGCAACGCTGTTGTAACCTCTGTCACCCACATGTCAGATGTAGCACCAACATGAGCAAATGATGCTAGAACACCCCCAGAAATGTTGAGGACCCCCCTCCCCTCCAGTACGTCCAAGTGGAAGGCAAACAGCGGCACATCCACAAAATGCAAATTTGTTGTTTTTCTATTCTAGTCCAGGCTCCCTAACTGCAGAGGTATCGATGATGGATTGGTTGGTTTGTATGATTATTTTGTATGTAGCCAGTAATCCTGAGGTACAGGACATATACCACCGATGCAGAATGTGACTGAAGAAAAAGAGCAAAATAGATTCAAAAAGGGGGTAAAGGAGACAAGCTATCTAAGCAAAACGTCAAACTGTACAAAGAACATTTCCAGTCGAATACTCATTTCATGTTCTTCTATCACCTTCTACTTCGTTTTTCTGAATTTATCTCTTAAGCAGTAAAATAATTATATTATAATACAAATGTTTATAAAATAGCAGCACACTCAAGTGACACATCACAACTCTGTAATGTTATTTTGTATAAATGAAACAAATTCATAGCTTTTAGCAGCGCAAAAAGACAACAATAACTCAATAAAAATATTGACATTTTTTTTTCTTGATGTCTTCACACCTCCTCTGTCCTCTCTTCACTTTGGAATACAGTATCTCTAAATCTTAGAAAGAAAACAAAAACCCTTTTGTGGGTCTGGTCACCCCATAAAATATATCAAACACAAATTGAAAGTGTGGTCTCAATATATAACACACGCAACAAGACATTGCAGGAAAGACATTAAGTTTGGGTGAGAGCTTACATCCGGCAGAGGCAAAATGAAGGAGGGCAATTTTCTCCAACGGGATGTTTTGGCAAATCAAATTGCCAAAATCAAAATCAACACAAAAACATCCCCGCATTTTCTTCAGTCTGACAACAAGCAATGTCGCTCATGGAAACAAACAAAAACTCAAGCACACGTGAAAGTCCAAAAAAACGAAAAACACGGTCGTGTCTCTCTGCCTGATGAACCCCCTCGTCGATTATTCGAAGCAGCAAAGCTCAAAGAGGACTGAATGACACGTCGCATAGCCTCACACAATGTTGTCGAACATTTCTGCAATTTCAAGCCAGCACCATAGAAAGTGAACAGCCACTAATACACACATCACTTGCGGTGGTTTGGAAACTTAAAAAAAAAAAAAATCATTGGCCTCTGTAGAACATGTGCAAATATTGGATGTTACGACCACCCGAGCACCCGAGCGCCGCCCTGTGTGACACGACTGTGGCTGTGATGCAGATAAATAGAAAGAAATATTCAAGTACAAAAAAAAAAAAATCATGACAGTGTAAAGGAAAGCCACAGATGAGGGAACTGTGTGTCTTGGCCTTTGTTTTTGTTCCAATCCTTGGACATGGACAGGCTCCTTGGGTCAAGTTGGTCTTTGCTTGAATCGGAATGTTGGTTTTGATTGGAATGTCCCGTTTTATATGACTGTTGCTTGACATGAGGGGGTGATTGGGAAACCAGCCCTACAAAGTAAACCAAAGGAAAGGATACAAATAACAAGTAAAATGAAACACCCACCCACCTCCAAATCACCACCAATTCATTTTGACGTATCTCCTGGGGAGCATGTTCTCAAAGTGCTTTGCCATTGAAATCGGATAGGGAGCTGAACACGGCCCTATGCGGGACTCCAGATGCATTGACAATATCTTGTACTCCTCCAAGGAACAAAAAGGAAACTCATCCTCATACGATCTGGTAGCCTTAGTTCCTCATTTAGCATCCATGTAAATGGAAACCAGTACATTATTTTTTTTTCTAAATTCAACTCAATTACCTGTGTTATAGTACACCTCCAGAAAGAGAATTTGAATTCCACCGTATTATCCTGCTCTCAAACCTCAATCGGGCGCTTTATTCGTCATTCAGCCACTGGCTGTATACATCAGCAGCAGGCTCCCGCGTCGCGACACCCTTCGCCATTCGATTTCAATCATCCATCCAAACTATCTTTTCTCATTCTTTCCACACCCTGTGGCCTCCCTTCTAATGAACACAGGAGTCCCCCCAAACCCGCCCCCCCCCAACCCCCGTCCTCCTGTCTTTTGAGGCATTGTCCTCTTCGCTGTTCAAATGTGCTCCAAAACGCTTCGTGCTGGAGAGTTCTGCACTTCCAAATCCTCCATTGACTAAAGGAAACGCAACATCGTAACACCACGTGACAATATGTGGTCATATATTATGAACAGAATGGCAGTAATACAACAAAACGTCTCGCGTGACCTGTGAGGCTGAGGTCATTCAAGACTTTTGAAACATGCTCGAAGAAGGGCTTCGAGTGAAGTGAAGGTCCCTTCACTCAAATGAACTCCGTCTCATTCATAGCCCATGCAGCAGTTTATTGCTGGCCAACAACAGACCTCGATACACTGCCAATGAATGAAGGCAGTGACATAGCATAGATGCCCCGTTATACTGATAGACAAAAGTATGTATGTAACCTCAGCCTGCTCCATCGTCTTCTAACATTGTAAGTGCCTCGCGCCCTAGAATGTTTACTGCTAATTTTCGATACAGGATCCCATTCAGACTGCGCACACATATACGCACGCACATGCTGAGGCACGCCGAACCCACTAGCTGACCCACACATACAAGCAGCCTGACAAAGGAGCTTATTGATCTTGACTACTCAAAATATGTCCAATAATATTACGGCTAATAATAATTACTACAACTACGAATGATGATTCGAATGATCCTGCCGCACCCCTGGATTTGGGACCCACCAATGTAACGCATACGGTTGTCGAGGCTTCCTCTCTACATCTCGCTGATGGTCAGAAGATAACATGAATATATATCAAAATAGAGAGTGAGGAAAAACAAACATAACCAAAAAAACAAAAACTAAGCCCATACTTTGCTCCCACGAAAGCAACTTTCTGCCAACCAGCTATGGTTACAATATAACTTAATGATCATTCTATACAATCAAAGGCAGAATGCAAATATGATTGGTTTCCCTTCTGTATATCCAAGGCACCACGGAGCAGTATCGTGCCCCAAATCTGTTGCTTTTAGATTAAAAAAAAAAAAAAAAAAGTAGATTTCGTGGGCAGGCGTTTTTTTTTTTATCTTGAACAGAAAAATCTACAAAAAACTAGCAAGCATTGTTCTTTTTCTTTTAAAGGGCTTGTGTTTTTAGCATTTTGTTTTTTTGTTCTTTTTTTCTGCTTTTAGGAAAGTTTTTTTTTCATGATTCATATTTTTTTGTTGTTGCTGTTGTTGTAAATCCTGCACAATGAGGCCCTCTTCTGGTTCACAAGTTGATGTCACGGACGTCTGTCGGGGTGGAGGACTGATCCAGCTCTTCCAGGCCTTTACTGCTTGTGCCTCTCTGACTCTGTTGCTGCTGTTGCTGCTGCTTCCGGCCCTCGCGCAGGCTGCTCTCTAACACACGCTCGATCTGCTCCTGGCACTCTTTGAGGACATCCTGTAATGTCACAAGAGAGACACGCACATTTAGAATTCGGTTGACAAAGCAAAGAACGAATCATGTCTATCATAGGTTTTTAGAATCTGGAACCGCATTCTGTTTTAAAAATTCTGTCCCAAAAGCTGCAATCTAATTTGTTTTCAGATCAATGGCATTCATATCACTACAGTATATCTATCTGAAACATCTGACTAGAACGTATTCATCTTATTTCCAAATGGCTGAACATGAGCAAAAGTAGAGTTGCCCCCCCCCCCCCCACACCCCAAAAAAAAATCGCAACTGAACTGGCAACCCAGAAGCCGTATGCGGACTCAAAGTGGCCCTCGAATGATTATTAAAAGTTAAGGATTTTTTTTTTCTCTTACAGGACCGCTGATCAGCTTTAATTTGTCACAACAGTGTCCACCAATAGATGGCAGACATCGCACAAGACAGTACTGTACTGGTACTTGGTCTTCAAAGAGAGGAGCAGGTCCTGTCAAAATTAGGTCAAGAAAATTGTGTGAAATAAGAAGATGATATTGTCACTGAATTTCTGCCTGGTTTGCTTGCAGATGCTATCAGCCATCAAAGATTTCAACCTAAGTTGCCATTACAACACCGAAGGCTAAAGCACACACACGGCAATCCCCTGTCAACCCACAAGAACCGTTGTCAGTTCGTTTGAAGTGTATGAGCGGCTACGAAAACATGGCATGTTCAATACTCAACAGTGCTACCAACACGCATGGTGGCTAAAGTGGATAAGCGGCTGTTGTGATTATCACCGTTATGCAGAGGAGACCTGATGGATATAAACTTTACTGCCCAAAAACTGTACTTTTGCACAGGTGAGTGAGCCAGCCAATTAATTTGGAGATTTTGCATGACTTGCAGGACAAACATATGGTAGTATAATATTAAAAGTCAGTTTATTTTTGTGAAACCGTGCACAAATTAAGGTTTTGCACTTCATGTTGGTTTGTGCCACCTTTCAATGGGAATTTTGATGCAAGTGAGTCCTTTCCTCAGGGAAGAAATATCACAGTACCGTATTTTCACGACCATAAGGCGCCATTAAAAGTCTTAAATTTTCTCCAAAATGGACAGGACACCTTATAATGCGGAGCGTCTAGTGTATGAGCCGAGTTCCAAATCCTGACTGAGAGCCGGCACGCTGTTTATATAGAGAAAAGGCGGAAGTGAGCATGAACAGGCATGCGGGAAAGCAGCCAGCCAATCAGTGAAGGGTAGGTGTGTAAGTGGCCGCGAGAGAGGACGTAAGTGAGGCCACGCATGCGGGAAATCAGCCCGCCAATCAGTGAAGGGTGGGTGTGTAAGTGGCTGCGAGTGAGACCAGGAGTGAGGGAAAGCAGCCGCCAATCAGTGAAGGGTGGGCGTGTAAGTCGCGCATCATTTCTGTGGAGCCACACGGCAACGAGTGACTCTGACAACGAGAGCAGCGTTTTTATGGACTACGGTACTTGCACAATTGTTCAATTCGGATACAGAAGATGAGGACTTTGATGGATTTCTGGGTGATGATTGATCGAAAAACATGAGTACATTGTAAGATGGCTAAATAAAGTACAACCGATCTCAGTTTTGCATCCGTTGCCTTGTTAAAAACGTGTTTTTAGCATGTCTTAGCATGCTACGCTATGCTTCAAGCTAACGTGTTTTTAGCGTGCGTGCATGCATGCCGTATGTTTAAACTGGCGTATGTTTTACCACCCCTGGCTGCGCCCAATAATACAGTGCGTTTTGTGTATGTGTAAAATACAGAAATAGCACCGTTACTGAGACTGCGCCCTACAACACGGTGCGCCGAATGGTCGTGAAAATACGGTATGTGGTTATATACTCATTTTTGCTTCAAAGCATTCATTGTTGAGGAGTGGATGTTTGTATGCATTTGAGTACGAATAGATATTAAAATATTATTATTCTGTACATTGCTTGAAAAAAAACAAAAAAACAACAGACATGCACAATCTTGCTCGATATTTAAAATGCCATTTTTGTCACACTTCTGGTGAGGAAGTGCATGGTCCTATCCAAAAAATGGTGGCCCCCTCCATCGTTTAATTTGCCCATTCCTGCTTTAAAGAGTCAAAAATGTTCAATAGTAAAACTAGTGGAAGAGATCCATGCTCCATCCAGGTTGACTGGAAACCAAAGATTTCGCTTTCCAAACTGTACCACTTGGCTCTCTCTTCCAGCTAGTGTGCCAGTGTTGCCCAGGGAAAAAAATTGGCCTCCACAACTATCTTTGTGAATGACAAGAATTTGGGGGCGAGAGAGGTCTGTATGCCAGACATTATAAATGATCACAGACTTCCCAGCAACTCCCACAAGCAGTGGGGCTGAGGGGCAGACACGATGCAGATGCAAGCATTACGTCAGCCCACCGGGGTTGTGCACCGAACTCCGACCCTACAGTGCCGCACACGTACACACCTGTGCCCGCCATCTTCCCCAACCATACACCCAGCTATTCGCCAGTTCCTCAGCCATTCCCAAGCGTTGAGAAAACAGAGCTAGCCTTGACAAGGACGTCTGAAAACACAGGTCGTACCAAAGCTATGTTAATCACATCCACCTCCTGTGGGAGCACAAAGGTGGTGCCTTTTTAACGAGAGCCAGTCCTTGTGCCTGCCTGCCTGCCTGCGGGGGATCCATGGGAGACCCGTTCGGTTCGCCTTTCACCATCAAAGGCACTCGGGCAATGTGAGAATCCACCTGGGAGAGGAGCCTCTCAACAGTCCTGAGCCCTCATATCCGTCTGTGATGGCTGGCCCACGGTGGGGACGGACGGGAGGGGGAGGGATGCCGAACTCTAAAGAGGGGGTGCTAGTGCTGACTGTTGAATTGATTGTTAGCAGAAGAATCCCACAGATGTTGTAGTGACAGTGCTGCAGGAGCATTTGTTCACAATTGAGTGAGCTAATGGCGAACACTACCTTCTAGCTGTGTCAACAAACAAAAAAAAGTTCCTTGTGTTCATTGTACCTAAAATGGAGTGCGCCACTTTTTTCTTTTCTTCTGCTTTTTTTTTTTTTATAAGAAGGCTGCAGCCAATTTAAACCTGAAAAGCCAGTGTTATAGCTTCAGATGCCGCCAGGCCAGGAAGAACCAACACATAACTCAGAACAGAGTTGCTCTTCGGGAGCTGCACATGGCTCACTGACAAAAGGTCATGATGTCAAAAGTCAAACAGCACAATAGATTACAGGCTAAAACATGCATGAGACGCATTGATGAATTATAGTCGTACTTATTTATGCCTATTGAGGTTTTTTGTTGTTGTAGATTTAGGAGCAGCTTGACTTAATTGCCACCACTGAATCTTATTTCGTCAACACTTGTGGTTAAAATCCAGGAATATGGATTTGATTTGGACTCAGTCAGACATGAAGATAAGCTGACTAGCGTCCATCCTCTGAGGGGACCACTAACATAGCCGTCTGCACAAACATACCCGATGCACCAACCAACATGCCTCAATGGTAATAAAATCTCAATTCCTGTGAGAATATTAAGCAAAGCTCCAAACATGTAAAGCAACTGCCTGTGTTTTACCGCAAGAATGCACGCCTTCACTTCTAATAAGACACTCTCACAGTCTCCGCAGCACTCTAGAGCGGCAAGTCCAACGACTTGCCAAGCCTTATAGGTTTTATTTGAGAAAGTCTAATGACTTCAGCGTGTGACTACTGGAAACATTGGTAGCGTTTTCAGGGAAGGCCGGAGTGCTTTCATAGAGACGACCAACAGTGACCAAGACTTCTGAAGGTAGAGCGCACTAGGGAAGCATCGTGTGGCGCTGCCTCAACCTGGACAGCACATGACGGTCTCATATTCCCGCCATGTTGTTACAGTCCTCAAGCATTCATCATATTGCAACAATCTGTCTGTGTGACAAGGCTAGCACATTATTCCTGGGCGGCCTTTGTGACACGAGCAGCAGGGGGAAGTCATGCATACAGACAAAACCAAAAGGAAGAAATGTGTGAAGCCATGGAATGCGTTTCAAGTGCCGAATGTACCACACAAGGCTGGATGGTCAGAGCTGGAGCGAACATACACAACACACGACACACTTATCTCAAGAATCTTCCAGAAAGAGGCTGACAGTGGAAATCCTAACTATAGAAAATGCCATCATTCGTTTTTATGTGGCCTCAAACAGCTCACTTTGTGAAGCATTGATCTTCCAAAATAAACACGTTTCGCTTGCTGTGGTGACAGCCATTCTGCAACTATCGCAGACTACAGCGATTGGCTACCCAGTCCAAAAAAGTCATTAAAACAGGAGGAAAAGGGAAATACTTTTGACTGAAATCCGCGTCTCCAAGATAGACCACCTTTGTTGTGCAGTAACTTAATTTTTTACTGATGACATCTTTCTTGATACATCACTAACAAAGCCACAGGTCACTGAGGGTTTGGGAAATTAACGTTGCGTTCTCATCAGGGCACGGCTGAATTCAAGTCCACTTTTGTCAAGTCCAAATCAAGTCCGACTCGCAAAGTTCCAAGTCCATATGAGTTCAAGAATAAACCTTCAGGCAAAAATACTATTTTCACGAACACAAAACTCTATGCTCGACATTCTTCTCAGATGGCATTTCAAAAACAATGTTACTTTAAAAATGGTGGTCCATCTCAGGGGAGAGACAAGGAGGAGATTCGGCACCGGGGAGTAGGCAAAATGTACCAAGCAGTGAAAGGCGGCTAATGAATGAACATGAAAGCATCACTGCGGTGGCTTTTGCTGTCCCCGATTCCCACCTAGCACAGCTTGAGAACACCAGGTGTGTGTGTGTGTGTGTGTGTGTGTGTGTGTGTGTGTGTGTGTGCCTTGACACACATTTTTCCAGCAGCTCAAGGTGGTGACTGGGCCTTGTCACATTTCCATTGGAAAACTGCAACTTGTGGATACCGCACATGCCAGCAGGGTGCCAGAAGGCGGCGGCCTCAACCATGATGCCATTGGCAACAGCGGCAGCGTTGGCAAAACTTTCCCCTCACACTTGGCCTCTTGAGCTAGCTTTAGCCATACCCTCTTGCTGGCCAAATACAAATACAGAAAGTTATGCGTACGTTTGGGGTTTGTTTTGAACCAGCGCCCTGGTGACTGCAGTCAAAATTGTCATCGAGGTAACCCATCGGTGTGGCATAGGACAATGCCATAGATCTGCTTGTGCCAACAATCTCTCTGACCGTCTCAATGACTACATTGGAATGTTGTCAAAACAAATACTCAACAAATGAGTGTACGTTCACAGTTTTTTTTTTCAGCTGTGTGGTCTGATGCAATTTCTTGAGTAATTTTACAAACCAAAACATACCCAATATGTTTACTTTTGGCTGGCTCCTAAGCAGTTTATACTTAAGTCCCTCATATATGTTGAGTTAGGAAAGGTGCCCTCTGCTTCGCCTCCAGCCTGCGCTGCAAAGCACGGCTTGTCTGGACCCAGGAATGTGGGGAGTTGATCACAGAGCCATAGAGCAACTTAATTCCCACAAGTCCTGAACCATGCAGTCTAAACACACTGAGGTCCTGTGCTGTTCGGTGCTAACTATTTGTTTTTCCTCAGCTGGTGAGTGGGACTCCACACAGAACACACCAGAGGGAGCCATGCCTTCCAGCCGGGATGCTTTACGGAGCAAAAGGAAGAGGTGGGAGAGGCTTGATTGTCATCATGCAGGCCTGATGGTCCACCTCCCCCTCCTCCTCTTCAGAAGCCTTTTGGGCCAGGATTTAACAAACTCCGGTCAGGGCAACAGCTATCTGCCCCCTATGGAGTGGGCACACACAAATCTTTGTTCCAACAGAGTCAACTAGTGTGAACCAAACGTCATTCTTGATTTGGGTTTTCCGCACGTCTCTGTGACCTTGATCTTACCAATACAGGGTGGACGTGTCGATTTCGGAACATGGTCCTCCATGAAAGTCCAAATAAAATTAATTTGGACTTCCAATGCTCCGTTTTGTTAAGTGCAAAAGAGATCAAGCACGCTGAGACTTGAGACTTCCAGCCGCCTGATGAATGCCAGGTATCGCGAAAGGTCCTGCTGCTGTTTGGACTCGTCTAACCCACCACAGCAACATTCCCAGGATTGTTTATATGAGGAGGCCCTACTCAGATGAAAACCTGCCACTTACTTACTAGTCGGGTTTCTGACAAACGTACAGGAAACGAATGTTCTCTTAGTTTGATTAGATCTCGTGGCATGAGTAAAAAAGACACAACGTAGTCAGTTGCTAAGGCTAAGAAACTACAACCAATCCAAAATAATAGAACCTCCAAATATGATGCAGAGCGGTTGTACACCACCGCAAACTACAAGAATAAACATATTGATATCATACTGTAGTACGTAAGCGTGCCCTAATAGCATTCGCTGGTCAGATCTCGGCATGTGCATCTTTTCCGAACCACCGGTAAACACGGGCAATGAGAAAATGGGACTAAAATGAGTTTTGTAAACATAAACTCACCACTTCTGTATTTGTGATTTTGGCCAGAAGGTCTGTCAGACTGTCGCCCCACTGGGATTGGTTCACTGAGTCCAGCTGTAAGCCGCAGATCGCTGCCCCCACACTTCCCGTGGCAATCATGGATGGAGGGTACATGGCGAATCTGAAGTCTGTTGAAGAGGAAAAAAGCTAAGTGAGTAAAGGTGGGAGTGATGCAGCTCTTGTTTTTGTGGAAAAAATAATCATGTTTTTTTTTGTTGTAACCCTTAACCCCCCCGCCCCCCTTCAAAGGACATTTAAAACAGACTGGGTTGTCTTTTAGTGCACAGACAATATCATGAGCGATTTGAGGATTCTCGGTGAGTTGCATTTCTTGGGCCGAGCATTTCTAGTTCAACAAGTTGTACAAAAAGAAGCGTGCATCGTTACCTTAAACCAGGAGTTAAACAACTCTATTGAACAGAGGATTATGTATTCCGATGGTGTTGTTTCATTATTTTAGGTTTTAATGAATATGATGCACCACAAAAAGTGCAGGGTGGGACAATACCGTATGATTTGGTAATCTAGCAGTCAGTTGATAAATAATCCTTCTATTGCGCACAGTCTGAATGCAGTGCTCGCTAATGACCAGCAGCCTGGATAATGAGGGTTCACTTGGCTTGTAAAGGAGCTGAAAAGCAGCCGCCCTCCCTCACCTCCCCTCCAAACCCCCACTCCCTTTCCCCCAGGCCGGCCCCTTTCCTTCCATCTCCTGAGTAAATCGTGTGCTTGCTGAAAAAGCCCCATAGCGCTTGGAAAGGGAGGAATAAAGAGGCTCAGTGCCTCTGCCAATGCTCACTGCTGTAGGTCCTTTTTCCACGTGTGGTCACAGGCGTGCGTCTCAAAGACCAATAACCTTGTTAGCTCCCCTCACTGTCATTCATAATGCAAATGAGACAGCTTGTGAACGGGCCAGAAGCCCGAAAAGGCAAGGCAACTGGCATACAGGCATGAGGGAGGGGGGCATGAGAGAGAGAGAGAGAGAGAGAGAGAGAGAGAGAGAGAATCATCATCTCTCACGCCGCTATTCTCTCTGTACGTCTTGCTCAACTTCTACCTTTCTTTTTGGAAAGCACACACCCCACTCCGGGGTGTAACTGAATGACACACATGCTCCAGGCTTTGTCGCGGCAACAGGCGGTGGTTTGCATTGGCGGCCCTCCTATCTTTTAGCATATTAATGGAGTGGCGGGCCAGCGAGATGGAAGGCAGAAGAGTGTGACTCCATTGTCCGGAGTCATCACCTCATTTCACCCAATTGAGAGACACAGCATCCATCCCCTGGGTGCTGATGGCAATTCAGCAAGACAGGCCGGACAAAGAGCGTGGCTGGACAGCGGAGGCGCGGGGGGTCAACAGCAAGAGGAAGATGAAAAAGGAGGGATGGACAGAGTGGCGACAAGGCCACGAGGAAAAAAGACTGGAAGGTGGTGGGCGTGGTGGGAGCGCATCGGGGGAGGGGGGGGGGGGTTGACATCGCTGCTGCACATCACTCTCAAGTCTGCGTCCAGACCCTTGTGAGGTTTTCCAGGAAGAAAAGAGCTGCCCTCCAGTGACCCTCACCTCCTCTCCTTCCCCCACAAGCATGCCTCTGTTCCTGGGCCACCTTTGGATTGGGCCAGTGGGCAGCGGGAGGGGGCAGAGGCAGCCTGTGAATTAACATATTGCCATATTCAATTGCAAAGCAAACGGCATGCCATGGCTCTGAAGGAGATTTTTCTTCCTTCGTTTTTCCTCCAGCTGGAATCAAAGAGGTGGGCCCTTTGATAGGCGCAAAGGCAGGCCCTCACTGCCTTTTTAACATGCACAGCCAGGCGCTTTCTCATCGTGTGGGCTCAGTGTTGACAAATAAATGAACTTATTATACACCCCTGTGATGGTGGCTGGGCGGCTGCCAAGGGGCCGATTTATTAAAGGCTATCTCGAGCCAAGAGGAAAGAGCACACAAAGACCCTCGGCATTACATCACTGCTGTAATAGTACAACTTTCTCCAGGGGGGTAAAAGGAGAAAGACGTACATGGATTTACACTACATGTGATGTGAGAGCAGACTGACTGACAAGTGGGCACGCCTCACAGGCAAAGAATAATATACTGTACGGCGTGCGTGCGCATACAGTACGCAGACAGGCGGCGTAGATGTAGTGCCGTTTTGTGGCTGAGCAGAGTGGCGGGCGGTGTGCCGTAAGCCGATTTTCCGCACTCCCGACAAGACAACAGTGAACAAGGCCGCCGCGCGAGTGCAGCCGACGCGGATCGACGCGCCGGCTCGGTGGCGGCGGCACGCGGGGCAAAGAATGCTTGTACTTTAGGAGCCGCTCATTGATATTCCTGTCGAGGATAAACAGTGTACGTAGCCGAGTGGGGACGCACGCCTCCGATGGAAAGCTCTGTGTAAGTGGCGGTGGCTGCCTCGTTTGGCCAGCACGCCTCTCAGTGCCTTCAATGGCCCTTTCTCTTTCTGTCTGCAACTCCATCCTCTCTGGCCTCTGGTCACATCAAGTCTGCTGCCCTACATGGCACACTCCTTGTGGGTGGCTGCAATGTATGCGCATTCAACTTGTAAATCAATGTACACTGGAGAGCTGAACACCAGCCATAAAAACTGGCAGAAAATCCACAACTCTCTTCTCCAACTCCCCCTCTTTTTCCAACGCAATAAATCAAGGTCCTGTAGCGTATGGATGTCGTACCTGCTGACCATGTTTAGGAAAGGTGAAAATTAAACATTATTTTAGGATTGCTAAATCACCATTACCACTAATGCACCGTCATTCAAAACACCCCTTGGGTTTTCAAAAGTTTCACATACAGAGCAGAATGTTGTCAGGCCTGCGTAAGCCGGGGCAGCTCACGGCAAAGCTCCAAGGTAAATCAACTACATACCGATTCACACCAACAAACTTGCTGCAGACGAACAGTTATCCTCATGAACATTTCAGCATGTCTCTTTATGATTAGCACAAGATACCATCGCGATAGAAAAGCAAAGGGTTGGTCGCTCGCACACTAATGACACAGCATTGGGACATTTGACATGGGAGCAGGATGTCAAACACACAACCTCTGGCTTGACAGACAGACACTCACCCGCCCGGTGCCAAGTGTTGTGCCAAGCTCCTCTCGGTCTCCTCTTTTCTGTATTAACTAACTCCAACGCTCCCTTTCAGTGTACGCAACAGCATAATAGCTTTGCGTTCGACTAAACGGGCACAAATGTCACACTATGTAAATTGGGAGTACATTCATCATGACTCTCACCAAGGTCAAACATGAATACTTCCAATGAGGATGTTGCCTTTTCAAGCACGGGAGTGAATGTAGCAGCATCCAGAGATAAATTGCCTTTGCGTTTCTGGCGTGAGTCAGACGGCCACATGGTTTTAAGTGGGTTGCTGACGGAGGGAACGCAGGACATGCGGCCGTGTGATTCATTCACTGTGTCACACGTTTGGGCTCAGGCTACTTCCTGCTTCATCTGCTGCCAATGTAGCAGCACCGGACATGATCCCACATATCAAGGATGTGAGGATAATTTGTCGGAGGTGGTGGCTAATTTGTTCAGGCTCTGACGCATCCAGCGTGAAGGAGTTTTTTTTTACGATAACAAACAGCAGTAAAGATCGTTTCATTGACCACATCGGAGATGAATCATTCATTTCGTGACCGATTTGATGAGTGTCTCCATGCCGACGGCATTCTGGTCCAGTGAGATTGGCATCAAAAGACACATGATTCACTGAAAAATATTTGCACTGTTGCGTAGAAATTGCGTGGGAAATATTTGCCCACAGTTTCGCCATCTTGTGGAGCTAAAGGATATCCATGGATGAACATCTATCCATCCATTTTCAACACCACTTATCCTGAACAGGGTTGCAGGGAATTGCTGGAGCCTATCCCAGCTGACTTTGGGCAGAAAGCAGGCTACACTCTGAACCGGTCGCCAATCAGTCGCGGGCCGCATTAAAAGACAAATAACCATTCAAACCCACGTCCACACCGTCACCGAGTGGCAACCGATAGCACACAAGTTAGCCGACTGTACCACTACACCATCAGCGAGTTTCCATGGAGGACCAGTTAGGTATTAAAATGAAAACGAAACCAAAAAACATTTGACTTGATTTTATCTGGTTACGTTCTGATACAGACAACATTTTGGTGTAAATTTGACCAGCTGCGTGATCATACTATATAAGTTTAAGTACCTATTAGTTTTCAATATAATGTTCATATTTCTTGCACTCTTGCTCTCAAAACGGGCAAGACCCAATGGCAAATTTGTATGTCCTGCCGGTGAAATGGACTTTAAACAAGAGGAGGAAAGGAAAAGGGTGTCTTCGATCTAGTGAATCATTAGTTTTCCTCTGTCAAACTAACAAGTTAATGATCAAGTTACTTGACAGTTCAAAGCCACTTCCGAGCCCTTCCTTCCATTGGAGGAAAAAAAAAAATCAAATACCATTTATAACTCGAAGAGCTTGTCCTCTGCCACTTGAACCACTCGTTATCTACATCCCAACATGCAGGACAATAGACTTTCTTTCACGGCCAATCTCCAGGTGTTGCATTTGATCCACATGCATGTGGATCCAAAACATGCATACCATTACAGTAAAGGCTATTGGAGTGCACAATTTAAAAAAAAAGCGGCATAATCCCTGCCAATATGGCCAGAAGACGAAGCTCAATAACCACAGCGGACAGTTTGGGGTGCATCTGTCTGCCCCACGCACCCCGTCTATTCTCCCACTTTAGCCCAATTGAATAAGAATAGCCGAGGAAGCCGTGAGTGCTTGGTGTGCGTGTGTAGGAATGGAGGTTCATAATCTCCCTTAATGAGCTTGTTTCTGGGCTATTATCCGGCGGGCTGCCTGAGGGAAAGGCCGGTGTTTCCTATCAAGTGGCCCCGCGGCGCTGACCCTCGCATGGCTCTGCATATGAAATGCAAGGGCCGAGTCTTTTGTCCCGCCTCTCGCAGTCTTGAGCGGAGTCCCTCAAGCCATTTGCATCGTCCTGAATGGACCAGCCAGTGTTATTAATTAATACAGAGCCTGCCTACGCCACCTGACAAAAACCCGCCGAGTGGCCTGAACGGAACTGTTTCATCAAAAGCGAGGACCTATTAGGAAGGAGAAGCCTTAGTCTCCACTTCTCCTTTCTCCTTGTTCTCTTGAAGACATAGCGCTACGGTTTTATGTTAGCCCCCCCACCCTCCGCCCCCCACTAGACAGGCAGCGGCGGTGGGATTTGTGGCGGCTGGTGGGCTGAATGAAACGGGAAGGCCACAGGTGACCTGTTGTCGACTGTCTTGCAAATGTAAATCCTCCTGAGAGCTCCCCTCCTTGTGTCGCGTCTTCAGCTCTTCAGATGGGCTCGGAGGAAGCCTTTCGGGAAGATTCTCACCAAGATAACGCAAGATTTACGTCTGGGAACACTGAGCAAAAAAGGGTTTCGAATTCCCAGATATCTTCAGTGCATTGAATTGTTGACTCACTCGCACTCTTGTCTTTCTGCGTCCGGCCCTCACTACTCTCTGTTTGCCGAGTGCATACATAAATAAATGGTCTGTTGCTAATCCAGCACTATCTGCGGAAAGGCTCTCTCCGAAGACGCAATGTCAGGAGGACTCGGCTCGTAAACGCACTTCCACTCCCTCGATGAAGCCATTATGGACAAAGTGCATGCTGAGTCTTTCACAATGCTACTTTGAGAATAGGTACGATCGCTGACATGTTGTCATTACACAAGAATCTACACGACACAGAGGGAGTCTGTTCGTTTTTCTTTTTGCTTCAGCCCATCATTCACATTCACCCTGGCCTTTTTTTCATGGTGGCTTTACATTTAAAAAAAAAATCTTCTATTTTAAGGCTACGCGACTCTGCCTTGCTCAGAACTATGTCAGTAAAAGGGAAACATTCTCAAGGGGTACAGGAGATGCATTCCTGTCTGAGGCCTGCCCAAAATGGCGCGATTGGTGGCATTCAGGAAGAGTGATCATTAATAATCATACATCATTCCTCCTGCCCTGTTGGGAGCTTCTCGGTTTTGAGGTGATGCAAAAAGGAGGCGCATACCTCCCCACATGGGGAAGTGCTCATGTCCCCCAGCTGTGGGGTGCTGAGGCATGAGAAGTGAAGAAGGAAGGAGATATGAAAACGTGCAAAGCTCCTGCATCTTCTTCACCGCCATCTACAGATCAGGTTAAAGGCTGCGTGTCCCTCCCAGGCCTCACTTGATGTTTGATCTTGTGGGAACACTCCACCTCACAATAGCTTGCCAAGCCTCCACGCCTGTCCATCACTTCTCCCAACCCCGTGCCACCTGGGAATGCTCCTCAACCGGCCGAGTTTGCTTTGAAGTGTTACTGGAGGCTACCGGTGAGCCTCCAAAAACACTGCCACATACCAGACTGTGACATGGCAGGAGATGAAGGGAGTCTAAACTGTGAAACATCTTCAATGACATAAGTTGAATTTGGAATACTTTTCATCTTAAAGTTAATGCATCTCACTTACATGACATCAGGCCTATTAGCTGAGCTGTACTTTGATATGGAGCGCAGAGAAGAATATGCAGAACTGCGTTTACAACATGGGAAATGTATGCAGTTGCGCATTGCCAAGGCCACTTTGCCTTTTTTCAGCTCAGCTCTCGATGCCTCACGTGGGGGCGGCTGCTTTCTCCACTTCAAACAATATCGTGTAGAGCTGCAGAAACCAAGTTGCATCGAACTCATCGGACATGCCAGAAAAGACCACCAATGAAGGGAAATGGGTCTCATGTATTTACTTTGTGGTCACGGAAAGGAGACAAATTATATTTCGGAGCACTTCAATTCAACAGCATATTGGGAGACTATGGCGTGCAACAATTGAACATAATAAGGATTGCTTTCCTCACTTCTAGCCACGTATCCCGCAAGGTTGATAGACTAACCTGCTTGAGAGTAGTTTACGTCACCCTTGTGTCACACTTAAAAGAGCAGTATATGCAGGGAGGGGTGGTGGGGGGGGGGATTCACTTTTAAACCGTCCCTACAGCGGCACGGATATGTTCGTAAGTCACAACAGGCTGCAGTCCATCACTAACATCCACGACGCAGTAGTAAAGTCATCATTACAACAAAAATACTTAGGGACCAATAAGAAAAGCAATCAAAGGTAAAAAAAAAAACACTATGTCTGGCAGAAACGCAGCAAAACTTTTTTTTTAATATAGTTTTACCACTACTGCATTTCTGGACCACATTTTAACTGTACAGCACTTTCAGTTGGTTTTTTTTTTTTTATGTGTGAAAAGTGGCATATAAATAAAGTTTGATTAATTGATTGATTAAAATTCTTAAAACACACTGAAATTATTAAAGCGCACTACTAATTGTAAACCAAAGTTATTACAGTACACCAACTCTAAAACTTAAACTAATATTGAAAGAACATTTTCGTTAATAAATAAAATGTCAACAAAAATGCTTTTGAAAAAATGAAAACTAACTGAATCTACATTTTAAGATTATGAAACTAACTACAGTTTGTTCGCGTTTAATTTTTTTTTTAAATAAAGGACTATATGTGTGTGAGAGTGAGAGCTTGTTTCAATAGGATCTCAGGCAGGACTGTGATGGCCAGCGGTGATTGGTTAAGGAGGTACAACCAGGTGATGTCACTTTACATTGCTGTGACAACACAATAACAGTCTTTGTTTGAGTCTAATACTTTATGTACTATATGTGTATTTATTTGCTATAAAAGATCAAGATGGCGCCGTAGTTGGCAGCCGTCTGTGAGAGCACTTCAAGAGCTCTGCTTTTTTTGTTTTTGTATTTTGTTTTGTCATATGGTGTTCACTTTGACCCACTGTGGACTGTTTTCAGCTTTTTGGCCACGATATTCGTCGAAGGAGAAGAATCTAGGCTTGATGGTTGGGCCTTCTCGGCAGCACATGTGTACCAGTACTGATTTTGATTGGGAGGAATGTTGGCGCTAGTTGACCGCTGCCCCTTGACAGTGCCGCCGGGGCGCTTTTTTTTTTTTTTTAAATGTATTTTTCACAGCCCCGTTTTGTTCAGCGGTGATGTCAGCGCTGTTGGGACAGTCTGCGTTGGTGCGACTGGATGGATGGCTGCTGGAGCTGAGGATCAGGCAAGAGGAGTGTTGCTGTGTTGTGCGGATGCGTATTTGGACTTGAGAATCAGCGCTTGGAATTGAAGGGGATTTACATGGGACAGTAGAAGTGAACCAATCTTTTTTTTCATCAATGACTATGACGGGTGGGTGCCCAAGCCACTGACGGATGATGCACCGGCAACATTTTAGAAATTGCCTACCTCTGATAGTTTGCATCTGTTTTCCCACAGGAGCATTGCAATATATGAATGAGGCTATCCATGAGCAATCATCTGTTGCTTGATTGTAACCTACCTGTGGCACACAAGGCGATGAACGTCTGGACATGTTTGCGTATAAGAGTCAGTTTATCCTCAGGCAGCGGCAGCCTCCTCACTATGTGCTCGATAAAGTCGTTTGGCGTGACTGCTGCCAGGTTCCACTTCAACTTCCCCAACACCACTAGTTCCCATTCCTGAAAAGAGGAGACACCAGCGGATTGTGGAAGCAGACGATGAGGACACAAAAATTAAGGGAGAGAAGACATTTACACATTTTGCCATTGTTCGGGTAAGTTATGTTTCTCCAGCAAACCCACTTTTGGTTTTTGCATGATGTATTTTCTCTTTCATACAAAGTAGTGATTCAATTGCAAAAACTTCTTTGGAGCATTTTAATTTCCTTTATGTAATCTTATCGGACTTCCCTTTTCTGTCGAATCAACCCTCAGTTGCCATTCAAACAACCTTGTAAGCATGCCTTATGAATTCTGCCTAGCAACAAGTGGCCCTGTAAACATGTGACGTGTCTAACGACCGAAGATCTGAGCAATTCTCTCGTTCTACATTGCTGTGTTTCCAAGACATTCCAAATTTTTAAAAGTCTGATCAGAAATGACTAATTGGTTGTGTTGCCCATACTATTTATCCTAACACTGTCTTCAAAGGAGACAAACAGTGAAAGAGATAACTGCAGTCTTCACAGTATTTTGCCAATTGTTTTCATCAAAAAACTTGATCTGGTGCAGATGACAATTATTTGTGTGTGCGTGTGTGTGTGTGTGTGTGTGTGTGTGTGTGTGTGTGTGTGTGTGTTTTCCAGCCCAACACAAAGAAACACAAGCAATGTCACCAGCTCAGGTGACCTCGCGACTGTGTGCTCCCTCCCTGTTTGTCTGTCTGGCATCTGGGACTTTCCTAAAGAGGCCCAGTAGAGGTTCTGCTGTGTGTGAGTGGAAGGGAAGGAAGACTGTGCATTGGGAAGAATCAGCATTTAATCTGCATTCAAACGGTGAAAGAAATGTAAAAATACTCTTAACCGGATTTCCTCCCACATAAACCATTAAAAGTAATTTGGAAAATCTCCGTAAACCCACCATTGTCAAGTGCCAAACAGACCTACAATTCATATGTAGAAATGCCTTGTACCGACACAAGACATTGCTGTAGCAGTACTTTTGAGTCAGGGGGACACATGCTGCTGTCCATGTGATGGGACGTGACACTAGGTGTGGTGTTCTCCCGTCTTAGGGTGTATTGTTACTTTCACTTCCGAGAGCAGGAGGTGATTAATTGAAGAGTTAGTGACTAATTTAGGAAAACATTTAGTGGTTTGGTTCCGGACTACTGCCTTGTGACTGCAGCCACGGATGGTACTCATTTTCTTCCTCGGAGAGACCGCGTGGTCACAGTCATGAGATAATCCAACATGGCTGCCCCTGACCCTGTATGTCAGTTTTTTTTTCCAGACATTCGATGTTCTACTTATAATATGATGATATGATGGGACCATCATGTGAGCAACAAGATTTTTTAAATGCATTAAAGTGCCTCTTCCACAAGTGCAGCTGCACTACAGAATCTGTGACAAAAAAACAAAACCTTGCAACACAGCAGAGCTGAATGCTGAGTGGCAGGTTGGCCCCCACTTCCTTCTGCTACTGCCTTCCTATGGTCACACCTTCTCTCTAACATTGTGGTTCAATTTACAAGAAACTCTTACCAAAGATGAGGACCACAAAAAAAAAAGAAAAAAAAAAGAAGAAGCAATCACATGCACTGAGCAGCTGATCTCTGTTTCCTGTATCTGCATGACAGCCAAAATACTGCCTTATACAGAAACAGTGAGAGGAAGCATCAGGAAACAAACAGCAGAGGGCCTCAAAAGTTAAAAGTTAGACATGCTGCTTGATGGAGTGCACCTCTTTCAAATGCTGACCATATAGGTACGAGAATGGAAATGAGAGCGCTCCGTCGTCGAGCTGCCGGCTGCTTCAGGACCATCAGCGGCGTCTGAATTATAAAATCAGGCCTCTTTCATAACACGGATGGAATTGACGGTTGTTTACCGAGGAATGTTTATGTAGCATGCAGAGCTTCGTTATCTGATGTGAGGCCTAAGTAATTGCTTTGCGCAGGTGACGGCAGCTGCGGATATCGCAGGCCTTCGCAAACGAATAATTGTTTTATCGCCTCCGACGAGCACGGTAATCATGCAAAGTAGAACCGGTGTGACATAACATGGCATCATATGCTTGTGCATCGGTGGTTATTTTGGGATGGAGGCTGAACTGTAAAAGGCAAACTTGGATTTCTCTGTGCCTCTCTCCCACTCTGACAGGAACAGAGTCAGAAGTTTGGCCGCCATTCAAGATGACCTCGTTGCTCTGCGTGTGCAAATATTTGCCGCTAGATGGCAATGGAGACCATTAGACAAACTTTAAAGCCCAGCCAGAGGGGTCTGTACAGTAAGGAGCCCCTGTGGAGCAATTCACTTGTGTGTGGATTTTGCGTTTCATTAAAACACAGACTGAAAGTGTACCCTGGATTACATTTTTTGGGGGTGCGCAGGGGATAGTACAAAACACGATGAAGCAAGGGGGAAAAAAAGTAGATTAAAGCGTTGGTGTTGAGCAACTGATGACGTTTAAATGTAGCTTACCAGCAGCTCTTGTGGTCTGATGGAGTTATCTGTGTAGATGCAAAGCTTCTCTGCAGTTAATGGACGAGTCTCTTTCAATTTGGATGCAAGAAACATGCAAACTGCTCCCAGCAGCTGCAGGTTACACTTTTTGGTGGGGACAACTGCTAGAAATCTGTCTAAGTAGTTCATGGCCAGGGGAAAAACTTCTTCCTCGCACTTCTGCTCCTCACAAACCTAAACAGAGAGAGAGAGAGGGAGAGAGAGAGAGAGAGAGAGAGAGAGAGACAGAGAGAGAGAGGTTGGGGGGAGGGGGGCACTACAATAAATACAATATAATACAATACAATACAGCAATGTTCGGTGACGTCAAAGTTTATTGCTCAACACTTGAAAAGAATAAATAAGCTTTAAATGTCATCTAAAGGCACATACAAATGCGATGACACTCGAAAGTTGGGGACCAGCCAAGAATTTGCGCTCGGTTCTGATCGATTGCGACATCACATTTAATCGACGCGATGATTGCAACCAAGTATGAATTAAGCGTGAAACACGTCAATACAGTCACACTCCCGCATTTCATTCACGAAGAAAATGAATTCAAGTCACAATCGAGCCGAGCCAGAAAACACCCAGCTCGTAGCGCAGCACGCGGAAACACTTTTTCTTCATTCGTCATGTTTTTCAAAAAATATTTAAAAATAGAAATAAATTGCCCGGATGCGTTTCTTTTTCACCATAATAAGCTTCAACGCCTTACACATCATACCCGACCATTCCTATCCAAATTGTTCGAGTATTAATATGAATAAAATGTCAAAATAAAAGTCAAGTCGCAAGAGGCTGGGGTTGCGTGCGTCACCAGCGAGCCGATATTCACTTCAAAAATTAATAAAAAATATCCAGTAAATCGGAAACTTATAATATTGACATGAAAATAAAGCGGAGAGCCTCGACAATGCATGTAGTTCGTTGTTAGTGAGAAATATATGAATTAATGTCGACTTTTGAACATAATTCCTGTGTGAGGCATTGCGAAGGGGGGATAGCAAAGGCGCAAATAAGGCCCTCGCCCTTCCTCCTTTCAAACAGATACCTCAAAAGTTTGCAACGATTAAAAACACCATTTCTACAGTCGGGGGACAGATAAGTACGTCCTGTGCTATAGCCGATGGATTTTAAGTGTTGTTATTGCGTTTATGACATTGTAAAGTCCTCTTAAAAAGCACAAGCGCTCCTGTAAAAAAAAAACAACATGGCGAATGGACTACCGCGGTGCTCGGCGAGTGCATACGTGTGCATGGAAATAGTCGGTCTATCTTTAATAAAATCATTAAAAATATTCAAACCGACCGCAACAGACAGCACCGGAGACACGAGCAGCAAACATTGACAATCGTTACGTATGGACGCTGAAAGCAGCGCAAAGACGAGAGACACCAGCGGAGTCGAAAAGGCTGAAAAGCCCACATTTGCCTAAAAATGCCCATAAATGAACAAAAGTAGCCACAAATGATTAGTCAAGTCCGTCAATGTTGCATGTAAAAGCAGTACCGAACGCGTGGGGAGTATTTTAAAAGCACACAACGAGCTTTGTGTGGCGTCTATACCTCCAACATCCAAGTGGCGACCATCCTCCTCATAAAGGGCTGAATGTCTCTCTGCACCCCTTTAAAATACGAATATTGAGGTAGAAACCTCTCCTCTATGGTCAACAAGCTCTGGAGGACTCGGTCATCACAAAGGAGGTTCGGATCGGGACGAGCCCGTATATTCGTGTCCATTTCGAGGCAGAGCAGCTCCATGGCGTTTGGCTTAAGTCACAACAACAAAAACAAAACAAAAAGAAAGCAGGATCATCGACTGGGAAGTGTGTCGGAGAGCAAAAACACACCGCGGTGGAAGGGAAAGTGTACAAGGAGGCATAAAAAAAAAGAGGCGAGACTGCAGGGGCTCCGTCGGCGTCGTCCTGCCTCTCGTTGTGGAGAACTTTTCCTGTGTGTCCCCTCAGTGCGCCTCTACTTGCATCAGGCGCATTTCAAGGCTGCGCTGCAGGCGTGCGCAACTGACGCAATTCACTTCATTAGCTCCGAGCAGCACACGCATGGCTCTCGCTTCGCTTTCTTTCTTTCTTTCTTCTCTGCCATGCGCGCGCGCACCGCTTATACAGCTCAAATCAACTTATGCACCGTTTTGCCTCCCAAAAGTCGAACAACACACGTTAAAACGGCTCGTTTTCTTTTTGGAGCGTTGACTTCCATAGGTTCTTAAAAACTACAGGAAGGAACGTAATTTTATTTTTAAGTTTACATTGTGACGAAAAATAGCCTACTTCGCAAAGCCCGGGTATGTATTGCCCAAAGATTTTTTTTCCAATAAATAAACTACTGTGTGGGTGACTTTTTACAGTGATTGCGGTGAACAAAGAGGGGCTGCCATGTGCTTTCCTGAGCAACACTTAGGGCACGAAAAACCCCCCAATTTGTCTCCCTCTGTCGAAATATGGCACGGAGAAGCAAGAGGGTGTATATATAGGAATCAGAGAGTTGCGTTTATTAAAGCAGATAGTTGAAAAAAAATACACAACTAATAAGAGATGAGAATCTGCATGGGTAAATATGTTAATGCGCCCATATCCCCTATTCTTCTTGAGCGACTTCAAAGCTGTGAGCTGTGAATGAAGGCCGCAGTGCATCAGGGGAAGACTTTTTGTAAAGTCCTCCCAAATTCGTAGCTCCTATAGGCTGCATAGCGCTCTTGGGAGAAAAAGCAGGGGAAATGTTTCTTTAAAGTTTTTTTTTCCTTCCGCCCACCCCACACACACGCACACTCCTGTAGTTTCCTCCTCCTTCCGCGTGTGTCTATTTGCATAGCCAATAGTTCTCCACAGCTCGACCAGGCTGGGCGATTGTTACTGGGCAGACTTCCTCTTACCTTCCTCAGCCTCGGCTGGGATGCAAAAGACACATCAATGAGTGGAGCAGCTAAATTGCATGGAGGGAATACGATTTCAACTGATCGAGTCTCAAACGACAAGCCATTGGTTGTGTACGCACAAAATTCCTTGTCAAAACAACAGGCGTCTCTGATTGGAAAATGTAGTCAAAGTGCAAATAACAGAGCAGACATTAGTTGTGAAGTGATGCTACAAAAAAGAAAATCATCCAAATCTGACGAATCTGAGAGAAAAGAGCGACAAAGAAGTAGGATATGATGGAAGCAGGTGCTCCAAACTGTCCGAGCGTCCTTAGCTGCCACAGCCGCTTCCTTCACCTGCATGGATCGCACCTGCGGCTGTTTACACACCGATAGCCATCTCTCCGCATGCAAATTGGAGGATATGCAGCCCATATTTGCTTATATGCATACCTTGCCATGTCAGAGCTTGCCTCCTGGAAAGGAGCAACCAGGAGTGAACTGACTTTAAAAAACAAACCCAAAAAACGTCCATTATTTGTTGTATATTTTCTCTGGTGTAGGTTTCTAAATGTCATGCAAACACCACGTGGTTGAATCACACACATGCCTGGGCGCGTCCCCCCCCCCCATTGTGCAGTTCCATGGCGGAACACCGCAAGGCACATCACAGGCGGAAGCGTTCACTCAGCATTATCAGAATAAAGCTGTAACATATCTTTGCAAAGACACGCCGAGCCTTTCTGGCATTTACCGTCCAACTTTTTACGAGGAAGGCAAACAGTCAATGAAAAACGAAACTACAAAGTAAGTGCGCAGCGTGCTGCAAGAAATGCACATCGAATAATAAGACTTGTTTGGGGGGTCTTTAAAGTTTTTGATTTAAGTGAAATAAAGAATAATGTAATCGAACCATCCATCCATATATTATCCGAACCGTTTATCCTCACGCGGGTCGCGGCCGCGGGCGTACCAAATATAAATATTGTAATTAAAAAATTATGTTTAGAATGAAGAGATGAGGGGTTTTCTTTTGGAGTGAGTCACCATGGCCGCACTTTTTACAGGTGAAATCCCCGCGCGGGTCTGTCGACGATTGTTCCTTTATGAGCGACATGACAATCGGGACGAGAAGAAATGATGAGAAAAATGCGGCAAGTGAGACGAGAGTCGAATGGGGAATTCATCCCAGCTCTACCGAGACACACAGCAGCTCACTTATGAGTATTTCTCTCACAAGCTCACAACTCACCGACGTGTGTATGCTTTTTTAAGCTGTCAAGTGATATGAAAACCTTTCAGATTCGTTTGAGTTTTTCAACAGTCACATCAATGTTTCAATAAATCATGGGAAGATAGTCAAGGTGGACTTGGTGGCCACCATAGAATAAAAAGGAGAAATAAGCAATGTTTTCAAATGATTGCCATTTTCTTTTTTTTCCTTTTCTCTTTAAAAAAAAATCTTTTGTCCGTTTTGTTCTGGGGAGGTGTAGCCAAACTCGTTTGCATAGATAAGATCAGCTGAGGTATGTGAAAAGAAAATACTCACAGACAAGTCTGCAGGGAGAGAGCATACCTGACATGCAGGGGCTCCCCATTCACATTTTTATTTCCTTTTAAACTCAGCAAATTCCATTAAGAATTTACATTTTACAAAAATAATAAACAAAACCAAACAAATTTCTGGATTATCATGTTGCATAGAGCTTGCAAAGAAATTTGGTATCCATTGGATGTCATAAATAGGATTCACTTTAGGTCCCACCTGGATCTTGTTTATTTCTTTTCTGAAATAGTTAAACACTTGGATGCTTTCAATTACTTATTCTTTTTTTTTTAAAAATCATTCTTCATTCTATGTCTGTTTAAAAATATATATTGTTTAGCAAGACATATCTTTTTTTGAGTTACAAATGATCACTGACCGATTGCTGAATCTTCTTGGACTCAAATTAAATCACAATTTATTAAAGACAAAATTGGAGCAATAATATGAAACTTTTAAATCTTAAAATTCAAACCTGCTTATTTCTTTATTTTCCAGATGATTAATATCTTCGAAATCAATTTGCTGTGAATTCTACAGACATGAAAACTGTAGTAGCGATGAAATCAAAACTAAATGTAGAAATGCCTTGCGAGGTTAGAAAAACTGCAAATTAAGAAGAATTAAAAAAAGACTGCAGCAGATCTTCCATCAGTAAAACGAATTAGAATGCAGTGACACAACACAACTGTTAAAATGTGCAAATCATCCCCAATGGTTCCATAAAAATCATACTGCAGTCAGCATTCTCCTTTATTCCTTCTTTAATTAGCAGATAGCAGATGAAGGGGTTGGGGGTGGGGACTACTCAGAAAAACTAATCAAATGCAGTTTGACAAAAACACAAAAGAAAAAAAAACTAGCAACTTATCATGAGAGAAGATGACACATCCACGCCCCTGCAGGCGCTATACTTTGTTGACATCATAACACTGACAAAATCATTTGTTTGTCACATTCACATTTCCCTATTCTTGCTCTATGGTTGAACAAGTGCAGATGTGCACGCCAAACACCAACAAAGAGAAGTTCGTTAAAACATAAGGCAATCAAAAAACAAAAACAAAAAATAGAAAAGTGAAAAACAACAAAAGCAGACATCATGGAAAGCCTAACTGGAAAAACACACTTCTCCAGCCATACGGTCAAAATGCAATGAGTCAATATTTCTGAGCGAGTGGGGGGAAATTAAGAGCCCTCTGTGCCAAATGTATCAATTAGAAAATGACGATAACCCCAAAATACCAGTGAAGTGTTTCGGCATCATGCATGTGAAATTGTGTGGAATTGTACACAGTCCTGCCAAATAACTCGCATATCAAGGCAGTGACGCATCAATCTGACACTCAGGAGATAGCCTATCTTTCCCTAAATACCTTGGCCTGATAATATTATTTGTTTCCTTTTATCTTCAACAATGTTTCCTTGTGACGTGTCGAAATGCGGCATCTTCCCTAAATCACCTGCTCTCCGGCTGCCTTTTGCCTGCACGGGGCTGCTCTTCAAATAACGCAGCGTTAGCAATGAGCGCCCTTGCCTGCAGACTTCACTCAGACTCCCTCAGAAATTCTTCACAAAAACACATCCTCCCGAATTCTTTGAGACATCCCATATCTCAACAGCTGAACGCAGAAATAAAACAAGCCGGAGCAAATGGGAAGATGTGGATTGTGTTGACTGCATGATGCTTGAAGGCTTTTTACACGTGACGCCAACCTTTCAGAGAGGCTCACGGGCGCAAAGATGACACCTTTTATTTCATTGAAGTATTATGGAGCCCTTATTCAGGTGTGGGGGGGCTGTTCCATTCTATTTGAATTCATTGATTGAAACATAGATGAGGGAGGACAATTCTTTGTTGACCAATCAACGGAATGCGGTTCATTTCAGACACTGGCATGACCTATCTCGATCCAAGTGGTGCGATACAATTCACGCAATTACTTTAAAAAGTAATGATTCGTCAAACAAAACCGCGTTTCCGATTTGAATCGATTTTTGCGACACCCCTAGATACATCAGGGCTTGAAATGGAAACACCACAGACGTCCCAAGCTTTTTGAGCTGTTGTTTTGTTTCCTTCACTGAATTCCCACAAAGAAGAAGGCAGACAATTCTTTGCTCACCGATAACAATGGCATGCCTAGCTTGACCTTACCTTGACTACAGCACCAATATGTACAAGAGTGACTGTTACCCCAATAAAGGGTGACTGAGAAGGACGACGATTCTAGTCAATTGTTTTCACTGGAATTGCAAATAAACATGGCTGATACCAAACAGAGCTTCTTCATTTGCCATGTCCTTCCAAAAATATTTAAAAACATTAAGAAATGGTCCTGATCCATTTTTTTCCCACCATAATAAACTATAAGGCTGAACGCATCATAACCGACTCTTCTGATTCAGATTGTGCAACAATAAAAATGAATAAAATGTCCAAATAAACGAAAGTCATAAGAGGTCATTGTGGTGTGCGGCACCCTGAGCCGATGTGTTCACCCACCTCCAAAAAAGAATGAAAAATATCCCATAGGTTGGATTTAGACAACATTTGCATGAAAATAAAGCACAGAAGCTTGGGAATGTTTGGAGATGATTGTTGGTGAGAAACCTATGAATTAATGTCACCTTTTAAACATAATTCCTGCGTGAGGCATCGTGCATTATTTCTCTGGTGAGGGAACAACAAGACTATTGCTGATTAAAGGGGAAGTCAACTGAAAAATGTTCTTTGCAATATCTTCACTAGTCTAAACGCAGCATTCTGAGTCATATTGCTTTTGTGGAATGTCAGTTAAGCAGAAAAAAAAATCCACCCGTTTTTAACCATTTCGGGAGGCGGCCATTTTGTCACTTTGTGTCAGCTGAAAATGTTGTCACAGTTGCTCAGCGCTCAGGTCACGACCAATCACGGCCGTTGTCTGAAGCTGAGCCACAGAACATACTCTTGTAAATAACATTTTTGGGGTTGACTTCCCCTTTAATTTGAAATGAGGCCCATCTGACCGTATGCCAGCTGCACTGCAATACACTTTCTGTTGTAAGATACACACAATTTCTAAAACTGCTTCCCAGAGCATGACTGACAATTCTCTGACTTATAACAGGCCAGCAGAAGGCCTATACCATGTCGTTTCTATTCCGTTGCGACCTGTACGAGAAAAAAAAACAGTGACTGAAAAGTGGGACGGTTGATGCCGGATGTTTTTTGGAATGCCATTTGTTTAGTTTTTGGCAGTGGTAAAGGCTGTATCGCACGGAGCGGTGAAGGTTTGCAAATGTGTGCGCACCTAACAAATGTTTTTTTTTGTTTTTTTGGGATCGGGGTTCACTCAAGGTGGCAAACGGTTACAAAGACTTTCGGTAACAATTTTAATGCTTTCAAACAGTTTTTCTTGCCGCAAAGAACTTTTGAACATCTTCAAAAATTTGGTGGTGTCAGGAAAAACTGTTTGGCAATGTCTGCAACTGGTGGCAACTGTTGGCAACAATGAATGAACCCTGACACCCCCCCCCATCCCCCCAAAGAAACAAAACAAAACAAACAAACAAAAAAAACACCATTCGCTACGGCGACACGTGCATACCTTTGCCACTCAGTGAGATATGGGCTTACGGGCAGTTAAACAAGTGTCTTATTTCGTTCTCCCGATAATAGAACCGCAGACCATTCTGCATCTATCTGTTCATCTTAAGCATGTCACATTTGGTGACTTAGTGTCATAAGTCGCTTATCACAGTTTCGTACTTAGAGTCGCATTCTCAGTCGCGGATTGAAACATTTATTCACTTGGGCCTCACAGGTTCTGACCCAGGAGTCTGTTTAGTCACAGCATCGTGATGATGCCGATCCTCAATTGGAATTCACGACGGCTGTGCAAGTTGCCCTGCACGGGCGCCTGCTAGATGTGGCCAAACCTTAACTTTACACAAGAAACAACCCGTCTGGTATTCATTTACCTTTCCTCGAACCCCCCACTTCATTCTTACGCCCTTCCTCCCCTCACATTCCTCTCCGGGTCTTTTGAACCCCACTAACAGTCTCCAATGCAGCCATTGAACAATCCAACAAACGAGCACGGACAAAGAGGCTAAATATTGTTGGGAGTGTCTTGAAAGCAAACCGCCGGCGTCCTTTTGTGTTGGCCACGTTTTGTCCTCCACACGAGTGAAGGCTGCAGCGCGGCTCAGCTCGGCTCAGCTGCTGCCGCCGCCGTCTCTTCACCTCCAGCTCCTCCAGGATTTTCCCATGTTCCTATCACCAGCCCTTGACTTTGTCACTCATGCAACAGCTGCTTGCTGATACCACACCAAAGTTCCAGCCTATTGCGCACCCTTCTTTCACTGTGCACACACAGAACAAAGGCATTGGTAATCCCACTGAGTCCTTGGAGCACTAACTGCCTTTTTGTGCAAAAAATAAAAACCCTCCCAAGAATGTTTGAAAATTGTGTCTGTTGGTGGTTCGGAAGGATCAACATCCTGAGGACTTCCACCCCCCTGACAAGAACAACCTCAAACATAGTTATGGTGAGCTTGTGACTGGGCTTATCAATAAATCGGTGTGGCGGCTGATCAATGCGGCCAATCACACAATTAAGCAACCATTATAGATGATGTACAATTAACGGCCCCCCCAATACATGTCGGTTCATTGTATATTGTATATTACGCTTTCTAAGCAATCGTTTGGGGTTTTTAGACAACAGTATACTGTACACTGAAGTCCGAATTAAGAGTTGCGCACCTTCTGTGTAGAGTAGCACATTTTGCACAACAATGTGCTGGGAAATACAGAACTTGACAGGAAGACATGTGGCGTATTTGACAGCAAGAAGAAGAGGACGTCCGTTCAGTGGGCAGGAATACAAAACCACGGTTTGTCGTTTCATATCCATTTTTCCTTAAAGAGCAGACAGAAAACAGTACAGTGTGAGAGGATTGCTGTACACTCTCATTGTTTGCGGTAATGAGCTAAAGTAGCTCTTAAAATTTGCCGTAACTTAGACGCAAATTTTCCTCAGCCCACCTAAGCCGTTTCATATTTCCTGTATGTTTGGATTTAAGACGATAACATTATATAAGGTTCGGTTGAGTAAGGAAGTGTTTAAATATACAATGTGTACTTCTCTTCTGCTTTCTGTGTGCATTTTACAGTGGTTAACTCCGAATGGGAGTGACAAATAAACAGCTTGATGCCAGCTGCTTAGTTGAAGAACCGTGCGAGCGAGTCGTCTTCTTTTCGTTTCTCCGAAGTGAAGGTAAACCACGGTTCCCAGCCTTTTTTCGTCTCGTGTGAACCCTCAAACTTTTCATCACTCACTCATACGTGTTGATTCTCCAAAAGGAAAACATAGTGCGACTGATTATGAAATGAAAATTATGATTATTATTATTTTGTTTCCTCTCCTTCCTTTCAACATTTTATTCTCGGGCATTTGCCTTCTTTTTAACTCAAATGAAACGAAAATAAATATGTGGTCTTGAATATAAATACGCAATATAAATTAAAACATACAAATTCAGAATAATTAATAAATCTGCATTTTTTTAATAACATTTAGCACAAATGGATGGAGCTCATTTGAATAAGTCTCCTGTAAACAACAGGCATTTCAACTTCAGTCACACTGGCCAACAATTTTTTACCAGATTTTCTCATAAGAGATGCAAGTCAACGTTTTGAGATTATTTTGGGGGGGAATCTGCCCCTGTTTTGTTTTTTTTTAAATCTAACAAAATAGGTTTTAATAATAATAATAATAATAATAATAATAATAATAACACATGTAGCAATCTTAATGAATTAAATATCATCAACAGGTGGAATTTTATCGGAAACGTCAGCTATAGAAAATACAACGTGTAGCAAGCTTTCACAGGTCAAACTTCAAAACAAAAAATGAAAATATCTAAAAAAACAACCATGATGTGCTAGGAAAAAAGTAAAGATGTTTTTGAAATCAGCACCAAAAACACATTGAGGGACACATTCAACAATCTCTGATTAAAATTTGCCTTTGACCAGTGAAACCAATTGTCTCCCAAGGGAAACATGCTGTAGCGCACCCATACTATTTTACTGACGTGCTTATGAAACGACTGAGAATATTTACTTATCATCTCGGGAAAAGGAAAGATGAAATGTTTCCATGTACACACTGCAATGTGCTCGCATATCTTTGGTTGGGAAACACTGCGTTCAACAATAGGTTCCCCATTTTTTAACAGGCCTAAATTCTTTAAAAAGTGGATTTAAAAAGTGGGTAAAATATTATTATTATTTTCTTTTATATATGGTCTGTTTATATGTCAATTTTTTAACAATACTGGAAGAATACGATAACAGGGGTTCACTGCACAAGAAACCTCAAGGCACAGGGCATCACATGCACATGGTCTACTATAGTGTGCTGCTTTGTTGGAGTCATCATCAAAACACATTTTCTATTCACAGACAAGAGTTACCAAAATAACCAGTGCGCTTAGAAATACCCCCCCCCCCCCCGCCTGCTAAACTGAACCAATTCAACACCTGAGAGTATAACAGCTCCAACATGTGAGTACGACACTAAGTGGGGCTACTGTTGGCTTGGTTTTGCTATCCTTGTACAGATGGTAACAGATGGCACATGGGATGTGAGGGTGCGCCGAGCAGAGATGAGAACGTGATTACCGCAACAATTCTGAGAGGGCTTCCCTCCATCTGCACGTGCATTAGGCGCTCACAAGTCTGCTGGGGGATGAAGGGATTAAATTAATACAGTGGTCGCACATGCACAAGAGAGGTCGATGCAGAGACAGAAACCAGAAACATACAAAATGACATGGGCTGACGACAGCCAAAAACACAGCATCCGAACATCCCAGCAACCTGTCGTAGAGACACATAGCGGGGGCTTCAATCAGAACTAAGCATACTGCGAGAGACAAGGACATGCCAGAGCTACACTTTAGTTTTTGTATTATTACGTTAAAGTATTATCAAAACCCGGGATTAGCGAATTTGTCGGCTCAAGACTTGGGCATCAGAAGTGATTAAGAATTCTTCTGTCCATTGTGTAGAATTGATGACATTGTCCATTAGCAAGACAATTCACATTCACAGGGAGATTCTCCCCATCCCTCGAAGAATAAAATGGAATGTAACGACCTGTTAGTTGAGTTCAACGTCGTTAATCAAGGAAGTCAGTAAGTCAAATGGACATCCCAACCCCAGTCCCAGATTGGAAATTAGGTTCTCGCAGGGGACTCAAATGGACAAAAGTATATAGTTTTATTGCCTTCAGACTTAAATATATAGGTCTGAATTAGGACTGAATGATTAATATGCTTTTGCAATATAATTACAATAGGATAAAAGTGAAATGTTAATTGCAAAGGCTATGATTTGACTGGTCAATGGAAGTGTCCCCGCCTACTGCCCGAAGACAGCTGGAATAGGCTCCAGCACCCGCCGCGACCTTTGTGAGGGTAAAGCGGATCGGAAAATGGATGAATGTTCGAAGCGATCATTAAATTCACTTCTTCCGACATTTTTGTGTGCTCATATTAGCCATTCCTACTCAGGACTCCCAAATATATACACTAGATAAGTGGGAAGCATAATGCTATTGACAGTGATGTGTAACGATAGAGTGATGAATTAAATGAACAGTTTTTATATTGATATCGTAATTAGCATTTTGGCTAATCTCTTTTTTGAGAAACATCGTTGCTAGAGCGGTCTGAAAAGCAGCTAAATACAGCGGAAATGTCGCTAAGTTGGCAGCACTTCAGACACAAGTCGCAGCTGTCGCTCGCTACCTTGCTTATGCCAGCGTCCGCAAGTGTGCACATAAAAAGCCCAACTTTCAAAATAAAAGCAGTGCATATTTTACAGAAGTTGGGTATGTGGAAGTGGTGAAGTCACATATTGTTGTTTTTAGTTTGTGTACTTTGTTGCTGATTTACAGTGCAATACATACTTTAGTTTACACCAGCCTTGTGTGGCATAATTATGTTGTTGAGGCGAATGCTGCTTACAAGGCTGCACATCCAAGAAAAAAAATGACACCTGTAATTGCAGTAGATGAAATAAAACTGATTTTCATATTACTTAATGCTCCATTTGCCTTTATCCTCCCATCCAGTAATGTGTAATGTACAGTATCTGATATTGTTTATTGTAGTAAAGATTCATTAATTGCTCATGTTGATTAAAAAATATAGTAGAAAAGGGCCAAGACAAAAATAACTGCATATTAGATCTCAATCACAATATTGAGGAAAAAAACCCATAATTGCATTATTTTCCAAACAATGAAAAGCATCAGAGTAACAACAGCATTTGGAAGCAGCAAAATGGGTCTGAAAGTTTTTGAAAACGTCTTGTCTGAGAACATGCATGTCTGTGTTCAGTCTGGGGATGCACAAATACAATACAAGTTGTGTTTGCACCGATAGCGGCATCCAGCAAATGGTACAGTCCTTTGGTGCGACTGGATCAAGCAGCCACATGGCTAACCACACACACATCCCCAAAAAGCCTATTGAAGATGGTTTTATATGGGAGTAAAAGCATTTGGCCCATCTGTGTGTCGTGTTCCTTCCCCAAGCCATCACCAATTACTGGCTCACCGTATATACAACGCTGCTTTAATTTTGGGTCACATGATGTGAAGTGGAATCGGTGTGAGCTCTGCCAATGGCTGGCGACCAGTTCAGGGAGTCGCTCACCCACCCCAAACGCTGCACAGGAATGGCGACCCCGCTCTCCATCAGGCTGTCACAATATGATCCTTTTGAGAGTGCGAGGTGTTGGATTGTAATTTACGGGCAAAATCTTTGACATGGTTGCCTTGTCTATGTTGGTGGCGTCAGCCCCGCGAGCCCCTGCGTGTATTTAATGGCTACATGTGTCGCTCCCTATCTCCCACTCAGAGTGGCACAGAGGTAGAGGGAGGCTTAACAGCCTGGGAAAAAGTTGAACAGTGTGAAATTACCTTGATCCAAAGATTCCTGCTGCATACCAGCCCAATGAACCCATAACAGAGCAGGCACTCAGTCGGCGAGGCCTGGCTGCAAAGAACAGCTGAGACATTACAGAGGGGGAAGGGGAAGCTGTGGGGAGGTGAAAGAAAGATAAATGGGTGTAGGAGAGATGCCCAGCCCGCGTAATCTACAGTCCACAGCGAGGGGCAGGGGTCAGGGTGTCTATACAGTATCTAATGTACATCCTGTGATAACGTGGGACAACTGTTAGGTGGGGCAAGGCTGATGACTTGCTATATAGGATAGTTTCACAATGAAGAGGCCCTTTCAGGGAGTTCTAGCAGAAGCCATCTTAAGACGTCATATCAACAAACTGTTGATGGCAACTGGAAATGAAATGTGAAGTACTCAAAGAACTCTGACTTCCACTTAACATCTGTATTTCCCATGTATAGGGTAAATTTGGCAAATGTTCAAAAGTGGTCAGGCATTCCAGTTGATGATTCAACAATCATTTAATACCATACACTGATACATATTTGATGCAGTTTGTCCGCATTAGCTTCACAGTTAAACTAGAGACTATTTTGGGTGAGAAGTGGGGGACTGTTTTCAACCTATCACAGGGCACACGTAAACAACCAAGAATTCACCTTCACATTCACACCGATGGGCACTTTAGTGTTTTCAATTAACCTAAAATGCAGGTTTTTTGGAATGTGGGAGGAAGCTGGAGGAACCGAGTGGGAGATAGGAAGCGACACATGTAGCAATAAAACCCACAAAAGGACGGAGACTTCACACAGAGAGGTTCAAATGGAGGTTGGAACCCAGATCAGATCCCCCGAGTGTGAGACAGATGTGATAACCATGGTGTCAGTGTGTTGCCCTTTTAAATACCAAGTCATTTGGATTTCTAAACGTATAGATTAAGCCCCAATTAAATGAAAGAATAGTGAACCATTGGTGAGTGATCTTTGATTCGGTCTTTCTGTATGCCTTTTGCATGCTCCTTCAGGGCTTGTGTGTTTTTCTCTCCCACATTCCGAAAACACGCATGGTAGGCTAATTGAAGACTCTCAACTACCCAGACTTGTGAAGGAGGGTATAAATGCATTGGCTACCAGTCCAGGGTGTAGTTTACCTTGTGAAAAGCGCTAGCTATAGAAAATGGCGGGATGGATGAAATGTATCAATAAGTGGCAAGATGGCAAAAACTTGAGACATGAAGTTGCACACCCACCCTGCATTGCAAGGCAGGGCTGCAAAACAGGGGTAATATCCCAAAAGAATTTGTTTTAAAAAACAACAAAGGCAAATAAGGTGTGTGGAAGAATCAAAAACAATAAATGAACAAAGTCCCCAAAACAAGTCTCATAGTAACAAAGAAACAGAGACTTAGGTCACCACAACTGGAAATTCAGCATGACTAGATTTACATGAAACATGACAGCAACAGGAGAAATGAACCGACAAAGATTGAACGAAGCCAGTGAACTAAATACAAGCAAACTGACAATGAGGTAGAACTGGACATGAGTGGCTGGAGGGAGCTGATTGGTTGACACAAGGAACAGGGCTGATGAGAACAGTTGGAGATGAAAACCTAGTGAGTTGACAAGACATGAATATGGGACAAAGGGAAAACATGAAAAAAAATCTAGGCAAAACAAAGTCAACCAAAACCGATCTTGGCAGTTGACCTTTTTTATTGACTTGGTTACAATATGGGGAGCAGAGGGCGGTAAACTGACTCTGAGGTGAAAAAAACAACAAAACAGTTGCCGCGTCACACTCATTTTCAGCACGTTTTGGCATATCAGAATATCTTCTGCACATCTGCAAATGTAACCTCAATAGAGTTGGATCAGTGTCATATTTTTACAAAACTCCACAGAACGGCTGCATTGGCTATAAAGACTTCAGGTGCATTTTGGCTTCCAGTCCCTACATCAAAACTTAATTCAAAGTTAATCATTGGGGAGAATACCCAACTAAAGTACAATTCAACCCTTAATGTGATCAACCATCATAAATGTACAAAAATACAAAATCAGATCAATCATACAGAATCATGGCCCCTCTCATCTATCTGTTCATAAACCTTAACAAACCTGGAAGTAGCCTGGTAATGAACAGATAGACAAACACAAACAGATAGACAAGCAAAAACACACTTTGTTGGATTTATTTCTTTGTGCATCTATTTATTGATTGATTGATGTATTTTTTTACCTTTGTTTGGCCTTGGAGGAGGTCAATAATCCACTCACTGACATTCTAGTTAAATATATGGTTGCAAAAACAACAACTCTAATGGTGGCCTAAGACATTGGCACAATTTATAATCTTACCTGAAAGTTGTTTTTTTTTTTGCTTTGTGTTTCAAACCAATATTTGAGTTAGGCGTGAGTTCATGATGAACTGGAATTCAGGGCCGGATTCACTCAAGGATTGCATGGCTTTTGCAAGGTATGAACCAGCAAAAATGGAGCAAACAGCTTCTAATCCACAAAGCAGGCACAGATGGTAAAATGCATCACAAACTGAAATACTAAGCGAATGTGTCTCGGTACACTGGTGAGGATGTAAATAAGGTAATATGCATTTTTGGCGGAAAAATTGCCCATCTCTATACAAATGAGCGTCATTGACAAACAATTAACTAATTCCAACCCCAGCACTCGTACTGTATTCACACGCAGTTTGAGTGATGCAAATAATGCCTAGAAAAGCTGGTGTAAAATAATTTGAACAATGTGAGGGAATGAACAACATACACAAGACGTTGTCCAAAATTCCCAATTAAAACTGGAATGAAAGAAAAAATAATAATAAAAAAACCCCAAAACAAAACGGGCAGATCAAAATGACAGGTTGAGTAGGCAGTTTAAAACAGCTGCATTTTGAGTTGTGATATGAATTGAGTGAAAGAGTCTCTTCCTAACTGCCATCGTTCTTCCACGGAGTTCTTGGTGCAAAGCCTGCATTTATACTTTGCCATGTGTGCAATTGGGGGTAAAAACAGGTGCAAACTGCACTCAGCTGTCAAACTTTATGGGCGTGTTTGCACTGGTATGTCATTAGCGCAATATCCTTTGTGAATAGCACGCTAAGATGGAGCAAACTGCGGGTGAAAATGGAAAATGGTGAAAATGAAAATACAATTAAAGGCGCTATCAGCGGCTGCAGTTCATTCTTTGTAGATTTGGACCTCGGTCGTCTATTCAACGAATGAAATTAAAACACTCACAAGGAGCATGACAATTTGCGCGACATCAATCACACAATGTACTAGCGTGTGTGCGTGTGTGTCTGCGCGTTTTACACACTGTATATCAGCCTGGGCTCCCCCAAAAACTGAAATAAAATGTTTTCAATCGCAAAGAAAAGTTCAATGAAAGCATCATCTTATTTATTGGACATTCATTATGTTTCCCACAAAAATGGGGGAGGGTGCTGTATTGAGAGAAAATTTCTGAATTGTTATTTTTTTTTAATCCAGTGGCACGGTCGTTGACTGGTTAGCACGTCTGCCTCGCAGAGCAGAGGTTGCAGGGTTCGATTCCTACTGCGGCCTTCCTGTGTGGAGTTTGCATGTTCTCCCCGTGCCTGCTTGGGTTTTCTCCGGGTACTCCCGTTTGATCTCACGTTCCAAAAACACGCATGGCACTTATAGAACACTCTAAATTGTCCCGAGGTGTGAGTGTGAATAGCTGTTCATCTATGTGTGCACTGCGATTGGGTGGCAACCAATTCAGGGTGTCCCCTGCCTACTGCCCGAAGACTACTGGGATAGGCTCCAGCACGCCCACAACCCTCGTGAGGATAAAGCGGTTCAGAAAATGAACGGATGGAATTAAAAATCAAACAAAACCTACATGGGCGAAAATACCCCCTAGTGTGAAAGCATTTTCATGCTTTTCTGCTCCCCGTACAACGAAAAATCCCCTTGTTCCATTATGCAAAATCCTTTTCTCTGCTCTTGCCTCACGACGAGATTCATGACAACGAAAACAAGCCTTCCGCAAAAGTCTAATCCAATCTCAGCCAACAGCGACTCCTACTGCTTCACTCCGAAACTGCAACAGCAACCACCACACTGGTTTACACATGCGCAGTAGTCCAGGAAGTATTTCGTTGCACTGCTAAAATGGCTACAAAACGGACCAAGCAGCTAAGACAAGAAGAGCTCTGATGCTGGAAGAGAGGGTAAAAGTGATCAAAATGAAAGGAGGAAGCAAAATAAAAGACATTATCCAAGAAATTGATGTCTGCGAAAGTGAATGCTGATCATAAATTTTGCAATTTCTTTCCCTTCTTTTCTCTTTGTGCACAACTGTATATTGGCTATACAGTACAGTACTGTACAGTATGAAGTGTCTTTGGGATTAGGATTGTTTGATTTCAAAAATCATTGATTTAAAATCCAATTTAAATCAGATAAAAATTAACAAATGAATACTTTTATTTTCTATCAATTATTTTTTGCCGAATGGATAGAAAATTCGAATGTTGCTTTACAACATAAGTAAAAAATGTAATTGATTTTTGGGTGTTTTTTTTCTTAGTTTTGTATCATTCAATTTATTAATTACATATTCATAAAGTGTTACAGTACTGTATGCAGTAGACATATTATTCATGCCATGTGACAAAGCGGCAATTAAACCCGTCTTGGCTCGGCCGTCTCTTCAATTCAATGCAGCATTTTCTGTCATGTTTGCAGGAAGGCCCATAAAATTCACATGACAAACACTTTGCATTTCACATTAATTTTTTACATTCATCTGATTTACTAATTTTCATACAAGAAACTGGTTTGCAAAATCAGATTGAGGGATTAGAGAAACCTGATTTTCCAGATAGATATTTCCGTTAGAGCATACAGTATAATGTATGAATGTGTAAAGGCAGGGAGTCACATTTTCCTTTCAAACAAGCACGCATGTGACTCACGACATGCAGGGCGGCAGAAAATTTACATGTAAAAGAGCATACTTGTATTTAAAAAATGTCCATCCAAAAATAGACAATAAGACAGCAAGCTCTAAAACGCTGAACTTTGACTCAACGATTGCGTGTTAAACGACTCCGTATAAACATGTCGGATTATAGTTTTCTACTTAGAGAACCGCGGAAAACTGTGAGGTCCGCATCGGCATGATGATGGCGATGGACCCGTTTATGTTCCATTACCTCTGGAATGTCTACTGTGGAAGAAGCAAGCACATCAGAGGCTGGCATTTACCTCTCAATCACCAACCCAACCCCTCACCCCTGTAATCATGTTAGCTCATACATAATCACATTTCAATTACTGACAGGAGTGTGACCCTTGCCTCCCAAGATGCCTAATCTAATACATGTGTTTCCTAAAACACAGAGGGATGCCTTGTTGCTCGAGACAGGGGCGAGAGAGGAAAAAAAGAAGCATGCATCAACATGCAGTGTCATGCCATGGCTATAAAAAGGGACGTCGCTGTTTCCTTCTGATCCTGCCTGGGAAGCGAGCAGCTATTTTTAGCGTATTGTACATGGCGCGTGGACATGAGGTAAACACTCCACTGGATCCACAGTGAGGAGGAGGAAGCAGGAGGACACTGCGTGAATGCTAAGCTAAGTAGAAGTTCACTCAGTAGAGGGGGGGAGAGCAGTCTAAAATTGTTCTCAAGTATTTGAGTCAAGGTTGCTTGACTCAAATATGACTCAAGTAAAAGCAAAACATAGTTCTCCATATAATTATTGAGGAACAGTAAACAAGTACTTAGTGTAAAAACGATGCAGGACGAACTAGTGAGTAGCTTCCGATTTTTTGTTGTTTTTTTCAAAAAAATCAGAGCATGAATGACTGCTGGAATAAAAAGCCCGAAATAAAATATAAATCTGAAAACCCAGATGAAAATATCACTTCATTTCCATTTTCTGAACCACTTTATCCCCACAAGGGTCGCGGGGGGTACTGGAGCCTATCCCAGCCGTCTTTGGGCAGTAGGCGAGGACACCTGAACGGGTTGCCAGCCAATCGCAGGGCACACAGAGACGAACAACCATCCGCGCTCACACTCACACCTAGGGACAATTTAGAGTGACTATCACTTCATACAAAACAATAATAAAATCTTCATGAAATAACCAATGGTAAATCAAATATTTATAGCATAAATGTAGGCAAATTCAGCCCCAAGAAATGGTCTTATACTATTTCCTTTGCACTTGTTAAACAACACAATCCAGGGTACGGTGGATATTAAAAGTCTGCACAGCCCTGTTCGAATGCCAAATTATTGTGACGTTAAAAATATGAAACCAAGATAAATAATTTCAAAACATTTTTGACCACTATCGGGTGGCACGGTGGAGGGCTGGTTCGCGCGTCTGACTCACAGTAAGCGAGTCCAGGGTTCGATTCAGGGCTCCGGCCTTCCTGTATGGAGGTTGCATGTTTTCCTCGTGCATGCATGTTTTTTTTCCGGGTACTCCGGTTTCCTCCCACATTCCAAAAACATACATAATAGGTTCAGTGGACGCTCTAAAGTTTCCTTAGGTGTGACTGTAAGCATGAATGATTGTTTGTCTGTGTGTGGCCTGCGATTGGCTGGCAACGAGTTCAGGGTGTACCCCACGTACTGCCTGAAGACAGCTGGGCTAGCACGCCCAGGAACCTTGTGAAGATAACGGATGGATGGATAGAACCTGTACAACTCATCTGAACTTAATACATCTTTTCGAGAGGACAGGTTGTGACAAAGCCAAGTGTACACGGCCTCATATGAGATGTAGCTGTGCTCCGAAAAAAACTAATCACATTCAAATCACGTCCTGCATTGCAGTCTGAAATCGAACGCGAGTCGCATGCCGCGCAGTCCTTCATTTGCGTCCCTTTGACAGGTCTGCAAAAACGTTATGTGCGGTCATGTGAGTGCCTGACACCATTTAATTGGTGAAATGGAATCCACCATTACCCATGGTTAGCACCCAAGGAGTGTGTGACGGAGTAAAAGTACTGTTTCTTCTGAACATAAATACTCAAGTAAAAGTCTAAAGTTGTTTGCATTGGAATTACTCTGTAGGTACAATTCATATTTTATTTGAGAAACTGTCACAGAGTAAAGGTTCCACATCACGACCCACCTCTGACTGTGGGAGGCCACCAAAAGTGTATTGTGCCATGCATCCTCCAATTGTTTCGGGTACTCTACTTCACCAACCTCTTTGAAACGAAGAGCTATTTCTTGGTTAAGGGCTAGCAGCTTAATGAAGGGCTAGCAGCTTAATACACACTTCTGAAATTACACCTTTGGCCAAATAATTTTCTATTATATATTATTTTTAATAATTAATAATATTTTTATTGAATTTTCACTATCAATATCAGCAATGATTTACCACGGTAGGCCAAAAATGTATATCAATGTGCCGCACTATATTTATTGTATAAATCTTTGGTTCATCTGAGGAAATCACAATGTCCCATCATCCGTGAGCAATTGAATGACATTGAGTTGGGTCAAGTGAGACAATTTTGACAAATGCTTGATTATGAACCTGATATCTGATAATGTGACAGATGTATGCAAAGGGCAAAACCACATGAAGAAAAGAAAAATCACCCTCTGAAATTATAGTGAACGAGTTTTCAAATCTGGTGCAGTCAAAGGAATGTTAACCATCGAAAAAGGGGAAAATACTTACAGTGGCCAAAGGTGGTATGCCATTATTCAAATGAGTGGAACAAAGTGTGAGTGTTTAAATGGCTATTTTTGCATGCCTTTTGGCTGCGCGTGCATGTGGTTATCGCCCCCGCCCGCACCCCACCCTCACTGCAATATTAGATAAAGTTCACTTGAAAACACCAAAAATATCAGATGTTGGCACAATTTTTGGCCCATGTTGAGTACTATTTCCTGCGTGATGTACACAGCGGCAGAAGACACGGGGGATTGACAACACTCACATCCAAGAATCCCACAATCCGCGTGTGTTTTCCTCTTTATCTTCTGCTTTCTGTACGTTGGCGGCCATTTACCACCCCACTGTTCAGGAGAGTGGAAGAAAAACATGAACAGACACCCTCAACCATTAATCTATCTCTCCCCCATCGCTGTTGGAAAGCTGGGGTTTTTTTTCCCTGCAAAACCTTTTTTTCTGGCTTTCTTTGTGGCTCTCTTACCTTGCATTTCATTCTGTGATTCCCACTCTGTCGCTCTGCGCCTGTGTGCTTAGCAGCCTTGTGTCATTATTATGGGCCAATTTGTGTCAATGCTAACATCTCATTCATCATCACACTGGGGGTAGAGGGCTGGGGGGGGGAGAGAATGGTTTCCGCCAGGGCTCAGGGGGCTCACATACCTCACCTCTCACATTTTCACCATGGTGGCATCCGCTCCTCTAAGGGGTAAGAGGTCAGAGTTCCAGACCTCCTGAGTGATCACTGACTCGACGGTGTTCTGTGCTGGAAGCCTGCTTTCCCAGCCCCCCATCCAGCGCAGCACCGAGCTCCCAGAAGCTTTCTTACATTTCAAGCTCTTCCCCCACTTGTTTTCGCGGTGGAAACTTTGCTCTCATCAAGTCTATTGATAACTTCTGCGGCTTGCTCAAGCTCATTACATACACACAAGTTGATTGTTCCCATTTTTTTCTCATCAGTCAAAGAAACAACAAAGGAATACTATGCAACCATAACCAATAAGTGCCCAAATAAAGTGAATATGACTGGCTGGTAGTTTACCTGATGTGTCTGCGGAGAGATTTACACCCGCCTGCCTTTCTGAATCCTTTCTGAAAGCCTTCTCCCACCCACCAACCTTCACTGACCCAACCCCCTATCACATCAATGGCTGACAGCCCTTTCTCTCACTAAAACCCCAGCATGCGGGACCATGGTTTATTTCTTATGAATGAAAGGGCCAAACGAAAGTGCATTCCAGTCTCTGCTTTGAGGGGGAGCAGCTGGCTGTTTGCTGGAGTCTGTGTTAGACCGTCTGTGTGTTTTACCTCCACGCTTGAGGGTTGGACAGAAAATGAATGCAAGCCCAGAGAAAAGGAAAGTGCCATCGTCAACAGGAAATAGGATGAACACGACAATGACGATGATGATGAGGTGGAGCTAGAGAACTGCAAAGAAGGAACCGAAGGGCCCAAATACAAAGCGAATATCCGCAGAGCTGCGTAGGCATAATTGTCTGTGTTAAAACCATTTCATTGACAATTTTGCTTCCTGGGGGGAGTGTCGCAAAAAACATCCACCATTGAAATGATACACACGCATGCTTGTGTGATATGTCTTAAAGTAGCACTAGCGCTGAAAGGATTCTATGTTGTTGTGAAATTTCTCTTGCTTTTTTTTTTTTAGATGCTATTTGCTGTAAATTTGTGCAATGAGATTTTGGCTCCGCTGTGTCGCAGCCCGCCAGACGGAGCCAGGCGTGAGCAAGGGAAGGCATGTGGGGCACGTAATTCCGTCTCCATTTCTCTCGCTCTCTGCCAGCTTCTAATTATGCCCAATTACACCTTTAACACAAGTGGGCCGCTGTGGACGTTTCTCAGGGTGTGAGGTCAAGCATTTCCTGTGTCTGTGAATGACCCGACGTCAGGGGAATTGTCTTGCGGGGGCCTCCGGCTCTCCCTCCTTCCATCATTCACTCTTTTTGACCCCTCCTCCACTAAACCCTGATCCACAGACCTCCAGCGTTTACCACTGAGCCAGATAGTTGAGACTCTTTGACTTGTGAGGGCTCTCTACCCTCAAACACAAACAAACAGGAGAAGGCGTGCAGACCCTCACACAAAGGCTTCGCCAACTCACCTGTGCACGACATAGTGTACAAGATGCAAAAATAAGACGTTATCTGCGATGATACTCGAGATCAACTAAGTTAGAAGGTAACTTGACAGGATCGAAACTCAAATTCCATTCATTTTCTTTGAAAGTCGCAGGCAATCACACCGCATTTGCAGTATTGTGCTCTGCTTCCGCTTTGACACTCGTCATTCTCATGTTACACAGACAGGTTTTCTAATTTCTCATGGCCTGCCCGCCCCCTCTCCCCTCCATTGTTAACAATGCACCTTCAGGTGGCTTCGACTGCGAGCCTGACTCTTAATTGCATATCTAATCTAATCTAAATGACTGAGGGTGCTTGTGTGGCTGCATGTGTGTGCGTGTCGACATATGTGTGTGACTCACAGCTTCAGGAGGAATTGCAGGCCACTTCACAATGGTAGTGTACCAACAGGTTGGTTTCCCACACCCTGTAGGAAAATAAATACGCCGTAATCACCGCCCATCTAAACAGGCAACGTACGCAGGGTGAACCGAAAATGGTACATTCCATTGGAAATCCATAGCGAGCAAGTACATGCTCGCTCCTCTGCACTGACATTTCAGAGACACAAGGGAGAGATTAGCGGCACATATCGGAGGGCCACAAAATCAGGATGAAAGATGGTTGAGGGAGATGGGGGTTTGGCCCCCTATTTTTATTAGATGAATTGGAGGTGAAGGTGACAGTAGGATGAATGAAGTGAAGGTAAAAGCCAGCGAGGGGCTCCAGTGAGCGGATGGACCTTGTGTTTACTCAACTTAAATAGCTTGAGTTTATGTGCAAGGTGAAAGTGGAATCTCAAAATTTGTGAGGACAGAAGATTTTGAAGCATACCGTCGATGTATTATCGCCGTCTGTTAGGCCGGATGCTCCCTTTGTTCATACGGACGGCCCATGGGCTGTAGCCCCCCATCCCCGGTGGGTGCTCGGGGTCCTCGCCCCCCTCCTCCCCTCTGCCGCCACTGATTAATACACGATGGTAATCTCTCACTGTACATTTGTCCCCATGTCGGTCACAAACTTATTGGCAAATTATCGCCCAAGTACTTATTTTTACATTTGTATGACAGACAGTAAGATTAAAAATATGACGCATCAAATTCACTCGTATTCAGCCAGCACCCTTCCAATTCAATGGATGCTCTTTGTCCATGAGTTTGGCCAGAGATGACAAGGGATGTATGACATGTGTTGGGCAGAGTGCCAATGCTGCCTCATCAGACGAAGAATTAAGTTGGCATGCACCAAAAAGTTTATCAGCTTAAGACACAAACAATGGAGAATTAATTGAAAGACGGTGCACATCTTCTAGCCCCCTTTCTGTCCCCTCACACCACAATACTGTAAGGCAAGTAAGCAGTGGATGGATTTGGTGCAATGACCGAGCATTTCCCTCTGCCAAGTGCACACAAGTGGAAACACATAACAGTGGGGGAAAAAAAGGCCTCCAAGAAAGTTTTTAATGCTGAGTAGTGTTTGGCTATCATAGGAGGAGGAGAGAAATGAAAAGAAAGTATTCGTGACAAAGAGCCCAACTATGAGGAAACCACGCTTGTGTCTGAGGCAGACAGTGAGAACACCGAGCGCAGTCTTAGTCTCAGCTGTTGTTCCAAGCCACACATTTATCACACAAGCACTTCCCCGGCTGTAAAGGACCCTCGCGGGCGGCCGTGGAGGGGCGCGGACATGCTCAAGTTACTAGATGACCCTGAACCCCGGAGAGCGGCAGGTCTGTGGGATGAAAAGAGACCTTGAGTTGGCCTCTGTCTGTCTATGGGACTTGAAGTGCCGCCCCACACTAAGGTAGCGTGAACCTTTAGAGAGAGACAAAGTACCTGACAAATATTTGCGTACAGCATTCACATTATGGGCCATAGGAAGAGGAGGAAAACGAACTGGGCGGAATACGGCCTAAAGCTGTTCAACACACCGCGTTCTCCTCCTTCACATTCTTCTCTTCGGAAAAAAGAACAGAATCGAGAAAGTAGAAGGAGTGGGTGAGAAAGAGAGGGAGCAGACACCGACCTTCACCGTACTAAGGAGCATTGTATGGAGCACTTCAGTGAGCTTGCCACTATAGCAAAGCTTTTCCAGGTTTTGGCCATCTGTCACTTTTATGAACAGTGCATGAGGAAATTGGGTCTTTGGGTTGTTTGGCTGGGGGAATAATGAGCCACTGAAAATGATTGTTATAGATGACCCCTTGGCATTGCTCTCACATGGAGCCAATCAAGATGCAGCTTCAGAGGCCGTCTAACAATCAGGGATAAATCAAATGTAAGTTACGGGTCAGACATACAGACAGGCCTGGGAAAAAGGTGGAAGAAATCTACTGCAGAAAGAAAAAACATTTGGGGGAGTTAAAGTGTGAATAATTTATGCCATGCCCGTTTCAAAGGCTGTGCGGCGAAATGCCCTGCATATCTTGCGACACCTCGCCAAATTTCATGAGCCGTAGCGTGAGCCAGTTTGGCTTATCCTTTGGATTTTTGACTATGTTTCTTTGTGATATGATCGCAGATGGGTACCCGCGATATCAATGAGGATGAAATGGATTTGATGGAACGTTAACAGAAAGCAGTACACTAAGTCTCTTACATGGCGTGGACAAAAATAATAAAGTGGAAGAACAGTGTGTGCAGCAGAAAGTGAGCTACGTGTCGTCTTCGTGTACAGTCATCATCGCAGTGAAGACCGAGGACATGTTTTTAAGCTTTCATATTAAAAGCGGTGAACTTGTTTTTCTACTTGCTTGGCAGTTATGATTTGTTAAAATGGCAACTGACAGCTCTCTGGAACAGCTTGTATTCAACCTTAGAGAGATTGGACCAGTCAGGTGAATTAAGCAGGGCGGTCACAATACATTTGACATGCAGTGAAGAAGGGGTACAAGATGGGTGGGGGGAAAAGATGAGGGAAAAAAAATACAAAAATGAAACCCCCCAAACACCAAATAGAGATATGTATTCTACTGTGGAAACGCCAAGCCCTCTTCGGATGTCCCTCAGACAAAACACCTGATAAGGTCGATTGTGAGCAGCATTCCTCAGCGCAATGTGTGTGCGCCGATGAGGGCATGATGTGTGGTCAACTGTGCGCAACCAGCTGATACCACCAAGACCTCACAGTCTTCAGCACAGTTCCCATGACTGTAATACAAAAGCTGAATAAACAATGTCAGCGTGAAAATGCATGGCATCTTCCAAAGGTGAGAGAATACGACCGTAGCCTGCACACAAGCAAGACATCCACCTCATTGGAGCTATTGTGCGCCAGAGGGGCTCATTTAATGATATGCTAATAAAAGGTGACAGGGCTCACTAATTACACTCTGCAACTCCCAACGATGTACTCTTTCCATTTCGTGGAGATGATTCAATACTGTTATTTGTTTTGAAGGTGTTTCCCAGCTTTGATCACACATCAAACCTGGAGGAACGATTGTTAGTGTAATTAGATTAAAATGAGTATTCAGAAGCGGTGACTTGAATCTGTTCATATGGATGAGGTGGCAAAATATGCGAAGTACTGTTGACTTTACTCCCTCCAAACAGTCAACACAACATAATTCAAGTCCAAATGCAAAGTGAATGGCAAAAGTAAACCCATTGGATACACTTGCAAGATGGAAACCAACAGAGCAGGTTTCGTATTGGTTATTTTCTTCTTCTCTCCACCACTGGCTGCCACTCACGCTGCGCTGAACTCATCTGTGCTTCTGCTTTGTGATACAACACTGCCTGACTGCAACTTTCCTCACTTTGTGTCTTACTTTGAGTTGTTTGAGGATTTCTATTTTGGAAGGAGGAGGTTCTCATTGATAACTGGCGGGCTGATCTCACAATGACACGCTCATGTTACATGCCTGCCCTCACTCATGACTTTGACTGTGCTATTTTGAATCCTTCTTTACTACAATTGTGCAATTTTTGTAGCGATTTTTAAAACAGATTATTGATGGTGAATGATCATGTTGTTGATATATATCCAAAGTGGCCTGTGTGTGTACCTGTGCAAAAGCAAACATAACGGTTTCTTCCAACCAGGGACCAAGCAAGTAAAGTGGAACCTCGAGTTACACACTTAATTGGTTTAGTGACCTCTTTCTAAGTCGAAACGTTCATAAATCGAGGTAATGTTTCCCATCAGAATTAATGGAAATGCAATGAATCCATTCCAGCTACAAAACTAAGTCATACTTACTGTTTTTTGTTAACCAGTGGGTGCTTTAAAATAAGTATAATGTAATAAGTAAAACAAAAAAGAACACGATAAGTATTTATTGATTGTTAACTAAGGAGGAGAAAAACATTCTTCCATAACAACATGGAGAATTATTTTTCATTCAAATGTTTTTTTTGGTTAGTTTTTTTAACTCTTATTATGTCTGTTTCTTTTCTAATTCATTGGTGGATTTTGGCAAACCGATCCAGTGAAATGTGTCTTTTTCTATGACAAAAAGTCATCACGTGGGATGTCACAATGCCATTTAAAAGATTATTTCTTGACACATTTCTTGATTTTTTTTTGATTGGATTGCTCACGCTACCACCAGCGAGTGATTTCTCATTTGTCAAGAGCAAAACGACAAAGATATAGTGCCGACTTTGCCTTGCGTAATGCAGAGCCTGGTTACATAATGTGAGAAAAAGCACATACTTCCACATTCATTTCTAAAACGTGGCTGCTCCTGGCAACTGTGATTGGGTGAATGTGCTGTGCGTTGGTGGAACTTCTGTTTTGCGACAACATGCATGGATGTCTTTTATGATGTGATTACACCAATATTCACCGTTCTTCGTCTTCATTCAAGAAATTCAACATTTACTATATAACATACACACTGAAAATTGTATTATCTGACTGAAAATTATTTTCGGACTTCGTTTAGGCTAACACAACAACCATTTGTGACCGCCTATATCCGCAACTGCTTTCTGTCTTACGTCACGGAGGAACACAAGAAGTTTTCAGTTTACAGCAATGCGTTATGCATGTTGCCCATGATGGTTGCACAGAGTGACAACAAGCTCAATGTAGAGCCCTCCACTCATCCTTGCCGAGACAATTTGCATACCGAAATGGGTCCCGAATAGTAAATACAGGAGTAAAGTAGTCCCCAATAGACGTAATTATTCAATGAAACCCAAATTGTTCGTAAAAAGGGACGTTTGTAACTTGAGGTTCGTCTGTACAGTACTGTGCTTCAAAGCAGGCATAGAATGCTCACATAGTCAAATGAACCAAATGATCCAAGGAGAGAAGGGGGCAGGCAATTTCTTATTATTCTTTTTGTATTATTTTCACTCTGCAAGTGGGATGGCACGGTATGCCAATGCTATAATTCATACTACCATTTGGTAATTCTTCTCCAACACAGTTAAAAAAAAGCTTGCCTATATAGTCAGTTGTCAATTCGGCAGCAAAGCACACAAAGAAAAAGAGGAACAGGCACTCCCATGGTCACTCACAAGTCATTGTCTTACATAAGAGCATAACAGCGGCAACATGCTTGGTGCGGATTCACAGATCAATATTTCATTACGTCTCTCTTGCGCTCTCACGGTTTCTTCCAGTCCACTTTCCACAAGTAGACATCCGGTTGGTCTGGTTTCGTGTGATTTTGGCGTTGTTTTCACTCCAAGGGAACTTCCTGACAGTTTGTCCTCTGGGCTTTCTACAAGCAGATTGGGAATGCCAGTACATCCTCAGGTCATGCAAATGTGGAGTGTCATAAATTTTATACGTGAGTTCCTAGCCAGAAAGTGGGGCGGCTTCAGTATGTCTTTATCTTTTACTGTCATTCACGCCACCTGTTCAGGATCTATCTTATCTCATGACTCATCTTGCTGGAGTCTCTGTTTGATCGGGAACTTGTGTGAGACCATATAGCCTGGTAGTGGATATGCACACCTCCAGGTGCACTGATGAAAAAATGTACGTAAAGTAAAACAGAGGAGGACAAAAAAAAAGATCATATCGCACTCGGGCTGGGTGGTAGTAAGCATGTCGTGTGGAACATCACATTATTGCGTTCATAGGTGCACGCTTTGTGTGATGGAACAGACAATCCAATAGGTTCCAGTCAGGGGAATATGACTGGTATGGGGATCCAATTATGAAACAGTTTAAGTTGAGAGCATGATCATTTTCGCCCTGTTGCCTCAAATATGCCAGGTCCATCCATCCATTCATCCATTTTCTGATTCGCTTATCCTCACGAGAATCGTCGGGGGTGCTGGAGCCTATCCCAACTGTCTTCGGGCAGTAAGCGGGGTACACCCAGAACGTTTTGCCGGCCAATAGCAGATGCCAGGTCCAATATTCTTATTTCGGAACAGAGTTTATTATTTGAGTTTATTATTTGCACGGACTCAATCAATAAAAAAAAATGGTATAGTGTAATGGCAAAGTGCTGTGTGTGTTCTATTATTTGTGTTGTGTCTGTAATTTCATCAGCTTTCTGTTAAAGGGTTTTTTGCGGTGGCCAATAGCCTTCTATCTCACAGAATAGATCCAGCTCTGTATTTAACACCAGACAAAACCCATCTCCACATTCAGAACCAAGAAAAGTAAAAAAAAAACGCAGTAAGGTGACCATTTTTCAGTTACTTGAGGATCATTAATCTTCATAAATCAGCCATTGAGCACCAAGTGGAAGAAACAATTTTTGCCTCTGAACTGAATTATCTTTATCCACTACAGTGTTTTGACGGTGCTTGTTGCATGAATTGCGTACAATGCTCACTAAAATATCTTAGCAGAACAACCTGTTGCCACTGCTCATCGACAAAACTAAAGGACACAATCTGGCAGTGACAAGATGAAAAGCTGCACATGACATGTCTCAGTTATAAGTACTTTATGGCAACCTGTTGGCAATCCAGGAAGATATCATTTTCTACAAAGTAATTGTTCTCCCCTTTGGGGTGACAAAAGTTTTTGAAGGAGAAGAATGAGGACATCATGCACTTGAGGGTGAAAAAAACTGCTAGCTATCAACACAGGGCTTTGTGCAGTGGAGGACAATGTTTTGACATTCGCCCTCAGAAAAAAAAAAATCAAGCACCCACCATTTTAGTTAGGAAACTTAAAACTTAAACTAAGCATCAATAATATTAAAATTAAGGTGGTCGATGTACTGTATACGTATGTACTTTGGTAATCAAATTATTTGCATTTGAATGATTCTGAAACGTTTTACTATTTCACATAGCGTTCGCTAGTCATTCATATTCCAGAGCTTTCGTATGAATGACACCCTCACACAAAAGGGCATCCACGTGTCATAAAATTATGCTCAATTATGTTTGCCAGGAAACGTTTTTTTGTCGCTCATGTGCAAACAAGGAAATTGAATGATCTTGACAAAGAAAGTTTGCATAGGGAGGAGGTTGTGGTGGCGTGGGTGGTTCAATCAAACAGTGGACTTTGCTGTGGGGGGCCGCTGTTCAACTCCTGTTTCTAGGTGGGAATCCAGACTGTTTTTGTTCTCCTGTGCTTTGGATAGATTTTACAGCAGGAGAATGTCCTTTCTTCACCTTCTGTAATTACAAATTCACCTTTTTGAGGAGTAAGTTGAGAAGGAATTCTTTCAAATGAAATACAGGTTATCCCACAACTATTGTCACATTGTTACCTCTTTGAAAGAACATATAGCTAGTTGTAGGGCTGCAGCTATCAAATATTTTGGTATTTGCATATTCGCATCGAATAATCGAGTCTTCGGATCAAATTTTAAAAATAGCTTTGCTTGGTTAAACGACAATTTTGAATACACAATACAAAATAACACATTTCACGTCATAATGAATGACCTATTTATTTTCATGATAGATGACCAACATTGTTTTCCCTAAATTTAAACTGTGCAGAGCAGCAGACTATATTTTCTTCATTAGAAGCATGAGTAAGTGAGATTTTGGCCTGTGAGACAACTAAAACAGCATATTTGAGGAAGACTGGCTTGTTAAAAATTGATCTTTAGGAACTGCAACTGTGTCAGGCTGTCAGCGCCGATTAAACTGCCTTTGAAACAATGTCAGCTATATGAGGGCAAGGTATTAATGGCTAGCTTCTAGCCACTAGCCGCTCACACTGGGAACAGGTTCCCCATTCTGCAATGTCAGTCTAATTACGGGTACATTTTGTGTGTGTGTGTGTGTGTGCGTGTGTGTGTGTCCTTATGATTTAAGGATGATGTTGTGTTATGGACTTCAACTATCCTATTTCAAGTCGCGAAGTCGAGTCAAGCTAGCTGTCACCATCACGCACTGATGCAAACAACTTCAAACTAATAATAATGTACATGGCACTGATGTTTTTGTATTACTGTACTTGGAAAGATTTTATTTTGAAGTTTGAATTTTCACCACTTTGTCATTGTATTACCATCATGTGTAGCATAGCAACAGCTAGCTTGACTGCCTTCCCAACCATGCAGACAAAAAAAAAATCTCCAAGCATATTTTATTATTATTATTATTATTATTATTATAATTTATTTACTTTTACTGAGGTACTCGAATAACTCGAGGACTCATTTCATTGCTTGTGAATTGGTGGGATTGTGCAACAGTGGCAAAAACGAATACCCCCAACACCACTATATGCAAACATATGGCTCTCAATGACAAGATTCAGGCATTTGCAGGAGTGTGGTAGGCAGAATATGCACGTGTAAAATGCTTACAAGAATTGTTTGGCCTAGGCAGAGGTCTTAACAAATATCTGTGTCATCATTACTCTCATCGCTAAAACAGTGTAATTTCAAAATTGATTTTGAACAATTCCCAGGAGAACTGATGCAAAATACTGCATTTAACGCATCAATTCAAAGTTCAAACTGTCAGCATAAAATCGTAAACCATGCAGGCAATAATTTAAGTAATATTCTTTCCTGTTACAAAAGTGCAGATACTGATAGATAGATAGATAGATAGATAGATAGATAGATAGATAGATAGATAGATAGATAGATAGATAGATAGATAGATAGATAGATAGATAGATAGATAGATAGATAGATAGATAGATAGATAGATAGATAGAACAGATGGGAAGAAGAGGGCGCTCTGCTGTACAAAGGAAAAGCCTGGATTAAGTCATGAGTGTCAAGCGACATAGGTTGGATTTTTAACGAGTGAGATCACATCCTTTTTCCTAAACAGAGGAGGAACTCATCTTGGGGTGGACCCGCCACTATCTGTCTGAGTTTGTGCAACAAATGGGACAGGCAGCCACTCCGGCAGGAGGCTTCACACATGTTGGCAAGCTGCACACAACCAGAGTGCCTGCGTGTAAGTGTGTTTGAGTGAACCAGAGCGGGAAGTTCATTACATTCATTAGTAATGCGTGTGTTGATCATGAACATTTGTTGCTGCATGTACTGTACTGTCGCAAGAGATGTTGTTAATCAGCATTAGCATCTGCACAGATTCCATTTAGCGGCCTTTTCCCAAAGAATTTTGAAGGACACCGAACAAAGAAGAATACAACTTTTAGTTGTAATTTGAAGGTTTAAGATGAGTTTTGCTTATCAAACACAAAAATTGGTCATCCAATATCAACTATTTTTGTGTGTTAGCTGACCCAAACAGTTAAGTGGAAGCAATTGAAAGGAAAACATAAATTCCGTTATAGGTTGCAGGGGATATTATTTCCCTTATTAAAATCTTTCTTGGAGTGAGACGGTTTGAAAAATTTACATTTATGTAAAAATAGAATAGTTAGGTCAAGAAATGTTTGGATAAAGGATGCTTTCCACTTTCTGAAGCAAAAGAACAGCAAGACTGCAAGAAAACTGGCTGCAGTGAAGCCTGGCAAAGCGTTTCCAGGGACAACGCTCAGCATTTGGTGATGTACTAATGACGAAACGTATGTTCAGATTCATCATCTGAATCTGAACTACTGTCTTCAAGAGCGCAGCCAATTTTTTCCCTGAACTTTTAAAGCCCGTCTATTTCATTTAGGTTTGCAGAGTTACACATGGTTGCCAGCCAATCGCAGGGCACACAAAGACAAACAAGCATTCGCCCCCACAATGACACCTGGTGTTCAATTAACCTACTATGCATGTTTCTGAAATGCGGGAGGAAACCGGAGTACCCGGAGAAAACCTACGCAGGCACGGGGAGAACATGCAAACTCCACACTGGAATCAAACGCAGGAACTCTGAGGCGCATATGCTAACCAGTGCCGCCCGCATTACATATACGACTCAAAATTTAAGCATCATTTGAACACTTATATGGCTGGTGAGAGCTGATCTATGTCAGCCTTTAGATTTCCTTCCAAATGTCGTACTGTACAGATTGACTTTGAAATCTTTTTATTGAAGCCGGTGTTATTGATGGCATTTTGATAAAGCGTGATGGGCGATACCAGACATTTTTGCTGAATTTTTTTGGCAATTTCTTTTCAATTACATTAACAATACTGATCATTTGTGTGATTATTTTATTATTTATTTATGTATTGATTAATTTTTTGTTCCCAGATCTGCGTCCTCAGTCAGAAAAGTCACAGCAGATCACAGCGCTCTGAATAAGCGAACGGCACACATCATCATTATTGTGATTAAAAATCTAAACTGGGACGTTTTTCAGACGTTGGTTATGTTATTTAGCTTCTTTGGAGAGGCAAACAATTGGATACCTCCCATCCCCCGAGGTAAACTATAACACTCCAACTCTTGCCCCTACTCTCCAGACCAGATACTATGTGCAAACCACACAGTGAAGTAATAAACGTCAGCATCTGGTGAGCTGAGTAATGATGGTGCCGATATGGAAATTATCTCCCCCTATGGACACAACGCTGTAAAGAAGTTGGTTTGAGAGTGGTAGTACGACAAGGAAAAGAAGGGGGAGGTGGGGGCTGAATCCGAAAGAACATTTCCATCTTGGATTGGGAATTGTCTTCCCTTGTACTGATATTTTCCTCATGTCTCTTGAGTCAATTTGCCTCCAACTCTTTCTCTCCATCCCATCCCCTCCCCTCCATCAGCCTCTGCAGACTGGCCTTTCACTTTGGGGGGCCCTCAGCTTCCCTCTCGGCTGACCAGGGACCTTTCAAGGTACCCTGATGGATGCTAATGTTGGACTCTTTCAGATCGTTTTACAGGCGGCGCCTTTGATCTGCCAGCAGGCCTCTCTCCACGGGCTGCCTGTCCTGAGAAAATGTAAATCCCCACCTTACAGACACCTGTGAAAAAAAACCCTGCAGAATGGGGGCACAGAGCAAGTTGCTCTAAAGAAGAAGAGAAGACACTCTATTGTGACATTAGGAAAAGGGAAGCACATTAGATTGCATTGGCGTGTCAAAGAATGAACGCAGAAGGGAGTGCTGAGGAAGGAGTGGCGAAAGTGAGACACCGCAGCTAACAAAGAAGGGAAAGAAGAATGGCTAGCAAAAGACGGCCAGACAGAAGGGACAAGGGAGAATGGTAATCAAGGCCGGATAAAGAAGTTGCTGCGAGGGCAAAACAAAAGCAAAAGTTTGACTAAAACAGGGACAAAAGTTCATCGAGAGACCCAGCGTGAAAGACAGGAAGAGAAATGGTCGTCGAGACAAAGCAAGACGGAAATGGCAGAGCAAAATTTTGGAAGGCCTGGATTTAGGATGTACAATTTCACTCAGTGAAAAGAACAAAAGTAACTAAAAGTAAAAGAGACAGATGAGACGCTGCTGTGGAGCTCGTGTGGGTTGGGGGGGGGTGCTTCTGTTGCGGGTGAAAACACATAGGAAGGAAGAAGTGATAAAACGACACAAGTACAGTGCAGGCGACAGGGACGGCAGTGAAAGAGGGCCTGGCTGGCCGGTAGCACTGTGAATAGCGGGGCTGCTGTTGGACAGCTGGCTGCAGCTGATCAGAGGACAGCCTGTGGAAGAGCGCTTGTCTTCCTGCAGCCAGCTGTTCCGTCCGGAGGCCCGCAGTGACAGCACAAGGCTCGGAATTGATGAGCAGAGGCGCTCGATGGAGTGCAGTAGTGATGTTAACCTTTGTAAAGTGCTGCTCTGTGTTGCAGCTGGCACCCACTGTATCCTCTTCTAAGAAAAAGACAAATAGAAGAGGGGGGGGATGAAGAAGGATTTATGCTGATGTGAGCTTCTTTACGCTCTCTGTCCTTTCTTGCAGTCTTCCCTCTCCTCCATTCAAGGGGAAATGGCATCTTCAATCCCTCCGTTTTCTGTTCAGCTTGTAATGTTCAGGGTCAAAGGGAGCTGAAGCCTATCCCAAGTGACTTTGGGCAAAAGGCGGACTAAACCTTGGACACCGAGTGAATCTGAGGACACATACAGAGACAGACAACTGGATATGGGACCTACTGTGTAACAAAGGGCTTGGTTATGCCATGGTGATGCTTTACTGCGTTCGAAACAATGCATCTTGAATCTGTGCGTAATGGAATCTCAAGATTATCAAGACTTTCTGGATGAAATTTGCTGTCAAGCATCAGAAAGCCTGGTGACAAATGTCTTTGTCAGTTTCATTTTTTAATTCAGTTAGCACTGTATGCCCCCTCCCCGTCCCCTTTCGTTGACGGAAGGATACAAGCACTTTAGCCGACATGTGCATGACCTTTCCTTTACCCCAAAAAAATACAAGCTGGACTTTCACAAAACCTGAGGATGACTGTGCTCAACAGGGAGAAAGGGTAGTTGTGCTTTAACTGGTACTGACAAATGACTGACAAATGTAATGGAGGCTCATATCTATCTATTTACCTCCATTACCTCCATTTTCCGATGCACTGTATCCTCACTAGGGTCACGGGGCATGCTGGAGCCTATCCCATCTGTCTTCGGACAGTACGCGGGGGACACCCTGAACCAGTTGCCAGCCAATCGCAGGGCACACAGAGACGAACAACCATCCGCGCTCCAACTCACACCTTGGGACCATTTTAGAGTGTTCAATCAGCCTGCCATGCATGTTTTTGGACGTCATGCACGGTTTTCTGTTCTCAACGCACAAAGCAAGGTCCATAGAAATTGTTGCATGATTGTGTGGAAAAACTTGACAATCCTGAGATCAACCCAATCAAACAGCTTTGGGATTAACTAGAACAGTACGCGTGACTGTGTCCAGACACGCTGCAGACTTTGCAGTGTAGAGCACAACGTGTCTTAGCTATAGTTTCACTTCCCTTGTAGTGGTAATGGACACTTCTTCTCGAACCGTTTACATGTAGGGAACAATCCCATAACTGTAATAATTCCGACCAGATTGAGTTTTAACACAGACTGTTTTAGTAGAATTCTTGTGGCCCAAATCCTGTCGTTTTCTGTAGTTAGTCTTCATTGCTCCATCAATGTAAGAGAAGAAGGGAGAAAGGGTAAAGGAAGGCAGTGGGAAAAAAAATAAAGCCTCCCAAGGTCAATGTGCCCCTCTGCTAACAGAGCCATCTCTGATCTCTTCACTGATCGCCACTTATGCATCCTTTCACCGCCGCATACTTCTAGGTGCTCTCGACCACGCAGCCCGCCGCTGTTTGGCGTCCGTCTCCTTCGACTTTCCTGTCGCCCTATCAAAACATAAGTGATGTCATGCTCCTCGGCGCTGTGGATGGGAAGAAAACCCAGTCCAAAGTCCACAGTAGCTGCATCCTCCTGTCTGCATGTCTGCTCATTGTCAGTCCATCTGTCTGGTTGAGGCGCATCCGGCCATCCTGACTCCCCTGCGACTCGGCAAGGCCTCTGTGTCAGGAGGAAGGAAGGAAGGAAGGAAGAAAGGCCCGGCGGTCACACAGGAGGGAGGATTTGGAGAAAGAGAGGGAGGAAACGTGCGAGGGTGTCTTTGCTGGACTTGATCCACTCCATTGGAGTCTCTCACTATAGAAGGGCTGTTTGTCCAGAGACAAGGCGAAACAAAAATGTGTGCGCGCATGAGTGTGCCTGTTTCAGTGTGTGTGGCTCCAGCAAATCATAACACAGACCTGGAGAGCTGACTCCTGTTGTACTTTAGTGATGTACTGATGATTGAATATCTGTGTGGCCTACCTTGATCGAGTGTGTGTGTTTTATTGAGCGTGCGCGTGCGTGCTTCTGTGAGTTTACCGTTCATCAGAGAGTGACGGCTTACCACAGTGGAGATCCATCATGTGCAGGGAACACTGGCACACACATACGGACATAGTTTCCATCGCTTGATGTTTGAGCAAAAAATACATTAAAAAAAGACTCTAAATATTGTACATCAAGATTAGGGGTGCCCTCTGGTCTTTGAGAGCCCCTATGCAGCCTGTTTTAAATTTCCGTCTTCCAACACACCCTATTCAAATGATCCGGACCGTTATCAGACTTCTGCAAAGCTTGCTGATGATCCAACTTGGGCACACCCGATCAAATTGCTTGCAAAAGATCTTTTTTACTTTTGCTTTGTCAATGGATGGCAGGGATTCAGAGAGAGACACTTCCTAGTGTGGCTAAAGGGAGTGTGTTGTGTGTGTGTGTGTGTGTGTGTAGGACTTAAAGTGTGTGTAGGACTTAAAAGTACCTTTGAAATCCCTCTTTTGCTCATTCAAGGATATATTGAGAAAAGCAGTGGTGAGAGACGCATGTACTGTGCATAGCAAAAGCTTTCATAACAGCCTACAGGTCTTCTTGTTCAGAGATTTTCATGGTGACTGGTAACGGTATCAACTCCTGCGTTTTTCTGTTGAAAAAAATAGTTAATTAAAACGGCAGTGCATGAAGGCATGCACAGCACAGGGATAAAACCGTGGCACTGAGGTGTCCACAGACATTATGCATTCTGAAAGTGGCTGGTGTGACTGGTTTGCACCTGAAAGCAAAGTGAAGGTAAGAGCTGGTCATCAACCCGTGATCGGGGAAAGAGAAAGCAAAAGCAGGGTCATTGTTTAAAAACGTTGACCCTGATATGTCTGCCAAAAGCAGTTAACTGTTAAATCATAAATCAAGACGTCACTTCCTATTGGGTCATTTTTGTTTTGTTTGATTTCCAATTTTTTTTCTCCTTTTTTCTGTGCATGCAGCTGATAAGATTCAGAGGGGTTTGAAAAGGCACACCCTTGACTGCTCTCGATCCGCGACTAAAAATAAGCGGTGAAGTCATGTAAAAAACACCACTCTATTTACATTCTGGTAAGTTACAGACTCTTGACTGCACAGTCTGCCTGCACTGTTGAATCTGGGTTAAATGACAAAGGGGGATTTTCCCTGCCTGTTTAGCAGTGGGATAGGAAGAATTGTTGAACCGCAAAGATATAGGCTGTGTCCAAATTCACAGGCTGCCTGCTTTTGCATGACATCACTTCCGGCGTGACTCGAGTGCACGTGGTTTCAAAAGTCACACTGAGCCTGTCTAAATTCGCCACGGTCAATGCTATCCACGAAGGCTGCATGAGGAGGAGCCTTTGAAGCCACCAAAGGACCCACCCTCCGAACTGTCTTTCTAGAATTTGGAAACCACGTGCGGTCGAGCCGCGCCAGAAGTGACGTCATGCGACCGAAAATGTGGCCTTCGAAGGACGCAGCCTGTGAATTTGGAGGAAATTACATAACAGAGAAGATCACTGATAACGGAATAGCCTGTTTCATACAAAACATGAAGGGATCTCTGTTGAGCGAAATGCTCAGTTTTTGTGTGCTTCTGTACGTTTACATGACATTCCTTCCTAATTGCCAACAGGAGGTGGTGTGTGTGTGTGTGTGTGTGTGTGTGTGTGTGTGTGTGTGTGTGTGTGTGTGTGTGTGTGTGTGTGTGTGTGTGTGTAGAGGGTGAAAAATAACACTAATCTCTGTGGGTGGCTGAGTTTATTAATGATTGTGATCAGAGGCGCACGTGGATGGATGTGTATGCTCTGCTAAGTCCCTGCCTGGTGTCACGCATCCCCTCTGACAATGATGCCATTGCCGGCATCCTCAAGCAGCGATCACACAGACTGCATCATACCAAATTCCAAAGGGATTTTTCTGCTTTGAGCTGAAAACACTTTTCATCCATAGGCAGCTTTAATCGCTGTGATGTTTTTTTTTCTCCACAGCTAGTTCAAAGAGAAGAAATCATACGACTCTGGCTGTACTGCTGCAAGGTATTTTCATACATTTTGCCCAACATTGAAAGCCACCAGTGTTGGGATCTGTTACACAAGTAACACAATTACTGCATCTGTTGTTGCTGACCAAAAAATGCTGACCATATCATATACCCTTTAAAATCTGTCCACTTTTTGGATCTATGTTTTAAAATTATCTGTCAGCCCGTAGCTGCAGGGGCTCAGGAAATTAACCAAGTCAGCAGGTCATTCTATTCTCTATGACATGGATCTCTGTTTAGGTCCCACTTTTCTGAACTGGCTTTAGCTGTTCTTAACAAAGGATATGATTACATTTCCATGAGTATATTGTTATATGTTGCTTTCATGAATGTTCCGAAAAATGGTAATGAAATATTAAATATTCTTTGAATTTATTTGTGCATATCAACATATTTAATAAAGGGATGATATTAAATAAATGTACAATTTTGGTAAAGCAAATACATGCAAAAAAACCCCCATCAGATTGGCCAATTAGCTCAATAATGGTCTAAACACTGAAAAAGTTTCAACTTTAAATTTAAATTAAATGAAAATGCCAGAAGGGGGAAAAAAGAGTGTTGAGTGAACTGTAAATAACGCTTTTCTGCGCTGAGTGAATGTCTGTGACCCATCTCAATTTAAGATGGAGTCAATCTACACAGTCTTAGGTGAGTAAAATAATCAAGTAAAAGAGCCTTGATTAAAGCACTTAGTGGCCAAGGGAGACCGTAAGGTTTCAAAGCAGCAAGCATACGTTTTATTCAAGCTGTTGCATTTCTATTATCTATTATAAGACAATAATGCACATGAAAGTAGGCATTACCACTCCAAGCAGAGCTAAGCAACACCAGCAATAGAGCACTTTCTCCAACACGTACGTAAACAATCCCCTTACCACCCAAATCTCAGAAAAAAAAGGGGGAAAAAGTCAAATGAGCTCGTTTGCATCTTATCACCAGGAAATAGCATTAGTCAAATTGTACTCTTGGGCTGAGGCTTGAAAGGGATGGCATGGCAGTGGCCATCATTAGCCCGTCCCCTGACATGCGGCCTGCCTCTGATCCAGAGCCAGGGCTGGGCAGGAAGGCTGTAGGTAGGCAGGAGAGGGTGGGCAGTCCTGGGTGGGCTCCTCCACTAGGGCCTTGCTAATGGGCCAGCAGCCATCAGGCTGGTATGTCGGAATGTGTGCCGCCGCAGCTCTTGCAGACGTCAGGGGATTTTGAAAAAGCAGGACCAGATGATTGCAGAATGAAAAAAAAAATGGGGCCTACCTCAGTACACTGCACCATATGGCTCCTGCCTCAATCAGAGACCTTCCACTTCTCATCTTCTCATCTCTGAGTGAAGTGAAGCCAAGCGAACATAAACTGCAATGGTCTTGTTCTGCTTGGTCTGGTCTAATTTCTGCACTTTTCTTGTCCATGGTTCCATGTTTCCTCCGTCTCAAATAGTGCAATGGTATCCCACATTGCCGTGCACCGCTTCCATTGAGAATAGTCTTTTCCCAGCACTTTAGTGCACGCCAGCTATTTTTCCCATGCTCTCTCATCATAGGACCTATTTCGGGGCATAAATGCTATTAAACCAGCTGATGCTGCAAAAATAACTCACAGGGAAGTTAGGGAATACAAAAAAGATGCATTCAATGAGAACCAATCATTTTTCTCAGTATAGCCATGCTATTGTTTTTCTTTCACTCCTGTCCGTTCAAAAGGTTCTGCCACCACAACTTCTGTTTTTCGGACCATTATTCTGCAGCATGGCATGATGTTTCCCGTCAGAAACAATGAGCCAATCTAAAAGTTGAGTGCCTTTCTATAACACTCCCAGTGAGACCAACGTGATGAGGTGAATGGCTTTTCTGGTCTCCAGATAAACCTGACACAAATAGTGGCCTTGCCAATGTGAGAAGGCTACCAGGAATTACGACATAAAAGTTGAAGATTTAAATAACCCGACGGTCCGGAGGCTGAAGTATCAAAGTCCAATGATGAGACATCCTTTGTGCTGTAAAAATGACGTCCATGTACAGTGACGAACAGTGGGATGAACAAAAACAGGATACCAAGGAAATTGAAATCTGAAAAGAGCCTTTAAAGAGTAAAACAATGCTTTGAGATAAAGGGCTGTGTCGCCCGCGGCAAGCACTTTACAGGCTGACTTAGTTTGAGGACTACTATTAATACCAAGGAGACTCTGTTGCTCTGTCCCCCAAGGGAAAACATCGAGGAAGTCATTGATCCTTCCCACCACCAGGGCGAGGGAGGACACACTCTGTGTTTGCCCCTCTTGGTGACAAGGGTTATTATTATAGACCCACAAGGCACCACAAGACCTTATTTCTGTTTCCAACTGATATCGCGCCTCAAGAAGTGGCAACAAATATCTCTGGACACCATCTACTTCCAAGGTCCTGCACGTCTCTGTGAATGAACGAACCATTCTCCGAACACCAGTGGTGTCCTGACATCATTTGGTCAAGCTGCTCAAACAAAGTTTCAAATTTTGTCTTTTTTTTAAATGCCACAAAAAATTAAAGGCTTGGTGGACAGAGAATGATCACTTCTGTGTTATAATAGAATGTCAGAAAGAAGAAAATAGCAACAACATAAATGAAAAAATTCAGAATATGGTGGATAGTGACCGGAGCAGGAATCAAATCTGTTGCTTGTTCACAGATCCTGTCAGCACACAACAGCGACACGCAATAATCTCTTTTGTTGAATTAATTGTCCACACAGACAAACGCAGCGCAAACTGGGATCTACAAATAAAAAATGCTTCTTGTTGTCCCAAGCTGAACTATACTGCTTTTTGATGATAAATATCTGCTTTGTAAAATCTAGTCTGCTTGTCACAGTTCTGCTGGGGGCCACAGGGGCCTACTTCAAGTTCACTTCCACAGACACACACATATTTTGTCAACTGAGGAGAGAAATTTGAAGTACTGTACAGTCATACCTTGGTTTCGACCGTAGTCCGTTCCAGAAGGCTGTTCGAAAACCGAATTGTTCGAAAACCGAAACCAAGCTCTTGATATACATTGCGATTTCCTAAGATGAACCTCGTGCAAAGATTTATACAATAAATAAAGTGCGGCACATTGATATACACTTTTGGGTAACCGGGGTAAATCATTGCTGACATTGATAGCAAGAACTCAATTCAAATATGATTCATTATTAAAAATAATATGTAATTGAAAATTATATGGCCAAAGGTGTTCTTTCAGAAGTGTGTCTTGAAAAAAAATCTTGGAACACAATGGAAGGCTACACGAGGAAGCGTCACTTCCTCGTGGAAGGAAGGCGAGAGGAGTCAAGTGGTGCAGTCAAGTGCGCTCAATTTGGTCGAGAACCAATTTTCGGTCGTAATTCGAGGCATAAAAAACTCGAAACTTTTGGTCGAAAACCGATTTGGTCGAGAACAGAGACGTTCGAAAAACGAGGTTTGACTGTACTTGGAGTCACAAGCTTGTGTCTTTATGTCATCATTCTTCCGAGAACATGCCAAATTGATCCTCCTAAACAAATAATGCAATTTAAATCCTGGGAATCTAACAGAAGCGAGTATATGACAGAAGAACATAGGTGGCATCGGATTGGCTCTTTGTGTTTTCGTGCTTTAAACAATAATGTCCAGTCAGATTTTTTTTTTTCTACAGCAATATGTGTAAATTTGTTTTATGGCAACTGTGAAGGGTGGGAGGAAAAAAATAAAGCCACAGAAATGACTAAATGCTTCATTTGGACCATACGAGTCATTTGCCCTTAAAATGTATGATTTTGTATTGTCCTTGGAAATAATAATCACGTTTTTGGAATCTGAACCTGTTTCCGTTGGTCATAAACGGATTCAACAAAGGATGACAACCTAAAAATACAAACATGTTTTTTCCAGAATTATGTTTTTTTTTTCTTTGATAGCAAAGGAATATTACCAAAGGACCATTTACCCAGACTAGGAAGAAAATTCTTTCGGAAACATGAGACATCACTTTCACACATGGATTGACCTCCACAGAGTCCAGACCTTAACCCAAATGAGAATATGTGGAATGTTCTGTTGGAGACTGGAGGCATGTTAAATAAATAAATAAATAAAGGTTTATACTTGGATTTGGGATGCAACTAAATGCAGACTAAAACCATGGTTTATTTTCATCTGATTATGATCTGGGAAGAAAGTATTTTTAAATTGTTTTTTGAGCAGTCTTGTTTTCGGGTCATCACATGACGTGTCACATCTTTAGAAATACACACTACAAAACGCTGCAACCACACACGGCGGTTTTATCACATAAAATTAGCAGTACTGTTTTAGGTTTTGTCGAAATGTTAGATAAGTGCTGCGCACTTCTGTTGATGGTCTGTGATAAGAGCTCGTGTTTAAGTGACATAAACGTACGCTGTGCTACCCTATGTGAACCACGGGACGATGCAGGTGTAAAACAACTATATTTCCTTTCAGCATCAATGGAGGTAGTGAGGGGCAGGTTTTCGATGATATTGGGACAGCAGTGATGTAGCGAGAAATTATTCAACATGTTGATGAATGGACGATGATATGTACAGTTCTCTACTCGTGTGGCTGGGTTGATATTTTACTGTATCTTATAAAAAAGAGAGGTGGAAGGATGACGGAAGAACTTTTATGGCTGCGCTGCAAAAGGACAAGAATTGCTCGGTAGTTGAGACAGGATGAGGATGGGAGGAAGGCAGGCACCATGTGTGTGCATCTGTGTGTGCGCGTGCGTGCGTGTGTGTGTGTGTGTTTATGCGTGCATGTGTGCACGTGTGTTTGCGTGGATCAAGATCAGTTAGAATGGCAGTAAAGCAGATGTTTCCTTTGTTTGGTACTAGAACACCACCACGAAGGAAAAACAGGGGCCTAGCCGAAAGGATACACTAATCAGCTAATGAAGAGAGTAATCAACATATGTTAAAATGATCGCTCATAAATCGATTGAAACAGAAATGTTGTGCTATGTGACAATTACATCAAAAACAGTTTGTTAGGACCCTGTGGAAATTTTTTATCGGATAGCATTAATTACAATAATTATGTTGAGATAATCATCATGAGGATATCAGAGTTAGATTTGCTTCCTTCTGATGATAATAACGACATAGTACTTGACCAACTGCTCTTAGCTATTTAATTTTTACTGAGTGTTCCATCTGATTTTTTTTTTGCAGATTGCTCTGTTGGAACACAATGCAATCCCTGTGATTTGCTGGCAAGCAGGCCGGGTGTACCCGCTTCTCCTGCCCAAAGGGACAGGTTCAAGCTTGCCCGCGACGCAAATTAAAACAAGCCTTACAGAAAAGGAATTGATGAGTTTCACTATTTTTTTGGGGGGGGGGGACAATTTCAGTGTCCAAGCACTACCACCATAAATCCCAATTATTGTGTGCATCATTCTTAAAATGATTATACAAGAGTAAAAAAGAGGTGAAACGCTAAAAGAAAATATACGGGAGTGAAGAAGAAAGTGGCTTGCCTAACTTTTTATGACACGTGACTGGATGTACATGCAGCGATGGATGTTCAAAGTAACTTGTGCTGCTTATGTTGGAGGGGGATACAGAGTTATTGTCAGATTCTTGGCACTTTGAGTAGTTAGCAATGAATGAGATTTCTGTATTTGTAGTCAACATCACACTCAAACTTCGGACATCGGTGGCAGCCTTCTTTGGGGGCATCACAAAAATAAGTAAAGCAATAACAAAACCTTTAGACGCTTACTGATCTTAAGTTTTGTGAGGTTTTCTGAGGTCTCATGTGACAATACGCACGAGGCTGCTTTCACCTCTGAAGTTTAGGGTGACTTTAGAGGAGAATGCTTGGTTCTTGTATGGTTTCTCTGTGCTGTAAATAATTCATTATCTAAGCATGAACTGAAATTCCGCATCAAGTTTCGTGACACAAGGGCCTCGCTCAAGTCATTTGTCTAATTCTTTGTGCTAAAGCGACCTAACATAACATACGCGAGTGCTCTTCTGCTGCTGCTGAACATCAAAAGTTCTGAGTCAACCTGAGAGACAGCACTTCATCACCACTGCAGTTTTCCCCACAGAGAAATGCAATCTTATTTAAAGAAGAGAAACACTTTTCACCATAACAACAGAGAAACCTCTGTTGACAGGAATCCAACATTTGGGGTTTCCGTGACAGACAGGGACAAAAGCATATCATTGTGATACTGAAAATAACTTTAACAAGGTCATGACGTCTCGACTTGCCTATATCTGGGATGTATGCAACTCCAGCTAGCCACGGAAAAGCTCCATCTTACAGGACTTGATGCAAACCTCAGCAGCTCAATCGAATATTCGCAATATGCAGCACAACACAAGTATTGTCTTAACCACACCATTCACACAAAAAACATCCAAGCTGCCAAGAGAAAACATTCCAGGATTTATTCTATATGATCGGTCATCACAGTTTCATGATGTACAATAAATAAGCATCATATTTATGACACACACACACACACACACACACACACACACACACACACACACACACACACACACACACACACACACACACACACACACACACACACACACACACATATAATGTAATGTAAATCACCTTACCTGAAAACTCCCAAGGCAAATCCAGAGTATGTCCGTATAGACAGGATCATATTCCTAAAAGAAACAACACACAGAAGGAGGACACTGAACACAGTGGCGGCGTTGAGGATAAGTGATAGAACGGGATGACATGTCAACTGCCTGGAATAAGCAGACAATGTGAACTGTGACATATTCTAACCCATGTACTTCATTTACATTGATGAGAAATACTGAAAAAAAAGTTTTTGAAACTGCTCGTGGAAAATCACACAAGAGGTAAACAACACTTCACCCAAAGAAATGAAATCTCAGTGCTGGTTTCATGAGACAAGAGGACATATGCTCTATTGGTGGATTACTCGAGTTTTCATTTCCACTCAAGGTAGGCCATCAGAACAAAGAAATGGATAAATAACAGTTGCTTTTGTACACATAAGTCAAAGAAGGATCTTCTATCATGCGTAATCTCTTACTACGTAATTAGATTTTGATCCTTTCCACACTCAGCATAATAATAATAATAATAATTCATTTTATTTAAAAGCGCCTTTCATACCACCCAAGGACACTGTACAGACAATGAGGAAATACAATATAAAAAATAGATAAGTATTATATAAAAACAGGACATAAAATCACAAGACGTGGGAAGTGGGAGAATTAGGTATTGAAGGCAGTCCTAAACAGGTGAGTTTTTAAACGGGACTTGAAAGTGGAGAGAGGTGTACAGTTTTGGAGGTCCGGAGGTAGACTGTTCCAGAGCATAAGAGCAGCGCGACTGAAGGCTCTGGCTCCCATGGTGCTCAGGCGGGCAGGGGGCACTGACAGGCGGAGGGAGGATGAGGATCTGAGGGAGGGAGTGGGGGTATATACCTGAAGAAGTTCGGACAAGTAGGGAGGGGCCAGGTTGTGGATGGCCATGTATGTATGAAGGAGCAGTTTGTAGTTGATGCGGTAATGGACAGGGAGCCAGTGGAGCTGCTGAAGGACAGGGGTGATGTGCTGGTGGGAGGGTGTTTTTGTGATGATGCGAGCAGAGGCGTTTTGGACCAGCTGGAGTTTATGGAGGGACTTTTGAGGTAGGCCAAAGAGGAGAGCGTTGCAGTAGTCTAGGCGGGATGTGACAAGACTGTGGAGCATATACAATATATTTGCCAAATTTCGACTTGGTGAATTTTTGTTTGGTAAGTGGTAATCATTTTTGAAACTCAAAGAAGAGGGAAAAGAGAGGCAAAAGAGTGGAAACAATTTTCAATCAATATGACGGCATTGGAGGTGGTGGTTCAAGATGCCCTGCCTTTAAAAATCACAAATCAATTTTGCCTTTTCTCTTTGTCAATAAGCATTGCCCATAAGCAACCATGGCTCGCACAAACGTCCTCTCAGAAGACCCACAATTATAAAAAATTGTTCATTGGACGAAGCTGGAAAGGTCCACAAAATTTTTTCTAAAATCATGTTGTTCATCAGTCCATGGCAAGATATTCTCTAAATGGGAAAAGTTGAGCACTGTTTCGACTCTCCCTATGTGTGGTGGTGCTGTAAAAAAGACGGAAGACTGAAAAAGACGCAGAATTCTCAATGAGGTGAAAAAAAATACAAAAGTGTTGCAAAAAGACCGACAGACATTTCTGGCACAGACTATCATCCGTGTTGACAAAGCTATGATAAATAAAACATTACTTCGGAATGGATGTCATGGGAGGACACCGCAGAGAAAGCCACTGCTGAAGTAGCTGGATAATCCGCAGAGCTACTGAAAAACATTTGTGTGGACAGATAAAAACAAAGTTGAGGCGTCTGGAGGGAACACGCAAGACACATCACACCACCACCAAAAGCAACATCTTAACAAGTGTGAAGTATGGTGGAGGGGCCATTTGCTTTGGGACTGCTTTGCCTCCTCAGAGGCTGGACAAAAAGCATCAAGGATTTAAAAATGAATTGCTAAGTTTACCTAGACATTTTGCAGAAGAAATCAAGACTCTCTGGATGCCAATTGAAGTTTAACAGAGGATGGGTGATGAAAAAGGACAATGGCCCAAAGGAAATGAATAAATCACCAACAGAAGACCTTCGTCAGATGGAAATACGGCCTCTGGTGTGACACAGTCAAGAGTCCTGACCACAACCTGATTGAGATGCTGTGGCATGACCGCAAGAGAATGATTCACACCAGACATCCCAA